>OZ038478.1:23828786-24001286 GCA_964036315.1 Acanthosepion esculentum
TATATCTAATCTCCAAGAGATTCAGAGAGATATCTGAGTTGAAGACGAGAGTTGAAAACGAGAGTTGAAGGCGAGAGTTGAAGCTACTGATATATGGTTCAACCGAAAGGTACTGAAAGTAATACGGCGAAAAAGAGCCATAAATATGTGTAAAAGAGAAAAAGGAACAACAAAGAAAGATATACTTAAAATAATTAAAATATATTCTGAGAAACATAATAAGGAAAGAGGACGTGGAGAATTTAACACTCAAAGGGCATATTTTAATCAAGATAATAATAATTTACATAATTAACGTCTTTTAATGAACTGGTCACATTAAAACGACAGAGAAGGGTGACAAAGAATCAAAAGTTACTCCGAGCCACTAAAGTCAGGATGTTGTGGAGAGCTATGGTCATCAACCACCTGAATATTTTTTTTTTATGAAAACGACGAAAAATCTTGTTTTAATACCTGGGTCAGGGCAAAAAGCGCAATTATTTCAACCAACAGAAGAATCCTCGAGGCAAATGCTCAAATTTATTTTTTCCGGTACAAGCTTCATTTGGAATAACAGTAGGAAAACCGTGTTGCGTCAAAATGCTAAATAACCAAATCCGATTTTTCTACGTTCAACTACACTATTTGATTATCTGCTGTACGGGCTTTCTCCTATGTACCGTCTCTCTTCAAGATATTAGTGATCATGGCTCTCCACAATTTCCTATCCTTTGTAGTACTTAATAAATGTTGTCTTTTTGTTAACTCTCCTACGCTGATTTCAGCTGTAACAGTTACTTTCAGTCTGTCATGTGAGTATCAAATTTTTTCAAGCCCTCTTTCCTTATTATCTAGAAACTTCAACTGTCTCTTAAATAAAAGTGTTCTTTTTGTTTCCATTTTCTCTAAAGCTTTGTCGATTGTTCACATGTTTAGTCCATTGTATTCTCTGCATCCTTCTATAGAATTTTTGTTGCTTCAAGTCTCTTCTTCATATAAGGAACTTGTCCCGCATTCTCTGCCATATACGAAAACTGATATTACGTAACGTCGACTGCGGGAACAAGGAAATTCTACACGCTTATGGGTTCCCCAATTTAAACCGGTCTTGTGTCATATCCCATCGCCGCGAGCTGGGGATGAGTAAATACCAACTGTAGTATCTGTTCTCGTCATCTATAAGATAATGGCAATTTTAGCCGTTTCCTTATAAGGAAATATTCGGTATTCACAGAGCGAGAAATCAGTGCTACTCGAGACATGCTTTTCTTCGCTCGTTCACTCATTGGGTTAAGATCAAAGTGTAGCATCGGTTCTTCTCGTCTCTAATGGTACTGACAATACTAGTCGTTTCTTTATAAAGAAACAGTTAGCCTTCATTGACCGAGCAGCCGGTGCTACATGAATTACAATTTTCTTTAGTCACTGACTATCGGATTAAGACCAAAATGTAGTATCTGTTCTCTTAATCTACAATGATGATGGTATATTAGACGTTTCCTCATAAGGAAACATTCGTGAATCTTTCACTAAAAACCGAACAGTTTCTTCTTCTTCTTCTTCTTCTTCTTCTTCTTCTTCTTCTTCTTCTTCTTCTTCTTCTTCTTCTGTGAGCCGTATCCATTCAGGACATGGATGATCATGGCTCTCCACAACTTTCTATATCGGGTTCCTCTTAGCAGGAGTTTTTCTTCCTTTGCTAAGGCCCCGCCCACAGTTCGCTCAGCGATTCACACAAGTTCGTCAGGTAAATGGCTTGATACATTCTACTATCTATTTTGCTCCGTGAGGCTTTATTTTTCGAAGACCTTCTTGATTATAAGTGCTTTTTTTATTTAGGACTTCCACGATTCTTACTCGCACCGGAAAAAGAATTCTCATTATCCTTCTGTAGAACCACATTTTGATACCACATAACAATCCAGCGCTTTTTTCTTTGTTTCTAATTTGTTTTCGTTCCTCAATGCCTTGATTAGATTTTACAATCCTTCTTCCTCAGGACCTATGCACGTTCTGATCACCGTGTCGTATTTCCCACCCTCTATTAAAATTGTTCTCATATATTTGAACTTCGGTACCTGAAGGATGTTTATATCTCCAATTAATAATTCGTATCGTGAGATTTCTCTCTTGATAATAACCAATCGTTTTTCAGTTGATGGTTAGTTCATTTTACTCACTTTTTTCTACCTCCTTGTCTAAGGTGGTCGATTATCAACACAGTATCATCTTCGTATTTTATATTGTTAAGATTACGTCCGTAAGATCGGAGCGTACAACGGCCGAAACGTCGTGAATGTGACAATAAAGATGAGGATAATAATCCGAACAATGTAAATAATGTAAATAATTACAATACCTAATCTCAGAAATATAGACAGATTCTGAAGAAGTCTGGAGCGTACAACGATCGAAACGTTGTGAATGTGATAATAAAGATGAGGACAACAATTCGACCAATGTAAATATTGTAAATAATTACAATATCTCATCTCAGACATATTCACAGATTCTGCAGAAGTCTGGAGCGTACAACGGCTGAAACGTCGTGAATGTGACAATACAGATGAGGACAACAATCCGGACAATGTAAATAGTGTAAATAATTACAATACCTCATCTCAGAAATAAAGAAAGATTCTGAAGAAGGCTAGAGCGTACAACGGCCGAAACGTCGCGAAAAAAAAACATTATTTTTTCAATATAATACTCTCTTGTAGACTGAATTGTCACTTGTCGAATTTGTGCCCGTATCGATCAGTTCATCAAAAATAGCCAGAATACAAATATCAACATTTAAACTCTTTATATTCGGACTGTTGTCCTTATCTTTGTTTTTTTTTATTATGACGTTTTGGCCGTAGTGCATTCTGGTTTTCCTCAGGTCTATATCGATCTGTGTAACCTACAGGTAATTTCAAACTGAACTATTTATTTGATCTATTGGGGTAGACCGATTTCCTTACACTGCTCATCTCTAGGGAAATCATTTAGTACTTATTTTTATTTCGTACTGTTCCCCTGTTTTCACAAGTATACACTGCCCGACACAGGGTACAACGGTTGAATTGCTGTGATAATAACAACAAAGATGAGGACAATAATCCGAATATAAATAGTGTAAATAATAATAACTCCTCATCTCAGAAATTCAGACAAAATATCATACATGACGTTTTAATCCAACTCTATTTTTTATTCTAATTGCTACCTCATATTCGAAAAATGTCACATTATTCATATTTGCACTAATACAGCGTATCTATAAAGTATGTTTATAATTAAAAAAAAAACAACAATATTATAAAAGCAAATCGACAGACAAATACAGTGGAACCTCGCTTCACGAATTTAATTCGTTACTGAAGGCCGTTTGTAACCCGAAATTTTCTTAAACCGAAACCATTTTTCCGGTAGGAATCCTTGTAGAGAAAAAAAGTCACAGTACTGTAAAATTGGAAAAGAAAAGCACAACACACGAATGTATACAATATGGCGGTCGACTCAAAAATGATTTCGTTCGGGTTAAATCGGTTCGGCAATCTTGTTCGAGAACCGAAATTTTGTTCGATAACCGAGGCATTTTCATCTCGAATTTTCCCGTTTGAAAACCGATTTGTTCGACATGTCAGACGTTCGAGAACCGAGGTTGTTCTGTATGTGGAAATTGTTACAAAATGAAGAGTAGATATTGAAGTTTTTTTCTTAACTAATTTAATATACCTTTATATGGGTACCATTAGTTGCGCGCAACGCATCAAGACGGTACTAGATTTCTTGCTATGTTCACTGTAGCATATCATTATCAATGTTTTACAATTTGGTTCAGTGCCCGTAAGAGTTACACTTTGCACTTTGTAAGCGTCCAATCGCAAGTTATTGTGTAGGACTTTTTATACTGCTGAAAGTGGCAGCTGTAACTGTCTGGCAGCAGTTCGGATGGACTTTGTAGGAGAGCGCTGAAAAGCTTGTTTTACACGATTGATGTTTTACTCAGTGCCCTTGGTCACCCACACTTCCCTTTATCCGACACTGTCCCTGTCTCCATAAATTTCTTGTGACATGCACGAATTGACAGATCTCTTCCATACTTAATTCTGTAGTTTCGCTGAGTCTGCGTATCCGATTTTGTTCCTGTTGTAGTAACCCACCTACAGTAGAAAGAACTATTCCTCCTTTTATAAATGCTAACATGCGTGACTTCCGTGGGAGCAACCGAGACGCAGTGTAACCTGATCGTTCGGACGGACACTTCTATCTGCTTATTACTAACACTCTTGCTTTGTATATATCTGTTATTTCAATACACTTGTTCAACCAACCTTCGTCTTCCGTGTCTTTCTTTCTGGCCCCTAAACACGCCACAACAGTTACAATAAACCATGACACACATTTTGCCTTTTCTTGAGGAGCATCCATTTTTAAGGGTTCGTTTAACAGTACTTCTTTCCTCAACTGGATACCCGAAATACATAAATGCAATATTATTAAAAGCTTTGTTGGCTACTGAGTACGTAGAACAAATCAAATATATCTCTTTGTCATTTTTTTTTAATTGTAAAGAGACTTTATAGACAACTTGTATAAAACTCATTGGATGTGTGAAGAAATGGCGTATCGCGATGGCTCTTTTAGAATTACTATAAAATAAATATTCATGTTTTAACGAGATGTGCAGGGAGTGTAAAAGTTATTTTGTGATGTCAACGAACATTTGATGCCACTTTTGCAATGCTAACGAATACTCGTTGCCACTTTCGTAATGCTCGTTGTAGTAGAGACTTTGTAATCGCAGATGCAACTATAGTAACGCCGTTGAACAATACTGGTGTCAGACGCCTTCGAATAATCTCGCACTAATAGTACTTGCTCGATAATACTCGCTCGAACAGTAATCCGTATAGTGATCTGAATAGAGAAATAGTACAGTGAATTATGTAGAGAATAGCGATCAGTATATTAATAGATGATAGAGTAGAAATAGCGATCTGAATAGTAATAGAGGATAGACAAGAAATGTCGGTCGTTCGTCGTCAGCTACTTCCTACATATATGCGTTTCATCTATGGTCACGTGGTCTACTTTAATTCAAGAATGGGATTACCTGTGTTTGCACACTGGCGATCTATGTTCGAATTCAAGTGTCAGCAGCGACACTTTATTCCTATATAACAAGTTACTAGCACACAAAAAAAAAAATGGAATCGGAGATCCGGTTTCTAATTCCAGGTTTGTCTGTTGTATTCACTTACGCGCAATTTTTGTTAAGAAAGAACAGGGTTACGTCTCAATATAAGCTATAAATTTAAGAAGCGTTTTTTTTAACCTTATTACCCTTCTAGAACTATTGAGATAGTTTTCTTGTCCCAGGGAAACCCTGCATGAGAATGATTGTATACCATTATTAATATTTATCTTTTTTACATTTTATCGTAGTTCAAAGAAGGCAATTCCAAAATACGACGCAACAGCCAATGTAAAGAAAGTCTTAAAATCATAGAAATTATTATTATACGAAAAAAAAAACAAAAGAAACAAAAAACAGCGCGCCTTAAATAAAATATATTTCACCAAAAGAAATGATATAATTAAGTGTCTGTCTATATTTCTGAGATGAGGTATTATGTACACTATTTGCATTATTCGGACTATTGTCTTCATCTTTGTCGCCATATTTATTACAACATTTCGGCCGTTGTACGCCCCGGCCTTCTTCAGGTGGTTGGAATGTGGAACCCTTTATTTCGCTCACTGGTGTAGCCTGTTCTAGTTCTACGTGCCATGTTTAATGGATGTCAGTTATCAGTTATCTCCTGTTAATTCCCCTCTGAAAGTTCTCCACTGCCTTAACCGGCTATTGAACTCACACTCTTTCGGTCCTGGCACTGGATCTAACCACCAACGCCTATCCACTATGACATGTGTCCTTGAGGATAAAGGCGTTGACATACTTTTTTTGCAAAGATACAATGTCAGATTAGACCAGAAATTAAATTGTGCAGCGATATCTGCAGTTGATTAATCCTCGCGTGAAATCTTCCATGCTGTTCGAAATCATTTACGCAGACTTATCGGTGATAGCTTATCACGTTGATATAGCGAAGTTAATAAACCTTGAGCATGGTCATCACCTAGATGGGTAACCGCTTAGCAATATCTGGTGTTGTAAGCTCTTAGAAACACGAATTGAGCCAGCGGAGTAGGGTAAATGCCCATTCCTACCCATGAACGGCAAAGGGACAGATCTGAGGAAATCCCACGTTCAACAAAGGACATTCTGCTTAAGTAGGTGGGCGATGACTCATTGTCTAATTTACTGCTACTTTCTCACAGACACAAGCCTATCTTTTCACTAGCGTTATTTCCATGGTAAATAAGCACCTTTCATTAGTTCTACCAGCTAGGAAATCATTGGCATTTTCAATACGTAGTTCACGCCAGAGGGTATCTCTTTTACTGACAAACAGTTATTTTTTTTTTTTTTTTTTACTTATCTTTACTCCAAAAGACTAAACGTTCGTTCAGTATTTCTTTCGATTCTGCCGCTAAAACACATTGGTTTGGCGAATTATTTAGTAAACTTTCTACTCAATAAAAATTACCTACCAATCCAATATCATCTGTAGATCTTATATTATTAATATTTTCTACAGATAATAAATATTCCTTGAAATTCTAGTCCTATTCTGTATTGTTTTAACAAAACGTTTTATTTCTAAAATTTGATTGCATTATTATTTCATAACTGGGAATCTGGTTTCCGACTTTCAAGCATCCTGGGTAAGACGATAAACTACGACCAACAGCAAGTCCTCTGATCAAGAGGTTTTGAGGAGCATGGAGCCACCTCTTAATCGCTGCTGTTCCCATGTCCCACCTGACCCGGGCTGGTAGCACCTGTTAGGGTCCCAGCTATGGGCAATTAGTTAACAACGAGACTGCCGTAAAAATGGGTTTTAATACCAGGAATACTTTGTAAAAAAAAAAAGAAAAAAAAAGAAGATTATCATTATCAGCAATAAATTTTTGAAGAAAAAAATCTATTACCAGCAATACATTTTTGGAAAAAAAATATTACTAACAATACCTTTTTGAAAAAATATTACCACCAGTACATTTTTGGAAAAAAATTACAAGCTATACATTTTTGAGAAAAAAAAATATTACCAGCAATACTTTTTTGAAGGAAAAATTATTACCAGAAATAGATTTTTGACAAAACAAAATATTACCAGCAACAAAAACATTGTCGGCATTAAATAACCCATTGAGGTTGATATACCGTAAAACACAACAAACCAATCCAAACCAAACCGACTTTCAAGTAAATTTTTAATTCCAATGTAACTGTATGATCCAATCATGTCCACACCTAGGCTTACGACCATACCACTTTCAAACATTGGTTCCTGTACGATCACTAAAGCTAAGCAACGTCGAACGTAGATGGGTAACCGCTTGGCAATACTAGATGATATAATCTTGGATGTGAAGGTGGTGTAAGGCATAATGGCTGGGAATTGTTAATCGGAGATTCGGGTTTCAAATTCTGTTGATTTCTTTATTTATTATATGTAAATACGCACAATTACGCTTGGGAAACGTATAAATTCAACTCTTCTTTCTCCCATCTATGGGTTAATTAGTAAGAAATTCTTACAATCTAAAAACAATTTCTGGCTTTAAATAACATGAAAAGGGGGGGGGCATAAGCCGTAAAAATTAATCAATCAAATCTAAACCCAAATAAATCTACAGAGATATGATAAGAAAAAAATAATACACGTCCGTATATGTATCTATGTCGCGTTTATATATATCTATACGAGGAGATATTTTTTCTGCAAATTTTGTAACTTAAAATAACTGATAAGTAGAAAATGTTTATGAGTCCATTTTCTTTAGATCTCTGTGCAACAAACAAATTTCACAGATGCGTTTCCTTTAATTGAATTTAATATATTCCTCGATTCTTCTTTGTATTTTTATGTACGTGGGAAGGAATTCATTTTGAATTTCGTATCTCCAGTGGCCATTTTTATTTAACGTAAGTGAACACTTTTTTTTTCTTTTTCAAAACGAGGCAGACATTTTAAGAGGAATATTAATTTTGAATTATCGCCAATACACTGTCTTCACTTTTATTCAGTTATTTATTTGGTTGAATAGTGTTTTATTTATTTTCATTTCTTCCTTACATCGTCTGCTAATTTGCTCTTTAGTGGAAACGCATTCAGTTGATTATCAGCAAATATTCTGCACGATTTCTACAAATGAGATTAGAATATGGCCGACAAAGGAAGTATTGTTTTGTAAGGAATATCAGATTTTGTTGGAAAATGTATTTCGTAATTTTTAATATTCATTGAAAGGTAAACGTACTTTTCGAAGGCAATTCTTATTTTATTCACTCATATTCATCGAAATGGTAATATAAAATAGCAGTTTCTTTACAGAAAATATACGACATTCATTGGCAGAACAGTGAGTGTTAATGTTGTTTAAAATTTATAAAATTCTTTTCAGGAAATTGTTCTTCTCACGTCCGCTATATGTTAGCTCTTTGACGTATTAATGGGAGTTTCCATCCAATCTACTATTATTTGGTTATGTTGAAAGCTACCATCTTGATTATTACATTATGTTCCCTTTGTTACAGAATGTGAAGGACAGGGTCAGAATGGTCAACCAGGTGTACCTCGTGGGTGTGGTATTCTGGCAGTGAGGCATTGCCTTTGTCTGCGTTTGCGAGATAAATCCAAAGCAGCGCGAATTCAACAGAAGGACGCAAGAGTTCTGAAAGGTCGATATGCTTCCCACACTCAAGTTAGTGGCCAGCTAAGACCACCAGCGGTGGTACGCTGAGCCAATGTGCGACATACGTTTCCGTGACGTCAATTCTTCCGCTGCCTCTTAGAATCCAAGCTGCCACCACTCTCTCCTAATAAAACGAATAAGTAAAGAAATATACATTTTCGTTGAAACCATTTTATGTAGTAGCGTATCCCGAGAGAAGACACAGAATTTGGAATAGTTTTTCGATTGCGATTATGCAGCGCCAGTATATAAACCTAGAGGAACGGTGGAGTGATTGATAGCGGCTCTGTACGAGCAATCGGATGGCCAAGTTCTCATTCCAGTCGAGTTCATTACATAAGCAACGTCGAGCTTCGTCAGTCTCTAGATTGGTGACAGCTTGGTAATAGCAGGTGCAGTAAGGTTGGATGTGCGCTTGGTGTAATAGACAATGGCTCAGAATTCTTAATCGGTGAGACAAGTTCTAATTCCCGTTGGGTTCATTATATTCACTTACATGCTAATACCATTAGAAAAGGCACGGATACATTTCCCCCAGCTATGGGTAACTAGTAGGACACACTGGGTCGTATAGCCTTGATTGGCGAATAATTGGTTGGTTGATTTTGTTTAGCGGCCTATCAGTATGTACGGGTTATTTAATACTGAAATCTAAATATGTTTACTACAGTTTTATGGCTTCAACAAAATATATTTTAAACTTAATTGTATGCCTTCAATTACAGATAAAATGTATTATTGATAAGTATGCTGTAAATAAAATTGTTGGTAAATTTGCTATAAATAGGTATTATTGGTAATTTTTTATATAAAACGTATTGCTGGTATTTTATTATAGACATGTAGTTTTATAATTTAATAGGATTCTATTTTTTTCTTTGGGGGTTCACTATTTGCCCACAGCTGGAACCTTTACAGGTGCTACCACCCTGAGTCAGTGTGGACCTGGGAACACCAGCGATTAAGAGGTGGTTCCACTCTCCTCAAAACCTTCAATATTCCTGCCGGTTGTAGTTTATCGTCATACCCAGGTCTCTTGCCCAAGCAACACAACCGATAGTACGTGTGGTACCCCTAGGACCATAAAGGGTCACGTGATCGATATAACGTAATCTGATAAAGTAAGGTCTTCTGTAATATTTAAAGTATTCATTCGTTTGATGGTACTTTTTAACAATTGATCTAAGAAAACAGTTTTATGTAGACGATGGTTTTTGATATTTCTACCCGCACTGGAGCGCCAATCGTGACAGCGACACGAAAGCCTACATTTAAAGGAACACAGGCTCCAATTTTAGGTTAATACTTTGGTTTTGTAGCATTTCCCAAAGAGTTTTCTGTTAGGTCCTGATTACATATATGTAGGTCAAGGGGTCATAGCCCATGCATAAAATGAGATCATTTTCTCTAGTCATTCCAGTTTGGAGTTAAACGGAGAATCTCTAAATATAATAAACTTACTAAAACTTTATGATATAAAATCATGACGGCCAATTTTCATTGGAACTATTTACGATAAGTATATTTGCACGCAATGGAATATCAATAGTTAGACATGAAATGAGAGCCGTATGCAAATACTTTTGTCAGTACACAATATATGTAATTATGGATATTTGTCACACAATGCCATGTTTTGGCTTGAGGCCAAATTCAGAGGATTTATACACAGAAACGAGTCCTTAACAATAGCGTATATGATTATTAGCACGACATTATTTGCCTTAGGTTATATATTTTAGACCTCCAACACACACATATATATATATATATATATATATATATATATATATATATATATATATATATATATAAAATGTTATTTTAGTGAATACACGTATTTGAGTATACGTTTTATTTATTATACAGTATATTTATTTATTTTCGTCTAAATTTCCTGAGATCTATGACGAGGAAAATTTCGCTTAAAGGTGCAATTCGGCCTTGGCCTGAGTAATTTGTTTACATCGGATTTAACAGTAGTTACTTCTGCGCAGAGTGAAGCAGGTTCGAATCCCGCCAGAGCGCGGAAGTTTATATTTAATAAGATTTCTCGAATATTCAGGTTGGTAAATAAATTTACTGTAATTTTGTTAAAATTACTCTTTATTTGATTTTTTTTTTCTGTCTCCTCACGAATGATACTCCTTGAAAACGAATGGAGTATCATTAAAAAGTACTCATAAAATAATATAAAATAAAAAGTTAAAATGAATTTTGGTAGATGTACAGATCAAAGAAAATGATTTATTCTGAAATTTGAAAGATCTAATACAAAAAGATTGAGTAAAAAATTGATAAACAGTAAATATTACTTATCAAACATATTTCATATATATATATATATATATATATATATATATATATATATATATATATATATATATGTGTGTGTGTGTGTGTGTCAAATTTCAAGTAGTCAGTAATCGACCATGACTGGCAATCGTGGTCGGTCACTGCTCACTTGAAATTTTACATACATAAATACACACACACACACACACACACACACACACACACACACACACACACATGAGTAACATGTTTTGTTAAGTAATATGTTCTGTTTATAAATTTATCAAAAATATATTAATGCTCTGAACATTTATTTTGGCATTGAGCACTCTTTTTTTACTGTGAGCAATCTTAGGCAGACTCTTTTGGGAGCTGCTTATTCTTATTTCGAATTGCATATATATATATATCGAAACATTGAAGGTGAAGAAAACTTTTTACATTCTTGTCTTTAGCAAAAGGTTTGCCCGCCTTTTATCTCCTTTCGGATTAGGCCGTCAAAGTTGCTGTCTGGTTGGAGTATAGAGAGAGCCTTTATTAAGGACTTTCTTTTACAATTTTCTAACCATTTGGCCCTACAAAGAAGATATAATCTGTTGTTGCGTGAGGCATGTAATTACTTATCATATTTTGATAGGATCCGCTTTGCCCGTTATGTAGGTTTGATATCTGCGCGCTGCCGTGCTAAGACAGATAGCATCTTCCAGAAAAAGTTACAACATCTGATCTTCAAGAGATTTGGCTGTAAGGTTGAACCAAATGCTACAAAAAATGTAGTTAATTTGTCTTCTTATTCTCCTTCAGAGATTGGGCTTGCTGTCTTGGCCCATGGCCTAGACCATAACATCCTTTTTACTTCTATTAGTAAGTTGCTATAAAGTTGGAACCAGTCTTGCAGCGTTATAGTACCTTCTGTATTAAAGATTCGTTTACTTTTTCCCAATTCATTCGGAATTGTGATGCCAATGATGGATTTATGTGTTCGTTTGACATCTGCAGCCTCTTCACGTGTGTTCCTTTATCGGAGATTATTGATATTTGCAGCGATATGTTATATCGCAGTAATTTAACTCCTCCGACTATACCTGAAGATGTTTTTGTTGAACTCATGAAATTTGCCACCATGTCTGTTGATTTCTGTTACGACAATATCATGTATCGTCAGATCGGCGGTGTGGCGATGGGTTCTCCTTTGGGTACTGTTTTGGCAAATATTTTTGTGGGTTTTTACGAGGAAAGCCTTCTGTCAGGTTCTTCCCAGCCCAAAGTTTACTTTTGTTATGTTGATGACACCTTTTGTGTGTTCACCCATGAATCGGAAGTTGATCACTTTTTCTCCCTACTCAACGGTATTCATCCTGCCCTTAAATTTACGGTAGATAAGGAGGCCAATGCTTCATTGACTTTTCTAGATGTTCTGGTTCACAGAACTCCTTCTTTGTTCATTACTTCTGTTTATAGGAAGTCTACTTTTACAGGTCTCTATACTCAATGGGACTCTTTTTGTCCTAAACGACACAAGATCAATTTGATTAGGACTTTGACCCATAGGGCGTTAATGATCTGCTCGGATAACACCTTGAAAGATGAAATTAGCTCTCTAACTGGTATCTTTGTTAACAATGGTTATCCGTTGGACATTGTTCAATCGGTTATTCGGGATAAGACTGCCAGGTTTAATAAAATCAAGCCTGCTACGGTCGGTAAATGTCCGGTCTATCTTCGTTTACCATGGTTGGGTAGGATTAGTCAGTCCTTCGCCAAGCAGATTTCATGTAGTTCACGTGAATGATATTTTGCAGCGAACGTTCGTGTTGTTTTTCAAACCAGGTCTGACCTTTCATCTGTGTGGAAAGATGTTCTACCCCCCCCACCACCATATTAACTCTTTCAAATGTAGTTGTGGATGCGACTACATAGGTAGAACGACACAGCGATTGGACGCTAGAATTAAACAGCACGTGCCTGCGAAAATACTAAATAAAATTTTTCGGTGGGCGATTCCATTTGGAATACGTATGGGTCGTCGATAGCGGATCATTTTATAAAGAATCCTATTTGGGCTTTGGATTTTAGTGTGACCTGGTTTTGGTGAACTTGTTCGGAGTGAAAATTACTGTTTTTTGGCTCGGAATACCCCCGGGCGGTTGTTATTTTTCAGACCTTTTTTTGACGGTTGAACGTGTTATTGACTTTTGGTCTTTTAAGTTAAGTTATTTTTTAAGTTTTTATTTTCATTTGTTTCATTTGAATATATTTTTTTTTTTCTTGGCTTCGGCCAACATTTTTTGATTTTTAGTTCGGTAAGACAAAGTCTTACCGGCTTTTTTATTTTCTGTTGTTGTTACATTTGAAGAAAAGAAAAAAGAAAAAGTTTTCTTTTAATTTATCCTCCTTTTCGTTTTTACCCTCCCCCGTTTTATTTAGCGACTTCGGTCGCAATCCTTTAATTTTTTAAGTTTCAGCTTTTGGTTTTAATTTATTTCTTTAGCGGCTTCGGCCGCAAACCTTTATTTTTTAGTTTGGTTTGACTAGTGTCAAACCAGACATTTTTATTTCTTTTCTTTTTCTGTTGTTTAATTGGAGAAAAAAAAAGTAGGAGTTTATTTATTGTTTTTTCTTTTATTTCGGCTGCCTTCGGGCGCCATTTTTATTTTATTTTTTTAAAGTCTTACGAGACTATTTAGTTTATAGTTTTTCTTTTCTTTTTCTAGAACTTTTAGTTTTCCAAGTTTATTTATTTTATAGCCTTTGATTTAAAGTTTATTGTTAATTTGTTTTAATTTACTTTTGTGGTACTTTAACTTTAACTACTTTTGTTTTGCCTTTTATTTTTTTTTTTTTCATTTTTTTCTTTCTCCCTATCTCAACTCCTCACAATTGGGCAAGTGTTTCTGCCTGAACTTTTAAATGGCCGACGAAATGAGTCGGTCAGGGGTCAAGAAGGACCTCTTTGGGGCGGCTGCTAAAGCCGACCCCCGGATAAAGATAAATCCAAATCTAAAAAACGGGGTAAGGTTTCCCCAATCAAACCTGACAAGGCAAACGCAAATGACAAGGAGGAGGCCATGCAGGTCTCCAACTCAAATGAAAAGGTGCCGAAAGTGGCTCAGTCCAAGTCTACAGCCGAGGAATCGCCCTCTTGCTGGAAGTCCCCCCCGAGTTGTATTGTGAACATCGCGGAGTTCCTGGAAAAGGCAAAGGATTTTGCCCATCTTGTAAATAAAGATGGCATCCTTAAAGACGTCCAGGAACTTCAGAAGTTCGAACAAAGAATGGTGACCGTCTTCGCGGTTGACAGGCGTACGCGCAAAATCTGTCGATCCACGAAAGACACAGTGATCAAATCACTTATGTCCCTGGGGATAAAACCCCAAAGAGTAATCAAGGGAGTGAAATTCTTCATGTGGGACGTACTGCTGCCCACGCCAGAGGATTGCCTGGAAATGGCAAAAAGGGAGTTGATAACAAAGGACCTGATTCTCCGTACCGAATACATGGGTAGGCGAAGGACCAGGGTGGCGGTGTTTGAGGTTCCTCCTCAAATTTCCGGAGAGCTCCTGGCTGCATTCTTTATGCAGTACGGCCAAATTTTAGGGGCTCTCTCGGACAATTTGAACGGGGGGTGGACTTTTGACATCATGATTGATGAGGCGGCCTTCAAGTCCATCCCCAACTGTCTGGATTTTGGCAACCGGAGATTGCCAGTCATTGTGACTGGCAGAAAACCAGTATGCTGGAGGTGTGGAGTGACTGGTCATCTCTCCTCCTCCTGCCCAGGGAAGAAGGCCCCTGGAGCTCCGGTTGCTGGCGACCCAAATCCCCCTTTGGCCGACACTGATAAAACCGCGGCGCCTGTAATGGGCCTACCTACTAAGCGGACCGGTGTGGAAAATCCCTCGGTTGGGTCTTTGCCCCCATTGCCCCTCAAACCAACGCCTGCCACAAGTGTGGATAAGGAGAAGGATGAGGGGGGATGGCGTGTAGTAGGTAGGGCCAAAGGGAAGGTCCAGACAGCGGGACCTCTGTCTCAGCATGACTCCGGGGACAAAACCACCTACAGCCCCATTCCCTCTACTAGCTCGGAGGGCGACGCCTCGGCCTCTTATGAGGAGACTGCGACTCCTGCTCAGAAACTTAATGAGCCAAGCTGGCAGAAGATCTTAGACCTCAAAAAGTTGAAGCAGAAGCTGGAGGAGAAAAAGGCAAAGAAACAGAAGCCGCTGGGGGTTCCCTGCCCCTCATCCTCTGCCCCGTCTTCCCCTCCATCATTTGCTAAACCTCCAGCGCCAAAATCCTTATCAAATTCTCCTGCGAAACATAAAAAACCTATTTCAAACAAGCCTTCCCCCATCAAGACCCCATCTGGAATGACTCCATCACACACACCAGCTTGTACACCTACCCCAACACCTACACAGACACCACATAAAAAACGCAACAGAAGTCCAGACGCTCAGGTCGTGGGGGAAAAGGGGAAGAAAAAGCTGAAGCCTCCATATAACTTAGGGGAAGACGTCTGCCGCGTATCCCGGGTCCATGTGGAGAATGTGTTGGGGATAACCAAGAACCCCAGGCCCTTGAAAGTCCTATTCAACTTTCAAAAGTTGAGTGGACTGGACATTGAGGACCCGAAAAATTTTGAAAAAGCAAAAAGACTCCTAACAGTTGTGCGATCGGGCCCGGGTACGCGGGAGATTTGGGGCATGATTGAGGAGGCAAACTCATCTTTGAAATTAGTGCCCCCAGCGGCGGTATTTGAGCCCAATTTGGATCCTTCTAAAACGTGCAGAGGGAGGGTCCCTGTTTTTGTTCACCCTTCCCTGTATAGGGCGCTTAAATTAACATTTCCAGCGGACATCGGTGGCCTGTCTCATGGTGATACCGTCGAAAATGAGATGGCGTCAGGTTCAATGGGACAGGCTGTCGGTGTCCTCACCCCAGCAATGTTCTACTCGGATGGGCGACCCTAGTCGATTTGATAATGGCACTCTGGTTAGCTAGTGTGAATGTCCGAGGCCTGAGGTCGGAGTCTCGAAGGGTGAGACTCGTTCGCGACCTTCAGAGCCTCGGTGTGAATATATGTTGTGTACAAGAGACCCGTTTTTCTTCTCGCGATCATGAAGACATTCTGTCTAGGGAGTTTACTCTTTATTCAGCATGTTTTGATGGACACTCGAGGGGTGTCTCTTGGCTGGTGAGCAAGACTTTGAAGGCTGCGTGTGCTCTTGTCTTCGCAGATCCGGCGGGCAGGCTTTGCGTGCTGGATGCTACCATAAAGGATAAGGCTTTGCGTCTCATTGGGGTTTATGGGCCCAATACCCAGGCTGAGCGACCTGCTTTGTTTCGGCAGATCGAGCCGTTTATGACGACATCACGTCGGTTAATTTTAGCGGGGGATTGGAATGCCGTCCTTGACCCCGATATAGATCGTATAGGGTCAAAATATAAAGCGGGTACTAAAAACTGGGGAGTGGAACATTTTCGGGGCTTTGTCGATGGGTTTGATCTCATCGACAAGTACCGGAATGAACACCCTCAGCGGGTAGTGTGGACTTGGACAAATAGTGGCAGCTCGGCTGTAGGTGTGCTTGCGAGCTACCTCGACCGAGTTTTAGTTAGGAGAGTCGATGTAGGACTCTTAGGGTGTCCAAGTTTTCATTATATAGTTTATTCGGATCATAGGCTTGTCCGGGTCCGTGTAAACTTAGATAAGCCTAATGTTAGGATAACTGGCTACTGGAAATTCAACTGCTCGTTATTTGGCGAGCAGCATTTCCGGGACCAGTTTTTACTAACCTTACAAAGGGAGCTGACGGGGGCTGTGGTGGGAAATGCCTGGTGGGACAAACTTAAATCTAAAATTCGAACGTTTGCTGCCGATTTTAGTCGTCGACTCAATGTAGATAGATTAGCGGCGCAAACGGCTCTAGAACAAAGAGTTGATCGGGCTGTGAAATCCCGTGATAGTGGGGAAGTAGTCTTAGCTAAGGCAGAGTTGTCCTCCTTGCTTATCAAGAAGGATCAAGCTCTGGTAGTTAGGGCTAGGTTAAAAAGAATGTCCTCTGAGGCGACGAATATGGCCGCGGAACTGCGTGCAGAGGAAAGTAGGAATGCTTCAAGACGGCATATCGCGAGCGTCACATTGCCGGACGGGCGGACAGTGACTACAAACTCGGGCATATGCGAGGCTTTTCGGGATTACTTTCGGGAGCTTTTTACCAGGGAGCCCGGTCTGAGCTCTGCTCGGTTCGACACCTATTTAGCTGACTTTCCCTGCCTTGAGGCAGCTGAAGCGGCTGGGTGCGAGGGTCCCATCACTGAGTCGGAAATCTGGGAAGCGCTGAAACAGGTTGGCCTGGATAAGTCTCCGGGATTAGATGGTCTTCCTTACGAAGTTTACTTGAGGCAGTCGCCCGTTTTTGTTCCTTTGCTGGAGCTGGTCTTTAACAACTGGATGAAGCAGGGGTCTATACCTCAACGCTTCACCAGGGGTGTGATCAAGCTGCTGCGTAAGGACAAAAGTGGTGGGGATGGGATAGGTAACTTTCGCCCTTTAACTATGTTAAATACAGAGTTAAAGATTTTGGCTAAGGTCTTGGCTAACCGTTTGCAGCTTGTCCTGTCTAGTCTGATTGGCTCCGAGCAGACTTGTTCTGTGAAGGGCCGGACTATTCAGGACAACCTTCACATGGTGCGCCTGATCATCGAGAAAGTCGACAGTGAAGCCGCGCTGATCAATTTAGATCAGTCCAAGGCCTTTGATAGGGTTGACCATCGATTCTTGGAGGCTGTTCTTTCGGCTGCCGGTTTCGGGCCGTACTTTCGCTCCTGGATCCGGCTTATGTATGCGACCCCCGGTGCGCTGGTGGAAGTGAACGGGGTAAGATCGGAACCTTTCGTATTGTCTCGATCTATTCGTCAGGGTTGTCCGCTTTCGCCTATGCTTTACGTTCTTGCGTTGGAACCCTTCCTTCGCAAGTTAAAGGCGAATCCGGTCCTACGCGGAATCTCTTTACCTGGTGCTACCACCTCGGCCAGGTATTCTGCCTATGCTGACGACGTTTCGGTTCTTGTGTCGAGCAGAGCTGAGATTAACGAAGTCAGCAGAGAAATCGGTGGGTATGAGATGGTGACAGGGGCCAAGATCAACCGCGATAAGTCTGTTGGCTTGCGGTTGGGTGCGTGGAAGGGGGTTTCTCTTCCCGGACCATTCAGCTGGACGGATGGGCCGATCAAGATACTCGGCGTCTGGTTCGGACCTGATATCCAGTTGGATATGAATTGGTCGGAGGTACGAGAGAAGGCCGAGAGCGCAATTAATTTGTGGTCTCGGAGGAGGCTTTCCTTGAAGGGGAGGGCGGAGGTATGTGTTTCACATATCTACCCGATTCTCCTTTACCGACTCTCGGTACTTCCACTTCCGTCTACCACAGTGCTTTCATTAGTACAGCTCTTGTTCTCTTTCTTGTGGAGAGGCAGAGCTCCTAGGGTATGTCGGGAGATCTGTTGCCTTCATCCTGCTGAAGGCGGTCTAGGTATGCCTAGCATTGAGATTCGTCTCGATATGCTTCGCATCGGGTTCCTGGATCGTTTGTGTCGCGATTCGGATGACGGGGGCGCCTTCTGGAAGGAAGACGCCCGTAGATCCTTTCCATCCTTGAGAAGTGTGCACTCGGGCGAGGAGGAGGCTGGCCGTTTGCCTCGTGCCGAGTGCTCCTTCTACCGTGAATGTCGTCTGGCTCTGAAACACCTCTTACGGGCGACGGTTGGCCTCCACAACGTCCAGGCGTTGTCTCGTAGGGCATTATATCGGGTGGTAGTCAGGGGGTCCGTTCATGATGATTTGATTGACGAGCTCGGTCTTACGAAGCAGGAGGCTCGCTCAATCTGGCCTTGGGCTTCCGGGTTGAAATGTCTCAACAACGATGAGGCATCCCTCACCTGGCTGGTGATACGTGGGGCCCTCTGGGTCGGCAAAAAACTTTGCGCAGCGGGTTTGGAGAAATATCCAAACTGCCGACGTTGTGAGGGGGAAGTCGAGACCCTTGGTCACGTCTTCTTTCATTGCAAGTCGGTAGCACCATTGTGTAAGTTTGTTGAAGGTCTCATGGTTCGCATGTTGCAGGGAAAGTTTTTCGTCCTTGAGGCCGCTTCTGTTTGTAGCAATGTGGCCCCGCCGTTAACGGAGTCTGAACTCTATGTGTTCCACTGCTTGCTAGGAGTTATGAGAGTCGTGATTTGGGTGACACGTCAGAAGGGATTCTATGAAGGTGAGAAGTTCACTTCTTCCCTACTAATCTTGTACTTTAAGCATCAGCTTAAAGTCAAGATTAGGACGGAAAGGCGGCGACTCCCTTCATCAGAATTCGCCAAAAGGTGGGTAAATCTTGCGCGAATGTGTAGAGTGAGAGGAGCTGACTTGGAGTGGCACTTGGACCTCGGCTAGGTGCAGGATTTCGTCCCTCTTGGGTTCAACAGACGCAACCCGTCCCGATATTAGACTAGTATAGGTTTATTTTGAATTTTTAGTTTCTCGTTTCTGGTTAACTTAGCTAGAGTATGTATGCTCATTAGCCCCCCTTTTATTTCTGTCCCTAATTTTTCTTTAGTTTAATTCCCCATCCCCTCCCGCGTTAGGTGGCCAGTGACGTCAGTTCTCTGGTAGTTGCGGGATGGCTTTCGTTTCGTGTGTGTGGTTTTTCGTATTTGTTATTGTGTCTGAATGAGTGTGTGTCTGTGTGAGTGATTTTGGAAGGATGACTGTTTTTCAAACTTTTATAATCCCGCAATTATTTCGTCCAGTTAACTGATGTTACTGCCACATTTAGGTACTGTGGGGGGTTTTATTACTAATCTTATTTTGTTTTGTTTTCTTGTAAATAGTTCATTTGTTTTTGTAAATATACATTGGGTTTTTTTTTAAATTGTTATCCCCCCCCCCACTGACTTTGTATTGTACATATGGGGACTATTTAGATTTTCATAGAGAATTTGAGGAATTATGGTGGATGTAGTAAGAAAGGTATGGAAGAATGTGTTGTTTTGGTGCTCGGACCGTTGTTGGTATGTTTGGGTCAGTGGTTGCGACTAGCTAAGTTTTTAGTTTAAGACAGATGATGACCGTCCTTCCCCACCCCCCTTTTTAGGCCTTGTGCCACATTTTGTATATGTTTTTTTAATATATGCAAATAAATATTAGTGTGACCTGGTTTTGGTGAACTTGTTCGGAGTGAAAATTACTGTTTTTTGGCTCGGAATACCCCCGGGCGGTTGTTATTTTTCAGACCTTTTTTTGACGGTTGAACGTGTTATTGACTTTTGGTCTTTTAAGTTAAGTTATTTTTTAAGTTTTTATTTTCATTTGTTTCATTTGAATATATTTTTTTTTTTCTTGGCTTCGGCCAACATTTTTTGATTTTTAGTTCGGTAAGACAAAGTCTTACCGGCTTTTTTATTTTCTGTTGTTGTTACATTTGAAGAAAAGAAAAAAGAAAAAGTTTTCTTTTAATTTATCCTCCTTTTCGTTTTTACCCTCCCCCGTTTTATTTAGCGACTTCGGTCGCAATCCTTTAATTTTTTAAGTTTCAGCTTTTGGTTTTAATTTATTTCTTTAGCGGCTTCGGCCGCAAACCTTTATTTTTTAGTTTGGTTTGACTAGTGTCAAACCAGACATTTTTATTTCTTTTCTTTTTCTGTTGTTTAATTGGAGAAAAAAAAAGTAGGAGTTTATTTATTGTTTTTTCTTTTATTTCGGCTGCCTTCGGGCGCCATTTTTATTTTATTTTTTTAAAGTCTTACGAGACTATTTAGTTTATAGTTTTTCTTTTCTTTTTCTAGAACTTTTAGTTTTCCAAGTTTATTTATTTTATAGCCTTTGATTTAAAGTTTATTGTTAATTTGTTTTAATTTACTTTTGTGGTACTTTAACTTTAACTACTTTTGTTTTGCCTTTTATTTTTTTTTTTTTCATTTTTTTCTTTCTCCCTATCTCAACTCCTCACAATTGGGCAAGTGTTTCTGCCTGAACTTTTAAATGGCCGACGAAATGAGTCGGTCAGGGGTCAAGAAGGACCTCTTTGGGGCGGCTGCTAAAGCCGACCCCCGGATAAAGATAAATCCAAATCTAAAAAACGGGGTAAGGTTTCCCCAATCAAACCTGACAAGGCAAACGCAAATGACAAGGAGGAGGCCATGCAGGTCTCCAACTCAAATGAAAAGGTGCCGAAAGTGGCTCAGTCCAAGTCTACAGCCGAGGAATCGCCCTCTTGCTGGAAGTCCCCCCCGAGTTGTATTGTGAACATCGCGGAGTTCCTGGAAAAGGCAAAGGATTTTGCCCATCTTGTAAATAAAGATGGCATCCTTAAAGACGTCCAGGAACTTCAGAAGTTCGAACAAAGAATGGTGACCGTCTTCGCGGTTGACAGGCGTACGCGCAAAATCTGTCGATCCACGAAAGACACAGTGATCAAATCACTTATGTCCCTGGGGATAAAACCCCAAAGAGTAATCAAGGGAGTGAAATTCTTCATGTGGGACGTACTGCTGCCCACGCCAGAGGATTGCCTGGAAATGGCAAAAAGGGAGTTGATAACAAAGGACCTGATTCTCCGTACCGAATACATGGGTAGGCGAAGGACCAGGGTGGCGGTGTTTGAGGTTCCTCCTCAAATTTCCGGAGAGCTCCTGGCTGCATTCTTTATGCAGTACGGCCAAATTTTAGGGGCTCTCTCGGACAATTTGAACGGGGGGTGGACTTTTGACATCATGATTGATGAGGCGGCCTTCAAGTCCATCCCCAACTGTCTGGATTTTGGCAACCGGAGATTGCCAGTCATTGTGACTGGCAGAAAACCAGTATGCTGGAGGTGTGGAGTGACTGGTCATCTCTCCTCCTCCTGCCCAGGGAAGAAGGCCCCTGGAGCTCCGGTTGCTGGCGACCCAAATCCCCCTTTGGCCGACACTGATAAAACCGCGGCGCCTGTAATGGGCCTACCTACTAAGCGGACCGGTGTGGAAAATCCCTCGGTTGGGTCTTTGCCCCCATTGCCCCTCAAACCAACGCCTGCCACAAGTGTGGATAAGGAGAAGGATGAGGGGGGATGGCGTGTAGTAGGTAGGGCCAAAGGGAAGGTCCAGACAGCGGGACCTCTGTCTCAGCATGACTCCGGGGACAAAACCACCTACAGCCCCATTCCCTCTACTAGCTCGGAGGGCGACGCCTCGGCCTCTTATGAGGAGACTGCGACTCCTGCTCAGAAACTTAATGAGCCAAGCTGGCAGAAGATCTTAGACCTCAAAAAGTTGAAGCAGAAGCTGGAGGAGAAAAAGGCAAAGAAACAGAAGCCGCTGGGGGTTCCCTGCCCCTCATCCTCTGCCCCGTCTTCCCCTCCATCATTTGCTAAACCTCCAGCGCCAAAATCCTTATCAAATTCTCCTGCGAAACATAAAAAACCTATTTCAAACAAGCCTTCCCCCATCAAGACCCCATCTGGAATGACTCCATCACACACACCAGCTTGTACACCTACGCCAACACCTACACAGACACCACATAAAAAACGCAACAGAAGTCCAGACGCTCAGGTCGTGGGGGAAAAGGGGAAGAAAAAGCTGAAGCCTCCATATAACTTAGGGGAAGACGTCTGCCGCGTATCCCGGGTCCATGTGGAGAATGTGTTGGGGATAACCAAGAACCCCAGGCCCTTGAAAGTCCTATTCAACTTTCAAAAGTTGAGTGGACTGGACATTGAGGACCCGAAAAATTTTGAAAAAGCAAAAAGACTCCTAACAGTTGTGCGATCGGGCCCGGGTACGCGGGAGATTTGGGGCATGATTGAGGAGGCAAACTCATCTTTGAAATTAGTGCCCCCAGCGGCGGTATTTGAGCCCAATTTGGATCCTTCTAAAACGTGCAGAGGGAGGGTCCCTGTTTTTGTTCACCCTTCCCTGTATAGGGCGCTTAAATTAACATTTCCAGCGGACATCGGTGGCCTGTCTCATGGTGATACCGTCGAAAATGAGATGGCGTCAGGTTCAATGGGACAGGCTGTCGGTGTCCTCACCCCAGCAATGTTCTACTCGGATGGGCGACCCTAGTCGATTTGATAATGGCACTCTGGTTAGCTAGTGTGAATGTCCGAGGCCTGAGGTCGGAGTCTCGAAGGGTGAGACTCGTTCGCGACCTTCAGAGCCTCGGTGTGAATATATGTTGTGTACAAGAGACCCGTTTTTCTTCTCGCGATCATGAAGACATTCTGTCTAGGGAGTTTACTCTTTATTCAGCATGTTTTGATGGACACTCGAGGGGTGTCTCTTGGCTGGTGAGCAAGACTTTGAAGGCTGCGTGTGCTCTTGTCTTCGCAGATCCGGCGGGCAGGCTTTGCGTGCTGGATGCTACCATAAAGGATAAGGCTTTGCGTCTCATTGGGGTTTATGGGCCCAATACCCAGGCTGAGCGACCTGCTTTGTTTCGGCAGATCGAGCCGTTTATGACGACATCACGTCGGTTAATTTTAGCGGGGGATTGGAATGCCGTCCTTGACCCCGATATAGATCGTATAGGGTCAAAATATAAAGCGGGTACTAAAAACTGGGGAGTGGAACATTTTCGGGGCTTTGTGGATGGGTTTGATCTCATCGACAAGTACCGGAATGAACACCCTCAGCGGGTAGTGTGGACTTGGACAAATAGTGGCAGCTCGGCTGTAGGTGTGCTTGCGAGCTACCTCGACCGAGTTTTAGTTAGGAGAGTCGATGTAGGACTCTTAGGGTGTCCAAGTTTTCATTATATAGTTTATTCGGATCATAGGCTTGTCCGGGTCCGTGTAAACTTAGATAAGCCTAATGTTAGGATGACTGGCTACTGGAAATTCAACTGCTCGTTATTTGGCGAGCAGCATTTCCGGGACCAGTTTTTACTAACCTTACATAGGGAACTGACGGGGGCTGTGGTGGGAAATGCCTGGTGGGACAAACTTAAATCTAAAATTCGAACGTTTGCTGCCGATTTTAGTCGTCGACTCAATGTAGATAGATTAGCGGCGCAAACGGCTTTAGAACAAAGAGTTGATCGGGCTGTGAAATCCCGTGATAGTGGGGAAGTAGTCCTAGCTAAGGCAGAGTTGTCCTCCTTGCTTAGCAAGAAGGATCAAGCTCTGGTAGTTAGGGCTAGGTTAAAAAGAATGTCCTCTGAGGCGACGAATATGGCCGCGGAACTGCGTGCAGAGGAAAGTAGGAATGCTTCAAGAAGGCATATCGCGAGCGTCACATTGCCGGACGGGCGGACAGTGACTACAAACTCGGGCATATGCGAGGCTTTTCGGGATTACTTTCGGGAGCTTTTTACCAGGGAGCCCGGTCTGAGCTCTGCTCGGTTCGACACCTATTTAGCTGACTTTCCCTGCCTTGAGGCAGCTGAAGCGGCTGGGTGCGAGGGTCCCATCACTGAGTCGGAAATCTGGGAAGCGCTGAAACAGGTTGGCCTGGATAAGTCTCCGGGATTAGATGGTCTTCCTTACGAAGTGTACTTGAGGCAGTCGCCCGTTTTTGTTCCTTTGCTGGAGCTGGTCTTTAACAACTGGATGAAGCAGGGGTCTATACCTCAACGCTTCACCAGGGGTGTGATCAAGCTGCTGCGTAAGGACAAAAGTGGTGGGGATGGGATAGGTAACTTTCGCCCTTTAACTATGTTAAATACAGAGTTAAAGATTTTGGCTAAGGTCTTGGCTAACCGTTTGCAGCTTGTCCTGTCTAGTCTGATTGGCTCCGAGCAGACTTGTTCTGTGAAGGGCCGGACTATTCAGGACAACCTTCACATGGTGCGCCTGATCATCGAGAAAGTCGACAGTGAAGCCGCGCTGATCAATTTAGATCAGTCCAAGGCCTTTGATAGGGTTGACCATCGATTCTTGGAGGCTGTTCTTTCGGCTGCCGGTTTCGGGCCGTACTTTCGCTCCTGGATCCGGCTTATGTATGCGACCCCCGGTGCGCTGGTGGAAGTGAACGGGGTAAGATCGGAACCTTTCGTATTGTCTCGATCTATTCGTCAGGGTTGTCCGCTTTCGCCTATGCTTTACGTTCTTGCGTTGGAACCCTTCCTTCGCAAGTTAAAGGCGAATCCGGTCCTACGCGGAATCTCTTTACCTGGTGCTACCACCTCGGCCAGGTATTCTGCCTATGCTGACGACGTTTCGGTTCTTGTGTCGAGCAGAGCCGAGATTAACGAAGTCAGCAGAGAAATCGGTGGGTATGAGATGGTGACAGGGGCCAAGATCAACCGCGATAAGTCTGTTGGCTTGCGGTTGGGTGCGTGGAAGGGGGTTTCTCTTCCCGGACCATTCAGCTGGACGGATGGGCCGATCAAGATACTCGGCGTCTGGTTCGGTCCTGATATCCAGTTGGATATGAATTGGTCGGAGGTACGAGAGAAGGCCGAGAGCGCAATTAATTTGTGGTCTCGGAGGAGGCTTTCCTTGAAGGGGAGGGCGGAGGTATGTGTTTCACATATCTACCCGATTCTCCTTTACCGACTCTCGGTACTTCCACTTCCGTCTACCACAGTGCTTTCATTAGTACAGCTCTTGTTCTCTTTCTTGTGGAGAGGCAGAGCTCCTAGGGTATGTCGGGAGATCTGTTGCCTTCATCCTACTGAAGGCGGTCTAGGTATGCCTAGCATTGAGATTCGTCTCGATATGCTTCGCATCGGGTTCCTGGATCGTTTGTGTCGCGATTCGGATGACGGGGGCGCCTTCTGGAAGGAAGACGCCCGTAGATCCTTCCCATCCTTGAGAAGTGTGCACTCGGGCGAGGAGGAGGCTGGCCGTTTGCCTCGTGCCGAGTGCTCCTTCTACCGTGAATGTCGTCTGGCTCTGAAACACCTCTTACGGGCGACGGTTGGCCTCCACAACGTCCAGGCGTTGTCTCGTAGGGCATTATATCGGGTGGTAGTCAGGGGGTCCGTTCATGATGATTTGATTGACGAGCTCGGTCTTACGAAGCAGGAGGCTCGCTCAATCTGGCCTTGGGCTTCCGGGTTGAAATGTCTCAACAACGATGAGGCATCCCTCACCTGGCTGGTGATACGTGGGGCCCTCTGGGTCGGCAAAAAACTTTGCGCAGCGGGTTTGGAGAAATATCCAAACTGCCGACGTTGTGAGGGGGAAGTCGAGACCCTTGGTCACGTCTTCTTTCATTGCAAGTCGGTAGCACCATTGTGTAAGTTTGTTGAAGGTCTCATGGTTCGCATGTTGCAGGGAAAGTTTTTCGTCCTTGAGGCCGCTTCTGTTTGTAGCAATGTGGCCCCGCCGCTAACGGAGTCTGAACTCTATGTGTTCCACTGCTTGCTAGGAGTTATGAGAGTCGTGATTTGGGTGACGCGTCAGAAGGGATTCTATGAAGGTGAGAAGTTCACTTCTTCCCTACTAATCTTGTACTTTAAGCATCAGCTTAAAGTCAAGATTAGGACGGAAAGGCGGCGACTCCCTTCATCAGAATTCGCCAAAAGGTGGGTAAATCTTGCGCGAATGTGTAGAGTGAGAGGAGCTGACTTGGAGTGGCACTTGGACCTCGGCTAGGTGCAGGATTTCGTCCCTCTTGGGTTCAACAGACGCAACCCGTCCCGATATTAGACTAGTATAGGTTTATTTTGAATTTTTAGTTTCTCGTTTCTGGTTAACTTAGCTAGAGTATGTATGCTCATTAGCCCCCCTTTTATTTCTGTCCCTAATTTTTCATTAGTTTAATTCCCCATCCCCTCCCGCGTTAGGTGGCCAGTGACGTCAGTTCTCTGGTAGTTGCGGGATGGCTTTCGTTTCGTGTGTGTGGTTTTTCGTATTTGTTATTGTGTCTGAATGAGTGTGTGTCTGTGTGAGTGATTTTGGAAGGATGACTGTTTTTCATACTTTATAATCCCGCAATTTTTTCGTCCAGTTAACTGATGTTACTGCCACATTTAGGTACTGTGGGGGGTTTTATTACTAATCTTATTTTGTTTTGTTTTCCTGTAAATAGTTCATTTGTTTTTGTAAATATACATTGGGGTTTTTTTTAAATTGTTATCCCCCCCCACTGACTTTGTATTGTACATATGGGGACTAGTTAGATTTTCATAGAGAATTTGAGGAATTATGGTGGATGTAGTAAGAAAGGTATGGAAGAATGTGTTGTTTTGGTGCTCGGACCGTTGTTGGTATGTTTGGGTCAGTGGTTGCGACTAGCTAAGTTTTTAGTTTAAGACAGATGATGACCGTCCTTCCCCACCCCCCTTTTTAGGCCTTGTGCCACATTTTGTATATGTTTTTTAATATATGCAAATAAATATTAGTGTGACCTGGTTTTGGTGAACTTGTTCGGAGTGAAAATTACTGTTTTTTGGCTCGGAATACCCCCGGGCGGTTGTTATTTTTCAGACCTTTTTTTGACGGTTGAACGTGTTATTGACTTTTGGTCTTTTAAGTTAAGTTATTTTTTAAGTTTTTATTTTCATTTGTTTCATTTGAATATATTTTTCTTTCTTGGCTTCGGCCAACATTTTTTATTTTTTAGTTCGGTAAGACAAAGTCTTACCGGCTTTTTTATTTTCTGTTGTTGTTACATTTGAAGAAAAGAAAAAAGAAAAAGTTTTGTTTTAATTTATCCTCCTTTTCGTTTTTACCCTCCCCTGTTTTATTTAGCGACTTCGGTCGCAATCCTTTAATTTTTTAAGTTTCAGCTTTTGGGTTTAATTTATTTCTTTAGCGGCTTCGGCCGCAAACCTTTATTTTTAGTTTGGTTTGACTAGTGTCAAACCAGACATTTTTATTTCTTTTCTTTTTCTGTTGTTTAATTGGAGAAAAAAAAAGTAGGAGTTTATTTATTGTTTTTTCTTTTATTTCGGCTGCCTTCGGGCGCCATTTTTATTTTATTTTTTTAAAGTCTTACGAGACTATTTAGTTTATAGTTTTTCTTTTCTTTTTCTAGAACTTTTAGTTTTCCAAGTTTATTTATTTTATAGCCTTTGATTTAAAGTTTATTGTTAATTTGTTTTAATTTACTTTTGTGGTACTTTAACTTTAACTACTTTTGTTTTGCCTTTTATTTTTTTTTTTTTCATTTTTTTCTTTCTCCCTATCTCAACTCCTCACAATTGGGCAAGTGTTTCTGCCTGAACTTTTAAATGGCCGACGAAATGAGTCGGTCAGGGGTCAAGAAAGACCTCTTTGGGGCGGCTGCTAAAGCCGACCCCCCGGATAAAGATAAATCCAAATCTAAAAAACGGGGTAAGGTTTCCCCAATCAAACCTGACAAGGCAAACGCAAATGACAAGGAGGAGGCCATGCAGGTCTCCAACACAAATGAAAAGGTGCCGAAAGTGGCTCAGTCCAAGTCTACAGCCGAGGAATCGCCCTCTTGCTGGAAGTCCCCCCCGAGTTGTATTGTGAACATCGCGGAGTTCCTGGAAAAGGCAAAGGATTTTGCCCATCTTGTAAATAAAGATGGCATCCTTAAAGACGTCCAGGAACTTCAGAAGTTCGAACAAAGAATGGTGACCGTCTTCGCGGTTGACAGGCGTACGCGCAAAATCTGTCGATCCACGAAAGACACAGTGATCAAATCACTTATGTCCCTGGGGATAAAACCCCAAAGAGTAATCAAGGGAGTGAAATTCTTCATGTGGGACGTACTGCTGCCCACGCCAGAGGATTGCCTGGAAATGGCAAAAAGGGAGTTGATAACAAAGGACCTGATTCTCCGTACCGAATACATGGGTAGGCGAAGGACCAGGGTGGCGGTGTTTGAGGTTCCTCCTCAAATTTCCGGAGAGCTCCTGGCTGCATTCTTTATGCAGTACGGCCAAATTTTAGGGGCTCTCTCGGACAATTTGAACGGGGGGTGGACTTTTGACATCATGATTGATGAGGCGGCCTTCAAGTCCATCCCCAACTGTCTGGATTTTGGCAACCGGAGATTGCCAGTCATTGTGACTGGCAGAAAACCAGTATGCTGGAGGTGTGGAGTGACTGGTCATCTCTCCTCCTCCTGCCCAGGGAAGAAGGCCCCTGGAGCTCCGGTTGCTGGCGACCCAAATCCCCCTTTGGCCGATACTGATAAAACCGCGGCGCCTGTAATGGGCCTACCTACTAAGCGGACCGGTGTGGAAAATCCCTCGGTTGGGTCTTTGCCCCCATTGCCCCTCAAACCAACGCCTTCCACAAGTGTGGATAAGGAGAAGGATGAGGGGGGATGGCGTGTAGTAGGTAGGGCCAAAGGGAAGGTCCAGACAGCGGGACCTCTGTCTCAGCATGACTCCGGGGACAAAACCACCTACAGCCCCATTCCCTCTACTAGCTCGGAGGGCGACGCCTCGGCCTCTTATGAGGAGACTGCGACTCCTGCTCAGAAACTTAATGAGCCAAGCTGGCAGAAGATCTTAGACCTCAAAAAGTTGAAGCAGAAGCTGGAGGACAAAAAGGCAAAGAAACAGAAGCCGCTGGGGGTTCCCTGCCCCTCATCCTCTGCCCCGTCTTCCCCTCCATCATTTGCTAAACCTCCAGCGCCAAAATCCTTATCAAATTCTCCTGCGAAACATAAGAAACCTATTTCAAACAAGCCTTCCCCCATCAAGACCCCATCTGGAATGACTCCATCACACACACCAGCAAGTACACCTACCCCAACACCTTCCCAGACACCACATAAAAAACGCAACAGAAGTCCAGACGCTCAGGTCGTGGGGGAAAAGGGGAAGAAAAAACTGAAGCCTCCATATAACTTAGGGGAAGACGTCTGCCGCGTATCCCGGGTCCATGTGGAGAATGTGTTGGGGATAACCAAGAACCCCAGGCCCTTGAAAGTCCTATTCAACTTTCAAAAGTTGAGTGGACTGGACATTGAGGACCCGACAAATTTCAAAAAAGCAAAAAGACTCCTAACAGTTGTGCGATCGGGCCCGGGTACGCGGGAGATTTGGGGCATGATTGAGGAGGCAAACTCATCGCTGAAATTAGTGCCCCCAGCGGCGGTATTTGAGCCCAATTTGGATTCTTCTAAAACGTGCAGAGGGAGGGTCCCTGTTTTTGTTCACCCTTCCCTGTATAGGGCGCTTAAATTAACATTTCCAGCGGACATCGGTGGCCTGTCTCATGGTGATACCGTCGAAAATGAGATGGCGTCAGGTTCAATGGGACAGGCTGTCGGTGTCCTCACCCCAGCAATGTTCTACTCGGATGGGCGACCCTAGTCGATTTGATAATGGCACTCTGGTTAGCTAGTGTGAATGTCCGAGGCCTGAGGTCGGAGTCTCGAAGGGTGAGACTCGTTCGCGACCTTCAGAGCCTCGGTGTGAATATATGTTGTGTACAAGAGACCCGTTTTTCTTCTCGCGATCATGAAGACATTCTGTCTAGGGAGTTTACTCTTTATTCAGCATGTTTTGATGGACACTCGAGGGGTGTCTCTTGGCTGGTGAGCAAGACTTTGAAGGCTGCGTGTGCTCTTGTCTTCGCAGATCCGGCGGGCAGGCTTTGCGTGCTGGATGCTACCATAAAGGATAAGGCTTTGCGTCTCATTGGGGTTTATGGGCCCAATACCCAGGCTGAGCGACCTGCTTTGTTTCGGCAGATCGAGCCGTTTATGACGACATCACGTCGGTTAATTTTAGCGGGGGATTGGAATGCCGTCCTTGACCCCGATATAGATCGTATAGGGTCCAAATATAAAGCGGGTACTAAAAACTGGGGAGTGGAACATTTTCGGGGCTTTGTGGATGGGTTTGATCTCATCGACAAGTACCGGAATGAACACCCTCAGCGGGTAGTGTGGACTTGGACAAATAGTGGCAGCTCGGCTGTAGGTGTGCTTGCGAGCTACCTCGACCGAGTTTTAGTTAGGAGAGTCGATGTAGGACTCTTAGGGTGTCCAAGTTTTCATTATATAGTTTATTCGGATCATAGGCTTGTCCGGGTCCGTGTAAACTTAGATAAGCCTAATGTTAGGATAACTGGCTACTGGAAATTCAACTGCTCGTTATTTGGCGAGCAGCATTTCCGGGACCAGTTTTTACTAACCTTACAAAGGGAGCTGACGGGGGCTGTGGTGGGAAATGCCTGGTGGGACAAACTTAAATCTAAAATTCGAACGTTTGCTGCCGATTTTAGTCGTCGACTCAATGTAGATAGATTAGCGGCGCAAACGGCTCTAGAACAAAGAGTTGATCGGGCTGTGAAATCCCGTGATAGTGGGGAAGTAGTCTTAGCTAAGGCAGAGTTGTCCTCCTTGCTTATCAAGAAGGATCAAGCTCTGGTAGTTAGGGCTAGGTTAAAAAGAATGTCCTCTGAGGCGACGAATATGGCCGCGGAACTGCGTGCAGAGGAAAGTAGGAATGCTTCAAGACGGCATATCGCGAGCGTCACATTGCCGGATGGGCGGACAGTGACTACAAACTCGGGCATATGCGAGGCTTTTCGGGATTACTTTCGGGAGCTTTTTACCAGGGAGCCCGGTCTGAGCTCTGCTCGGTTCGACACCTATTTAGCTGACTTTCCCTGCCTTGAGGCAGCTGAAGCGGCTGGGTGCGAGGGTCCCATCACTGAGTCGGAAATCTGGGAAGCGCTGAAACAGGTTGGCCTGGATAAGTCTCCGGGATTAGATGGTCTTCCTTACGAAGTTTACTTGAGGCAGTCGCCCGTTTTTGTTCCTTTGCTGGAGCTGGTCTTTAACAACTGGATGAAGCAGGGGTCTATACCTCAACGCTTCACCAGGGGTGTGATCAAGCTGCTGCGTAAGGACAAAAGCGGTGGGGATGGGATAGGTAACTTTCGCCCTTTAACTATGTTAAATACAGAGTTAAAGATTTTGGCTAAGGTCTTGGCTAACCGTTTGCAGCTTGTCCTGTCTAGTCTGATTGGCTCTGAGCAGACTTGTTCTGTGAAGGGCCGGACTATTCAGGACAACCTTCACATGGTGCGCCTGATCATCGAGAAAGTCGACAGTGAAGCCGCGCTGATCAATTTAGATCAGTCCAAGGCCTTTGATAGGGTTGACCATCGATTCTTGGAGGCTGTTCTTTCGGCTGCCGGTTTCGGGCCGTACTTTCGCTCCTGGATCCGGCTTATGTATGCGACCCCCGGTGCGCTGGTGGAAGTGAACGGGGTAAGATCGGAACCTTTCGTATTGTCTCGATCTATTCGTCAGGGTTGTCCGCTTTCGCCTATGCTTTACGTTCTTGCGTTGGAACCCTTCCTTCGCAAGTTAAAGGCGAATCCGGTCCTACGCGGAATCTCTTTACCTGGTGCTACCACCTCGGCCAGGTATTCTGCCTATGCTGACGACGTTTCGGTTCTTGTGTCGAGCAGAGCCGAGATTAACGAAGTCAGCAGAGAAATCGGTGGGTATGAGATGGTGACAGGGGCCAAGATCAACCGCGATAAGTCTGTTGGCTTGCGGTTGGGTGCGTGGAAGGGGGTTTCTCTTCCCGGACCATTCAGCTGGACGGATGGGCCGATCAAGATACTCGGCGTCTGGTTCGGTCCTGATATCCAGTTGGATATGAATTGGTCGGAGGTACGAGAGAAGGCCGAGAGCGCAATTAATTTGTGGTCTCGGAGGAGGCTTTCCTTGAAGGGGAGGGCGGAGGTATGTGTTTCACATATCTACCCGATTCTCCTTTACCGACTCTCGGTACTTCCACTTCCGTCTACCACAGTGCTTTCATTAGTACAGCTCTTGTTCTCTTTCTTGTGGAGAGGCAGAGCTCCTAGGGTATGTCGGGAGATCTGTTGCCTTCATCCTACTGAAGGCGGTCTAGGTATGCCTAGCATTGAGATTCGTCTCGATATGCTTCGCATCGGGTTCCTGGATCGTTTGTGTCGCGATTCGGATGACGGGGGCGCCTTCTGGAAGGAAGACGCCCGTAGATCCTTCCCATCCTTGAGAAGTGTGCACTCGGGCGAGGAGGAGGCTGGCCGTTTGCCTCGTGCCGAGTGCTCCTTCTACCGTGAATGTCGTCTGGCTCTGAAACACCTCTTACGGGCGACGGTTGGCCTCCACAACGTCCAGGCGTTGTCTCGTAGGGCATTATATCGGGTGGTAGTCAGGGGGTCCGTTCATGATGATTTGATTGACGAGCTCGGTCTTACGAAGCAGGAGGCTCGCTCAATCTGGCCTTGGGCTTCCGGGTTGAAATGTCTCAACAACGATGAGGCATCCCTCACCTGGCTGGTGATACGTGGGGCCCTCTGGGTCGGCAAAAAACTTTGCGCAGCGGGTTTGGAGAAATATCCAAACTGCCGACGTTGTGAGGGGGAAGTCGAGACCCTTGGTCACGTCTTCTTTCATTGCAAGTCGGTAGCACCATTGTGTAAGTTTGTTGAAGGTCTCATGGTTCGCATGTTGCAGGGAAAGTTTTTCGTCCTTGAGGCCGCTTCTGTTTGTAGCAATGTGGCCCCGCCGCTAACGGAGTCTGAACTCTATGTGTTCCACTGCTTGCTAGGAGTTATGAGAGTCGTGATTTGGGTGACGCGTCAGAAGGGATTCTATGAAGGTGAGAAGTTCACTTCTTCCCTACTAATCTTGTACTTTAAGCATCAGCTTAAAGTCAAGATTAGGACGGAAAGGCGGCGACTCCCTTCATCAGAATTCGCCAAAAGGTGGGTAAATCTTGCGCGAATGTGTAGAGTGAGAGGAGCTGACTTGGAGTGGCACTTGGACCTCGGCTAGGTGCAGGATTTCGTCCCTCTTGGGTTCAACAGACGCAACCCGTCCCGATATTAGACTAGTATAGGTTTATTTTGAATTTTTAGTTTCTCGTTTCTGGTTAACTTAGCTAGAGTATGTATGCTCATTAGCCCCCCTTTTATTTCTGTCCCTAATTTTTCTTTAGTTTAATTCCCCATCCCCTCCCGCGTTAGGTGGCCAGTGACGTCAGTTCTCTGGTAGTTGCGGGATGGCTTTCGTTTCGTGTGTGTGGTTTTTCGTATTTGTTATTGTGTCTGAATGAGTGTGTGTCTGTGTGAGTGATTTTGGAAGGATGACTGTTTTTCATACTTTATAATCCGGCAATTTTTTCGTTCAGTTAACTGATGTTACTGCCACATTTAGGTACTGTGGGGGGTTTTATTACTAATCTTATTTTGTTTTGTTTTCTTGTAAATAGTTCATTTGTTTTTGTAAATATACATTGGGGTTTTTTAAATTGTTATTCCCCCCACCACTGACTTTGAATTGTACATATGGGGACTAGTTAGATTTTCATAGAGAATTTGAGGAATTATGGTGGATGTAGTAAGAAAGGTATGGAAGAATGTGTTGTTTTGGTGCTCGGACCGTTGTTGGTATGTTTGGGTCAGTGGTTGCGACTAGCTAAGTTTTTAGTTTAAGACAGATGATGACCGTCCTTCCCCACCCCCCTTTTTTAGGCCTTGTGCCACATTTTGTATATGTTTTTTTAATATATGCAAATAAATATTAGTGTGACCTGGTTTTGGTGAACTTGTTCGGAGTGAAAATTACTGTTTTTTGGCTCGGAATACCCCCGGGCGGTTGTTATTTTTCAGACCTTTTTTTGACGGGTGAACGTGTTATTGACTTTTGGTCTTTTAAGTTAAGTTATTTTTTAAGTTTTTATTTTCATTTGTTTCATTTGAATATATTTTTTCTTTCTTGGCTTCGGCCAACATTTTTTGATTTTTTAGTTCGGTAAGACAAAGTCTTACCGGCTTTTTTATTTTCTGTTGTTGTTACATTTGAAGAAAAGAAAAAAGAAAAAGTTTTGTTTTAATTTATCCTCCTTTTCGTTTTTACCCTCCCCCGTTTTATTTAGCGACTTCGGTCGCAATCCTTTAATTTTTTAAGTTTCAGCTTTTGGTTTTAATTTATTTCTTTAGCGGCTTCGGCCGCAAACCTTTATTTTTTAGTTTGGTTTGACTAGTGTCAAACCAGACATTTTTTATTTCTTTTCTTTTTCTGTTGTTTAATTGGAGAAAAAAAAAGTAGGAGTTTATTTATTGTTTTTTCTTTTATTTCGGCTGCCTTCGGGCGCCATTTTCATTTTATTTTTTTAAAGTCTTACGAGACTATTTAGTTTATAGTTTTTTTTCTTTTCTTTTTCTAGAACTTTTAGTTTTCCAAGTTTATTTATTTTATAGCCTTTGATTTAAAGTTTATTGTTAATTTGTTTTAATTTACTTTTGTGGTACTTTAACTACTTTTGTTTTGCCTTTTTTTTTTTTTTTTTTTTTTTTCTTTCTCCCTATCTCAACTCCTCACAATTGGGCAAGTGTTTCTGCCTGAACTTTTAAATGGCCGACGAAATGAGTCGGTCAGGGGTCAAGAAAGACCTCTTTGGGGCGGCTGCTAAAGCCGACCCCCCAGATAAAGATAAATCCAAATCTAAAAAACGGGGTAAGTTTTCCCCAAACAAACCTGACAAGGCAAACGCAAATGACAAGGAGGAGGCCATGCAGGTCTCCAACACAAATGAAAAGGTGCCGAAAGTGGCTCAGTCCAAGTCTACAGCCGAGGAATCGCCCTCTTGCTGGAAGTCCCCCCCGAGTTGTATTGTGAACATCGCGGAGTTCCTGGAAAAGGCAAAGGATTTTGCCCATCTTGTAAATAAAGATGGCATCCTTAAAGACGTCCAGGAACTTCAGAAGTTCGAACAAAGAATGGTGACCGTCTTCGCGGTTGACAGGCGTACGCGCAAAATCTGTCGATCCACGAAAGACACAGTGATCAAATCACTTATGTCCCTGGGGATAAAACCCCAAAGAGTAATCAAGGGAGTGAAATTCTTCATGTGGGACGTACTGCTGCCCACGCCAGAGGATTGCCTGGAAATGGCAAAAAGGGAGTTGATAACAAAGGACCTGATTCTCCGTACCGAATACATGGGTAGGCGAAGGACCAGGGTGGCAGTGTTTGAGGTTCCTCCTCAAATTTCCGGAGAGCTCCTGGCTGCATTCTTTATGCAGTACGGCCAAATTTTAGGGGCTCTCTCGGACAATTTGAACGGGGGGTGGACTTTTGACATCATGATTGATGAGGCGGCCTTCAAGTCCATCCCCAACTGTCTGGATTTTGGCAACCGGAGATTGCCAGTCATTGTGACTGGCAGAAAACCAGTATGCTGGAGGTGTGGAGTGACTGGTCATCTCTCCTCCTCCTGCCCAGGGAAGAAGGCCCCTGGAGCTCCGGTTGCTGGCGACCCAAATCCCCCTTTGGCCGACACTGATAAAACCGCGGCGCCTGTAATGGGCCTACCTACTAAGCGGACCGATGTGGAAAATCCCTCGGTTGGGTCTTTGCCCCCATTGCCCCTCAAACCAACGCCTTCCACAAGTGTGGATAAGGAGAAGGATGAGGGGGGATGGCGTGTAGTAGGTAGGGCCAAAGGGAAGGTCCAGACAGCGGGACCTCTGTCTCAGCATGACTCCGGGGACAAAACCACCTACAGCCCCATTCCCTCTACTAGCTCGGAGGGCGACGCCTCGGCCTCTTATGAGGAGACTGCGACTCCTGCTCAGAAACTTAATGAGCCAAGCTGGCAGAAGATCTTAGACCTCAAAAAGTTGAAGCAGAAGCTGGAGGACAAAAAGGCAAAGAAACAGAAGCCGCTGGGGGTTCCCTGCCCCTCATCCTCTGCCCCGTCTTCCCCTCCATCATTTGCTAAACCTCCAGCGCCAAAATCCTTATCAAATTCTCCTGCGAAACATAAAAAACCTATTTCAAACAAGCCTTCCCCCATCAAGACCCCATCTGGAATGACTCCATCACACACACCAGCTTGTACACCTACCCCAACACCTACACAGACACCACATAAAAAACGCAACAGAAGTCCAGACGCTCAGGTCGTGGGGGAAAAGGGGAAGAAAAAGCTGAAGCCTCCATATAACTTAGGGGAAGACGTCTGCCGCGTATCCCGGGTCCATGTGGAGAATGTGTTGGGGATAACCAAGAACCCCAGGCCCTTGAAAGTCCTATTCAACTTTCAAAAGTTGAGTGGACTGGACATTGAGGACCCGAAAAATTTTGAAAAAGCAAAAAGACTCCTAACAGTTGTGCGATCGGGCCCGGGTACGCGGGAGATTTGGGGCATGATTGAGGAGGCAAACTCATCTTTGAAATTAGTGCCCCCAGCGGCGGTATTTGAGCCCAATTTGGATCCTTCTAAAACGTGCAGAGGGAGGGTCCCTGTTTTTGTTCACCCTTCCCTGTATAGGGCGCTTAAATTAACATTTCCAGCGGACATCGGTGGCCTGTCTCATGGTGATACCGTCGAAAATGAGATGGCGTCAGGTTCAATGGGACAGGCTGTCGGTGTCCTCACCCCAGCAATGTTCTACTCGGATGGGCGACCCTAGTCGATTTGATAATGGCACTCTGGTTAGCTAGTGTGAATGTCCGAGGCCTGAGGTCGGAGTCTCGAAGGGTGAGACTCGTTCGCGACCTTCAGAGCCTCGGTGTGAATATATGTTGTGTACAAGAGACCCGTTTTTCTTCTCGCGATCATGAAGACATTCTGTCTAGGGAGTTTACTCTTTATTCAGCATGTTTTGATGGACACTCGAGGGGTGTCTCTTGGCTGGTGAGCAAGACTTTGAAGGCTGCGTGTGCTCTTGTCTTCGCAGATCCGGCGGGCAGGCTTTGCGTGCTGGATGCTACCATAAAGGATAAGGCTTTGCGTCACATTGGGGTTTATGGGCCCAATACCCAGGCTGAGCGACCTGCTTTGTTTCGGCAGATCGAGCCGTTTATGACGACATCACGTCGGTTAATTTTAGCGGGGGATTGGAATGCCGTCCTTGACCCCGATATAGATCGTATAGGGTCCAAATATAAAGCGGGTACTAAAAACTGGGGAGTGGAACATTTTCGGGGCTTTGTCGATGGGTTTGATCTCATCGACAAGTACCGGAATGAACACCCTCGGCGGGTAGTGTGGACTTGGACAAATAGTGGCAGCTCGGCTGTAGGTGTGCTTGCGAGCTACCTCGACCGAGTTTTAGTTAGGAGAGTCGATGTAGGACTCTTAGGGTGTCCAAGTTTTCATTATATAGTTTATTCGGATCATAGGCTTGTCCGGGTCCGTGTAAACTTAGATAAGCCTAATGTTAGGATGACTGGCTACTGGAAATTCAACTGCTCGTTATTTGGCGAGCAGCATTTCCGGGACCAGTTTTTACTAACCTTACAAAGGGAACTGACGGGGGCTGTGGTGGGAAATGCCTGGTGGGACAAACTTAAATCTAAAATTCGAACGTTTGCTGCCGATTTTAGTCGTCGACTCAATGTAGATAGATTAGCGGCGCAAACGGCTTTAGAACAAAGAGTTGATCGGGCTGTGAAATCCCGTGATAGTGGGGAAGTAGTCCTAGCTAAGGCAGAGTTGTCCTCCTTGCTTAGCAAGAAGGATCAAGCTCTGGTAGTTAGGGCTAGGTTAAAAAGAATGTCCTCTGAGGCGACGAATATGGCCGCGGAACTGCGTGCAGAGGAAAGTAGGAATGCTTCAAGAAGGCATATCGCGAGCGTCACATTGCCGGACGGGCGGACAGTGACTACAAACTCGGGCATATGCGAGGCTTTTCGGGATTACTTTCGGGGGCTTTTTACCAGGGAGCCCGGTCTGAGCTCTGCTCGGTTCGACACCTATTTAGCTGACTTTCCCTGCCTTGAGGCAGCTGAAGCGGCTGGGTGCGAGGGTCCCATCACTGAGTCGGAAATCTGGGAAGCGCTGAAACAGGTTGGCCTGGATAAGTCTCCGGGATTAGATGGTCTTCCTTACGAAGTGTACTTGAGGCAGTCGCCCGTTTTTGTTCCTTTGCTGGAGCTGGTCTTTAACAACTGGATGAAGCAGGGTTCTATACCTCAACGCTTCACCAGGGGTGTGATCAAGCTGCTGCGTAAGGACAAAAGCGGTGGGGATGGGATAGGTAACTTTCGCCCTTTAACTATGTTAAATACAGAGTTAAAGATTTTGGCTAAGGTCTTGGCTAACCGTTTGCAGCTTGTCCTGTCTAGTCTGATTGGCTCCGAACAGACTTGTTCTGTGAAGGGCCGGACTATTCAGGACAACCTTCACATGGTGCGCCTGATCATCGAGAAAGTCGACAGTGAAGCCGCGCTGATCAATTTAGATCAGTCCAAGGCCTTTGATAGGGTTGACCATCGATTCTTGGAGGCTGTTCTTTCGGCTGCCGGTTTCGGGCCGTACTTTCGCTCCTGGATCCGGCTTATGTATGCAACCCCCGGTGCGCTGGTGGAAGTGAACGGGGTAAGATCGGAACCTTTCGTATTGTCTCGATCTATTCGTCAGGGTTGTCCGCTTTCGCCTATGCTTTACGTTCTTGCGTTGGAACCCTTCCTTCGCAAGTTAAAGGCGAATCCGGTCCTACGCGGAATCTCTTTACCTGGTGCTACCTCCTCGGCCAGGTATTCTGCCTATGCTGACGACGTTTCGGTTCTTGTGTCGAGCAGAGCCGAGATTAACGAAGTCAGCAGAGAAATCGGTGGGTATGAGATGGTGACAGGGGCCAAGATCAACCGCGATAAGTCTGTTGGCTTGCGGTTGGGTGCGTGGAAGGGGGTTTCTCTTCCCGGACCATTCAGCTGGACGGATGGGCCGATCAAGATACTCGGCGTCAGGTTCGGTCCTGATATCCAGTTGGATATGAATTGGTCGGAGGTACGAGAGAAGGCCGAGAGCGCAATTAATTTGTGGTCTCGGAGGAGGCTTTCCTTGAAGGGGAGGGCGGAGGTATGTGTTTCACATATCTACCCGATTCTCCTTTACCGACTCTCGGTACTTCCACTTCCGTCTACCACAGTGCTTTCATTAGTACAGCTCTTGTTCTCTTTCTTGTGGAGAGGCAGAGCTCCTAGGGTATGTCGGGAGATCTGTTGCCTTCATCCTACTGAAGGCGGTCTAGGTATGCCTAGCATTGAGATTCGTCTCGATATGCTTCGCATCGGGTTCCTGGATCGTTTGTGTCGCGATTCGGATGACGGGGGCGCCTTCTGGAAGGAAGACGCCCGTAGATCCTTCCCATCCTTGAGAAGTGTGCACTCGGGCGAGGAGGAGGCTGGCCGTTTGCCTCGTGCCGAGTGCTCCTTCTACCGTGAATGTCGTCTGGCTCTGAAACACCTCTTACGGGCGACGGTTGGCCTCCACAACGTCCAGGCGTTGTCTCGTAGGGCATTATATCGGGTGGTAGTCAGGGGGTCCGTTCATGATGATTTGATTGACGAGCTCGGTCTTACGAAGCGGGAGGCTCGCTCAATCTGGCCTTGGGCTTCCGGGTTGAAATGTCTCAACAACGATGAGGCATCCCTCACCTGGCTGGTGATACGTGGGGCCCTCTGGGTCGGCAAAAAACTTTGCGCAGCGGGTTTGGAGAAATATCCAAACTGCCGACGTTGTGAGGGGGAAGTCGAGACCCTTGGTCACGTCTTCTTTCATTGCAAGTCGGTAGCACCATTGTGTAAGTTTGTTGAAGGTCTCATGGTTCGTATGTTGCAGGGAAAGTTTTTCGTCCTTGAGGCCGCTTCTGTTTGTAGCAATGTGGCCCCGCCGCTAACGGAGTCTGAACTTTATGTGTTCCACTGCTTGCTAGGAGTTATGAGAGTCGTGATTTGGGTGACGCGTCAGAAGGGATTCTATGAAGGTGAGAAGTTCACTTCTTCCCTACTAATCTTGTACTTTAAGCATCAGCTTAAAGTCAAGATTAGGACGGAAAGGCGGCGACTCCCTTCATCAGAATTCGCCAAAAGGTGGGTAAATCTTGCGCGAATGTGTAGAGTGAGAGGAGCTGACTTGGAGTGGCACTTGGACCTCGGTTAGGTGCAGGATTTCGTCCCTCATGGGTTCAACAGAGGCAACCCGTCCCGATATTAGACTAGTATAGGTTTATTTTGAATTTTTAGTTTCTCGTTTCTGTTTAACTTAGCTAGAGTATGTATGCTCATTAGCCCTCCCTTTTATTTCTGTCCCTATTTTTCTTTAGTTTAATTCCCCATCCCCTCCCGCGTTAGGTGGCCAGTGACGTCAGTTCTCTGGTAGGGGGCGGGATGGCTTTCGTTTCGTGTGTGTGGTTTTTCGTATTTGTTATTGTGTCTGAATGAGTGTGTGTCTGTGAGAGTGATTTTGGAAGGATGACTGTTTTTCAAACTTTTATAATCCCGCAATTTTTTCGTCCAGTTAACTGATGTTACTGCCACATTTAGGTACTGTGGGGGGTTTTATTACTAATCTTATTTTGTTTTGTTTTCTTGTAAATAGTTCATTTGTTTTGTAAATATACATTGGGGTTTTTAAAGTTGTTATCTCCCACCCCCACTTACTTTGTATTGTACATATGGGGACTAGTTAGATTTTCATAGAGAATTTGAGGAATTATGGTGGATGTAGTAAGAAAGGTATGGAAGAATGTGTTGTTTTGGTGCTCGGACCGTTGTTGGTATGTTTGGGTCAGTGGTTGCGACTAGCTAAGTTTTTAGTTTAAGACAGATGATGACCGTCCTTCCCCACCCCCCTTTTTAGGCCTTGTGCCACATTTTGTATATGTTTTTTTAATATATGCAAATAAATATTAGTGTGACCTGGTTTTGGTGAACTTGTTCGGAGTGAAAATTACTGTTTTTTGGCTCGGAATACCCCCGGGCGGTTGTTATTTTTCAGACCTTTTTTTGACGGGTGAACGTGTTATTGACTTTTGGTCTTTTAAGTTAAGTTATTTTTTAAGTTTTTATTTTCATTTGTTTCATTTGAATATATTTTTTCTTTCTTGGCTTCGGCCAACATTTTTTGATTTTTTAGTTCGGTAAGACAAAGTCTTACCGGCTTTTTTATTTTCTGTTGTTGTTACATTTGAAGAAAAGAAAAAAGAAAAAGTTTTGTTTTAATTTATCCTCCTTTTCGTTTTTACCCTCCCCCGTTTTATTTAGCGACTTCGGTCGCAATCCTTTAATTTTTTAAGTTTCAGCTTTTGGTTTTAATTTATTTCTTTAGCGGCTTCGGCCGCAAACCTTTATTTTTTAGTTTGGTTTGACTAGTGTCAAACCAGACATTTTTATTTCTTTTCTTTTTCTGTTGTTTAATTGGGGAAAAAAAAAGTAGGAGTTTATTTATTGTTTTTTCTTTTATTTCGGCTGCCTTCGGGCGCCATTTTCATTTTATTTTTTTTAAAGTCTTACGAGACTATTTAGTTTATAGTTTTTTCTTTTCTTTTTCTAGAACTTTTAGTTTTCCAAGTTTATTTATTTTGTAGCCTTTGATTTAAAGTTTATTGTTAATTTGTTTTAATTTATTTTGTGGTACTTTAACTTTAACTACTTTTGTTTTTGCTTTTTATTTTATTTTTTCTTTCTCCATATCTCAACTCCTCACAATTGGGCAAGTGTTTCTGCCTTAACTTTTAAATGGCCGACGAAATGAGTCGGTCAGGGGTCAAGAAAGACCTCTTTGGGGCGGCTGCTAAAGCCGACCCCACGGATAAAGATAAATCCAAATCTAAAAAACGGGGTAAGGTTTCCCCAATCAAACCTGACAAGGCAAACGCAAATGACAAGGAGGAGGCCATGCAGGTCTCCAACACAAATGAAAAGGTGCCGAAAGTGGCTCAGTCCAAGTCTACAGCCGAGGAATCGCCCTCTTGCTGGAAGTCCCCCCCGAGTTGTATTGTGAACATCGCGGAGTTCCTGGAAAAGGCAAAGGATTTTGCCCATCTTGTAAATAAAGATGGCATCCTTAAAGACGTCCAGGAACTTCAGAAGTTCGAACAAAGAATGGTGACCGTCTTCGCGGTTGACAGGCGTACGCGCAAAATCTGTCGATCCACGAAAGACACAGTGATCAAATCACTTATGTCCCTGGGGATAAAACCCCAAAGAGTAATCAAGGGAGTGAAATTCTTCATGTGGGACGTACTGCTGCCCACGCCAGAGGATTGCCTGGAAATGGCAAAAAGGGAGTTGATAACAAAGGACCTGATTCTCCGTACCGAATACATGGGTAGGCGAAGGACCAGGGTGGCAGGGTTTGAGGTTCCTCCTCAAATTTCCGGAGAGCTCCTGGCTGCATTCTTTATGCAGTACGGCCAAATTTTAGGGGCTCTCTCGGACAATTTGAACAGGGGGTGGACTTTTGACATCATGATTGATGAGGCGGCCTTCAAGTCCATCCCCAACTGTCTGGATTTTGGCAACCGGAGATTGCCAGTCATTGTGACTGGCAGAAAACCAGTATGCTGGAGGTGTGGAGTGACTGGTCATCTCTCCTCCTCCTGCCCAGGGAAGAAGGCCCCTGGAGCTCCGGTTGCTGGCGACCCAAATCCCCCTTTGGCCGACACTGATAAAACCGCGGCGCCTGTAATGGGCCTACCTACTAAGCGGACCGATGTGGAAAATCCCTCGGTTGGGTCTTTGCCCCCATTGCCCCTCAAACCAACGCCTTCCACAAGTGTGGATAAGGAGAAGGATGAGGGGGGATGGCGTGTAGTAGGTAGGGCCAAAGGGAAGGTCCAGACAGCGGGACCTCTGTCTCAGCATGACTCCGGGGACAAAACCACCTACAGCCCCATTCCCTCTACTAGCTCGGAGGGCGACGCCTCGGCCTCTTATGAGGAGACTGCGACTCCTGCTCAGAAACTTAATGAGCCAAGCTGGCAGAAGATCTTAGACCTCAAAAAGTTGAAGCAGAAGCTGGAGGACAAAAAGGCAAAGAAACAGAAGCCGCTGGGGGTTCCCTGCCCCTCATCCTCTGCCCCGTCTTCCCCTCCATCATTTGCTAAACCTCCAGCGCCAAAATCCTTATCAAATTCTCCTGCGAAACATAAAAAACCTATTTCAAACAAGCCTTCCCCCATCAAGACCCCATCTGGAATGACTCCATCACACACACCAGCTTGTACACCTACCCCAACACCTACACAGACACCACATAAAAAACGCAACAGAAGTCCAGACGCTCAGGTCGTGGGGGAAAAGGGGAAGAAAAAGCTGAAGCCTCCATATAACTTAGGGGAAGACGTCTGCCGCGTATCCCGGGTCCATGTGGAGAATGTGTTGGGGATAACCAAGAACCCCAGGCCCTTGAAAGTCCTATTCAACTTTCAAAAGTTGAGTGGACTGGACATTGAGGACCCGAAAAATTTTGAAAAAGCAAAAAGACTCCTAACAGTTGTGCGATCGGGCCCGGGTACGCGGGAGATTTGGGGCATGATTGAGGAGGCAAACTCATCTTTGAAATTAGTGCCCCCAGCGGCGGTATTTGAGCCCAATTTGGATCCTTCTAAAACGTGCAGATGGAGGGTCCCTGTTTTTGTTCACCCTTCCCTGTATAGGGCGCTTAAATTAACATTTCCAGCGGACATCGGTGGCCTGTCTCATGGTGATACCGTCGAAAATGAGATGGCGTCAGGTTCAATGGGACAGGCTGTCGGTGTCCTCACCCCAGCAATGTTCTACTCGGATGGGCGACCCTAGTCGATTTGATAATGGCACTCTGGTTAGCTAGTGTGAATGTCCGAGGCCTGAGGTCGGAGTCTCGAAGGGTGAGACTCGTTCGCGACCTTCAGAGCCTCGGTGTGAATATATGTTGTGTACAAGAGACCCGTTTTTCTTCTCGCGATCATGAAGACATTCTGTCTAGGGAGTTTACTCTTTATTCAGCATGTTTTGATGGACACTCGAGGGGTGTCTCTTGGCTGGTGAGCAAGACTTTGAAGGCTGCGTGTGCTCTTGTCTTCGCAGATCCGGCGGGCAGGCTTTGCGTGCTGGATGCTACCATAAAGGATAAGGCTTTGCGTCACATTGGGGTTTATGGGCCCAATACCCAGGCTGAGCGACCTGCTTTGTTTCGGCAGATCGAGCCGTTTATGATGACATCACGTCGGTTAATTTTAGCGGGGGATTGGAATGCCGTCCTTGACCCCGATATAGATCGTATAGGGTCCAAATATAAAGCGGGTACTAAAAACTGGGGAGTGGAACATTTTCGGGGCTTTGTCGATGGGTTTGATCTCATCGACAAGTACCGGAATGAACACCCTCGGCGGGTAGTGTGGACTTGGACAAATAGTGGCAGCTCGGCTGTAGGTGTGCTTGCGAGCTACCTCGACCGAGTTTTAGTTAGGAGAGTCGATGTAGGACTCTTAGGGTGTCCAAGTTTTCATTATATAGTTTATTCGGATCATAGGCTTGTCCGGGTCCGTGTAAACTTAGATAAGCCTAATGTTAGGATGACTGGCTACTGGAAATTCAACTGCTCGTTATTTGGCGAGCAGCATTTCCGGGACCAGTTTTTACTAACCTTACAAAGGGAACTGACGGGGGCTGTGGTGGGAAATGCCTGGTGGGACAAACTTAAATCTAAAATTCGAACGTTTGCTGCCGATTTTAGTCGTCGACTCAATGTAGATAGATTAGCGGCGCAAACGGCTTTAGAACAAAGAGTTGATCGGGCTGTGAAATCCCGTGATAGTGGGGAAGTAGTCCTAGCTAAGGCAGAGTTGTCCTCCTTGCTTAGCAAGAAGGATCAAGCTCTGGTAGTTAGGGCTAGGTTAAAAAGAATGTCCTCTGAGGCGACGAATATGGCCGCGGAACTGCGTGCAGAGGAAAGTAGGAATGCTTCAAGAAGGCATATCGCGAGCGTCACATTGCCGGACGGGCGGACAGTGACTACAAACTCGGGCATATGCGAGGCTTTTCGGGATTACTTTCGGGGGCTTTTTACCAGGGAGCCCGGTCTGAGCTCTGCTCGGTTCGACACCTATTTAGCTGACTTTCCCTGCCTTGAGGCAGCTGAAGCGGCTGGGTGCGAGGGTCCCATCACTGAGTCGGAAATCTGGGAAGCGCTGAAACAGGTTGGCCTGGATAAGTCTCCGGGATTAGATGGTCTTCCTTACGAAGTGTACTTGAGGCAGTCACCCGTTTTTGTTCCTTTGCTGGAGCTGGTCTTTAACAACTGGATGTAGCAGGGGTCTATACCTCAACGCTTCACCAGGGGTGTGATCAAGCTGCTGCGTAAGGACAAAAGCGGTGGGGATGGGATAGGTAACTTTCGCCCTTTAACTATGTTAAATACAGAGTTAAAGATTTTGGCTAAGGTCTTGGCTAACCGTTTGCAGCTTGTCCTGTCTAGTCTGATTGGCTCCGAGCAGACTTGTTCTGTGAAGGGCCGGACTATTCAGGACAACCTTCACATGGTGCGCCTGATCATCGAGAAAGTCGACAGTGAAGCCGCGCTGATCAATTTAGATCAGTCCAAGGCCTTTGATAGGGTTGACCATCGATTCTTGGAGGCTGTTCTTTCGGCTGCCGGTTTCGGGCCGTACTTTCGCTCCTGGATCCGGCTTATGTATGCGACCCCCGGTGCGCTGGTGGAAGTGAACGGGGTAAGATCGGAACCTTTCGTATTGTCTCGATCTATTCGTCAGGGTTGTCCGCTTTCGCCTATGCTTTACGTTCTTGCGTTGGAACCCTTCCTTCGCAAGTTAAAGGCGAATCCGGTCCTACGCGGAATCTCTTTACCTGGTGCTACCACCTCGGCCAGGTATTCTGCCTATGCTGACGACGTTTCGGTTCTTGTGTCGAGCAGAGCCGAGATTAACGAAGTCAGCAGAGAAATCGGTGGGTATGAGATGGTGACAGGGGCCAAGATCAACCGCGATAAGTCTGTTGGCTTGCGGTTGGATGCGTGGAAGGGGGTTTCTCTTCCCGGAACATTCAGCTGGACGGATGGGCCGATCAAGATACTCGGCGTCTGGTTCGGTCCTGATATCCAGTTGGATATGAATTGGTCGGAGGTACGAGAGAAGGCCGAGAGCGCAATTAATTTGTGGTCTCGGAGGAGGCTTTCCTTGAAGGGGAGGGCGGAGGTATGTGTTTCACATATCTACCCGATTCTCCTTTACCGACTCTCGGTACTTCCACTTCCGTCTACCACAGTGCTTTCATTAGTACAGCTCTTGTTCTCTTTCTTGTGGAGAGGCAGAGCTCCTAGGGTATGTCGGGAGATCTGTTGCCTTCATCCTACTGAAGGCGGTCTAGGTATGCCTAGCATTGAGATTCGTCTCGATATGCTTCGCATCGGGTTCCTGGATCGTTTGTGTCGCGATTCGGATGACGGGGGCGCCTTCTGGAAGGAAGACGCCCGTAGATCCTTCCCATCCTTGAGAAGTGTGCACTCGGGCGAGGAGGAGGCTGGCCGTTTGCCTCGTGCCGAGTGCTCCTTCTACCGTGAATGTCGTCTGGCTCTGAAACACCTCTTACGGGCGACGGTTGGCCTCCACAACGTCCAGGCGTTGTCTCGTAGGGCATTATATCGGGTGGTAGTCAGGGGGTCCGTTCATGATGATTTGATTGACGAGCTCGGTCTTACGAAGCGGGAGGCTCGCTCAATCTGGCCTTGGGCTTCCGGGTTGAAATGTCTCAACAACGATGAGGCATCCCTCACCTGGCTGGTGATACGTGGGGCCCTCTGGGTCGGCAAAAAACTTTGCGCAGCGGGTTTGGAGAAATATCCAAACTGCCGACGTTGTGAGGGGGAAGTCGAGACCCTTGGTCACGTCTTCTTTCATTGCAAGTCGGTAGCACCATTGTGTAAGTTTGTTGAAGGTCTCATGGTTCGCATGTTGCAGGGAAAGTTTTTCGTCCTTGAGGCCGCTTCTGTTTGTAGCAATGTGGCCCCGCCGCTAACGGAGTCTGAACTTTATGTGTTCCACTGCTTGCTAGGAGTTATGAGAGTCGTGATTTGGGTGACGCGTCAGAAGGGATTCTATGAAGGTGAGAAGTTCACTTCTTCCCTACTAATCTTGTACTTTAAGCATCAGCTTAAAGTCAAGATTAGGACGGAAAGGCGGCGACTCCCTTCATCAGAATTCGGCAAAAGGTGGGTAAATCTTGCGCGAATGTGTAGAGTGAGAGGAGCTGACTTGGAGTGGCACTTGGACCTCGGTTAGGTGCAGGATTTCGTCCCTCATGGGTTCAACAGAGGCAACCCGTCCCGATATTAGACTAGTATAGGTTTATTTTGAATTTTTAGTTTCTCGTTTCTGGTTAACTTAGCTAGAGTATGTATGCTCATTAGCCCCCCCTTTTATTTCTGTCCCTATTTTTCTTTAGTTTAATTCCCCATCCCCTCCCGCGTTAGGTGGCCAGTGACGTCAGTTCTCTGGTAGTTGCGGGATGGCTTTCGTTTCGTGTGTGTGGTTTTTCGTATTTGTTATTGTGTCTGAATGAGTGTGTGTCTGTGAGAGTGATTTTGGAAGGATGACTGTTTTTCAAACTTTTATAATCCCGCAATTTTTTCGTCCAGTTAACTGATGTTACTGCCACATTTAGGTACTGTGGGGGGTTTTATTACTAATCTTATTTTGTTTTGTTTTCTTGTAAATAGTTCATTTGTTTTGTAAATATACATTGGGGTTTTTAAAGTTGTTATCTCCCCCCCCCACTGACTTTGTATTGTACATATGGGGACTAGTTAGATTTTCATAGAGAATTTGAGGAATTATGGTGGATGTAGTAAGAAAGGTATGGAAGAATGTGTTGTTTTGGTGCTAGGACTATTGTTGGTATGTTTGGGTCAGTGGTTGCGACTAGCTAAGTTTTTAGTTTAAGACAGATGATGACCGTCCTTCCCCATCCCCCTTTTTAGGCCTTGTGCCACATTTTGTATATGTTTTTTAATATATGCAAATAAATATCAGTGTGACCTGGTTTTCTGTTTTGGCCATGACACACTCAGTATTCCATCTTATGGTGTTGGAGACGCTGGACATCAGGTCCAGGCGTCCGGCTCTTTGTAAACAAAGAGACTGTTTGCTTGGGTTTGCTGTGCTGTGTCTCTAGAATCTTTGTTGGTATTAATTTTATTATATATATATATATATTTTTCTCTTCCCTGCCCATTTATTCACGTCATCCATTACAGACTTTCTTGTTCTTCATAATTTCTATTCCCCGTTAACAGTTCTGATGAGAGGGAACGAAATCGGTCGACTGGTGTTTTTATTTTAAATCTATCATGGCCTATAATAATAAATTTGTTTTTCATTCCTTAATATATATATATATATATATATATATATATATATATATATATATATATATATATATATATATATATTTATGTTTGTGTGTGTGTGTGTGTGTGTCGATTAATTTAAATTATCGACTTTTCCAAATTCCTTCCCAGACAAGCATGAAATTTCGTCAGATATTGCCCAAAGTTCACAAATTAGGACAATTTGTGACGGAATCGATCATTAAAATTAATCGGCACAAAATGTCTGTCGTTTTAATAGTCTCTGCCTTTATATCTATCTATCTATCTATCTATCTATCTATCTATCTATCTATCTATGTGTGTGTGCGCGTGTGCGTGTGTGCGTGCGTGTGTGTATGTGTGAGCTAAAGATCAAATGAAGGTTTTTGCAATGTAGACACTTTGATAAAATCCGGCATTTGAAATGGTGTTTGTCCTATTTCTCTTCCTGATGATATCTCCGATTGTCTTGGAGGTGGTGATAAAGATCTTGGTGTTAGGGATGGTTAATTCGCTAACGAGTTTATTCTAAAGGATTTTGCAGGGTGCGACTATAAATTGTGTGTCATTTTTGGAAATATCTGGTTTTTGGTTGTATGGATTTGTGAGCTCGTTTTTAAGCATCGAAAATGAAATGATGCGAATAGTGGAGACGTTTGAATATTTTCTACATATATATATCGTCTTGATTTAGGAATACAGGGCTACATATTCTAAGAGCTCTGAGGCAAAATCCTATGATTAATCCAAATTTTATTCTCTGGTTATGGTGGGAATAGAAATTGATTAGGTCGTTTTTTGTTTGTGGATTTTGGGTAAATTTATGTAGAGAGTTTTTTGTTTCAAGTTCGTGTGTGAATTCGATGGTTGATTTTTAAAAATTTTTTATGATGTCTAACCTTGCCATAGACATGTTAGACATATTTATGTTATATATTCTTTGGAGTAAGTCACCCAAGTGTTTGATGGGGGTTGAGCTTATAGTGCCTAGGGACGGTGTTATGATTTTTGTGATGGCTCTAGCTAAATCGTGGGGTATACTATAAATTCCGGACACAATGGGACTTAGGGGTGTGCCGGGTTCCTGTGTCTTATTTAATCCATATAGTGTGGGTATAGTGGGGTGGTACTCTATTAATCTAGACCAAGATTTATTTTCATTTTTTAATAGTATTTAAAAAATTTTTTGTTGAATATATGTGTGTCATTGTTTACAGTTATTCAGAGGTTTTTGTGTAGGCGTTGTCGTCACATAGGAGGGATTGTAATTTTTCAATGTAAATTTTGGTGTCCATTATAATTATACCGATGGGTTACGAGGATATTTTTTGTTAGTGGATAAGGATTTTAGCGCCTGTACGCATGTCCTGGGTACTGAAGTGTCAATGGTATTAATGAAGGTGTCTGCTAATATACCATGTAAGAAACCTTTTTCATATTCAGTGCGAACGGAGTTATGGTTTTTGGTTAAGGTAGTGACTGTGTCATCATTCTTCAGATCAGTCGTAACAAAATTTATCCACGAACAAAAACATCATCATATATCATCATTCTGTCATCCAACTTTTTCAAGACAAGCGATGATAAACAAAAGCGAAATGGTGTACATTTACACGAAAATCTCTGCGAAAGTCTCTGGTTTTTCCCTTTTTTTTTGACTATGTGAATAGAATAGACAATCGGAAAATTGTCTATTTTAATCAATTTGTCTTTTCTACAGATATATTCTGAGAACTTCACACATATCTATCTATCTATCTATCTATCTATCTATCTATCTATCTATCTCTCTCTCTCTCTCTCTCTCTCTATATATATATATATATATATATATATATATATATATATATACATATATATATATATATATCAAGAAATGTAGTCTTAAAGTGTGCCATATTTATGGGATAAAGTGCTCAATATCAGAGATAGAGCGTGTGTAAATATAAAAGTGAACATAGAAGTCAACACTTAGAGGCGACAGTCTGTTTCATGCTAGTGCAATCGTCAGGCAACCCTGACGATTGCACTAACATGAAACAGACTGTCGCCTCTAAGTGTTGACTTCTATGTTCACTTTTATATTTATATATATATATATATATTATTCAATTTTTAAAAATATAACACCATTTAAATAAAAAATCATAATTCTTAAAACGCAGTGATCTTTCTTTTTTCACTCACACCCACAATGAAGGTAAGTCATGTGACTTCAAAGCTTGGAATATCAAAACATTTTGACCAATCTATCTATACACCACAATTTAATTTGGAAAAATATATTCATACATGAAATTAAAGATTAAAGTAAACAAAAATGTATTACTTCATAACAGAATGTCAAAAGAACAGATACTGCAAACATATACCTAATATATATATATATATATATATATATATATATATATATATATATGTGTGTGTGTGTGTGTGTGTGTGTGTGTGTGCGTGTGTGTGTGTGTATGTCTGTGGCTGTGCATAAAGCTTCTGATATAAATAATTATATCTGTAAAGACAATATCAATTAAGGATATGGCAAGAGAGTAAATCTTATATATATATATATATATATATATATATATATATATATATATATATATATCTTATATTCTATTTTATAGGAACATATCTATCAGAGTGGTACTGCACACTTGATCAAACGGTGATGTCTCGTACAATTGGCGAAGCAGCTTCGATTTCTGCAACATAACTGATTTTCGTTAACATGTCTCTAATACGCAGGCCGATATTCGTAATACAGAAGGTTAGAATAAAAATGGTGCATCTGTTTCAAATACGTGTATCCATTATAATAAAATTTGAAGTAATATATATATATATATATATATATATATATATATATATATATATATATATATATGAAAATATATATATATATATGAAAATTTCTTCCCGTGGAACATGAAAAAGAAACATCAAAACGAATCCATTGTTGATTTATGCATCCAAAAGGATTTAGAAACAAAATGTAGCCTTCCTTACGCCAAGAACTATTAGTAGCAAACTCCGGAGGAATCTCGTGATGCATCGGGAACAACAACCAAAGAGCTGCTACATGCTGTTGTTTTATCATTCTAATGTTCGCTGAACACTAGGCTCGAGAGCTACTCAATGTAGAAAGCTACCGTAAAAATGCCTTTCAGGAATTAAGTAGGTGGTATAAATAAAAGAAGAGGAATGAAGATATATGGGGATAAGGAGAAAATAAGATTTTGTGTGAAGGGAAACATCCACCCGATGTTCACTTCCACAAATTAGCAGTTCTTGGTGAGTAGATGTGTTACCTTACATTTGGAATAGGGGGAAAATGAGGGTGATGCGACTCCGTGGACATCTCGCCGTCGTAAATGTCTGAGCTGGTGGAAGGAGAGAATGGTTCATTTGAACATTATTCGACTCGAATATGAGTATCTATAAAAATAACGTTTAAACAAAATGAAATTAAAAACAACAATATGTCGGATTTAATCCAGTTCCTAAAATATATATTTTCTTTGTTTAAATTAGGATACCATACAGAGCAGATATGGATGTGTCGAGAATCGGCAGAGAAGTGTGTGTACAAAAGGTGCTATTAAGGCAATCTATCCCTCACTGTCTGTCTGTCTCTCTCTTTCTCTTTCACTCTCTCTCTCAATACACACACACACACACACACACACACACACACACACATATATATATATATATATATATATATATATATATAACGGCTTGGATTGAGGAATCGGAGAGCCGAGTTCGATTTCCAGTCGATTCCATTACATTCACTTACGTGCTAATACCCTTGGGAAAGGTGTGAATCCTCTTCTTCTCCCTCCAACCATGGGTAAATAGCAGGACAGACTGGGTTCTATGGCCTTGGATGGCAACTGGTCTAGGAGAAGAACAACTCTGAATTCAAAACCTGCGGAGGGTCGTTTGGGGATCTTGTGGCATTCGTTGCACCAGGTCCCTGTATTCGTCCCTCCAAAAAGTGTGGATGGCCCTGCACCACTATAATCAAATCCTGTGTGGGTGTCGGGCTTTCAGTTTCTGGGAACTGATCTGTTTGGCCCTCATACGTCGAGTTCGACGGGAGAGTCCATCATATGAGAGAGAGAGAATGTTTTACTAAAGTTATTGGATTTATTATAAAACCTGCCGTCTGAAGTTATGCAAAATAAGAAAAAATTGTTTACTTTAATAACAAAATAATAAAAGTCAGAAGCAAATAATCAAGACCGATAATAGAAAAAGTCACAAACATATATGTTAAATCTTTGAAGGATTTATATCTTAATATAGTGACCCTTCTTAATAACAGCCAATAATCACGTGATTCTTTGATTTTGTTACATTTGTTACTTCAGCAGATTCAGTTTCCTTCATGGCTGTTTTAATTGCTTCCCACTAATCTACTTTGGACATACTGTTTTCCACACATTATGAAATGGACGTCATTTGTTTACATTTGGATACGCCATGAGCAGATATGAATGTACGTGAGAGAATCATGGAAGATTGTAGTTTAAAGACAGTAAAAGCGACCTTGCTAACCGAACGCTCCTCTGTGGCCAAATCGATTAAAAGCACATCTGGCTATATGACGGTTCCGTATAGGATATAGGTTCGATTTCCTGTCAGAGGACGAATATTTTCTATTAAAATTTTTCGGACATTCAGGCCGGTAAATGTTATTTAATACTGTTTATTATAAGCAGAGCATTTACTTAAATATTTGTATCTATAAAAAGAATGTTAATCATAAAATGTCTTAAAATACTGTTTTCCACCTTCATATAATTTCATCTTCACAGTTGACCATAGATTTTCGATCGGATTCAGATCGGGACTTGATGGTCGCCATTCCATTGTCTTCTCTCAAGTATACCTTTTACACTCAAAAAATTCACGGTTGACATTAGGAGAATTGTCGTGCATAAATACAGATTTCACTTTGAAATTGCGAGGTTGAGACTTGTATCCTTGAAAGTAAGTCTTGTCCATGAAATAGCGCTGTTTATTTTAAATCCTTCATCGACTTTGAATGGTTTAAGAATGATTTACTCGACAATTCCAGCTCAAATCAATACGCTGCCATCTACTTGCTACATTCTTTTAGCTACAGGCACATATGAATAGGATAAATTCCATCGTTTTGACCGTCCATCAGACGCAGACTTATCCCTGAAAATAATTTAGAAAATACAATTTCGTCTCCTTCAATTACATCCTGTTCAAAGATCTGGTTAAAAGTGGGGGTTTCGCTGTAACTTGTTTTATTTCACGTTCTCCTCGACGAGACAAGTTCTTAAAGCCTTTTACTTGTCCTTAATTTTGCTATATTTTCAACAACCCCCTTGATCGTTCACTGATTTCTGCGAAGTTCCTTTGATATCTCCAATGTGGACATTCCGTCTCTCAATATCTTTGATGCTTTCTGCTTTTCCATTATCCATGATACAATCTATATTATAGAAAATAGTTTTTATTAGATTTCAGAGGCCTTAAACTAATAATAATTTAATCTGCCTAATAACTTTGGACAACTATTTCTCCAAATCCAGTAACTATAATAAAACACGTTGAAAGTATCTAGAAATTCACGTTAAGATTTTATTCGAGGTCTAAATAAATCGTTTATAATTTGATAAGAGTTTTCCAAAGTAAATTCGAATTATTGAGGTTTATGTGATTTGCATAATAACTTTAGTCGGACTGTATATCATCTCTCTCTCTTTCTCTTTCTCTCTCTCTCTCTCTATACACACATATATATATATATGCATTATAAATTAACTGATTTAAAATATGGTTTTCTCACTACACAGTAATAACCATGTTTCAAAGATGGAAGCTAAAATCTTCGAATTTAATTTTGTTATTAAACCAAAGACATTAGTTCCATTTCCTCGTCAAGCGAATTTTGGAGTAACTTATTTTTTTAAATTTATAGTTTTAAAGGCACGGCAAAAATTCATAATTGAGTGTTTCCAAGGATATCGAGAAATCCATTCATCTAGACAAGGGGTGATAGCGTGTTCATTTTTTTTTAATTTTCGTTGTATCAGTTAATAGTTACATTCGAAAGCGGGCTTACATTGAGCACTTTTGTGTAAAAATAAAAATATCTATAAGAACACCGGATTTTATATCTTACTGTTCTTTCTTTTTATTTATATATACATATATATATATATATGTATAGTTATAAGATAGATAAATTAAATGGCTAGATATAATCTGGTGTGCATACGCTGACAAGCAAATAAATGAATATCAAATTTATGCATGAGGTGTAAACATAATAGTGCTCGATGTGGATATACAGGGTAAAAATATATTTTAATTGTTACATATACGTGTAGCTACGTCTTGGTGTCCGACTAAAGCCATTTGTTTACTTTTAACAACATACATCTTGTGCCCGACGAGCTGGTAATCCAGCGAAACTTTAGCCGCACGCCAAAACACAGACATATATATATACATATATAGAGAATAAGAGAAAAATAAACACTATTAAGGGGAAAGAAGAATTGGAAAAATCATTGCTGTTCCCTAAAAAATATTGATAATCCAATATTCACTCGCCAAAGTATACTTATTCTTTCAATGATATATATGTTTCGATTTTAAATAAACCTCAATGTGTTGATATACCGTAAAAATCAAATTAATCAATCACTGCCGGATAAAGAAAGCTATAAGTCCAGAGTAAGCTTTGAACGACTCATTGAACAATAAAACTTGCTGAGGCTTTGTCATTGTTCATGACACAAAGGAAGAGTTGATTTATTGTACGACTCACTTTCGGCTCCATGCTTTCCAGTCAACATTAATCTCCAAAAATTTAAATGTAATGTCAATCGCAATTAATTGTCCTCCTGAGATTAATCTTTCCTCTCCCCGTTCATTATTCACCTTGTAACCCGTTGTGTCTTAGTTGCTTTACTATCTTGCATGGGGTTATACCGATATATATATATATATATATATATATATATATATATATATATATATATATATATATATATATTATATTTATATATATATATATAATATATATATATATATATATATATATATATATATATATATATATATATATATATATATATACATATATATATACATATATATATATATATAAATAAATAGTTAGATAGATAGATATCAGGAAATGGATTAAGTCCGACAATTATTTTAATATATTTATTGTTTATACGTTATTTTAATAGATACAAAAAATTAACTAAATATTCCGTTTTATAATAAACAGTATTAACAGCAATTACTGGCCTGAGTGTCCAAGAAATTTCATAGAAAATATGCGTCCTTCGACAGGAATCGAACACGGAACCGTTTACGTTAAGTTACGCTTCGACCAGATATGAGCGTTCAAGAAAAATCATGGGAAATTTGTAGTTTGAAAGCAGTAATTCGTCCTCGCCAACCAGACGCTACCTCTGTAGCCAAATGGCATAGTAGGTTAAGCTATATGACGAGTCCGTGTCGGATACAGATTCGATTCCTGTCGGAGGACACATATAGTCTATGAAGTTTCTCGGACATTCAGTTCGGTAAGTGTTGTTAAAACTGTTTATTATAAACAGAGCATTTACTTAAATATGTTTATCTATAAAAATAAAGTATAAATATATATGCTTTTTTTTCTTTTGCGTTTAAATGAATCGGCTGACAGGTATGCTTTAGTAAATTAAATTTAGTTTATGGATAGCTACACATAGTTTTTGCCTTACCAGTTGCACCCTTGATGATGATCCCAGAAAGACATAGAAAGTACTTGCGAAATAAAAGTGATTTTCACTGTTACAGTGCATTTCTTGCATCATTTGATTATAATATACGAAAAGATATTCGTGAATATGAAAGGGTTATGATAAAATATGTGTGTGTCTGTGTGTGTGTGTGTATATATGTGTGTGTACATGCAAGTATTTACCATTTAAGCATTAATGTCATTAGTATCATATATATCACGAGCTATGTGTAAATAGAATGACAGACTGTATTCTATAGCTATGGCTGGTAACTCGTCTAGGAGAAGGTAACTCTGAATTCAAAAGCTGCCCTGGAGAATGTTCGGCTTCGTCAGACTGCCTTGCCCAAGAAACACCATCCACTTCCATTGCGTGCCCCAACGACACTGATGGGTCACGGGATTCGCATTCGATTATATATATATATATATATATATATATATATATATATATATATATATATATATGTGTGTGTATGTGTATATATATATATATATATATATATATATATACATTTATCATTTAAGTATTAATGTCAGTTATTTATGTAACAAAATGACCACTGTCAAAAGGAAAGAAGAAGAATTAAAATAAAGGAGAAAAGGCTAAATTGCGAGTGTAAAGTGATGAAAAAAAACGGACCCTACACATGGGCACATCCGCGCAGATTTGCACACGCACACCGACAGAGACGCCTACGCGAACAAAAAAAAAAACAGAAAAAAACTTACATCAATTGTTGTGTTTATTTGAAAATTAAATTTTTAATTATTATGTAATTTGATTATTTAAAATTTTTAATTATTGTTTCATTTTCAGATGAATACAAGAATTTTGTCTTAGAAAAATGATGAACACAAACATTTTTTTTGCATTAGAAAAACAACAGCCTGATGATGGCATTGTGGTAATGTCGAAAGAACAGGGGATAAAATGAATATGCATCAACATGGTAATTTTCTTTCGTCCTTTAATAAGGATACTAAAAAACTTGTTCGTAATTATGAGCGGATCCTATTAAAAATAAGTACACAAAATTGTCTAAACTATGTAATGAGATATGTCATAATGTAAACATGTTGGCAAAATACACACACAATATATATATATATATATATATATATATATATATATATATATATACATACATATATGCATACATACATATATATATATATATGTATATATATATGTATACAAACACACACACATATATAATGAAAACATGTTGCCAAAATACACACAATATATATATATATATATATCTACATGCATGCATGCATACATACATATATATATGTATATATATATATATATGTATACAAACACACACACACTAACACATACATATATATATATATACATGTGTGTGTGTATGTGTGTGTGTGTGTAGCTGGTACGATTATATCTTCAGGGTTTGGAATTGTAGTATTACGATCAATTCTGAAAGTGAATAATGATCCCCGAGCTACATCATAAAATTGCAAAGCAGGAAATAATGTTCCTTGTACAACCATGTTTGTTTTCCTAAAGTTCAGTTGCTCTATGTATCGTATAAAACGTTACTACAAGTTTTACCAAAATCGGTTGGTCTATACCAAATTTGTGCAAAAACAGACTTGCGTAACAAATTGGATACAGTATCAATAGGAAATGCCTGAGTTTTTTTTTTTTAAATTTAATCAGAATCACCCGAACCAAGGCCATAATGCCACTAAAACACAACAGACTGGTTGTGTAAAAATAAAGAACAGAAATTTTAATGATGAACAGAAAGTAATCTGGTGGATAGTAGATCGCGATTGACATTGCATTTAAATTTTGGAAGATTAAAGTTGGCTGGAAAGCATGGACCTAGAAGGGAGTTCCACAAGCGAGAAGTGCGACAAAAGAAACTCTTAGCATAACATTTACGGCTGCATCGAACGAGCTTGACTGTAAATTGATGAAATCTCGACGCCGGTCTAGTGCTGTGTTTAAATTCAAAACCTCGCGAAGAGCTCATTGAACGTATTTATAGAAAAAACATAAAGAGGAAACTTTACGTCGTTTGGGAAATGACTGGAGTCAAATCGCCAGATCAGCACCAATAATACTGCAAATTCGTCTTTGAATCTTATCAAGTAGCTTACGGTAAATAGCAGGGTCATTGGACTATATGTGACAGCAATATTCTAAGTATGGCCGAATGGTAGACTTATATAAATGTTAGATAGATTCTGGAGAGAAATATTGTCTCACCCGACATAGTAAACTAACTTTCTTAGCAGCTTACCGAGCAATGGGTTCAATATAGTCTTTCCACTTCATATCAGCAGAGAATGTGAGCTCGAGAAAGCGAAACGAGTCATTTCCTGGAGGATAGCATCAGCCATGCGGATGGAAGGCAGCAAGACGTGTTCAGCAGACTAATGGAGAGAATCTTAGTTTTAGAGGCGTTAAAATTAACAAGCCACCTTTGGCCCAGCTAACTAAGGACTTGGAGTTCTTTTGGGGCATTTGACTGCCATTTTGACCTTGTCGGACTGATCAGCCTTATTTATCGAGTCGGGTGTAAATTGTTGTGTCTTCACCATAGATAACAAGTTGAGAGCTGATGTCATCGAAAAATTCCTTAACGAAAATTAAAAATAGAGTAGAACCAACGATGGATCCCCGGTGGGGGGCACCGGCGTTAGGACGAACGGATCTAGACTTAAAGACCAAGCAATTGCAGACGTTCAAATATTTGGAAGGCGTTTTAACAGGGGCTGCAAAATGCAAAACCAAGATCCGAAAACGCATTGGACTAGCAAAAAAAAGGCATTTGAAAAGTTGAAGAAAATGGTTAGAAATGGAAAGATTTCGTTAGAAGCAAAGAAAAGATTTGTGGATTGTTGTATGGTATCCATTCTTCTTATATTGATAGTGAATACTGGAGAATCTCCCCATGGGTGAGGAAAAAATAAAGGCAACGGAAATGTGGTTCTACAGAAGGGCAATGAAAAGTTCCTTGACTGAGCGTGTCAACTGCAGAGAAAAGCTAAATTTGGCAGCAGAAAGCACGCTTTTACTCAAAATCAGGAAAAGACAGCGAGAATTGTTTGGACACGGAATAAGGATGAATGGCTTGGAAAACTTAACCATCACAGGACATGCGTCTATATTTCTGAGATGAGGTATTATGTACACTATTTACATTATTCGGACTATTGTCGTCATCTATGTCGCCATATTTATTACAACGTTTCGGCCGTTGTACGCTCCGGCTTTCTTCAGGTGGTTGGAATGTCGAATTGAACCCTTTATTTCGCTCGCAGAACCCTTTACTTCCACGTGCCATGTTTAATTGATGTCAGTTATCAATTATGTTAATTCCCGTCTGCCTTAACCGGGTATTGAACTCACACTCTTTGGGTGCTGTTACTGGATCTAACTAACGCCTTTATCCACTGTGCCATGTGTCCTTGAAGACATCTGTGTATGAATTTCTGGGTATTATAAAACTAATGTCTTCAGCAACCATTTGACAAAGATGAGGACAATAGTCCGAATAATGTAAATAGTATCACTGGACAAACTGAGTGCAAAAGACCAAAAAGGCAACGAACCACTTATCTGATGAGCTTGTGTGAATAGATGGCAGAACGCAGGACAGGAGTTTTAGCAAAAGGAGATATACCTCCAAAGGCCACAAAGGATAGTTGTGGAAAACTGTGATCGCCTGTATCCTGTAGGCACTCCATACATAGAAGAATTTTAGCGCCTGTCTGAATTTGGAATCACAGTCTCTGTAGGTATTTGCTCTCAAACAGCCTGTATATCTATGTATTTTTCTATTTATCTTTAAAGATATGGAAAGAAAAAAAACATTACTTCAGTTGCGAAATAAATGAAAAAAAAAACAAAAAAAAAAACTAAAGAAATAATGAAAGAAATTACTATATTAAAGGATGAATTCGCGAACAAAGAACGTAACACTGACGGTAGATGGGACAGCACATGAAACGTATGCTATTTTTCTTTCTTTTTATGTGCCGTGTCCATTCAAGACGTAGGCGATCATGGACCTCCAATTCCCACTATCCTTGGGGCTCTAAACAGGTTTTGTGTTTCTGGCAACTCCCGCAAACCACGCTCCTCCATCCACCTGCCCAAGCCCGCCACGTACGTCATGCGCTGCTTTCCCTTGTCTCTTTTTCCCACTATTCGTCCCGTGCGTATCAGATTCTCCAGGCCCTCCTTTCTCATGTGGTGCAGTGCAATTTATATTACAATGAATCATTCATACAAAAAGCAGATTAGTAAAGTTAATGATATAAATGGCGAAAAACATCTTCGCAAACAAATTTATTAAAGTTGCATTAACTTACGAACCACTCGATGAATGTTATGATCCTTGTTTTTAATAACTTCAAGTAATATATATATATATATATATATATATATATATATATATATATATATATATATATATATATTCAAAAGAAGAGAAATATCTAACAGATTTACAAACCACAGTTCTCTGGCATTTAATTTTTTGAAAAGTGCCCAATACAACGTCTTGTATTTTATGGTTAGTCATTTCTTCTCGCTCTCCCTCGCTACCTTTTCTAGGAGGTTTCTAGTTTCTTTTCCGTGTCTACTATCAGTATCGTGTCATCTGCTTATCTTATGTTGGTAATGTTGCGGACGCCAATGATGAATCCTGGTAGGATCCCCAGTTCCCTCAGAATTGCCTCGCTGTATAGGTTGAATATGTCCGGTGAGAAGACACATCCTTGCCTTACGACTCTTTCTATTTTTGTATATTCGCTGAGCGCATTCTCGATGCGAATGCATGTCGTTTGCTGCCAGTATAGATTCTTGATTATCCTGTTATTTTTCCCGAATATGTCACGGTTGCTGAGTAGTTCTAGCAGGTCCTTGTGGCGTACTTTGTCGAATGCCTTTGCGTAGTCTATGATGACGCAGTCGTAGCAGTGTTAAATAATAGTTTAGCCGACTATTATTTTCATGGGGAAGTGTATCTCTCTTCTGACTTCCTCATGATGAGCTTAGTGGTCAGATACAAGACAAAATAAGGAAGTCGATTTGGATTGGCTGAACGAGCGTGGGAATAATAGAGATATAGAAAGTTTTTTTTTTCAAGGAGCCGAGTCTTTACCCGTCGAACAATATAGACGTGTTTCTTTCGTTTCTGAGACGGCTCCTCAGTTGTGGAAAGCGCTCCCACTGATAAGATGTATAAGTCGATGTTAATAAAATAGTTACGTAAAATTCGCTGTGTTTAAGTTCTTTTCATCTTCAATCAAAACAACTAGCGATCACTTGCCAGGAGGAGAAGAAGAAGAAGAAGAAGTAGAAGAAGAAGAAGAAGAAGAAGAAGAAGAAGAAGAAGAAGAGAGAGAGTGGATACAAATATGAGTGAATCAACGCCGTCGCCCAAGACCACCCACACCAAGGAGCTATACAACTTTGTATTAATTGGCTCAGTGACCAAAACCTCTCAGCATGAGGAGGTTATGCAACAGCAGCAATAGTGTGCCTTGGTCCAGTTAGCTACCGGAGTCCAACCATTTCAAGGCTGATTTGTATTCAGAATTTTCCTTCTACTAGACTGGTTGCCAACCAAGGTGATAAGGCGTTCCCTGTCCGGCTATTTATCCATAGCTGGTTAGAGAATAGATTTCCTGGTGGAGTAATGGATAGCGGCTCGGATTGAGGAATCGGTAGAACCGTTCGAATTCCAGTCGAATCCATTACATTCACTTACGTGCTAATACCCTTGGGAAAGGTATGAATCCTCTTCTCCTCCTCCCCCACAGCTATGGGTAAATAGCAGGATAGACCGGGTTCTATAGGCTTGGAGGGCAACCGGTCTACTTCAGAAAGGAATGGCAACATACTGCGGGAGAAATCTGTCTCGTCAGTTATGTATATAAAGATACATGATCATTTAAGCGTGTATCACATAACTCACTGAAGTGTTCTTTGTACATGAATGAGGATAACGAACTCGGCTGAAATTCGAACCGGGCCCTGGACATTCTCGTTCCATTAACCCTTGCATTATTGCATTTCCATTAGTGGAATAAGACAAATGAATTCATAGAAACAGAGAAGATTATTGAATAAAAATAGCCGAAGTAAATGAAGACCGAATACAGGAACGACAAATTAGCCAACAGAATGAGAAAAGAATTAAAAAATGGAAAAGTTGAATAAAAAAAAGAGAGAATTTGATGAATTAATAATATAAAAAAACGGAAACTGGATAAATCCAAAGATAGGAAATAAATTAGAAAAATGATAAAAGAAAAAATTGGTTCTAAAATTTTATGAAAAAAATAAATGAATGAAAGAAAATATCAAAAAAATTAAGTTAAGTCAGAAAAAGAGCAAAGTGAATATATTTGAGTACAAACCTTCAAGGTACAACGTCTAACTGGGGTGATTACATCCAGATTGACGAGACACTGAAAGCGTTTTAGTATAACACATATCTGCTGCCATAAATACAGACATGAATTTTCTTCACATGTACACTGTATGTATTCACCTCCAAAATCGATCGTACAAATCCAGCCCCTGGGGATGAAATCTTCTCAGCCAAAACAGACTGTTTTCTCTCTCCCATATTTGTAAAGGTCGCCATTACTTGCCTTTTTTAGTAAGAAGAATGAAAATATTTTTTGATGCACTAAGCGTTATGAAATAAAGGAAACAATGCGAATGCTGGGTATATCATTTACGATTGTGGGTCTTATTTTCTTATAATTACACACTTAATTGATATTTATGCTTATATATATATATATATATATATATATATATATATATATATAGAGAGAGAGAGAGAGAGAGAGAGAGAGAAACAGAGAAATAGAGATAGAGAGATATATAGAGAGATCGAGAGATAGATCATAGATGGAGAGAGATAATTAGAAAGAGACTTAAATAGATTCATACAAAGAGATTGATACGAACATATTAAATAGAAAGACAAGAACACATTTAGAGATTTACTAAGATCAGATTTAGACAGGTATCAACAAATTGATAGATAGCAACATATTAAGATAGATACGATCGGATTTATATAGATTGAAAAAAATTTATATATATATATATATATTTATCTTACCCATTCGTATATATATATATATATATATATATATATATATATATATATATATATATATATATATATATATATATATATAATAATTTATTCGAAAATTATAACATAAAAATGTCATAAAATCACTGCAAAATTAGCCATTTTGTTTAAACATTTCTGGTGTCTTCTCAAGTGATGGTGTTCAACACCATCACTTGAGAAGACACCAGAAATGTTATACACTTCATAAAAAAATACAACACTCATAAAAAAAGAAAATAACTCACTCAGAAGGAAAATCCTCGAGAGTGCAGTCATTGAATATTATCCAAATATTAATCTACGACCAGGCTTTTTCCCTATTTCACCTTTCTTAACAGAATTACTACCCTCCCAAACAAACGTACAAAACATTATGAAGAAATCAAAAGAAAATGTTTGAATCCGTCAACACAGCAATAAAAACAATATCTCCACACCTGACAGTAATTGACGTAATTTTCTGTTAACAGTATGAACATAGCGTTCTCTAAATTCTTCCAGTTGCTAAGGACATTTTGTTTTTTAATTATTAGTTACTTTGTTTAATAAATTCATTTCGTTTTTGCCTTGAAAATGTCCACATCGGACGAAACGCGTCGGCAACTATTACAGTTTTCCTATTGACTTTTACATTTATAAATAATCTGAAATATTTTCGGCATTATTCGTCGTCATCAGAAAAAGAAATTACCTACCAACTCAACAGCTGGTTAACTTGGAAGAACGACAGCTAATTTAAGTATACAAATATCAACACGAACACTTATGAAAATTAAAAAGAAAACAAAAAAAACAGGTACCCAGTGTAAAACAAGAAATGAATTTTAATCAAAATTAGTCTGTCAAGTCCAAGGAAAAAAATGTCCTCCAAAATACTTCGGTAAAATATAGAAGTTAAAGGAAACACACTTGAACCAGAAAGGGAATTAAAATGGAGACGTTCAAGTGGCGCTAAAGAAAATTTCGTGATCACAAATGAGACCTGGAAAATGACGGTTCCATAAAAAGTGAATATAAATTCTCCCGACGAAGATGCGTGTAAAGTACCATGATCGAAGCGCTCCCTGCGATTAATGTACAAAACTAGTTATTCAAACATTTCCATGGTCTAAGAAAAATCAAGCGTCCAGCTGTTTGACATTAAACTACGTTTCGTCTCGCTGATATAGATTTTTTTTTTTTGGAGAAAAAATTCTTTGCAGACGGATTATCGAGGAAACGTCAAAATAAGGAAAAGCCAAATTGTGATATATATTCCACTGAATTACAATCCAAGTTTATCTGTCTACCTATCTATATCAATTTCTTCATACCTATATATGTATGTATTAGTTACTTCATTATCTATCTATCTATCTATCTATCTATCTATCTATCTATCTATCTATCTATCTATCTCAGTCTTTTCATTATCTCTCCTCTCTCGATATATATCTATATTAGTCTTTTCATCTATCTATCTATCTATCTATCTATCTATCTATCTATCTATCTATCTATCTATCTCAGTATTTTCATTATCTCTCCTCTCTCTATATATATCTATATTAGTCTTTTCATCTATCTATCTATCTATCTATCTATCTATCTATCTATCTATCTATCTATCTATCTATCTATCTATCTATCTATCTCAGACAATTCATTATCTATCTATCTATCTATCTATCTATCTATCTATCTATCTATCTCAGACATTTCATTATCTATCTATCTATCTATCTATCTATTTATCTCAGTCTTTTCATTACCTTCCCCTCTCTCTCTCACTATCTATCTTAGTATTTTCATCTATCTATCTATCTATCTATCTATCTATCTATCTATCTATCTATCTATCTATCTATCTCAGTCTTTTCAATATCTTTCCTCTCTCTCTCTCTCTCTCTCACTATCTATCTATCTTAGTATTTTCATCTATCTATCTATCTATCTATCTATCTATCTATCTATCTATCTATCTATCTATCTATCTATCTATCTATCTATCTCAGTCTTTTCATTATCTTTCCCCTCTCTCTCTCACTATCTATCTTAGTATTTTCATCTATCTATCTATCTATCTATCTATCTATCTATCTATCTATCTATCTCAGTCTTTTCATTATCTTTCCTCTCTCTCTCTCTCTCTCACTATCTATCTATCTTAGTATTTTCATCTATCTATCTATCTATCTATCTATCTATCTATCTATCTATCTATCTATCTATCTATCTATCTATCTCAGTCTTTTCATTATCTTTCCCCTCTCTCTCTCACTATCTATCTTAGTATTTTAATCTATCTATCTATCTATCTATCTATCTATCTATCTATCTATCTATCTATCTATCTATCTATCTATCTATCTATCTCAGTCTTTTCATTATCTTTCCTCTCTCTCTCTCTCACTATCTATCTATCTTAGTATTTTCATCTATCTATCTATCTATCTATCTATCTATCTATCTATCTATCTATCTATCTATCTATCTATCTATCTCCGTTGTCTATCCAAAAGCTTTGTTCGCTCACACTGGTCTTGTTTTTAATCCTTCTGCATGTCTAGTCACCCTCTTTATCTGGAACACAAGGAGGGAACTGGTGTATCACCAATCCCCAGACTATATGGCAGATTGTACTAGGTTAAACCTTACCAAGATTACTTGTATAGCAACCTGCCATAATTCTGTTTACTATATTGGAGTCCAAAAAATTAAACCCTGGCTCATGGGAACGCGAAAACATACTTATAGCATGTCATATTTCCACTGAAAAAGTATTTTTGGCGTGAATTCTTCACATAATCTCCCTACACTCGGACAATTGTCGCGAGACAAATCGGTAAAACGCGTTAAGGAGTACATTTCACTCAAATACGTAGAGAGAGATTTACATCTTTGCAGTAAGCTTCATTGTAGATGTAATGTAAATATATGTGATATGCATGCCATCCTAGCGGCAACGGAGCGAAATAAGGGCAGATTACTCTACCGTCTTGACTGCTATGATGAAGTGTGTAGTCAAGACAGGCGGCTTTCAGTGATGACATGAAGCATCGGCGTTACAAATAAGATGGATTGTGGAAATTAATCCATCGTACGAAAAGCAGTTGCAGAAAGCCCAAGAAAAAAAATCAGCAAATCGTTAGAATAAATGACATTTTCAGACACGACGGAGAAGAAAAAGTAGGATGATTAAATTGGAATGATGGAAAAAGATGTCTGTATCTTCGGTAGGAATAAGAAAAAAAAAAACAAAAAGAAAAAAAAAACATGGCAAATTGAAAAAAAAGGTTAAAATAATATATTTTTCTTAAACTGTAAAAGAAGAAAAGCACTTAACTGGGGAAAAGTTTGTAAAATAAATAAATAAATAAATGAAGAACGAAAGAAAGATATGCATAGACCGAATGAAGAAAAAAGAGAAAGAAAGAAGAAAGAAAAAACACGATGGAAAAGTGAGAGGTGAATAAATAAACAACTAGAAATAGGAAGATATAACGCGATAAAATATGAAAATGAAAGAAAAGAAATATGATGAAGAAAAAATAGAGGTGAAGAACATAAATAGAGAAAGAAATGAAGTGAGAAATTAATAAAGAGAGAAAGAAGGAATGAAAGACCAAAAGAAAGAAAAAAAGAAAGAAAAAGCATCGAAATTGAAATATAAGAAAAACGTTTCGAGAAAAAGAAATGATTGAGAATGAAAAGCGGAAAAGAATAATAAAAAACAAAGAAAGACAAAACAGCAAAAAGAAAGAAAGAAGTAATCATAAAAGAAAAAAAGAAGTAATCATAAAAAGAAAGAAAGAAAGAAAGTAAGAAGTAAACATAAAAAGAAAGAAAGAAGTAATCATAAAAAGAAAGGAAGAAATAATGATAAAAAGAAAGAAAGAAAGAAGAAATCATAAAAAGAAAGAAAGAAAAAAGAAGTAATCATAAAAAGTAAGAAAGAAAGAAGTAATCCTAAGAAGAAAAAAAGAAGAAATCAAAAAAGAAAGAAATCAGTAATCATAAAAAGAAAGAAAGAAGAATTGATAAAAAGAAAGAAAGAAGTAATCATAAAAAGAAAGAAAGAATAATCATAAAAAGAAAGAAAGAAGTAATCATGAAAAGAAAGAAAGAAGTAATCATAAAAAGAAAGAAAGAAGTAATCATAAAAAAGAAAGAAGTAATCATAAAAAGACAGAAAGAAGAAATGATAAAAAGAAAGAAAGAAGTAATCATAAAAAGAAAGAAAGTAAGAAGTAATCATAAAAAGAAAGAAAGAAAGAAAGGAGTAATCATAAAAAGAAAGAAAGAACAATTGATAAAAAGAAAGAAAGAAGTAATCATGAAAAGATTGAAAGAAGTAATCATAAAAAGAAAGAAAGAAGAAATGATAAAAAGAAAGAAAGAAGTAATCATAAAAAGACAAAAAGAAGAAATCACAAAAAGAAAGAAAGAAGAAATGATAAAGAGAAAGAAAGAAGTAATCATAAAAAGAAAGAAATAATCATAAAGAGAAAGAAAGAAGTAATCATAAAAAGAAAGAAAGAAGAAATGATAAAAAGAAAGAAAGAAGTAATCATAAAAAGAAAGAAAGAAGTAATCATGAAAAGAAAGAAAGAAGTAATCACAAAAAGAAAGAAAGAAGTAATCATAAAAAGAAGGAAAGAATTAATCATAAAAAGAAAGAAAGAAGTAATCATAAAAAGAAAGAAAGAAGAAATGATAAAAAGAAAGAAAGAAGTAATCATAAAAAGAAAGAAAGAAGTAATCGTAAAAAGAAAGAAAGAAGTAATCACAAAAAGAAAGAAAGAAGAAATGACAAAAAGAAAGAAAGAAGTAATCATAAAAAGAAAGAAAGAAGAAATCACAAAATGAAAGAAAGAAGAAATGACGAAAAGAAAGAAAGAAGTAATCCTAAAAAGAAAGAAAGAAGTAATCATAAAAAGAAAGAAGAAATGATAAAGAGAAAGAAAGAAGTAATCATAAAAAGAAAGAAAGAAAGAATCATAAAAAGAAAGAAAGAAGTAATCACATAAAGAAAGAAAGAAGAAATGATAAAAAGAAAGAAAGAAGTAATCATAAAAAGAAGGAAAGAAGTAATCATAAAAAGAAAGAAAGAAGTAATCATAAAAAGAAAGAAAGAAGTAATCATAAAAAGAAAGAAAGAAGAAATGATAAAAAGAAAGAAAGAAGTAATCATAAAAAGAAAGAAAGAAGTAATCATAAAAAGAAAGAAAGAAGTAATCATAAAAAGAAAGAAAGAAGAAATGACAAAAAGAAAGAAAGAAGTAATAATAAAAAGAAAGAAAGAAGAAATCACAAAATGAAAGAAAGAAGAAATGACGAAAAGAAAGAAAGAAGTAATCCTAAAAAGAAAGAAAGAAGTAATCATAAAAAGAAAGAAAGAAGAAATGATAAAAAGAAAGAAAGAAGTAATCATAAAAAAAAAGAAAGAAGTAATCATAAAAAGAAAGAAAGAAGAAATGATAAAATGAAAGAAAGAAGTAATCATAAAAAGAAAGAAAGAAGTAATCATAAAAAGAAAGAAAGAAGTAATCATAAAAAAGAAAGAAAGAAAGGAGTAATCATAAAAAGAAAGAAAGAAGAATTGATAAAAAGAAAGAAAGAAGTAATGATAAAAAGAAAGAAAGAAGTAATCATAAAAAGAAAGAAAGAAGTAATCATAAAAAGAAAGAAAGAAGAAATGATAAAAAGAAAGAAAGAAGTAATCATAAAAAGAAAGAAAGAAGAAATGATAAAAGGAAAGAAAGAAGTAATCATAAAAAGAAAGAAAGAAGTAATCATAAAAAGAAAGAAAGAAGAAATGATAAAAAGAAAGAAAGAAGTAATCATAAAAAGAAAGAAAGAAGTAATCATAAAAAGACAGAAAGAAGAAATCACAAAAAGAAAGAAAGAAGAAATGATAACAAGAATGAAAGAAGTAATCATAAAAAGAAATAAAGAAGTAATCATAAAAAGAAAGAAAGAAGAAATGATAAAAAGAAAGAAAGAAGTAATCCTAAAAAGAAAGAAAAAGTAATCATAAAAAGAATGAAAGAAGAAATGATAAAAAGAAAGAAAGAAGTAATCATAAAAAGAAAGAAAGAAGTAATCGTAAAAAGAAAGAAAGAAGAAATGATAAAAAGAAAGAAAGAAGTAATCATAAAAAGAAAGAAAGAAGAAATGATAAAAAGAAAGAAAGAAGTAATCCTAAAAAGAAAGAAAGAAGAAATGATAAAAAGATAGAAAGAAGAAATGATAAAAAGAAAGAAAGAAGTAATCATAAAAAGAAAGAAAGAAGTAATCATAAAAAGAAAGAAAGAAGTAATCATGAAAAGAAAGAAAGAAGTAATCATAAAAAAGAAAGAAGTAATCCTAAAAAGACAGAAAGAAGAAATGATAAAAAGACAGAAAGAAGAAATGATAAAAAGAAAGAAAGAAGTAATCATAAAAAGAAAGAAAGTAAGAAGTAATCATAAAAAGAAAGAAAGAACGAAAGGAGTAATCATATAAAGAAAGAAAGAAGAATTGATAAAAAGAAAGAAAGAAGTAATCATGAAAAGAAAGAAAGAAGTAATCATAAAAAGAAAAAAGAAGAAATGATAAAAAGAAAGAAAGAAGTAATCATAAAAAGACAAAAAGAAGAAATCACAAAAAGAAAGAAAGAAGAAATGATAAAAAGAAAGAAAGAAGTAATCATAAAAAGAAAGAAAGAAGAAATGGTAAAAAGAAAGAAAGAAGTAATCATGAAAAGAAAGAAAGAAGTAATCATAAAAAGAAAGAAAGAAGAAATGATAAAAAGAAAGAAAGAAGTAATGATAAACAGAAAGAAAGAAGTAATCATAAAAAGAAAGAAAGAAGAAATGATAAAGAGAAAGAAAGAAGTAATCATAAAAAGAAAGAAAGAAATAATCATAAAAAGAAAGAAAGAAGAAATCACATAAAGAAAGAAAGAAGAAATGATAAAAAGAAAGAAATAAGTAATCATAAAAAGAAGGAAAGAAGTAATCATAAAAAGAAAGAAAGAAGTAATCATAAAAAGAAAGAAAGAAGAAATCACAAAATGAAAGAAAGAAGAAATGACGAAAAGAAAGAAAGAAGTAATCCTAAAAAGAAAGAAAGAAGTAATCATAAAAAGAAAGAAAGAAGAAATGATAAAAAGAAAGAAAGAAGTAATCATAAAAAGAAAGAAGAAATGATAAAGAGAAAGAAAGAAGTAATCATAAAAAGAAAGAAAGAAAGAATCATAAAAAGAAAGAAAGAAGTAATCACATAAAGAAAGAAAGAAGAAATGATAAAAAGAAAGAAAGAAGTAATCATAAAAAGAAGGAAAGAAGTAATCATAAAAAGAAAGAAAGAAGTAATCATAAAAAGAAAGAAAGAAGTAATCATAAAAAGAAAGAAAGAAGAAATGATAAAAAGAAAGAAAGAAGTAATCATAAAAAGAAAGAAAGAAGTAATCATAAAAAGAAAGAAAGAAGTAATCATAAAAAGAAAGAAAGAAGAAATGACAAAAAGAAAGAAAGAAGTAATAATAAAAAGAAAGAAAGAAGAAATCACAAAATGAAAGAAAGAAGAAATGACGAAAAGAAAGAAAGAAGTAATCCTAAAAAGAAAGAAAGAAGTAATCATAAAAAGGAAGAAAGAAGAAATGATAAAAAGAAAGAAAGAAGTAATCATAAAAAAAAAGAAAGAAGTAATCATAAAAAGAAAGAAAGAAGAAATGATAAAATGAAAGAAAGAAGTAATCATAAAAAGAAAGAAAGAAGTAATCATAAAAAGAAAGAAAGAAGTAATCATAAAAAAGAAAGAAAGAAAGGAGTAATCATAAAAAGAAAGAAAGAAGAATTGATAAAAAGAAAGAAAGAAGTAATGATAAAAAGAAAGAAAGAAGTAATCATAAAAAGAAAGAAAGAAGTAATCATAAAAAGAAAGAAAGAAGAAATGATAAAAAGAAAGAAAGAAGTAATCATAAAAAGAAAGAAAGAAGAAATGATAAAAGGAAAGAAAGAAGTAATCATAAAAAGAAAGAAAGAAGTAATCATAAAAAGAAAGAAAGAAGAAATGATAAAAAGAAAGAAAGAAGTAATCATAAAAAGAAAGAAAGAAGTAATCATAAAAAGACAGAAAGAAGAAATCACAAAAAGAAAGAAAGAAGAAATGATAACAAGAATGAAAGAAGTAATCATAAAAAGAAATAAAGAAGTAATCATAAAAAGAAAGAAAGAAGAAATGATAAAAAGAAAGAAAGAAGTAATCCTAAAAAGAAAGAAAAAGTAATCATAAAAAGAATGAAAGAAGAAATGATAAAAAGAAAGAAAGAAGTAATCATAAAAAGAAAGAAAGAAGTAATCGTAAAAAGAAAGAAAGAAGAAATGATAAAAAGAAAGAAAGAAGTAATCATAAAAAGAAAGAAAGAAGAAATGATAAAAAGAAAGAAAGAAGTAATCCTAAAAAGAAAGAAAGAAGAAATGATAAAAAGATAGAAAGAAGAAATGATAAAAAGAAAGAAAGAAGTAATCATAAAAAGAAAGAAAGAAGTAATCATAAAAAGAAAGAAAGAAGTAATCATGAAAAGAAAGAAAGAAGTAATCATAAAAAAGAAAGAAGTAATCATAAAAAGACAGAAAGAAGAAATGATAAAAAGACAGAAAGAAGAAATGATAAAAAGAAAGAAAGAAGTAATCATAAAAAGAAAGAAAGTAAGAAGTAATCATAAAAAGAAAGAAAGAACGAAAGGAGTAATCATATAAAGAAAGAAAGAAGAATTGATAAAAAGAAAGAAAGAAGTAATCATGAAAAGAAAGAAAGAAGTAATCATAAAAAGAAAAAAGAAGAAATGATAAAAAGAAAGAAAGAAGTAATCATAAAAAGACAAAAAGAAGAAATCACAAAAAGAAAGAAAGAAGAAATGATAAAAAGAAAGAAAGAAGTAATCATAAAAAGAAAGAAAGAAGAAATGGTAAAAAGAAAGAAAGAAGTAATCATGAAAAGAAAGAAAGAAGTAATCATAAAAAGAAAGAAAGAAGAAATGATAAAAAGAAAGAAAGAAGTAATGATAAACAGAAAGAAAGAAGTAATCATAAAAAGAAAGAAAGAAGAAATGATAAAGAGAAAGAAAGAAGTAATCATAAAAAGAAAGAAAGAAATAATCATAAAAAGAAAGAAAGAAGAAATCACATAAAGAAAGAAAGAAGAAATGATAAAAAGAAAGAAATAAGTAATCATAAAAAGAAGGAAAGAAGTAATCATAAAAAGAAAGAAAGAAGTAATCATAAAAAGAAAGAAAGAAGAAATGATAAAAAGAAAGAAAGAAGTAATCATAAAAAGAAAGAAAGAAGTAATCATGAAAAGAAAGAAAGAAGTAATCACAAAAAGAAAGAAAGAAGTAATCATAAAAAGAAGGAAAGAAGTAATTATAAAAAGAAAGAAAGAAGTAATCATAAAAAGAAAGAAATAAGAAATGATAAAAAGAAAGAAAGAAGTAATCATGAAAAGAAAGAAAGAAGTAATCACAAAAAGAAAGAAAGAAGTAATCATAAAAAGACAGAAAGAAGAAATGATAAAAAGACAGAAAGAAGAAATGATAAAAAGAAAGAAAGAAGTAATCATAAAAAGAAAGAAAGTAAGAAGTAATCATAAAAAGAAAGAAAGAACGAAAGGAGTAATCATATAAAGAAAGAAAGAAGAATTGATAAAAAGAAAGAAAGAAGTAATCATGAAAAGAAAGAAAGAAGTAATCATAAAAAGAAAAAAGAAGAAATGATAAAAAGAAAGAAAGAAGTAATCATAAAAAGACAAAAAGAAGAAATCACAAAAAGAAAGAAAGAAGAAATGATAAAAAGAAAGAAAGAAGTAATCATAAAAAGAAAGAAAGAAGAAATGGTAAAAAGAAAGAAAGAAGTAATCATGAAAAGAAAGAAAGAAGTAATCATAAAAAGAAAGAAAGAAGAAATGATAAAAAGAAAGAAAGAAGTAATGATAAACAGAAAGAAAGAAGTAATCATAAAAAGAAAGAAAGAAGAAATGATAAAGAGAAAGAAAGAAGTAATCATAAAAAGAAAGAAAGAAATAATCATAAAAAGAAAGAAAGAAGAAATCACATAAAGAAAGAAAGAAGAAATGATAAAAAGAAAGAAATAAGTAATCATAAAAAGAAGGAAAGAAGTAATCATAAAAAGAAAGAAAGAAGTAATCATAAAAAGAAAGAAAGAAGAAATGATAAAAAGAAAGAAAGAAGTAATCATAAAAAGAAAGAAAGAAGTAATCATGAAAAGAAAGAAAGAAGTAATCACAAAAAGAAAGAAAGAAGTAATCATAAAAAGAAGGAAAGAAGTAATTATAAAAAGAAAGAAAGAAGTAATCATAAAAAGAAAGAAATAAGAAATGATAAAAAGAAAGAAAGAAGTAATCATGAAAAGAAAGAAAGAAGTAATCACAAAAAGAAAGAAAGAAGTAATCATAAAAAGACAGAAAGAAGAAATGATAAAAAGACAGAAAGAAGAAATGATAAAAAGAAAGAAAGAAGTAATCATAAAAAGAAAGAAAGTAAGAAGTAATCATAAAAAGAAAGAAAGAACGAAAGGAGTAATCATATAAAGAAAGAAAGAAGAATTGATAAAAAGAAAGAAAGAAGTAATCATGAAAAGAAAGAAAGAAGTAATCATAAAAAGAAAAAAGAAGAAATGATAAAAAGAAAGAAAGAAGTAATCATAAAAAGACAAAAAGAAGAAATCACAAAAAGAAAGAAAGAAGAAATGATAAAAAGAAAGAAAGAAGTAATCATAAAAAGAAAGAAAGAAGAAATGGTAAAAAGAAAGAAAGAAGTAATCATGAAAAGAAAGAAAGAAGTAATCATAAAAAGAAAGAAAGAAGAAATGATAAAAAGAAAGAAAGAAGTAATGATAAACAGAAAGAAAGAAGTAATCATAAAAAGAAAGAAAGAAGAAATGATAAAGAGAAAGAAAGAAGTAATCATAAAAAGAAAGAAAGAAATAATCATAAAAAGAAAGAAAGAAGAAATCACATAAAGAAAGAAAGAAGAAATGATAAAAAGAAAGAAATAAGTAATCATAAAAAGAAGGAAAGAAGTAATCATAAAAAGAAAGAAAGAAGTAATCATAAAAAGAAAGAAAGAAGAAATGATAAAAAGAAAGAAAGAAGTAATCATAAAAAGAAAGAAAGAAGTAATCATGAAAAGAAAGAAAGAAGTAATCACAAAAAGAAAGAAAGAAGTAATCATAAAAAGAAGGAAAGAAGTAATTATAAAAAGAAAGAAAGAAGTAATCATAAAAAGAAAGAAATAAGAAATGATAAAAAGAAAGAAAGAAGTAATCATGAAAAGAAAGAAAGAAGTAATCACAAAAAGAAAGAAAGAAGTAATCATAAAAAGAAGGAAAGAAGTAATCATAAAAAGAAAGAAAGAAGTAATAATAACAAGAAAGAAAGAAGTAATCATAAAAAGAAAGAAAGAAGAAATGATAAAAAGAAGGAAAGAAGTAATCATAAAAAGAAAGAAAGAAGTAATCACAAAAAGAAAGAAAGAAGTAATCATAAAAAGAAGGAAAGAAGTAATCATAAAAAGAAAGAAAGAAGTAATCATAAAAAGAAAGAAAGAATTAATCATAAAAAGAAAGAAAGAAGTAATCACAAAAAGAAAGAAAGAAGAAATGACAAAAAGAAAGAAAGAAGTAATCATAAAAAGAAAGAAAGAAGAAATCACAAAACGAAAGAAAGAAGAAATGACGAAAAGAATGAAAGAAGTAATCCTAAAAAGAAAGAAAGAAGTAATCATAAAAAGAAAGAAAGAAGAAATGATAAAAAGAAACAAAGAAGTAATCATAAAAAGAAAGAAAGAAGTAATCACAAAAAGAAAGAAAGAAGTAATCATAAAAAGAAAGAAAGAAGAAATGATAAAATGAAAGAAAGAAGTAATCATAAAAAAGAAAGAAAGAAGTAATCATAAAAAGAAGGAAAGTAAGAAGTAATCATAAAAAAGAAAGAAAGAAAGGAGTAATCATAAAAAGAAAGAAAGAAGAATTGATAAAAAGAAAGAAAGAAGTAATGATAAAAAGAAAGAAAGAAGTAATCATAAAAAGAAAGAAAGAAGTAATCATAAAAAGAAAGAAAGAAGAAATGATAAAAAGAAAGAAAGAAGTAATCATAAAAAGAAAGAAAGAAGAAATGATAAAAAGAAAAAAAGAAGTAATCATAAAAAGAAAGAAAGAAGTAATCATAAAAAGAAAGGAAGAAGTAATCATAAAAAGAAAGAAAGAAGAAATGATAAAAAGAAAGAAAGAAGTAATCATAAAAAGAAAGAAAGAAGTAATCATAAAAAGAATGAAAGAAGAAATGATAAAAAGAAAGAAAGAAGTAATCAAAAAAAGAAAGAAAGAAGTAATCGTAAAAAGAAAGAAAGAAGAAATGATAAAAAGAAAGAAAAAAGTAATCATAAAAAGAAAGAAAAAAGTAATCATAAAAAGAAAGAAAGAAGAAATGATAAAAAGAAAGTAAGAAGTAATCCTAAAAAGAAAGAAAGAAGAAATGATAAAAAGATAGAAAGAAGAAATGATAAAAAGAAAGAAAGAAGTAGTCATAAAAAGAAAGAAAGAAGTAATCATAAAAAGAAAGAAAGAAGAATTGATAAAAAGAAAGAAAGAAGTAATCATAAAAAGAAAGAAAGAAGTAATCATAAAAAGACATAAAGAAGAAATCACAAAAAGAAAGAAAGAAGAAATGATAAAAAGAATGAAAGAACTAATCATAAAAAGAAAGAAAGAAGTAATCATAAAAAGAAAGAAAGAAGAAATGATAAAAAGAAAGAAAGAAGTAATCCTAAAAAGAAAGAAAGAAGAAATGATAAAAAGAAAGAAAGAAGAAATGATAAAAAGAAAGAAAGAAGTAATCATAAAAAGAAAGAAATAAGTAATCATAAAAAGAAAGAAAGAAGAAATGATAAAAAGAAAGAAAGAAGTAATCGTAAAAAGAAAGAAAGAAGTAATCATAAAAAGAAAGAAAGTAAGAAGTAATCATAAAAAAAGAAAGAAAGGAGTAATCATAAAAAAAAAGAAAGAAGAATTGATAAAAAGAAAGAAAGAAGTAATGATAAAAAGAAAGAAAGAAGTAATCATGAAAAGAAAGAAAGAAGTAATCATAAAAAGAAAGAAAGAAGAAATGATAAAAAGAAAGAAAGAAGTAATCATAAAAAGAAAAAAGAAGTAATCATGAAAAGAAAGAAAGAAGTAATCACAAAAAGAAAGAAAGAAGTAATCATAAAAAGAAGGAAAGAAGTAATTATAAAAAGAAAGAAAGAAGTAATCATAAAAAGAAAGAAATAAGAAATGATAAAAAGAAAGAAAGAAGTAATCATAAAAAGAAAGAAAGAAGTAATCATGAAAAGAAAGAAAGAAGTAATCACAAAAAGAAAGAAAGAAGTAATCATAAAAAGAAGGAAAGAAGTAATCATAAAAAGAAAGAAAGAAGTAATAATAACAAGAAAGAAAGAAGTAATCATAAAAAGAAAGAAAGAAGAAATGATAAAAAGAAGGAAAGAAGTAATCATAAAAAGAAAGAAAGAAGTAATCACAAAAAGAAAGAAAGAAGTAATCATAAAAAGAAGGAAAGAAGTAATCATAAAAAGAAAGAAAGAAGTAATCACAAAAAGAAAGAAAGAAGAAATGACAAAAAGAAAGAATGAAGTAATCATAAAAAGAAAGAAATAAGAAATGATAAAAAGAAAGAAAGAAGTAATCATAAAAAGAAAGAAAGAAGTAATCATGAAAAGAAAGAAAGAAGTAATCACAAAAAGAAAGAAAGAAGTAATCATAAAAAGAAGGAAAGAAGTAATCATAAAAAGAAAGAAAGAAGAAATGATAAAAAGAAGGAAAGAAGTAATCATAAAAAGAAAGAAAGAAGTAATCACAAAAAGAAAGAAAGAAGTAATCATAAAAAGAAAGAAAGAATTAATCATAAAAAGAAAGAAAGAAGTAATCACAAAAAGAAAGAAAGAAGAAATGACAAAAAGAAAGAAAGAAGTAATCATAAAAAGAAAGAAAGAAGAAATCACAAAATGAAAGAAAGAAGAAATGACGAAAAGAACGAAAGAAGTAATCCTAAAAAGAAAGAAAGAAGTAATCATAAAAAGAAAGAAAGAAGAAATGATAAAAAGAAACAAAGAAGTAATCACAAAAAGAAAGAAAGAAGAAATGATAAAAAGAAAGAAAGAAGTAATCATAAAAAGAAAGAAAGAAGAAATCACAAAAAGAAAGAAGAAATGATAAAAAGAAAGAAAGAAGTAATCATAAAAAGAAAGAAGTAATCATGAAAAGAACGTAAGAAGTAATCATAAAAAGAAAGAAAGAAGTAATCATAAAAAGAAAGAAGTAATCATAAAAAGACAGAAAGAAGAATTCACAAAAAGAAAGAAAGAAGAAATGATAAAAAGAAAGAAAGAAGTAATCATAAAAAGAAAGAAAGAAGTAATCATAAAAAGAAAGAAAGAAGTAATCATGAAAAGAAAGAAAGAAGTAATCATAAAAAGAAAGAAGTAATCATGAAAAGAAAGAAAGAAGAAATGATAAAAAGAAAGAAAGAAGTAATCATAAAAAGAACGAAAGAAGAAATGATAAAAAGAATGAAAGAAGTAATCATAAAAAGAAAGAAAGAAGAAATGATAAAAAGAAAGAAAGAAGTAATCATAAAAAGAAAGAAAGAAGTAATCATAAAAAGAAAGAAAGAAATGATAAAAAGAAAGAATGAAGTAATCATAAAAAGAAAGAAAAAATTAATCATAAAAAGAAAGAAATAAGAAATGATAAAAAGAAAGAAAGAAGTAATCATAAAAAGAAAGAAAGAAGTAATCATAAAAAGAAAGAGAGAAGAAATGATCAAAATAAAGAAAGAAGTAATCATAAAAAGAAAGAAAGAAGTAATCATGAAAAAAAAGAAAGAAGTAATCACAAAAAGAAAGAAAGAAGAAATGATAAAAAGAAAGAAAGAAGTAATCATAAAAAGAAAGAAAGAAGAAATCACAAAAAGAAAGAAGAAATGATAAAAAGAAAGAAAGAAGTAATCATAAAAAGAAAGAAGTAATCATGAAAAGAACGTAAGAAGTAATCGTAAAAAGAAAGAAAGAAGTAATCATAAAAAGAAAGAAAGAAGTAATCATAAAAACACAGAAAGAAGTAATCATAAAAAGAAAGAAAGAAGTAATCATAAAAAGAAAGAAAGAAGTAATCATAAAAAGAAAGAAAGAAGTAATCACAAAAAGAAAGAAAGAAGAAATGATAAAAAGAAAGAAAGAAGTAATCATAAAAAGAAAGAAATAAGTAATCATAAAAAGAAAGAAAGAAGAAATCACAAAAAGAAAGAAGAAATGATAAAAAGAAAGAAAGAAGTAATCATAAAAAGAAAGAAGTAATCATGAAAAGAACGTAAGAAGTAATCATAAAAAGAAAGAAAGAAGTAATCATAAAAAGAAAGAAAGAAGTAATCATAAAAAGACAGAAAGAAGAAATCACAAAAAGAAAGAAAGAAGAAATGATAAAAAGAAAGAAAGAAGTAATCATAAAAAGAAAGAAAGAAGTAATCATAAAAAGAAAGAAAGAAGTAATCATGAAAAGAAAGAAAGAAGTAATCATAAAAAGAATGAAAGAAGTAATCATGAAAAGAAAGAAAGAAGTAATCACAAAAAGAAAGAAAGAAGTAATCATGAAAAGAAAGAAAGAAGTAATCACAAAAAGAAAGAAAGAAGTAATCATGAAAAGAAAGAAAGAAGTAATCATAAAAAGACAGAAAGAAGAAATGATAAAAAGAATGAAAGAAGTAATCATAAAAAGAAAGAAAGAAGTAATCATAAAAAGAAAGAAAGAAGAAATGATAAAAAGAAAGTAAGAAGTAATCCTAAAAAGAAAGAAAGAAGAAATGATAAAAAGATAGAAAGAAGAAATGATAAAAAGAAAGAAAGAAGTAATCATAAAAAGAAAGAAAGAAGTAATCATAAAAAGAAAGAAAGAAGAAATGATAAAAAGAAAGAAAGAAGTAATCATGAAAAGAAAGAAAGAAGTAATCACAAAAAGAAAGAAAGAAGTAATCATGAAAAGAAAGAAAGAAGTAATCATAAAAAGAAAGAATGAAGAAATGATAAAAAGAAAGAAAGCGGTAATCATGAAAAGAAAGAAAGAAGTAATCACAAAAAGAAAGAAAGAAGAAATGATAAAAAGAATGAAAGAAGTAATCATAAAAAGAAAGAAAGAAGTAATCACAAAAAGACAGAAAGAAGAAATGATAAAAAGAATGAAAGAAGTAATCATAAGAAGAAAGAAAGAAAGAAGAAATGATAAAAAGAAAGAAAGAAGTAATCATGAAAAGAAAGAAACAAGTAATCACAAAAAGAAAGAAAGAAGTAATCATGAAAAGAAAGAAAGAAGTAATCACAAAAAGAAAGAAAGAAGTAATCATGAAAAGAAAGAAAGAAGTAATCATAAAAAGACAGAAAGAAGAAATGATAAAAAGAATGAAAGAAGTAATCATAAAAAGAAAGAAAGAAGTAATCATAAAAAGAAAGAAAGAAGAAATGATAAAAAAAAGTAAGAAGTAATCACAAAAAGAAAGAAAGAAGAAATGATAAAAAGAAAGAAAGAAGTAATCATAAAAAGAAAGAAAGAAGTAATCATAAAAAGAAAGAAAGAAGTAATCATGAAAAGAAAGAAAGAAGTAATCATAAAAAGAATGAAAGAAGTAATCATGAAAAGAAAGAAAGAAGTAATCACAAAAAGAAAGAAAGAAGTAATCATGAAAAGAAAGAAAGAAGTAATCACAAAAAGAAAGAAAGAAGTAATCATGAAAAGAAAGAAAGAAGTAATCATAAAAAGACAGAAAGAAGAAATGATAAAAAGAATGAAAGAAGTAATCATAAAAAGAAAGAAAGAAGTAATCATAAAAAGAAAGAAAGAAGAAATGATAAAAAGAAAGAAAGAAGTAATCATAAAAAGAAAGAAAGAAGTAATCATAAAAAGAAAGAAAGAAGTAATCATGAAAAGAAAGAAAGAAGTAATCATAAAAAGAAAGAAGTAATCATGAAAAGAAAGAAAGAAGAAATGATAAAAAGAAAGAAAGAAGTAATCATAAAAAGAACGAAAGAAGAAATGATAAAAAGAATGAAAGAAGTAATCATAAAAAGAAAGAAAGAAGAAATGATAAAAAGAAAGAAAGAAGTAATCATAAAAAGAAAGAAAGAAGTAATCATAAAAAGAAAGAAAGAAATGATAAAAAGAAAGAATGAAGTAATCATAAAAAGAAAGAAAAAATTAATCATAAAAAGAAAGAAATAAGAAATGATAAAAAGAAAGAAAGAAGTAATCATAAAAAGAAAGAAAGAAGTAATCATAAAAAGAAAGAGAGAAGAAATGATCAAAATAAAGAAAGAAGTAATCATAAAAAGAAAGAAAGAAGTAATCATGAAAAAAAAGAAAGAAGTAATCACAAAAAGAAAGAAAGAAGAAATGATAAAAAGAAAGAAAGAAGTAATCATAAAAAGAAAGAAAGAAGAAATCACAAAAAGAAAGAAGAAATGATAAAAAGAAAGAAAGAAGTAATCATAAAAAGAAAGAAGTAATCATGAAAAGAACGTAAGAAGTAATCGTAAAAAGAAAGAAAGAAGTAATCATAAAAAGAAAGAAAGAAGTAATCATAAAAACACAGAAAGAAGTAATCATAAAAAGAAAGAAAGAAGTAATCATAAAAAGAAAGAAAGAAGTAATCATAAAAAGAAAGAAAGAAGTAATCACAAAAAGAAAGAAAGAAGAAATGATAAAAAGAAAGAAAGAAGTAATCATAAAAAGAAAGAAATAAGTAATCATAAAAAGAAAGAAAGAAGAAATCACAAAAAGAAAGAAGAAATGATAAAAAGAAAGAAAGAAGTAATCATAAAAAGAAAGAAGTAATCATGAAAAGAACGTAAGAAGTAATCATAAAAAGAAAGAAAGAAGTAATCATAAAAAGAAAGAAAGAAGTAATCATAAAAAGACAGAAAGAAGAAATCACAAAAAGAAAGAAAGAAGAAATGATAAAAAGAAAGAAAGAAGTAATCATAAAAAGAAAGAAAGAAGTAATCATAAAAAGAAAGAAAGAAGTAATCATGAAAAGAAAGAAAGAAGTAATCATAAAAAGAATGAAAGAAGTAATCATGAAAAGAAAGAAAGAAGTAATCACAAAAAGAAAGAAAGAAGTAATCATGAAAAGAAAGAAAGAAGTAATCACAAAAAGAAAGAAAGAAGTAATCATGAAAAGAAAGAAAGAAGTAATCATAAAAAGACAGAAAGAAGAAATGATAAAAAGAATGAAAGAAGTAATCATAAAAAGAAAGAAAGAAGTAATCATAAAAAGAAAGAAAGAAGAAATGATAAAAAGAAAGTAAGAAGTAATCCTAAAAAGAAAGAAAGAAGAAATGATAAAAAGATAGAAAGAAGAAATGATAAAAAGAAAGAAAGAAGTAATCATAAAAAGAAAGAAAGAAGTAATCATAAAAAGAAAGAAAGAAGAAATGATAAAAAGAAAGAAAGAAGTAATCATGAAAAGAAAGAAAGAAGTAATCACAAAAAGAAAGAAAGAAGTAATCATGAAAAGAAAGAAAGAAGTAATCATAAAAAGAAAGAATGAAGAAATGATAAAAAGAAAGAAAGCGGTAATCATGAAAAGAAAGAAAGAAGTAATCACAAAAAGAAAGAAAGAAGAAATGATAAAAAGAATGAAAGAAGTAATCATAAAAAGAAAGAAAGAAGTAATCACAAAAAGACAGAAAGAAGAAATGATAAAAAGAATGAAAGAAGTAATCATAAGAAGAAAGAAAGAAAGAAGAAATGATAAAAAGAAAGAAAGAAGTAATCATGAAAAGAAAGAAACAAGTAATCACAAAAAGAAAGAAAGAAGTAATCATGAAAAGAAAGAAAGAAGTAATCACAAAAAGAAAGAAAGAAGTAATCATGAAAAGAAAGAAAGAAGTAATCATAAAAAGACAGAAAGAAGAAATGATAAAAAGAATGAAAGAAGTAATCATAAAAAGAAAGAAAGAAGTAATCATAAAAAGAAAGAAAGAAGAAATGATAAAAAAAAGTAAGAAGTAATCACAAAAAGAAAGAAAGAAGAAATGATAAAAAGAAAGAAAGAAGTAATCATAAAAAGAAAGAAAGAAGTAATCATAAAAAGAAAGAAAGAAGTAATCATGAAAAGAAAGAAAGAAGTAATCATAAAAAGAATGAAAGAAGTAATCATGAAAAGAAAGAAAGAAGTAATCACAAAAAGAAAGAAAGAAGTAATCATGAAAAGAAAGAAAGAAGTAATCACAAAAAGAAAGAAAGAAGTAATCATGAAAAGAAAGAAAGAAGTAATCATAAAAAGACAGAAAGAAGAAATGATAAAAAGAATGAAAGAAGTAATCATAAAAAGAAAGAAAGAAGTAATCATAAAAAGAAAGAAAGAAGAAATGATAAAAAGAAAGTAAGAAGTAATCCTAAAAAGAAAGAAAGAAGAAATGATAAAAAGATAGAAAGAAGAAATGATAAAAAGAAAGAAAGAAGTAATCATAAAAAGAAAGAAAGAAGTAATCATAAAAAGAAAGAAAGAAGAAATGATAAAAAGAAAGAAAGAAGTAATCATGAAAAGAAAGAAAGAAGTAATCACAAAAAGAAAGAAAGAAGTAATCATGAAAAGAAAGAAAGAAGTAATCATAAAAAGAAAGAATGAAGAAATGATAAAAAGAAAGAAAGCGGTAATCATGAAAAGAAAGAAAGAAGTAATCACAAAAAGAAAGAAAGAAGAAATGATAAAAAGAATGAAAGAAGTAATCATAAAAAGAAAGAAAGAAGTAATCACAAAAAGACAGAAAGAAGAAATGATAAAAAGAATGAAAGAAGTAATCATAAGAAGAAAGAAAGAAAGAAGAAATGATAAAAAGAAAGAAAGAAGTAATCATGAAAAGAAAGAAACAAGTAATCACAAAAAGAAAGAAAGAAGTAATCATGAAAAGAAAGAAAGAAGTAATCACAAAAAGAAAGAAAGAAGTAATCATGAAAAGAAAGAAAGAAGTAATCATAAAAAGACAGAAAGAAGAAATGATAAAAAGAATGAAAGAAGTAATCATAAAAAGAAAGAAAGAAGTAATCATAAAAAGAAAGAAAGAAGAAATGATAAAAAAAAGTAAGAAGTAATCCTAAAAAGAAAGAAAGTTGAAATGATAAAAAGATAGAAAGAAGAAATGATAAAAAGAAAGAAAGAAGTAGTCATAAAAAGAAAGAAAGAAGTAATCATAAAAAGAAAGAAAGAAGAATTGATAAAAAGAAAGAAAGAAGTAATCATAAAAAGAAAGAAAGAAGTAATAATAAAAAGACATAAAGAAGAAATCACAAAAAGAAAGAAAGAAGAAATGATAAAAAGAATGAAAGAACTAATCATAAAAAGAAAGAAAGAAGTAATCATAAAAAGAAAGAAAGAAGAAATGATAAAAAGAAAGAAAGAAGTAATCCTAAAAAGAAAGAAAGAAGAAATGATAAAAAGAAAGAAAGAAGAAATGATAAAAAGAAAGAAAGAAGTAATCATAAAAAGAAAGAAAGAAGTAATCATAAAAAGAAAGAAAGAAGAAATGATAAAAAGAAAGAAAGAAGTAATCATAAAAAGAAAGAAAGAAGTAATCATAAAAAGAAAGAAAGTAAGAAGTAATCATAAAAAAAGAAAGAAAGGAATAATCATAAAAAGAAAGAAAGAAGAATTGATAAAAAGAAAGAAAGAAGTAATGATAAAAAGAAAGAAAGAAGTATTCATAAAAAGAAAGAAAGAAGTAATCATAAAAAGAAAGAAAGAAGTAATCATAAAAAGAAAGAAAGAAGAAATGATAAAAAGAAAGAAAGAAGTAATCATGAAAAGAAAGAAAGAAGTAATCACAAAAAGAAAGAAAGAAGTAATCATGAAAAGAAAGAAAGAAGTAATCATAAAAAGAAAGAATGAAGAAATGATAAAAAGAAAGAAAGAAGTAATCATGAAAAGAAAGAAAGAAGTAATCACAAAAAGAAAGAAAGAAGAAATGATAAAAAGAATGAAAGAAGTAATCATAAAAAGAAAGAAAGAAGTAATCACAAAAAGACAGAAAGAAGAAATGATAAAAAGAATGAAAGAAGTAATCATAAGAAGAAAGAAAGAAAGAAGAAATGATAAAAAGAAAGAAAGAAGTAATCATGAAAAGAAAGAAAGAAGTAATCACAAAAAGAAAGAAAGAAGTAATCATGAAAAGAAAGAAAGAAGTAATCATAAAAAGACAGAAAGAAGAAATGATAAAAAGAATGAAAGAAGTAATCATAAAAAGAAAGAAAGAAGTAATCATAAAAAGAAAGAAAGAAGAAATGATAAAAAGAAAGAAAGTGGTAATTATGAAAAGAAAGAAAGAAGTAATCATGAAAAGAAAGAAAGAAGTAATCACAAAAAGAAAGAAAGAAGAAATGATAAAAAGAATGAAAGAAGTAATCATAAAAAGAAAGAAAGAAGTAATCACAAAAAGACAGAAAGAAGAAATGATAAAAAGAATGAAAGAAGTAATCATAAGAAGAAAGAAAGAAAGAAGAAATGATAAAAAGAAAGAAAGAAGTAATCATGAAAAGAAAGAAAGAAGTAATCACAAAAAGACAGAAAGAAAAAATGATAAAAAGAAAGAAATATGTAATCATGAAAAGAATGAAAGAAGTAATCAGAAAAAGACAGAAAGAAGAAATGATAAAAAGAATGATAGAAGTAATCATAAAAAGAAAGAAAGAAGTAATCATTATAAGAAAGAAAAAAGTAATCACAAAAAGAAAGAAAGAAGAAATGATAAAAAGAAAGAAAGAAGTAATCATAAAAAGAAAGAAAGAAGAAATTATAAAAAGAAAGAAAGAAGTAATCATAAAAAGAAAGAAGTAATCATAAAAAGAAAGAAAGAAGTAATCACAAAAAGAAAGAAAGTAGAAATGATAAAAAGAAAGAAAGAAGTAATCCTAAAAAGAAAGAAAGAAGAAATGATAAAAAGAAAGAAAGAAGAAATGATAAAAAGAAAGAAAGAAGTAATCATAAAAAGAAAGAAAGAAGTAATCATAAAAAGAAAGAAAGAAGAAATGATAAAAAGAAAGAAAGAAGTAATCATAAAAAGAAAGAAATAAGTAATCATGAAAAGAAAGAAAGAATTAATCACAAAAAGAAAGAAAGAAGAAATGATAAAAAGAATGAAAGAAGTAATCATAAAAAGAAAGAAAGAAGTAATCATTATAAGAAAGAAAGAAGTAATCACAAAAAGAAAGAAAGAAGAAATGGTAAAAAGAAAGAAAGAAGTAATCATAAAAAGAAAGAAAGAAGAAATTATAAAAAGAAAGAAAGAAGTTATCATAAAAAGAAAGAAAGAAGTAATCATAAAAAGAAAGAAAGAAGAAATGATAAAAATAAAGAAAGAAGTAATCATAAAAAAAAGAAAGAAGTAATCATGAAAAGAAAGAAAGAAGTAATCACAAAAGAAAAAGAAAGAAGAAATGATAAAAAGAAAGAAAGAAGTAATCATAAAAAGAAAGAAAGAAGTAATCATAAAAAGAAAGAAAGAAGAAATGATAAAAAGAAAGAAAGAAGTAATCATAAAAAGAAAAAAAGAAGAAATGATAAAAAGGAAGAAAGAAGTAATCATAAAAAGACAGAAAGAAGAAATCACAAAAAGAAAGAAAGAAGAAATCATAAAAAGAAAGAAAGAAGTAATCATAAAAAGAAAGAAGTAATCACAAAAATTAAGAAAGAAGAAATGATAAAAAGAAAGTAAGAAGTAATCCTAAAAAGAAAGAAAGAAGAAATGATAAAAAGAAAGAAAGAAGAAATGATAAAAAGAAAGAAAGAAGTAATCATAAAAAGAAAGAAAGAAGTAATCATAAAAAGAAAGAAAGAAGAAATGATAAAAAGAAAGAAAGAAGTAATCATAAAAAGAAAGAAAGAAGTAATCATAAAAAGAAAGAAAGTAAGAAGTAATCAAAAAAAAGAAAGAAAGGAGTAATCATAAAAAGAAAGAAAGAAGAATTGATAAAAAGAAAGAAAGAAGTAATGATAAAAAGAAAGAAGTATTCATAAAAAGAAAGAAAGAAGTAATCATAAAAAGAAAGAAAGAAGTAATCATAAAAAGAAAGAAAGAAGAAATGATAAAAAGAAAGAAAGAAGTAATCATGAAAAGAAAGAAAGAAGTAATCACAAAAAGAAAAAAAGAAGTAATCATGAAAAGAAAGAAAGAAGTAATCATAAAAAGAAAGAAAGATAAATGATAAAAAGAAAGAAAGTGGTAATTATGAAAAGAAAGAAAGAAGTAATCATGAAAAGAAAGAAAGAAGTAATCACAAAAAGAAAGAAAGAAGAAATGATAAAAAGAATGAAAGAAGTAATGATAAAAAGAAAGAAAGAAGTAATCACAAAAAGACAGAAAGAAGAAATGATAAAAAGAATGAAAGAAGTAATCATAAGAAGAAAGAAAGAAAGAAGAAATGATAAAAAGAAAGAAAGAAGTAATCATGAAAAGAAAGAAAGAAGTAATCACAAAAAGACAGAAAGAAAAAATGATAAAAAGAAAGAAATATGTAATCATGAAAAGAAAGAAAGAAGTAATCAGAAAAAGACAGAAAGAAGAAATGATAAAAAGAATGAAAGAAGTAATCATAAAAAGAAAGAAAGAAGTAATCATTATAAGAAAGAAAAAAGTAATCACAAAAAGAAAGAAAGAAGAAATGATAAAAAGAAAGAAAGAAGTAATCATAAAAAGAAAGAAAGAAGAAATTATAAAAAGAAAGAAAGAAGTAATCATAAAAAGAAAGAAGTAATCATAAAAAGAAAGAAAGAAGTAATCACAAAAAGAAAGAAAGTAGAAATGATAAAAAGAAAGAAAGAAGTAATCCTAAAAAGAAAGAAAGAATAAATGATAAAAAGAAAGAAAGAAGAAATGATAAAAAGAAAGAAAGAAGTAATCATAAAAAGAAAGAAAGAAGTAATCATAAAAAGAAAGAAAGAAGAAATGATAAAAAGAAAGAAAGAAGTAATCATAAAAAGAAAGAAATAAGTAATCATGAAAAGAAAGAAAGAATTAATCACAAAAAGAAAGAAAGAAGAAATGATAAAAAGAATGAAAGAAGTAATCATAAAAAGAAAGAAAGAAGTAATCATTATAAGAAAGAAAGAAGTAATCACAAAAAGAAAGAAAGAAGAAATGATAAAAAGAAAGAAAGAAGTAATCATAAAAAGAAAGAAAGAAGAAATTATAAAAAGAAAGAAAGAAGTAATCATGAAAAGAAAGAAAGAAGTAATCATAAAAAGAAAGAAAGAAGAAATGATAAAAATAAAGAAAGAAGTAATCATAAAAAAAAGAAAGAAGTAATCATGAAAAGAAAGAAAGAAGTAATCACAAAAGAAAAAAAAGAAGAAATGATAAAAAGAAAGAAAGAAGTAATCATAAAAAGAAAGAAAGAAGTAATCATAAAAAGAAAGAAAGAAGAAATGATAAAAAGAAAGAAAGAAGTAATCATAAAAAGAAAAAAAGAAGAAATGATAAAAAGGAAGAAAGAAGTAATCATAAAAAGACAGAAAGAAGAAATCACAAAAAGAAAGAAAGAAGAAATCATAAAAAGAAAGAAAGAAGTAATCATAAAAAGAAAGAAGTAATCACAAAAAGAAAGAAAGAAGAAATGATAAAAAGAAAGTAAGAAGTATTCCTAAAAAGAAAGAAAGAAGAAATGATAAAAAGAAAGAAAGAAGAAATGATAAAAAGAAAGAAAGAAGTAATCATAAAAAGAAAGAAAGAAGTAATCATAAAAAGAAAGAAAGAAGAAATGATAAAAAGAAAGAAAGAAGTAATCATAAAAAGAAAGAAAGAAGTAATCATAAAAAGAAAGAAAGTAAGAAGTAATCATAAAAAAAGAAAGAAAGGAGTAATCATAAAAAGAAAGAAAGAAGAATTGATAAAAAGATAGAAAGAAGTAATGATAAAAAGAAAGAAGTATTCATAAAAAGAAAGAAAGAAGTAATCATAAAAAGAAAGAAAGAAGTAATCATAAAAAGAAAGAAAGAAGAAATGATAAAAAGAAAGAAAGAAGTAATCATGAAAAGAAAGAAAGAAGTAATCACAAAAAGAAAGAAAGAAGTAATCATGAAAAGAAAGAAAGAAGTAATCATAAAAAGAAAGAATGAAGAAATGATAAAAAGAAAGAAAGAGGTAATCATGAAAAGAAAGAAAGAAGTAATCACAAAAAGAAAGAAAGAAGAAATGATAAAAAGAATGAAAGAAGTAATCATAAAAAGAAAGAAAGAAGTAATCACAAAAAGACAGAAAGAAGAAATGATAAAAAGAATGAAAGAAGTAATCATAAGAAGAAAGAAAGAAAGAAGAAATGATAAAAAGAAAGAAAGAAGTAATCATGAAAAGAAAGAAAGAAGTAATCACAAAAAGAAAGAAAGAAGTAATCATGAAAAGAAAGAAAGAAGTAATCACAAAAAGAAAGAAAGAAGTAATCATGAAAAGAAAGAAAGAAGTAATCATAAAAAGACAGAAAGAAGAAATGATAAAAAGAATGAAAGAAGTAATCATAAAAAGAAAGAAAGAAGTAATCATAAAAAGAAAGAAGAAATGATAAAAAGAAAGAAAGTGGTAATTATGAAAAGAAAGAAAGAACTAATCATGAAAAGAAAGAAAGAAGTAATCACAAAAAAAAGAAAGAAGAAATGATAAAAAGAATGAAAGAAGTAATCATAAGAAGAAAGAAAGAAAGAAGAAATGATAAAAAGAAAGAAAGAAGTAATCATGAAAAGAAAGAAAGAAGTAATCACAAAAAGACAGAAAGAAAAAATGATAAAAAGAAAGAAATATGTAATCATGAAAAGAAAGAAAGAAGTAATCAGAAAAAGACAGAAAGAAGAAATGATAAAAAGAATGAAAGAAGTAATCATAAAAAGAAAGAAAGAAGTAATCATTATAAGAAAGAAAAAAGTAATCACAAAAAGAAAGAAAGAAGAAATGATAAAAAGAAAGAAAGAAGTAATCATAAAAAGAAAGAAAGAAGAAATTATAAAAAGAAAGAAAGAAGTAATCATAAAAAGATAGAAAGATGTAATCATAAAAAGAAAGAAAGAAGTAATCACAAAAAGAAAGAAAGAAGAGATGATAAAAAGAAAGAAAGAAGTAATCCTAAAAAGAAAGAAAGAAGAAATAATAAAAAGAAAGAAAGAAGTAATCATAAAAAGAAAGAAAGAAGTAATCATAAAAAGAAAGAAGAAATGATAAAAAGAAAGAAAGTGGTAATTATGAAAAGAAAGAAAGAAGTAATCATGAAAAGAAAGAAAGAAGTAATCACAAAAAGAAAGAAAGAAGAAATGATAAAAAGAATGAAAGAAGTAATCATAAGAAGAAAGAAAGAAAGAAGAAATGATAAAAAGAAAGAAAGAAGTAATCATGAAAAGAAAGAAAGAAGTAATCACAAAAAGACAGAAAGAAAAAATGATAAAAAGAAAGAAATATGTAATCATGAAAAGAAAGAAAGAAGTAATCAGAAAAAGACAGAAAGAAGAAATGATAAAAAGAATGAAAGAAGTAATCATGAAAAGAAAGAAAGAAGTAATCACAAAAAGAAAGAAAGAAGTAATCATGAAAAGAAAGAAAGAAGTAATCACAAAAAGAAAGAAAGAAGTAATCATGAAAAGAAAGAAAGAAGTAATCATAAAAAGACAGAAAGAAGAAATGATAAAAAGAATGAAAGAAGTAATCATAAAAAGAAAGAAAGAAGTAATCATAAAAAGAAAGAAGAAATGATAAAAAGAAAGAAAGTGGTAATTATGAAAAGAAAGAAAGAAGTAATCATGAAAAGAAAGAAAGAAGTAATCACAAAAAGAAAGAAAGAAGAAATGATAAAAAGAATGAAAGAAGTAATCATAAGAAGAAAGAAAGAAAGAAGAAATGATAAAAAGAAAGAAAGAAGTAATCATGAAAAGAAAGAAAGAAGTAATCACAAAAAGACAGAAAGAAAAAATGATAAAAAGAAAGAAATATGTAATCATGAAAAGAAAGAAAGAAGTAATCAGAAAAAGACAGAAAGAAGAAATGATAAAAAGAATGAAAGAAGTAATCATAAAAAGAAAGAAAGAAGTAATCATTATAAGAAAGAAAAAAGTAATCACAAAAAGAAAGAAAGAAGAAATGATAAAAAGAAAGAAAGAAGTAATCATAAAAAGAAAGAAAGAAGAAATTATAAAAAGAAAGAAAGAAGTAATCATAAAAAGATAGAAAGAAGTAATCATAAAAAGAAAGAAAGAAGTAATCACAAAAAGAAAGAAAGAAGAGATGATAAAAAGAAAGAAAGAAGTAATCCTAAAAAGAAAGAAAGAAGAAATAATAAAAAGAAAGAAAGAAGTAATCATAAAAAGAAAGAAAGAAGTAATCATAAAAAGAAAGAAGAAATGATAAAAAGAAAGAAAGTGGTAATTATGAAAAGAAAGAAAGAAGTAATCATGAAAAGAAAGAAAGAAGTAATCACAAAAAGAAAGAAAGAAGAAATGATAAAAAGAATGAAAGAAGTAATCATAAGAAGAAAGAAAGAAAGAAGAAATGATAAAAAGAAAGAAAGAAGTAATCATGAAAAGAAAGAAAGAAGTAATCACAAAAAGACAGAAAGAAAAAATGATAAAAAGAAAGAAATATGTAATCATGAAAAGAAAGAAAGAAGTAATCAGAAAAAGACAGAAAGAAGAAATGATAAAAAGAATGAAAGAAGTAATCATAAAAAGAAAGAAAGAAGTAATCATTATAAGAAAGAAAAAAGTAATCACAAAAAGAAAGAAAGAAGAAATGATAAAAAGAAAGAAAGAAGTAATCATAAAAAGAAAGAAAGAAGAAATTATAAAAAGAAAGAAAGAAGTAATCATAAAAAGATAGAAAGAAGTAATCATAAAAAGAAAGAAAGAAGTAATCACAAAAAGAAAGAAAGAAGAGATGATAAAAAGAAAGCAAGAAGTAATCCTAAAAAGAAAGAAAGAAGAAATAATAAAAAGAAAGAAAGAAGTAATCATAAAAAGAAAGAAAGAAGTAATCATAAAAAGAAAGAAGAAATGATAAAAAGAAAGAAAGTGGTAATTATGAAAAGAAAGAAAGAAGTAATCATGAAAAGAAAGAAAGAAGTAATCACAAAAAGAAAGAAAGAAGAAATGATAAAAAGAATGAAAGAAGTAATCATAAGAAGAAAGAAAGAAAGAAGAAATGATAAAAAGAAAGAAAGAAGTAATCATGAAAAGAAAGAAAGAAGTAATCACAAAAAGACAGAAAGAAAAAATGATAAAAAGAAAGAAATATGTAATCATGAAAAGAAAGAAAGAAGTAATCAGAAAAAGACAGAAAGAAGAAATGATAAAAAGAATGAAAGAAGTAATCATGAAAAGAAAGAAAGAAGTAATCACAAAAAGAAAGAAAGAAGTAATCATGAAAAGAAAGAAAGAAGTAATCACAAAAAGAAAGAAAGAAGTAATCATGAAAAGAAAGAAAGAAGTAATCATAAAAAGACAGAAAGAAGAAATGATAAAAAGAATGAAAGAAGTAATCATAAAAAGAAAGAAAGAAGTAATCATAAAAAGAAAGAAGAAATGATAAAAAGAAAGAAAGTGGTAATTATGAAAAGAAAGAAAGAAGTAATCATGAAAAGAAAGAAAGAAGTAATCACAAAAAGAAAGAAAGAAGAAATGATAAAAAGAATGAAAGAAGTAATCATAAGAAGAAAGAAAGAAAGAAGAAATGATAAAAAGAAAGAAAGAAGTAATCATGAAAAGAAAGAAAGAAGTAATCACAAAAAGACAGAAAGAAAAAATGATAAAAAGAAAGAAATATGTAATCATGAAAAGAAAGAAAGAAGTAATCAGAAAAAGACAGAAAGAAGAAATGATAAAAAGAATGAAAGAAGTAATCATAAAAAGAAAGAAAGAAGTAATCATTATAAGAAAGAAAAAAGTAATCACAAAAAGAAAGAAAGAAGAAATGATAAAAAGAAAGAAAGAAGTAATCATAAAAAGAAAGAAAGAAGAAATTATAAAAAGAAAGAAAGAAGTAATCATAAAAAGATAGAAAGAAGTAATCATAAAAAGAAAGAAAGAAGTAATCACAAAAAGAAAGAAAGAAGAGATGATAAAAAGAAAGAAAGAAGTAATCCTAAAAAGAAAGAAAGAAGAAATAATAAAAAGAAAGAAAGAAGTAATCATAAAAAGAAAGAAAGAAGTAATCATAAAAAGAAAGAAGAAATGATAAAAAGAAAGAAAGTGGTAATTATGAAAAGAAAGAAAGAAGTAATCATGAAAAGAAAGAAAGAAGTAATCACAAAAAGAAAGAAAGAAGAAATGATAAAAAGAATGAAAGAAGTAATCATAAGAAGAAAGAAAGAAAGAAGAAATGATAAAAAGAAAGAAAGAAGTAATCATGAAAAGAAAGAAAGAAGTAATCACAAAAAGACAGAAAGAAAAAATGATAAAAAGAAAGAAATATGTAATCATGAAAAGAAAGAAAGAAGTAATCAGAAAAAGACAGAAAGAAGAAATGATAAAAAGAATGAAAGAAGTAATCATAAAAAGAAAGAAAGAAGTAATCATTATAAGAAAGAAAAAAGTAATCACAAAAAGAAAGAAAGAAGAAATGATAAAAAGAAAGAAAGAAGTAATCATAAAAAGAAAGAAGAAGAAATTATAAAAAGAAAGAAAGAAGTAATCATAAAAAGATAGAAAGAAGTAATCATAAAAAGAAAGAAAGAAGTAATCACAAAAAGAAAGAAAGAAGAGATGATAAAAAGAAAGAAAGAAGTAATCCTAAAAAGAAATAAAGAAGTAATCACAAAAAGAAAGAAAGAAGAATTGATAAAAAGAAAGAAAGAAGTAATCATAAAAAGAAAGAAAGAAGATATCACAAAAAGAAAGAAAGAAGAAATGATAAAAAGAAAGAAAAAAGTAATCATAAAAAGGAAGAAAGAAGTAATCATAAAAAGAAAGAAAGAAGTAATCATAAAAAGAAAGAAAGAAGTAATCATAAAAAGAAAGAAAGAAGTAATCATAAAAAGAAAGAAAGAAGTAATCATAAAAGAAAGAACCAAGAAATGATAAAAAGAAAGAAAGAAGTAATCATAAAAAGAAAGAAAGAAGAAATCACAAAAAGAAAGAAACAAGAAATGATAAAAAGAAAGAAAGAATTAATCATAAAAAGAAAGAAAGAAGTAATCATAAAAGAAAGAACGAAGAAATGATAAAAAGAAAGAAAGAAGAAATGATAAAAAGAAAGAAAGAAGTAAACACAAAAAGAAAGAAAGAAGTATTCATGAAAAGAAAGAAAGAAGTAATCACAAAAAGAAAGAAAGAAGAAATGATAAAAAGAAAGAAATAAGTAATCATAAAAAGAAAGAAAGAAGTAATCATAAAAAGACAGAAAGAAGAAATCACAAAACGAAAGAAAGAAGAAATGATAAAAAGAAAGAAAGAAGTAATCATAAAAAGAAAGAAAGAAGTAATCATGAAATGAAAGAAAGAAGTAATCATAAAAAGAATGAAAGAAGTAATCATGAAAAGAAAGAAAAAAGTAATCATCAAAAGAAAGAAAGAAGTAATCACAAAAAGAAAGAAAGGAGTAATCATAAAAAGAAAGAGAGAAGAAATGATAAGAAGAAAGAAAGAAGTAATCATAAAAAGAAAGAAAGAAGTAATCATAAAAAGAAAGAAAGAAGTAATAATGAAAAGAAAGAAAGAAGTAATCATAAAAAGAAAGAAAGAAGTAATCATAAAAAGAAAGAAAGAAGTAATCATGAAGAGAAAGAACGAAGAAATGATAAAAAGAAAGAAAGAAGCACTCATAAAAATAAAGAAAGAAGTAATCATAAAAATAAAGAAAGAAGTAATCATAAAAAGAAAGAAAGTAGAAATGATAAAAAGAAAGAAAGAAGTAACCATAAAATGAAAGAAAGAAGAAATCACAAAAAGAAAGAAAGAAGAAATGATAAAAAGAAAGAAAGAAGTAATCATAAAAAGAAAGAAATAAGTAATCAACAAAAGAAAGAATGAAATAATCACAAAAAGAAAGAAAGAAGAAATGATAAAAAGAATGAAAGAAGTAATCATAAAAAGAAAGAAAGAAGAAATGATAAAAAGAAAGAAAGAAGTATTCATGAAAAGAAAGAAAGAAGTAATCACAAAAAGAAAGAAAGAAGTAATCATGAAGAGAAAGAACGAAGAAATGATAAAAAGAAAGAAAGAAGTAATCATAAAAAGAAAGAAAGAAGTAATCATGAAGAGAAAGAACGAAGAAATGATAAAAAGAAAGAAAGAAGTACTCATAAAAAGAAAGAAAGAAGAAATCACAAAAAGAAAGAAAGAAGAAATGATAAAAAGAAAGAAAGAAGTAATCATAAAAAGAAAGAAAGAAGTAATCATGAAATGAAAGAAAGAAGGAATCATAAAAAGAAAGAAAGAAGTAATCATGAAAAGAAAGAAAAAAGTAATCATGAAAAGAAAGAAAGAAGTAATCACAAAAAGAAAGAAAGAAGTAATCATAAAAAGAAAGAGAGAAGAAATGATAAGAAGAAAGAAAGAAGTAATCATAAAAAGAAAGAAAGAAGTAATCATAAAAAGAAAGAAAGAAGTAATAATGAAAAGAAAGAAAGAAGTAATCATAAAAAGAAAGAAAGAAGTAATCATAAAAAGAAAGAAAGAAGTAACCATGAAGAGAAAGAAAGAAGAAATGATAAAAAGAAAGAAAGAAGTACTCATAAAAATAAAGAAAGAAGTAATCATAAAAATAAAGAAAGAAGTAATCATAAAAAGAAAGAAAGAAGTAATCATAAAAAGAAAGAAAGAAGTAATCATAAAAAGAAAGAAAGAAGAAATCACAAAAAGAAAGAAAGAAGAAATGATAAAAAGAAAGAAAGAAGTAATCATGAAAAGAAAGAAAGAAGTAATCATAAAAAGAAAGAAAGAAGAAATGATAAAAAGAAAGAAAGAAGAAATGATAAAAAGAAAGAAAGAAGTAATACTAAAAACAAAGAAAGAAGAAATGATAAAAAGAAAGAAAGAAGTAATCATAAAAAGAAAGAAATAAGTAATCAACAAAAGAAAGAATGAAGTAATCACAAAAAGAAAGAAAGAAGAAATGATAAAAAGAATGAAAGAAGTAATCATAAAAAGAAAGAAAGAAGTAATCATTATAAGAAAGAAAGAAGTACTCATAAAAAGAAAGAAAGAAGTAATCATAAAAAGAAAGAAAGAAGAAATGATAAAAAGAAAGAAAGAAGTAATCATAAAAAGAAAGAAAGAAGAAATGATAAAAAGGAAGAAAGAAGTAATCATAAAAAGACAGAAAGAAGAAATCACAAAAAGAAAGAAAGAAGAAATCATAAAAAGAAAGAAAGAAGTAATCATAAAACGAAAGAAAGAAGTAATCACAAAAAGAAAGAAAGAAGAAATGATAAAAAGAAAGAAAGAAGTAATCATAAAAAGAAAGAAAGAAGTAATAATAAAAAAAAGAAAGAAGTAATCATAAAAAGAAAGAAAGAAGAAATGATAAAAAGAAAGAAAGAAGTAATCATAAAAAGAAAGAAAGAAGTAATCATAAAAAGAAAGAAAGAAGTAATCATAAAAGTAAGAACGAAGAAATGATAAAAAGAAAGAAAGAAGTAATCATAAAAAGAAAGAAAGAAGTAACCACAAAAAGACAGAAAGAAGAAATGATAAAAAGAAAGAAATAAGTAATCATAAAAAGAAAGAAAGAAGTAATCACAAAAACACAGAAAGAAGAAATGATAAAAAGAATGAAAGAAGTAATCATAAAAAGAAAGAAAGAAGAAATGATAAAAAGAAAGAAAGAAGTAATCACAAAAAGAAAGAAAGAAGAAATGATAAAAAGAAAGAAAGAAGTAATCATAAAAAGAAAGAAAGAAGAATCACAAAAAGAAAGAAACAAGAAATGATAAAAAGAAAGAAAGAAGTATTCACAAAAAGAAAGAAAGAAGAAATGATAAAAAGAAAGAAAGAAATAATCATAAAAAGAAAGAAAGAAGTAATCATAAAAGAAAGAACGAAGAAATGATAAAAAGAAAGAAAGAAGAAATGATAAAAAGAAAGAAAGAAGTAATCACAGAAAGAAAGAAAGAAGTATTCATGAAAAGAAAGAAAGAAGTAATCACAAAAAGAAAGAAAGAAGAAATGATAAAAAGAAAGAAAGAAGTAATCATAAAAAGAAAGAAAGAAGTAATCATAAAAAGACAGAAAGAAGAAATCACAAAAAGAAAGAAAGAAGAAATGATAAAAAGAAAGAAAGAAGTAATCATGAAAAGAAAGAAAGAAGTAATCATAAAAAGAAAGAAAGAAGAAATGATAAAAAGAAAGAAAGAAGAAATGATAAAAAGAAAGAAAGAAGTAATACTAAAAACAAAGAAAGAAGAAATGATAAAAAGAAAGAAAGAAGTAATCATAAAAAGAAAGAAATAAGTAATCAACAAAAGAAAGAATGAAGTAATCACAAAAAGAAAGAAAGAAGAAATGATAAAAAGAATGAAAGAAGTAATCATAAAAAGAAAGAAAGAAGTAATCATTATAAGAAAGAAAGAAGTACTCATAAAAAGAAAGAAAGAAGTAATCATAAAAAGAAAGAAAGAAGAAATGATAAAAAGAAAGAAAGAAGTAATCATAAAAAGAAAGAAAGAAGAAATGATAAAAAGGAAGAAAGAAGTAATCATAAAAAGACAGAAAGAAGAAATCACAAAAAGAAAGAAAGAAGAAATCATAAAAAGAAAGAAAGAAGTAATCATAAAACGAAAGAAAGAAGTAATCACAAAAAGAAAGAAAGAAGAAATGATAAAAAGAAAGAAAGAAGTAATCATAAAAAGAAAGAAAGAAGTAATAATAAAAAAAAGAAAGAAGTAATCATAAAAAGAAAGAAAGAAGAAATGATAAAAAGAAAGAAAGAAGTAATCATAAAAAGAAAGAAAGAAGTAATCATAAAAAGAAAGAAAGAAGTAATCATAAAAGTAAGAACGAAGAAATGATAAAAAGAAAGAAAGAAGTAATCATAAAAAGAAAGAAAGAAGTAACCACAAAAAGACAGAAAGAAGAAATGATAAAAAGAAAGAAATAAGTAATCATAAAAAGAAAGAAAGAAGTAATCACAAAAACACAGAAAGAAGAAATGATAAAAAGAATGAAAGAAGTAATCATAAAAAGAAAGAAAGAAGAAATGATAAAAAGAAAGAAAGAAGTAATCACAAAAAGAAAGAAAGAAGAAATGATAAAAAGAAAGAAAGAAGTAATCATAAAAAGAAAGAAAGAAGAATCACAAAAAGAAAGAAACAAGAAATGATAAAAAGAAAGAAAGAAGTATTCACAAAAAGAAAGAAAGAAGAAATGATAAAAAGAAAGAAAGAAATAATCATAAAAAGAAAGAAAGAAGTAATCATAAAAGAAAGAACGAAGAAATGATAAAAAGAAAGAAAGAAGAAATGATAAAAAGAAAGAAAGAAGTAATCACAGAAAGAAAGAAAGAAGTATTCATGAAAAGAAAGAAAGAAGTAATCACAAAAAGAAAGAAAGAAGAAATGATAAAAAGAAAGAAAGAAGTAATCATAAAAAGAAAGAAAGAAGTAATCATAAAAAGACAGAAAGAAGAAATCACAAAAAGAAAGAAAGAAGAAATGATAAAAAGAAAGAAAGAAGTAATCATAAAAAGAAAGAAAGAAGTAATCATGAAATGAAAGAAAGAAGTAATCATAAAAAGAAAGAAAGAAGTAATCATGAAAAGAAAGAAAGAAGTAATCATGAAAAGAAAGAAAGAAGTAATCACAAAAAGAAAGAAAGAAGTAATCATAAAAAGAAAGAGAGAAGAAATGATAAAAAGAAAGAAAAAAGTAATCATAAAAAGAAAGAAAGAAGTAATCATAAAAAGAAAGAAAGAAGTAATAATGAAAAGAAAGAAAGAAGTAATCATAAAAAGAAAGAAAGAAGTAATCATAAAAAGAAAGAAAGAAGTAATCATGAAGAGAAAGAACGAAGAAATGATAAAAAGAAAGAAAGAAGTACTCATAAAAAGAAAGAAAGAAGAAATCACAAAAAGAAAGAAAGAAGAAATGATAAAAAGAAAGAAAGAAGTAATCATAAAAAGAAAGAAAGACGTAATCATAAAAAGAAAGAAAGAAGTAATCATAAAAAGACAGAAAGAAGAAATCACAAAAAGAAAGAAAGAAGAAATCATAAAAAGAAAGAAAGAAGTAATCATAAAAAGAAAGAAAGAAGTAATCACAAAAAGAAAGAAAGAAGAAATGATAAAAAGAAAGAAAGAAGTAATCATAAAAAGAAAGAAAGAAGTAATCATAAAAAGAAAGAAAGAAGTAATCATAAAAAGAAAGAAAGAAGAAATGATAAAAAGAAAGAAAGAAGTAATCATAAAAAGAAAGAAAGAAGTAATCATAAAAAGAAAGAAAGAAGTAATCATAAAAGTAAGAACGAAGAAATGATAAAAAGAAAGAAAGAAGTAATCATAAAAAGAAAGAAAGAAGTAACCACAAAAAGACAGAAAGAAGAAATGATAAAAAGAAAGAAATAAGTAATCATAAAAAGAAAGAAAGAAGTAATCACAAAAACACAGAAAGAAGAAATGATAAAAAGAATGAAAGAAGTAATCATAAAAAGAAAGAAAGAAGAAATGATAAAAAGAAAGAAAGAAGTAATCACAAAAAGAAAGAAAGAAGAAATGATAAAAAGAAAGAAAGAAGTAATCATAAAAAGAAAGAAAGAAGAAATCACAAAAAGAAAGAAATAAGAAATGATAAAAAGAAAGAAAGAAGTATTCATAAAAAGAAAGAAAGAAGAAATGATAAAAAGAAAGAAAGAAATAATCATAAAAAGAAAGAAAGAAGTAATCATAAAAGAAAGAACGAAGAAATGATAAAAAGAAAGAAAGAAGAAATGATAAAAAGAAAGAAAGAAGTAATCACAAAAAGAAAGAAAGGAGTATTCATGAAAAGAAAGAAAGAAGAAATGATAAAAAGAAAGAAAGAAATAATCATAAAAAGAAAGAAAGAAGAAATCATAAAAGAAAGAACGAAGAAATGATAAAAAGAAAGAAAGAAGAAATGATAAAAAGAAAGAAAGAAGTAATCACAAAAAGAAAGAAAGAAGTATTCATGGAAAGAAAGAAAGAAGTAATCACAAAAAGAAAGAAAGAAGAAATGATAAAAAGAAAGAAAGAAGTAATCATAAAAAGAAAGAAAGAAGTAATCATAAAAAGAAAGAAAGAAGTAATAATGAAAAGAAAGAAAGAAGTAATCATAAAAAGAAAGAAAGAAGTAATCATAAAAAGAAAGAAAGAAGTAATCATGAAGAGAAAGAACGAAGAAATGATAAAAAGAAAGAAAGAAGTACTCATAAAAAGAAAGAAAGAAGAAATCACAAAAAGAAAGAAAGAAGAAATGATAAAAAGAAAGAAAGAAGTAATCATAAAAAGAAAGAAAGACGTAATCATAAAAAGAAAGAAAGAAGAAATGATAAAAAGAAAGAAAGAAGTAATCATAAAAAGAAAGAAAGAAGTAATCACAAAAACACAGAAAGAAGAAATGATAAAAAGAATGAAAGATGTAATCATAAAAAGAAAGAAAGAAGAAATGATAAAAAGAAAGAAAGAAGTAATCACAAAAAGAAAGAAAGAAGAAATGATAAAAAGAAAGAAAGAAGTAATCATAAAAAGAAAGAAAGAAGAAATCACAAAAAGAAAGAAACGAGAAATGATAAAAAGAAAGAAAGAAGTATTCATAAAAAGAAAGAAAGAAGAAATGATAAAAAGAAAGAAAGAAATAATCATAAAAAGAAAGAAAGAAGTAATCATAAAAGAAAGAACGAAGAAATGATAAAAAGAAAGAAAGAAGAAATGATAAAAAGAAAGAAAGAAGTAATCACAAAAAGAAAGAAAGAAGTATTCATGAAAAGAAAGAAAGAAGTAATCACAAAAAGAAAGAAAGAAGTATTCATGAAAAGAAAGAAAGAAGTAATCACAAAAAGAAAGAAAGAAGAAATGATAAAAAGAAAGAAAGAAGTAATCATAAAAAGAAAGAAAGAATTAATCATAAAAAGAAAGAAAGAAGTAATCATAAAAAGACAGAAAGAAGAAATCACAAAAAGAAAGAAAGAAGAAATGATAAAAAGAAAGAAAGAAATAATCATAAAAAGAAAGAAAGAAGTAATCATAAAAGAAAGAACGAAGAAATGAGAAAAAGAAAGAAAGAAGAAATGATAAAAAGAAAGAAAGAAGTAATCACAAAAAGAAAGAAAGAAGTATTCATGAAAAGAAAGAAAGAAGTAATCACAAAAAGAAAGAAAGAAGAAATGATAAAAAGAAAGAAAGAAGTAATCATAAAAAGAAAGAAAGAAGTAATCATAAAAAGACAGAAAGAAGAAATCACAAAAAGAAAGAAAGAAGAAATGATAAAAAGAAAGAAAGAAGTAATCATAAAAAGAAAGAAAGAAGTAATCATGAAATGAAAGAAAGAAGTAATCATAAAAAGAAAGAAGTAATAATGAAAAGAAAGAAAGAAGTAATCATGAAAAGAAAGAAAGAAGTAATCACAATAAGAAAGAAAGAAGTAATCATAAAAAGAAAGAGAGAAGAAATGATAAAAAGAAAGAAAGAAGTATTCATAAAAAGAAAGAAAGAAGTAATCATAAAAAGAAAGAAAGAAGTAATAATGAAAAGAAAGAAAGAAGTAATCATAAAAAGAAAGAAAGAAGTAATCATAAAAAGAAAGAAAGAAGTAATCATGAAGAGAAAGAAAGAAGAAATCACAAAAAGAAAGAAAGAAGAAATGATAAAAAGAAAGAAAGAAGTAATCATAAAAAGAAAGAAAGAAGTAATCACAAAAAGAAAGAAAGAAGTATTCATGAAAAGAAAGAAAGAAGTAATCACAAAAAGAAAGAAAGAAGTATTCATGAAAAGAAAGAAAGAAGTAATCACAAAAAGAAAGAAAGAAGAAATGATAAAAAGAAAGAAAGAAGTAATCATAAAAAGAAAGAAAGAATTAATCATAAAAAGAAAGAAAGAAGTAATCATAAAAAGACAGAAAGAAGAAATCACAAAAAGAAAGAAAGAAGAAATGATAAAAAGAAAGAAAGACGTAATCATAAAAAGAAAGAAAGAAGTAATCATGAAATGAAAGAAAGAAGTAATCATAAAAAGAAAGAAAGAAGTAATCATGAAAAGAAAGAAAGAAGTAATCATGAAAAGAAAGAAAGTAGTAATCACAAAAAGAAAGAAAGAAGTAATCATAAAAAGAAAGAGAGAAGCAATGATAAACAGAAAGAAAAAAGTAATCATAAAAAGAAAGAAAGAAGTAATCATAAAAAGAAAGAAAGAAGTAATAATGAAAAGAAAGAAAGAAGTAATCATAAAAAGAAAGAAAGAAGTAATCATAAAAAGAAAGAAAGAAGTAATCATGAAGAGAAAGAACGAAGAAATGATAAAAAGAAAGAAAGAAGTACTCATAAAAAGAAAGAAAGAAGAAATCACAAAAAGAAAGAAAGAAGAAATGATAAAAAGAAAGAAAGAATTAATCATAAAAAGAAAGAAAGACGTAATCATAAAAAGAAAGAAAAAAGAAATGATAAAAAGAAAGAAAGAAGTAATCATAAAAAGAAAGAAAGAAGTAATCATAAAAAGAAAGAAAGAAGTAATCATAAAAAGAAAGAAAGAAGTAATCATAAAAAGACAGAAAGAAGAAATCACAAAAAGAAAGAAAGAAGTAATCATAAAAAGAAAGAAAGAAGTAATCATAAAAAGAACTAAAGAAGTAATCATGAAAAGAAAGAAAGAAGTAATCATAAAAAGAATGAAAGAAGTAATCATGAAAAGAAAGAAAGAATAATCATGAAAAGAAAGAAAGAAGTAATCATAAAAAGAAGGAAAGAAGTAATCATGAAAAGAAAGAAAGAAGTAATCATGAAAAGAAAGAAAGAAGTAATCACAAAAAGACAGAAAGAAGAAATGATAAAAAGAAAGAAATAAGTAATCATAAAAAGAAAGAAAGAAGTAATCACAAAAACACAGAAAGAAGAAATGATAAAAAGAATGAAAGAAGTAATCATAAAAAGAAAGAAAGAAAAAATGATAAAAAGAAAGAAAGAAGTAATCACAAAAAGAAAGAAAGAAGAAATGATAAAAAGAAAGAAAGAAGTAATCATAAAAAGAAAGAAAGAAGAAATCACAAAAAGAAAGAAACAAGAAATGATAAAAAGAAAGAAAGAAGTATTCATAAAAAGAAAGAAAGAAGAAATGATAAAAAGAAAGAAAGAAATAATCATAAAAAGAAAGAAAGAAGTAATCATAAAAGAAAGAACGAAGAAATGATAAAAAGAAAGAAAGAAGAAATGATAAAAAGAAAGAAAGAAGTAATCACAAAAAGAAAGAAAGAAGTATTCATGAAAAGAAAGAAAGAAGTAATCACAAAAAGAAAGAAAGAAGTATTCATGAAAAGAAAGAAAGAAGTAATCACAAAAAGAAAGAAAGAAGAAATGATAAAAAGAAAGAAAGAAGTAATCATAAAAAGAAAGAAAGAAGTAATCATAAAAAGAAAGAAAGAAGTAATCATAAAAAGACAGAAAGAAGAAATCACAAAAAGAAAGAAAGAAGAAATGATAAAAAGAAAGAAAGACGTAATCATAAAAAGAAAGAAAGAAGTAATCATGAAATGAAAGAAAGAAGTAATCATAAAAAGAAAGAAAGAAGTAATCATGAAAAGAAAGAAAGAAGTAATCATGAAAAGAAAGAAAAAAGTAATCATAAAAAGAAAGAAAGAAGTAATCATAAAAAGAAAGAAAGAAGTAATAATGAAAAGAAAGAAAGAAGTAATCATAAAAAGAAAGAAAGAAGTAATCATAAAAAGAAAGAAAGAAGTAATCATGAAGAGAAAGAACGAAGAAATGATAAAAAGAAAGAAAGAAGTACTCATAAAAAGAAAGAAAGAAGAAATCACAAAAAGAAAGAAAGAAGAAATGATAAAAAGAAAGAAAGAAGTAATCATAAAAAGAAAGAAAGACGTAATCATAAAAAGAAAGAAAGAAGAAATGATAAAAAGAAAGAAAGAAGTAAACATAAAAAGAAAGAAAGAAGTAATCATAAAAAGAAAGAAAGAAGTAATCATAAAAAGAAAGAAAGAAGTAATCATAAAAAGACAGAAAGAAGAAATCACAAAAAGAAAGAAAGAAGTAATCATAAAAAGAAAGAAAGAAGTAATCATAAAAAGAACGAAAGAAGTAATCATGAAAAGAAAGAAAGAAGTAATCATAAAAAGAATGAAAGAAGTAATCATGAAAAGAAAGAAAGAATAATCATGAAAAGAAAGAAAGAAGTAAACATAAAAAGAAGGAAAGAAGTAATCATGAAAAGAAAGAAAGAAGTAATCATGAAAAGAAAGAAAGAAGTAATCACAAAAAGACAGAAAGAAGAAATGATAAAAAGAAAGAAATAAGTAATCATAAAAAGAAAGAAAGAAGTAATCACAAAAACACAGAAAGAAGAAATGATAAAAAGAATGAAAGAAGTAAACATAAAAAGAAAGAAAGAAGAAATGATAAAAAGAAAGAAATAAGTAATCATAAAAAGAAAGAAAGAAGTAATCACAAAAACACAGAAAGAAGAAATGATAAAAAGAATGAAAGAAGTAAACATAAAAAGAAAGAAAGAAGAAATGATAAAAAGAAAGAAAGAAGTAATCACAAAAAGAAAGAAAGAAGAAATGATAAAAAGAAAGAAAGAAATAATCATAAAAAGAAAGAAAGAAGTAATCATAAAAGAAAGAACGAAGAAATGATAAAAAGAAAGAAAGAAGAAATGATAAAAAGAAAGAAAGAAGTAATCACAAAAAGAAAGAAAGAAGAAATGATAAAAAGAAAGAAAGAAGTAATCATAAAAAGAAAGAAAGAAGTAATCATAAAAAGACAGAAAGAAGAAATCACAAAAAGAAAGAAAGAAGAAATGATAAAAAGAAAGAAAGAAGTAATCATAAAAAGAAAGAAAGAAGTAATCATGAAATGAAAGAAAGAAGTAATCATAAAAAGAAAGAAGTAATAATGAAAAGAAAGAAAGAAGTAATCATGAAAAGAAAGAAAGAAGTAATCACAATAAGAAAGAAAGAAGTAATCATAAAAAGAAAGAGAGAAGAAATGATAAAAAGAAAGAAAGAAGTATTCATAAAAAGAAAGAAAGAAGTAATCATAAAAAGAAAGAAAGAAGTAATAATGAAAAGAAAGAAAGAAGTAATCATAAAAAGAAAGAAAGAAGTAATCATAAAAAGAAAGAAAGAAGTAATCATGAAGAGAAAGAAAGAAGAAATCACAAAAAGAAAGAAAGAAGAAATGATAAAAAGAAAGAAAGAAGTAATCATAAAAAGAAAGAAAGACGTAATCATAAAAAGAAAGAAAGAAGAAATGATAAAAAGAAAGAAAGAAGTAATCATAAAAAGAAAGAAAGAAGTAATCATAAAAAGAAAGAAAGAAGTAATCATAAAAAGACAGAAAGAAGAAATCACAAAAAGAAAGAAAGAAGTAATCATAAAAAGAAAGAAAGAAGTAATCATAAAAAGAACGAAAGAAGTAATCATGAAAAGAAAGAAAGAAGTAATCATAAAAAGAAAGAAAGAAGTAATCATGAAAAGAAAGAAAGAATAATCATGAAAAGAAAGAAAGAAGTAATCATAAAAAGAAGGAAAGATGTAATCATGAAAAGAAAGAAAGTAGTAATCATGAAAAGAAAGAAAGAATTAATCACAAAAAGAAAGAAAGAAGTAATCATGAAAAGAAAGAAGTAATCACAAAAAGAAAGAAAGAAGTAATCATAAAAAGAAAGAAAGAAGAAATGATAAAAAGAAAGAAAGAAGAAATGATAAAAAGAAAGAAAGAAGTAATCCTAAAAACAAAGAAAGAAGAAATGATAAAAAAAAAGAAAGAAGAAATGATAAAAAGAAAGAAAGAAGTAAACATAAAAAGAAAGAAATAAGTAATCAACAAAAGAAAGAATGAAGTAATCACAAAAAGAAAGAAAGAAGAAATGATAAAAAGAATGAAAGAAATAATCATAAAAAGAAAGAAAGAAGTAATCATGAAGAGAAAGAACGAAGTAATCATAAAAAGAAAGAAAGAAGTAATCATGAAGAGAAAGAACGAAGAAATGATAAAAAGAAAGAAAGAAGTAATCAGAAAAAGAAAGAAAGAAGTAATCATGAAGAGAAAGAACGAAGAAATGATAAAAAAAGAAAGAAGTACTCATAAAAAGAAAGAAAGAAGTAATCACAAAAAGAAAGAAAGAAGAAATGATAAAAAGAAAGAAAGAAGTAATCATAAAAAGAAAGAAAGACGTAATCATAAAAAGAAATAAAGAAGAAATGATAAAAAGAAAGAAAGAAGTAATCATAAAAAGAAAGAAAGAAGTAATCATAAAAAGAAAGAAAGAAGTAATCATAAAAAGAAAGAAAGAAGTAATCATAAAAGAAAGAACGAAGAAATGATAAAAAGAAAGAAAGAAGTAATCATAAAAAGAAAGAAAGAAGAAATCACAAAAAGAAAGAAAGAATTAATCATAAAAAGAAAGAAAGAAGTAATCATAAAAAGAAAGAAAGAAGTAATCACAAAAAGAAAGAAAGAAGAAATGATAAAAAGAAAGAAAGAAGTAATCATAAAAAGAAAGAAATAAGTAATCATAAAAAGAAAGAAAGAAGTAATCATAAAAAGAAAGAAAGAAGAAATGATAAAAAGAAAGAAAGAAGTAATCATAAAAAGAAAGAAAGAAGTAATCATAAAAAGAAAGAAAGAAGTTATCATAAAAGAAAGAACGAAGAAATGATAAAAAGAAAGAAAGAAGTAATCATAAAAAGAAAGAAAGAAGTAATCACAAAAAGACAGAAAGAAGAAATGATAAAAAGAAAGAAATAAGTAATCATAAAAAGAAAGAATGAAGTAATCACAAAAACACAGAAAGAAGAAATGATAAAAAGAATGAAAGAAGTAATCATAAAAAGAAAGAAAGAAGAAATGATAAAAAGAAAGAAAGAAGTAATCACCAAAAGAAAGAAAGAAGAAATGATAAAAAGAAAGAAAGAAGTAATCATAAAAAGAAAGAAAGAAGAAATCACAAAAAGAAAGAAACAAGAAATGATAAAAAGAAAGAAAGAAGTATTCATAAAAAGAAAGAAAGAAGAAATGATAAAAAGAAAGAAAGAAGTAATCATAAAAAGAAAGAAAGAAGTTATCATAAAAGAAAGAACGAAGAAATGATAAAAAGAAAGAAAGAAGTAATCATAAAAAGAAAGAAAGAAGTAATCACAAAAAGACAGAAAGAAGAAATGATAAAAAGAAAGAAATAAGTAATCATAAAAAGAAAGAATGAAGTAATCACAAAAACACAGAAAGAAGAAATGATAAAAAGAATGAAAGAAGTAATCATAAAAAGAAAGAAAGAAGTAATCATAAAAAGAAAGAAAGAAGTAATCATAAAAAGAAAGAAAGAAGTAATCATAAAAGAAAGAACGAAGAAATGATAAAAAGAAAGAAAGAAGTAATCATAAAAAGAAAGAAAGAAGTAATCACAAAAAGACAGAAAGAAGAAATGATAAAAAGAAAGAAATAAGTAATCATAAAAAGAAAGAAAGAAGTAATCACAAAAACACAGAAAGAAGAAATGATAAAAAGAATAAAAGAAGTAATCATAAAAAGAAAGAAAGAAGAAATGATAAAAAGAAAGAAAGAAGTAATCACCAAAAGAAAGAAAGAAGAAATGATAAAAAGAAAGAAAGAAGTAATCATAAAAAGAAAGAAAGAAGAAATCACAAAAAGAAAGAAACATGAAATGATAAAAAGAAAGAAAGAAGTATTCATAAAAAGAAAGAAAGAAGAAATGATAAAAAGAAAGAAAGAAATAATTATAAAAAGAAAGAAAGAAGTAATCATAAAAGAAAGAACGAAGAAATGATAAAAAGAAAGAAAGAAGAAATGATAAAAAGAAAGAAAGAAGTAATCACAAAAAGAAAGAAGTATTCATGAAAAGAAAGAAAGAAGTAATCACAAAAAGAAAGAAAGAAGAAATGATAAAAAGAAAGAAAGAAGTAATCATAAAAAGAAAGAAAGAAGTAATCATAAAAAGAAAGAAAGAAGTAATCATAAAAAGACAGAAAGAAGAAATCACAAAAAGAAAGAAAGAAGAAATGATAAAAAGAAAGAAGTAATCATAAAAAGAAAGAAAGAAGTAATCATGAAATGAAAGAAAGAAGTAATCATAAAAAGAAAGAAAGAAGTAATCATGAAAAGAAAGAAAGAAGTAATCATGAAAAGAAAGAAAGAAGTAATCACAAAAAGAAAGAAAGAAGTAATCATAAAAAGAAAGAGAGAAGAAATGATAAAAAGAAAGAAAGAAGTAATCATAAAAAGAAAGAAAGAAGTAATCATAAAAAGAAAGAAAGAAGTAATAATGAAAAGAAAGAAAGAAGTAATCATAAAAAGAAAGAAAGAAGTAATCATAAAAAGAAAGAAAGAAGTAATCATGAAGAGAAAGAACGAAGAAATGATATAAAGAAAGAAAGAAGTACTCATAAAAAGAAAGAAAGAAGAAATCACAAAAAGAAAGAAAGAAGAAATGATAAAAAGAAAGAAAGAAGTAATCATAAAAAGAAAGAAAGACGTAATCATAAAAAGAAAGAAAGAAGAAATGATAAAAAGAAAGATAGAAGTAATCATAAAAAGAAAGAAAGAAGTAATCATAAAAAGAAAGAAAGAAGTAATCATAAAAAGAAAGAAAGAAGTAATCATAAAAAGACAGAAAGAAGAAATCACAAAAAGAAAGAAAGAAGTAATCATAAAAAGAAAGAAAGAAGTAATCATAAAAAGAACGAAAGAAGTAATCATGAAAAGAAAGAAAGAAGTAATCATAAAAAGAAAGAAAGAATTAATCACAAAAAGAAGGAAAGAAGTAATCATGAAAAGAAAGAAAGAAGTAATCACAAAAAGAAAGAAAGAAGTAATCATAAAAAGAAAGAAAGAAGAAATGATAAAAAGAAAGAAAGAAGAAATGATAAAAAGAAAGAAAGAAGTAATCATGAAAAGAAAGAAAGAAGTAATCACAAAAAGAAAGAAAGAAGTATTCATGAAAAGAAAGAAAGAAGTAATCACAAAAAGAAAGAAAGAAGTATTCATGAAAAGAAAGAAAGAAGTAATCACAAAAAGAAAGAAAGAAGAAATGATAAAAAGAAAGAAAGAAGTAATCATAAAAAGAAAGAAAGAATTAATCATAAAAAGAAAGAAAGAAGTAATCATAAAAAGACAGAAAGAAGAAATCACAAAAAGAAAGAAAGAAGAAATGATAAAAAGAAAGAAAGAAATAATCATAAAAAGAAAGAAAGAAGTAATCATAAAAGAAAGAACGAAGAAATGAGAAAAAGAAAGAAAGAAGAAATGATAAAAAGAAAGAAAGAAGTAATCACAAAAAGAAAGAAAGAAGTATTCATGAAAAGAAAGAAAGAAGTAATCACAAAAAGAAAGAAAGAAGAAATGATAAAAAGAAAGAAAGAAGTAATCATAAAAAGAAAGAAAGAAGTAATCATAAAAAGACAGAAAGAAGAAATCACAAAAAGAAAGAAAGAAGAAATGATAAAAAGAAAGAAAGAAGTAATCATAAAAAGAAAGAAAGAAGTAATCATGAAATGAAAGAAAGAAGTAATCATAAAAAGAAAGAAGTAATAATGAAAAGAAAGAAAGAAGTAATCATGAAAAGAAAGAAAGAAGTAATCACAATAAGAAAGAAAGAAGTAATCATAAAAAGAAAGAGAGAAGAAATGATAAAAAGAAAGAAAGAAGTATTCATAAAAAGAAAGAAAGAAGTAATCATAAAAAGAAAGAAAGAAGTAATAATGAAAAGAAAGAAAGAAGTAATCATAAAAAGAAAGAAAGAAGTAATCATAAAAAGAAAGAAAGAAGTAATCATGAAGAGAAAGAAAGAAGAAATCACAAAAAGAAAGAAAGAAGAAATGATAAAAAGAAAGAAAGAAGTAATCATAAAAAGAAAGAAAGAAGTAATCACAAAAAGAAAGAAAGAAGTATTCATGAAAAGAAAGAAAGAAGTAATCACAAAAAGAAAGAAAGAAGTATTCATGAAAAGAAAGAAAGAAGTAATCACAAAAAGAAAGAAAGAAGAAATGATAAAAAGAAAGAAAGAAGTAATCATAAAAAGAAAGAAAGAATTAATCATAAAAAGAAAGAAAGAAGTAATCATAAAAAGACAGAAAGAAGAAATCACAAAAAGAAAGAAAGAAGAAATGATAAAAAGAAAGAAAGACGTAATCATAAAAAGAAAGAAAGAAGTAATCATGAAATGAAAGAAAGAAGTAATCATAAAAAGAAAGAAAGAAGTAATCATGAAAAGAAAGAAAGAAGTAATCATGAAAAGAAAGAAAGTAGTAATCACAAAAAGAAAGAAAGAAGTAATCATAAAAAGAAAGAGAGAAGCAATGATAAACAGAAAGAAAAAAGTAATCATAAAAAGAAAGAAAGAAGTAATCATAAAAAGAAAGAAAGAAGTAATAATGAAAAGAAAGAAAGAAGTAATCATAAAAAGAAAGAAAGAAGTAATCATAAAAAGAAAGAAAGAAGTAATCATGAAGAGAAAGAACGAAGAAATGATAAAAAGAAAGAAAGAAGTACTCATAAAAAGAAAGAAAGAAGAAATCACAAAAAGAAAGAAAGAAGAAATGATAAAAAGAAAGAAAGAAGTAATCATAAAAAGAAAGAAAGAAGTAATCATAAAAAGAACTAAAGAAGTAATCATGAAAAGAAAGAAAGAAGTAATCATAAAAAGAATGAAAGAAGTAATCATGAAAAGAAAGAAAGAATAATCATGAAAAGAAAGAAAGAAGTAATCATAAAAAGAAGGAAAGAAGTAATCATGAAAAGAAAGAAAGAAGTAATCATGAAAAGAAAGAAAGAAGTAATCACAAAAAGACAGAAAGAAGAAATGATAAAAAGAAAGAAATAAGTAATCATAAAAAGAAAGAAAGAAGTAATCACAAAAACACAGAAAGAAGAAATGATAAAAAGAATGAAAGAAGTAATCATAAAAAGAAAGAAAGAAAAAATGATAAAAAGAAAGAAAGAAGTAATCACAAAAAGAAAGAAAGAAGAAATGATAAAAAGAAAGAAAGAAGTAATCATAAAAAGAAAGAAAGAAGAAATCACAAAAAGAAAGAAACAAGAAATGATAAAAAGAAAGAAAGAAGTATTCATAAAAAGAAAGAAAGAAGAAATGATAAAAAGAAAGAAAGAAATAATCATAAAAAGAAAGAAAGAAGTAATCATAAAAGAAAGAACGAAGAAATGATAAAAAGAAAGAAAGAAGAAATGATAAAAAGAAAGAAAGAAGTAATCACAAAAAGAAAGAAAGAAGTATTCATGAAAAGAAAGAAAGAAGTAATCACAAAAAGAAAGAAAGAAGTATTCATGAAAAGAAAGAAAGAAGTAATCACAAAAAGAAAGAAAGAAGAAATGATAAAAAGAAAGAAAGAAGTAATCATAAAAAGAAAGAAAGAAGTAATCATAAAAAGAAAGAAAGAAGTAATCATAAAAAGACAGAAAGAAGAAATCACAAAAAGAAAGAAAGAAGAAATGATAAAAAGAAAGAAAGACGTAATCATAAAAAGAAAGAAAGAAGTAATCATGAAATGAAAGAAAGAAGTAATCATAAAAAGAAAGAAAGAAGTAATCATGAAAAGAAAGAAAGAAGTAATCATGAAAAGAAAGAAAAAAGTAATCATAAAAAGAAAGAAAGAAGTAATCATAAAAAGAAAGAAAGAAGTAATAATGAAAAGAAAGAAAGAAGTAATCATAAAAAGAAAGAAAGAAGTAATCATAAAAAGAAAGAAAGAAGTAATCATGAAGAGAAAGAACGAAGAAATGATAAAAAGAAAGAAAGAAGTACTCATAAAAAGAAAGAAAGAAGAAATCACAAAAAGAAAGAAAGAAGAAATGATAAAAAGAAAGAAAGAAGTAATCATAAAAAGAAAGAAAGACGTAATCATAAAAAGAAAGAAAGAAGAAATGATAAAAAGAAAGAAAGAAGTAATCATAAAAAGAAAGAAAGAAGTAATCATAAAAAGAAAGAAAGAAGTAATCATAAAAAGAAAGAAAGAAGTAATCATAAAAAGACAGAAAGAAGAAATCACAAAAAGAAAGAAAGAAGTAATCATAAAAAGAAAGAAAGAAGTAATCATAAAAAGAACGAAAGAAGTAATCATGAAAAGAAAGAAAGAAGTAATCATAAAAAGAATGAAAGAAGTAATCATGAAAAGAAAGAAAGAATAATCATGAAAAGAAAGAAAGAAGTAAACATAAAAAGAAGGAAAGAAGTAATCATGAAAAGAAAGAAAGAAGTAATCATGAAAAGAAAGAAAGAAGTAATCACAAAAAGACAGAAAGAAGAAATGATAAAAAGAAAGAAATAAGTAATCATAAAAAGAAAGAAAGAAGTAATCACAAAAACACAGAAAGAAGAAATGATAAAAAGAATGAAAGAAGTAAACATAAAAAGAAAGAAAGAAGAAATGATAAAAAGAAAGAAATAAGTAATCATAAAAAGAAAGAAAGAAGTAATCACAAAAACACAGAAAGAAGAAATGATAAAAAGAATGAAAGAAGTAAACATAAAAAGAAAGAAAGAAGAAATGATAAAAAGAAAGAAAGAAGTAATCACAAAAAGAAAGAAAGAAGAAATGATAAAAAGAAAGAAAGAAATAATCATAAAAAGAAAGAAAGAAGTAATCATAAAAGAAAGAACGAAGAAATGATAAAAAGAAAGAAAGAAGAAATGATAAAAAGAAAGAAAGAAGTAATCACAAAAAGAAAGAAAGAAGAAATGATAAAAAGAAAGAAAGAAGTAATCATAAAAAGAAAGAAAGAAGTAATCATAAAAAGACAGAAAGAAGAAATCACAAAAAGAAAGAAAGAAGAAATGATAAAAAGAAAGAAAGAAGTAATCATAAAAAGAAAGAAAGAAGTAATCATGAAATGAAAGAAAGAAGTAATCATAAAAAGAAAGAAGTAATAATGAAAAGAAAGAAAGAAGTAATCATGAAAAGAAAGAAAGAAGTAATCACAATAAGAAAGAAAGAAGTAATCATAAAAAGAAAGAGAGAAGAAATGATAAAAAGAAAGAAAGAAGTATTCATAAAAAGAAAGAAAGAAGTAATCATAAAAAGAAAGAAAGAAGTAATAATGAAAAGAAAGAAAGAAGTAATCATAAAAAGAAAGAAAGAAGTAATCATAAAAAGAAAGAAAGAAGTAATCATGAAGAGAAAGAAAGAAGAAATCACAAAAAGAAAGAAAGAAGAAATGATAAAAAGAAAGAAAGAAGTAATCATAAAAAGAAAGAAAGACGTAATCATAAAAAGAAAGAAAGAAGAAATGATAAAAAGAAAGAAAGAAGTAATCATAAAAAGAAAGAAAGAAGTAATCATAAAAAGAAAGAAAGAAGTAATCATAAAAAGACAGAAAGAAGAAATCACAAAAAGAAAGAAAGAAGTAATCATAAAAAGAAAGAAAGAAGTAATCATAAAAAGAACGAAAGAAGTAATCATGAAAAGAAAGAAAGAAGTAATCATAAAAAGAAAGAAAGAAGTAATCATGAAAAGAAAGAAAGAATAATCATGAAAAGAAAGAAAGAAGTAATCATAAAAAGAAGGAAAGATGTAATCATGAAAAGAAAGAAAGTAGTAATCATGAAAAGAAAGAAAGAATTAATCACAAAAAGAAAGAAAGAAGTAATCATGAAAAGAAAGAAGTAATCACAAAAAGAAAGAAAGAAGTAATCATAAAAAGAAAGAAAGAAGAAATGATAAAAAGAAAGAAAGAAGAAATGATAAAAAGAAAGAAAGAAGTAATCCTAAAAACAAAGAAAGAAGAAATGATAAAAAAAAAGAAAGAAGAAATGATAAAAAGAAAGAAAGAAGTAAACATAAAAAGAAAGAAATAAGTAATCAACAAAAGAAAGAATGAAGTAATCACAAAAAGAAAGAAAGAAGAAATGATAAAAAGAATGAAAGAAATAATCATAAAAAGAAAGAAAGAAGTAATCATGAAGAGAAAGAACGAAGTAATCATAAAAAGAAAGAAAGAAGTAATCATGAAGAGAAAGAACGAAGAAATGATAAAAAGAAAGAAAGAAGTAATCAGAAAAAGAAAGAAAGAAGTAATCATGAAGAGAAAGAACGAAGAAATGATAAAAAAAGAAAGAAGTACTCATAAAAAGAAAGAAAGAAGTAATCACAAAAAGAAAGAAAGAAGAAATGATAAAAAGAAAGAAAGAAGTAATCATATAAAGAAAGAAAGACGTAATCATAAAAAGAAATAAAGAAGAAATGATAAAAAGAAAGAAAGAAGTAATCATAAAAAGAAAGAAAGAAGTAATCATAAAAAGAAAGAAAGAAGTAATCATAAAAAGAAAGAAAGAAGTAATCATAAAAGAAAGAACGAAGAAATGATAAAAAGAAAGAAAGAAGTAATCATAAAAAGAAAGAAAGAAGAAATCACAAAAAGAAAGAAAGAATTAATCATAAAAAGAAAGAAAGAAGTAATCATAAAAAGAAAGAAAGAAGTAATCACAAAAAGAAAGAAAGAAGAAATGATAAAAAGAAAGAAAGAAGTAATCATAAAAAGAAAGAAATAAGTAATCATAAAAAGAAAGAAAGAAGTAATCATAAAAAGAAAGAAAGAAGAAATGATAAAAAGAAAGAAAGAAGTAATCATAAAAAGAAAGAAAGAAGTAATCATAAAAAGAAAGAAAGAAGTTATCATAAAAGAAAGAACGAAGAAATGATAAAAAGAAAGAAAGAAGTAATCATAAAAAGAAAGAAAGAAGTAATCACAAAAAGACAGAAAGAAGAAATGATAAAAAGAAAGAAATAAATAATCATAAAAAGAAAGAATGAAGTAATCACAAAAACACAGAAAGAAGAAATGATAAAAAGAATGAAAGAAGTAATCATAAAAAGAAAGAAAGAAGAAATGATAAAAAGAAAGAAAGAAGTAATCACCAAAAGAAAGAAAGAAGAAATGATAAAAAGAAAGAAAGAAGTAATCATAAAAAGAAAGAAAGAAGAAATCACAAAAAGAAAGAAACAAGAAATGATAAAAAGAAAGAAAGAAGTATTCATAAAAAGAAAGAAAGAAGAAATGATAAAAAGAAAGAAAGAAGTAATCATAAAAAGAAAGAAAGAAGAAATGATAAAAAGAAAGAAAGAAGTAATCATAAAAAGAAAGAAAGAAGTAATCATAAAAAGAAAGAAAGAAGTAATCATAAAAGAAAGAACGAAGAAATGATAAAAAGAAAGAAAGAAGTAATCATAAAAAGAAAGAAAGAAGTAATCACAAAAAGACAGAAAGAAGAAATGATAAAAAGAAAGAAATAAGTAATCATAAAAAGAAAGAAAGAAGTAATCACAAAAACACAGAAAGAAGAAATGATAAAAAGAATAAAAGAAGTAATCATAAAAAGAAAGAAAGAAGAAATGATAAAAAGAAAGAAAGAAGTAATCACCAAAAGAAAGAAAGAAGAAATGATAAAAAGAAAGAAAGAAGTAATCATAAAAAGAAAGAAAGAAGAAATCACAAAAAGAAAGAAACATGAAATGATAAAAAGAAAGAAAGAAGTATTCATAAAAAGAAAGAAAGAAGAAATGATAAAAAGAAAGAAAGAAATAATTATAAAAAGAAAGAAAGAAGTAATCATAAAAGAAAGAACGAAGAAATGATAAAAAGAAAGAAAGAAGAAATGATAAAAAGAAAGAAAGAAGTAATCACAAAAAGAAAGAAGTATTCATGAAAAGAAAGAAAGAAGTAATCACAAAAAGAAAGAAAGAAGAAATGATAAAAAGAAAGAAAGAAGTAATCATAAAAAGAAAGAAAGAAGTAATCATAAAAAGAAAGAAAGAAGTAATCATAAAAAGACAGAAAGAAGAAATCACAAAAAGAAAGAAAGAAGAAATGATAAAAAGAAAGAAGTAATCATAAAAAGAAAGAAAGAAGTAATCATGAAATGAAAGAAAGAAGTAATCATAAAAAGAAAGAAAGAAGTAATCATGAAAAGAAAGAAAGAAGTAATCATGAAAAGAAAGAAAGAAGTAATCACAAAAAGAAAGAAAGAAGTAATCATAAAAAGAAAGAGAGAAGAAATGATAAAAAGAAAGAAAGAAGTAATCATAAAAAGAAAGAAAGAAGTAATCATAAAAAGAAAGAAAGAAGTAATAATGAAAAGAAAGAAAGAAGTAATCATAAAAAGAAAGAAAGAAGTAATCATAAAAAGAAAGAAAGAAGTAATCATGAAGAGAAAGAACGAAGAAATGATATAAAGAAAGAAAGAAGTACTCATAAAAAGAAAGAAAGAAGAAATCACAAAAAGAAAGAAAGAAGAAATGATAAAAAGAAAGAAAGAAGTAATCATAAAAAGAAAGAAAGACGTAATCATAAAAAGAAAGAAAGAAGAAATGATAAAAAGAAAGATAGAAGTAATCATAAAAAGAAAGAAAGAAGTAATCATAAAAAGAAAGAAAGAAGTAATCATAAAAAGAAAGAAAGAAGTAATCATAAAAAGACAGAAAGAAGAAATCACAAAAAGAAAGAAAGAAGTAATCATAAAAAGAAAGAAAGAAGTAATCATAAAAAGAACGAAAGAAGTAATCATGAAAAGAAAGAAAGAAGTAATCATAAAAAGAAAGAAAGAATTAATCACAAAAAGAAGGAAAGAAGTAATCATGAAAAGAAAGAAAGAAGTAATCACAAAAAGAAAGAAAGAAGTAATCATAAAAAGAAAGAAAGAAGAAATGATAAAAAGAAAGAAAGAAGAAATGATAAAAAGAAAGAAAGAAGTAATCCTAAAAAGAAATAAAGAAAAATGATAAAAAGAAAGAAAGAAGAAATGATAAAAAGAAAGAAAGAAGTAATCATAAAAAGAAAGAAATAAGTAATCAACAAAAGAAAGAAAGAAGTAATCACAAAAAGAAAGAAAGAAGAAATCATAAAAAGAATGAAAGAAGTAATCATAAAAAGAAAGAAAGAAGTAATCATTATAAGAAAGAAAGAAGTAATCACAAAAAGAAAGAAAGAAGAAATGATAAAAAGAAAGAAAGAAGTAATCATAAAAAGAAAGAAAGAAGAAATTATAAAAAGAAATAAAGAAGTAAACATAAAAAGAAAGAAAGAAGTAATCATAAAAAGAAAGAGAGAAGAAATGATCAAAATAAAGAAAGAAGTAATCATAAAAAGAAAGAAAGAAGTAATCATGAAAAGAAAGAAAGAAGTAATCACAAAAAGAAAGAAAGAAGAAATGATAAAAAGAAAGAAAGAAGTAATCATAAAAAGAAAGAAAGAAGAAATCACAAAAAGAAAGAAGAAATGATAAAAAGAAAGAAAGAAGTAATCATAAAAAGAAAGAAGTAATCATGAAAAGAACGTAAGAAGTAATCATAAAAAGAAAGAAAGAAGTAATCATAAAAAGAAAGAAAGAAGTAATCATAAAAAGACAGAAAGAAGAAATCACAAAAAGAAAGAAAGAAGAAATGATAAAAAGAAAGAAAGAAGTAATCATAAAAAGAAAGAAAGAAGTAATCATAAAAAGAAAGAAAGAAGTAATCATGAAAAGAAAGAAAGAAGTAATCATAAAAAGAATGAAAGAAGTAATCATGAAAAGAAAGAAAGAAGTAATCATGAAAAGAAAGAAAGAAGTAATCATAAAAAGAAAGAAGTAATCATGAAAAGAAAGAAAGAAGAAATGATAAAAAGAAAGAAAGAAGTAATCATAAAAAAACGAAAGAAGAAATGATAAAAAGAATGAAAGAAGTAATCATAAAAAGAAAGAAAGAAGAAATGATAAAAAGAAAGAAAGAAGTAATCATAAAAAGAAAGAAAGAAGTAATCATAAAAAGAAAGAAAGAAATGATAAAAAGAAAGAATGAAGTAATCATAAAAAGAAAGAAAAAATTAATCATAAAAAGAAAGAAATAAGAAATGATAAAAAGAAAGAAAGAAGTAATCATAAAAAGAAAGAAAGAAGTAATCATAAAAAGAAAGAAAGAAGAAATGATAAAAAGAAAGAAGGAAGTAATCATAAAAAGAAAGAAAGTAGTAATCATGAAAAGAAAGAAAGAAGAAATCATAAAAAGAATGATAGAAGAAATGATAAAAAGAAAGATAGAAGTAATCATAAAAAGAAAGAAAGAAGAAATGATAAAAAGAAAGAAAGAAGTAATCCTAAAAAGAAAGAAAGAAGTAAACATAAAAAGAAAGAAAGAAGAAATGGTAAAAAGAAAGAAAGAAGTAATCATAAAAAGAAAGAAAGATGAAATGGTAAAAAGAAAGAAAGAAGTAATCATGAAAAGAAAGAAAGATGTAATCACAAAAAGAAAGAAAGAAGAAATGATAAAAAGAAAGAAAGAATTAATCATAAAAAGAAAGAAAGAAGTAATCATAAAAAGAAAGAAATAAATGATAAAAAGAAAGAAAGAAGTAATCATAAAAAGAAAGAAAGAAGTAATCACAAAAACAAAGAAAGAAGAAATGATAAAAAGAAAGAAAGAATTAATCATAAAAAGAAAGAAAGAAGTAATCATAAAAAGAAAGAAATAAATGATAAAAAGAAAGAAAGAAGTAATCATGAAAAGAAAGAAAGAAGTAATCACAAAAAGAAAGAAAGAAGAAATGATAAAAAGAAAGAAAGAAGTAATCCTAAAAAGAAAGAAAGAAGTAAACATAAAAAGAAAGAAAGAAGAAATGATAAAAAGAAAGAAAGAAGTAATCATAAAAAGAAAGAAAGAAGTAATCATAAAAAGAAAGAAGTAATCATGAAAAGAAAGAAAGAAGTAATCATGAAAAAAAGAAAGAAGAAATGATAAAAAGAAAGAAAGAAGTAATCATAAAAAGAAAGAAAGAAGTAATCATAAAAAGAAAGAAAGAAGTATTCATGAAAAGAAAGAAAGAAGTAATCATGATAAGAAAGAAAGAAGTAATCATAAAAAGAAGAAAGAAGTAATCATAAAAAGAAAGAAAGAAGTAATCATAAAAAGAAGAAAGAAGTAAACATAAAAAGAAAGAAAGAAGTAATCATGAAAAGAAAGAAAGAAGTAATCATAAAAAGAAGAAAAAAGCAATCATAAAAAGAAAGAAAGAAGCAATCATAAAAAAAGAAAGAAGTAATCATAAAAAGAAAGAAAAAATTAATCATAAAAAGAAAGAAATAAGAAATGATAAAAAGAAAGAAAGAAGTAATCATAAAAAGAAAGAAAGAAGTAATCATAAAAAGAAAGAAAGAAGAAATGATAAAAAGAAAGAAGGAAGTAATCATAAAAAGAAAGTAGTAATCATGAAAAGAAAGAAAGAAGAAATCATAAAAAGAATGATAGAAGAAATGATAAAAAGAAAGATAGAAGTAATCATAAAAAGAAAGAAAGAAGAAATGATAAAAAGAATGAAAGAAGTAATCCTAAAAAGAAAGAAAGAAGTAAACATAAAAAGAAAGAAAGAAGAAATGGTAAAAAGAAAGAAAGAAGTAATCATAAAAAGAAAGAAAGATGAAATGGTAAAAAGAAAGAAAGAAGTAATCATGAAAAGAAAGAAAGAAGTAATCACAAAAAGAAAGAAAGAAGAAATGATAAAAAGAAAGAAAGAATTAATCATAACAAGAAAGAAAGAAGTAATCATAAAAAGAAAGAAATAAATGATAAAAAGAAAGAAAGAAGTAATCATGAAAAGAAAGAAAGAAGTAATCACAAAAAGAAAGAAAGAAGAAATGATAAAAAGAAAGAAAGAATTAATCATAAAAAGAAAGAAAGAAGTAATCATAAAAAGAAAGAAATAAATGATAAAAAGAAAGAAAGAAGTAATCATGAAAAGAAAGAAAGAAGTAATCACAAAAAGAAAGAAAGAAGAAATGATAAAAAGAAAGAAAGAAGTAATCATATAAAGAAAGAAGAAATCACAAAAAGAAAGAAAGAAAAAATGATAAAAAGAAAGAAAGAAGTAATCATAAAAAGAAAGAAAGAAGTAATCATCAAAAGAAAGAAAGAATTAATCATAAAAAGAACGAAAGAAGAAATGATAAAAAGAAAGAAAAGAAGTAATCATAAAAAGAAAGAAAGAAGAAATGATAAAAAGAAAGAAAAAAGTAATCATGAAAAGAAAGAAAGAAATAATCATAAAAAGAAAGAAAGAAGAAATGATAAAAAGAAAGAAAGAAGTAATCATAAAAAGAAAGAAAGAAGTAATCATAAAAAGAAAGAAGTAATCATGAAAAGAAAGAAAGAAGTAATCATGAAAAAAAGAAAGAAGAAATGATAAAAAGAAAGAAAGAAGTAATCATAAAAAGAAAGAAAGAAGTAATCATAAAAAGAAAGAAAGAAGTATTCATGAAAAGAAAGAAAGAAGTAATCATGATAAGAAAGAAAGAAGTAATCATAAAAAGAAGAAAGAAGTAATCATAAAAAGAAAGAAAGAAGTAATCATAAAAAGAAGAAAGAAGTAAACATAAAAAGAAAGAAAGAAGTAATCATGAAAAGAAAGAAAGAAGTAATCATAAAAAGAAGAAAAAAGCAATCATAAAAAGAAAGAAAGAAGTAATCATAAAAAAAGAAAGAAGTAATCATAAAAAGAAAGAAAGATGTAATCATGAAAAGAAAGAAAGAAGTAATCATGATAAGAAAGAAAGAAGTAATCATAAAAAGAAAGAAAGAAGTAATCATAAAAAAAGAAAGAAGTAATCATAAAAAGAAAGAAAGATGTAATCATGAAAAGAAAGAAAGAAGTAATCATGATAAGAAAGAAAGAAGTAATCATAAAAAGAAAGAAAGAAGTAATCATAAAAAGAAGAAAGAAGTAATCATAAAAAGAAAGAAAGAAGTAATCATGAAAAGAAAGAAAGAAGTAATCATAAAAAGAAAGAAAGAAGTAATGATGAAAAGAAAGAAAGAAGTAATCACAAAAAGAAAGAAAGAAGAAATGATAAAAAGAAAGAAAGAAGTAATCATAAAAAGAAAGAAAGAAGTATTCATAAAAAGAGAGAAAGAAGAAATGATAAAAAGAAAGAAAGAAGTAATCATGAAAAGAAAGAAAGAAGTAATCACAAAAAGAAAGAAAGAAGAAATGATAAAAAGAAAGAAAGAAGTAATCATAAAAAGAAGGAAAGTAATCATAAAAAGAAAGAAAAACAAAGAAAGAAGAAATGATAAAAAGAAAAAAAGAAGTAATCATAAAATGAAAGAAAGAAGTAATCATAAAAAGAAAGAAACAAGAAATGATAAAAAGAAAGAAAGAAGTAATCATAAAAAGAAAGAAAGAAGTAATCATCAAAAGAAAGAAAGAAGTAATCATAAAAAGAACGAAAGAAGAAATGATAAAAAGAAAGAAAGAAGTAATCATAAAAAGAAAGAAAGAAGAAATGATAAAAAGAAAGAAAAAAGTAATCATGAAAAGAAAGAAAGAAATAATCATAAAAAGAAAGAAAGAATAAATGATAAAAAGAAAGAAAGAAGTAATCATAAAAAGAAAGAAAGAAGTAATCATAAAAAGAAAGAAGTAATCATGAAAAGAAAGAAAGAAGTAATCATAAAAAGAAGAAAGAAGTAATCATAAAAAGAAAGAAAGAAGCAATCATAAAAAGAAAGAAAGAAGTAATCATAAAAAAAAGAAAGAATTAATCATAAAAAGGAAGAAAGAAGTAATCATGAAAAGAAAGAAAGAAGTAATCATGATAAGAAAGAAAGAAGTAATCATAAAAAGAAAGAAAGAAGTAATCATAAAAAGAAGAAAGAAGTAATCATAAAAAGAAAGAAAGTAGTAATCATGAAAAGAAAGAAAGAAGCAATCATAAAAAGAAAGAAAGAAGTAATGATGAAAAGAAAGAAAGAAGTAATCACAAAAAGAAAGAAAGAAGAAATGATAAAAAGAAAGAAAGAAGTAATCATAAAAAGAAAGAAAGAAGTATTCATAAAAAGAGAGAAAAAAGAAATGATAAAAAGAAAGAAAGAAGAAATGATAAAAAGAAAGAAAGAAGAAATGATAAAAAGAAAGAAAGAGGTAATCATAAAAAGAAAGAAAGAAGTAATCATAAAAAGAAAGAAAGAAGAAATGATAAAAAGAAAGAAAGAAGTAATCATAAAAAGAAGGAAAGTAATCATAAAAAGAAAGAAAAAGAAAGAAAGAAGAAATGATAAAAAGACAGAAAGAAGTAATCATAAAAAGAAAGAAAGAAAGAAGCAACCCTAAAAAGAAAGAAATCATAAAAAGAAAGAAGTAATGATAAAAAGAAAGAAAGAAGTAATGATAAAAAGAAAGAAACAAGTAATCCTAAAAAGAAAGAAAGAAGTAATGATAAAAAGAAAGAAAAAATAATTATAATAATAAAGAAATAATTAATCATAAAAGAGGCTATCATAAAAACAAAGACTGAAAGAAGTAATCATAACAAGAAAGAAAGAAAGAAGTAATCATAAAAAGAATGAAAGAAATGATAAAAAGAAAGAAAGAAAGAAAAAATAATGATAAAAAAAGAAGTAATCATAAAAAGAAAGAAAGAAGTAATCATAACAAGAAAGAAAGAAGTAACCAGAAAAAGAAAGAGAAAAAGAAGAAATCATAAAAAGAAAGAAAGAAAAATAAGTAATCATAAAAAGAAAGAAAGTAACCATAAAAAGAAACAATAAAAGAAGAAATCATAAAAAGAAAGAAAGAAAAATAAGTAATCATAAAAAGAAAGAAAGTAGTAACCATAAAAAGAAAGAAAGAAAGAAAGAAGAAATGATAAAAAGAAAGAAAGAAAGAATAAATGATAAAAAGAAAGAAAGAAGACATGTTAAAAAGAAAGAAAAAATAATCATAATAAAGAAAGAAGTAATGATAAAAAGTAACAGAGAAATAATCATAACAGGAAAAAAGAAGTAATCATAAAAAGAACGAAAGAAAGAAGAAATCATAAAAAGAAAGAAAAAAAGAAGAAATCATAAAAAGATAGAAAGAAGAAATCATAAAAAAACGAAAAAGTAATGACAAAAAGATAGAAAGAATAAATGATAAAAAGAAAGATAGAAGTAATCATAAATAGAAAGAAAGATGAAAAGAAGGAAAGAAGAAATTATAAAAAGAAAGAAAGAAAAAAGAAGTAACCATAAAAAGAAAGAAAGTAGCAATCATAAAAAGAAAGAAAGAAGAAATTATAAAAAGAAAGAAAAAAGAAATGATAAAAAGAAAGAAAGAAGAAATCATAAAAAGAAAGAAAAAAGAAGTAATCATAAAAAGAAAGAAAGAAAGAAGTAATCATAAAAATATAAAAAATGATGTGACACGATTGGGAAAAATTGTCTATACACAAAAGAATATGAAAAATAATTAAAAGAAATAAAGAAAAATAAGCAAGGCAAAAAGAAGGAAGAAAGAGAAACATAAGTTAGCAAAAAATGATAAAGCGGAAATGGATGTAAATAAAATTGTCAAAGAACGTCAGTAAAGAAAAAAACATTAACTGGGAACGTAATAATTTGATGAAAAAATGAACATTAGACAAATAAATGTACCTATTAAATAAAAAAGGAACAAGGAAGAAAGATAGAAATGAAGGAAATAAAAAAGAAAGAGAGAAAGGAAGAAAAAATCAACCAGAAAGAAAGAAGAAAGAAAGAAGGAAAGATTTTAGAATGAAAACGTACCAATACAATAAAAAGGAACAAGAAAGAAAGAAAGAAAGAGAAAGAAAATAAAGAAAATATTTAAAATGGAAATGTACCGATTAAAAAAAATGAACAAGGAAAAAGAAAGAAAGAATGTGAAAGGAAGAATGAAACAAATATAGAAAAAGAGAGAAAGAAGAAAGAAATCAGAATTGAAACCCATCAGTTAAATAAAAAAGAAACAAAAAAGAAAGACAGAAAGAAAAAAAAGAAAAAAATAGAATGGAAGCATACCAATACAATAAAAAAGGAACAAGAAAGAAAGAAAGGAAGAAAGAAAGAGAGAGAGAGAGCAAGTAACCAAGCAAGTTAGAAAGAAAGCAAGAAAGAAATAATAAAAAAGTAAGAAAGAAAGAAGAGAGAATTTAGAATGCAAACGTACCAATTAGATAAAAAAAGGTTAGTAGTAAGTAAGAAAGAAAGAAAGAAAGAAAGAAAGAATTTAGAATGGAAACGTACCAATTAAATAAAAAAGGAAGAAGTTAGAAAGAAAGAAAGAAAGAAAGAAAGAAAGAAGAAAGAATTTAGAATGGAAACGTACCAATTAAATAAAAAAGCAACAAGAAAGAATGTGAAAGAGAGAATGAAAGAATGAAAACAATTAGAGATGATGTCCATTGGAAGGCGGGCGGGGGGTGAAAGAGTGTGTAGTTGGGCAATAATATAATAATCCATCTTCCGAAAAATGACAAGGAAAAGAAAAGAACAACAAAAAAAAAAAATCTGATGTCAAATCAGAAGCCGTAGAAAATGCATGTAAGAATTTCCAATAAAGAATTAACGACAATGATTAAATAAAATAAAAAGAAATGCAATGAAGACAATTCAGCGAATGAAAGACATTACGACATTCTCTGCTTCTCTTGCTGCTGCTGCTGCTTCTCTTGCTGCTGCTGCTGCTGAAGTGTATGCTGAGAGTAATGATTTCTATCCTAATTCCAAAGATGATTAATTATATGAAAAAACAAAGTAATCAAAAGACAAGAAGAATTGAGACAAATTGGTCGCCACAAGTACGAATATGTACACGATTTTTAATAGGAAACAAAAATTAATAAAAAAACAAAAACAAAAACAAAAAAACAAGCGCGAAAATTCAAGAGGAATATTTATTCCTGAGAGAAATATTTTGAGCAACATTTGCAGGTGTGACCCAATGATTAGAGCACAGTTTCCCCTGTATGAGTTAACCGAGGTTCAATCTTTCGAGGTCTGCAGACGTTAATTAGTTTTTTTTCGTTTTTTCTCTTAATTTTGACGCAGGGAAAGTTATTTTCCACCGAATACAAAACACAAGAGCCACTCAAAGTAGAGATCTACGGGCAAAATGCTATGCTGTATGGATAAAATAGGAAGTGGTAGTTCATGAATATTATGAAGTAGCAGGTAGATAACGATTGATCCTTGATTTGAAGACATTAAGACTGGAATTATCAGGGAAGCATTCTTAGTGGAACTTCGTATATTGGAATATGAAGGAAACGAGGGTGAATTGATTCCGTGAAAGTGCTGTGGCGTGTTCGAATTGTATCATTCGCACTTCATTAGGTGCTCTAAACAAAATGTTATTAGCACCCAAAGAACAGTATAAAATAATAGAATCATATACCGAACATATGACATCAGGAATGTCGTTGATCAAAATTAATAACATAAAAAGTTAAACCATAAAGTCCTCGGGGACAACCACTTTAATGTAAAAAGATCTCGAAAAGCGTAAGCAATTTATTGAATGGCCCATAAAATAAATATGTTTATTTTAATGGTCTATAAAAATAAATATTTCTATTTTAATGATCTACAAATTAAATATTTCTATTTTAATGGTCTATCAAAGGAATATATCTATGTTAATGATCTATAACTTAAATATTTCTACTTTAACGGTCTATTAAAAATATTTATATTTTAATGGTCTATCAAATAAATATTTATATTTTAATGGTCTATCAAATAAATATTTCTATTTTAATGGTCTATAAATTAAATATTTCTATTTTAATGGTCTATCAAATAAATATTTCTATTTTAATGGTCTATGAATTTATGATTTCTAATTTAATGGTCTATCAAATAAATATTTCTATTTTAATGCTCTGTGAATTAAATATTTATATTTTAATGGTCTATCAAATAAATATTTCTATGTTAATGGTCTATAACTTAAATATTTCTATTTTAATGATCTATCAAATAAATATTTATAACTCTAAAAATTGAATCAACAGAACGTTGTAACGATACATTTCTTTAATCAATTTTAATGCTATATTAAACTATATTTTTAATACGAAAGTTCACCTAATACAAGGCTTAAGAGCCACTCAAATTAGAAATTTACTGATAAAATGGTAAGGATAATGATATGTCATATGAAGAAAATAAGATGTGGTAGGAAATTAATATAATGAATATAATAGTAAGAGTGTGCAATAATAATAATAGAAAAAATTGCATTATGAGCACGGATAAAAAGATGTGTGTTGAGACACTAGGATTAAAGTCCCAGAAATGTATGCACAGATGTCCACAAGGACACATCACCCAGTTGATAAAGGCGTTGGTTAAATCCATTGACTAGACCCAAAGAGTTGTGAGTTCAATACCAGAACCAAAACTTGAGTTAAAGGGAAACAACTGAGACATCAGGAAGAGGCATGTGGAACTAGAACAGTCTACCACTGAAGAAGGCCTGAGCGTACAGTGGCCGAAACGTTGTGAATATGAAGTTGAGGATAACAGTCCGAATAATGTAAATAATATAATTGTAATACCTCATCTCAGAGCTGTAAACAGATATCATTCGCACATGTGATTAGTTTTCAATAAGACCATCATAATAAAATAGTAGTTTCATCTCCCGTTGTACGGAAATTAAAAGAATATGTTTTGATTTGATAAATGCATTTGCAACTCCAGGTCAGCCAATCACAACTCTGGACAATATATTTTCCTCTTAATTTTTATATGAATTTAAGCTCAGTACTAGATTGTCAATAAGATTTTATCATTTTACAGTTGAACTGGAGAGATGTAACAGTAAGTCGTTTTATCACCGCTTTCATGTTGTCCAGCCAATTTTGACCTTCAAAAGTTTAAAAGCAATGTCAATCGTTACCTTCTGTCTCCTTGATTCGTCTTCTATTATTGTTCTCGCTCCTGCTTTTTCTCTTTTTTCTTATTCTTTCATACTCAGTAAGCCTTTGTATCTTAGTGGTTTTATTTCCTTACTTGGGGTGAAATGGTTAAAAACTATATAAAGCTGTAAAGTCAAGTTTAAACATATAAGCACAGCCTTTTATCTAACAGTCTGTTTGAATTATTTTAAAACTAACCGCGTCCAAGTGCTAGATTTCGCAGTAACAGGTCGAAAATAGCTGGGTGAATAACGTCTGCTAACCCCAATGTTCTGTGAATATGAATCGTTTTTGAAAGAACGATCGACATGACAGAACGAATGAAGTAAGAAAAACGAAAAAACAAAAAAACAAAAGAGAAATAAAAATATCGGAGAAAATTCAAGCTGTAAAAATTAACGTCTGCTATTCAAGCCGTTCAAGTGAAGGATGATTTTTCAATGACTCAGTAAAGATATACCAAATATTGAAAGATCTTAGGAATTTATTCAAGCAGTGTTTTATTTGCCTTTTCGTTAACATTTATTTTTGAACTTATATGTAAATGAAATAGCAGTATTTTTTTGTTTGTTTTTTAAATTAAACACCTCTGCTTTCGGGGATGAGATGACGTGGACTTTCAGGCTTGAAACCAGGTTATGTTTTTAAATTTTATTCAATATGCAAGATTACTGATAAATCGAACAAAATACTGTATAAAGTCGTCATTTTAATGTATTTATTTCAATTTTCATATATTATTTTTCCCATGATGCACTACTGTATTTTTTATTTTATTTATTGTTATTAAATAATGCTATCTTAGTACTGAACAAAGCTAAATATGAAAAAAGAATGTTGTTTGACGTCAATATTTGAGGCGAGGGAGATTTGTCCGTTTTAAAAATCAACGTTCTAATATGAGCTTTTTCTGTGGTGAAGCCAACCATATTTGTTCGACTATAAAAAAAAAGGTTCAAATCTCATTTATGGGCTACAGTCAAAAACATCCCTACAATTTGGTTTTTCTCTCAACACGTGTCTTTGTCTTCGGATAGGACGCAAATATATAAATAGATGAGGAATAGCTTGATCCTGGGGACTCCGACGCTACGGCAGCATCTTCCTCTTTTCACTAAAGAAGCAGGGTCGGTGGAATATCAATGCTAGTGTGACGTTAGTGCAGGGATCGGCAGATTTTCGTCTTTAACCCAGGTACACGCGTAGGGCTACCCACGACCTTGTGTCCTATTCCGTCATTGTGACGGGTTGCGACTAAATAACTGTAATATCCTTCCCTTTATAGTAGATGACTACATTTATTATCTCTCAAAATGTCTTTGTCTCCGGACAGAGTGTCATTGAATAAATGAGGAATGATTAGTTGAGGGGTTCTAAATCTACAGCAGCACCTCCCTCATCATGCTAAAAAGGGAGGGTCGGTGGAATATTGACGCAAGCGCGCCGTCAAAAGTTATCGCAGATGCTAAATAAATTTGCAGTACTCGGGCAATTTTTGGCCTCAGACCAGTTGCATGACCTTAGCTCCCTATTTTAATCCTAGCTTGAGTCACATCACGTTACCGTGGGGGACAAGTAAATACCTGTATTCAAAGTGTATTGAATGAAGCGTCACTGCAAGGTTCTACATTCTCGGATTTCTGTAGAAAATAGTTAACTATACCAGACGAAAGGGACTCTTTGATATGGTGTGAGGATTTGCAAGCTTTTCTCTCAAGATCAATTATGACTGAGTAGTGAGTTCGATCAATATTGGGGTCTCAATGGTTTCTGATAATTGCCAAATCTAAGTTACACTTAGAAAATAATTTATGGCACTTCGACGTATTTAAATGTTTAGCAAGCTTGTCTCACTAGATCAATTACAACTGAGTAGAGAGTTCGAGTATCATTGGGTGCTCCACACATTCGGCCCTGTGCCATATCTCATAATATAATTTTTATCAATCTGGCCTTGTGACATATACGAGGGTCATTCAATAAATAAGGTGAATTTTTCGATATAAGGACTTCTGATACAGACAGAAACTTTTTTTTATTTTTTTGTTTTTGTTTTACTTCTTTTTCACATGGATTTAATTTCTTCTGCAGATTAAAAAAATTTGAGAGTTTTGGCGATTAACAAAGATGGCCGACCAAGAAGCATGCTCCAGGATTGAACAGCGGTCAGTTATCAAGTTTTGGTTGCTGAAGGGCTCAAACCAGTTGAAATTCATAGGAGAATGTCAACTGTGTATTGTGCCACATGTTTCAACCAAAAAATGTCTACAAGTGGGCTAAATTGTTTAAAGAAGGACGGAGCAGTGTTGAGGATGAAGACAGGCCTGGAAGGCCTACAGAAGTGAGGTCTCCTGAGGTGATCGAATCAGTCAATGACCTCATTCAGTCTGACAGAAGGGTGACAGTGGATGACATTGCAAGGACTTTGAGCTTATCTGTTGGGACAAACGTAGGGGTCATCAGTCAGAAGGAGTCATCTTGCATCATGACAACGCAAGGCCTCACACAGCAGCCCAAACGGTGCAGACCATCAACGAGCTGGGCTGGGAACTGCTCCCTCATCCCCCTTACAGCCCAGACCTTGCCCCTTCAGAATTTCACCTGTTTGGTCCCTTGAAAGCGTTCACGAGAGGTACGAATTTTAAAAGTGACGATGAAGTCAAAAGTGTTGTGAGCGACACGCTGAGACATCAGTCCAAAGAGTTGTTACGCTGAAGGAATACGGAAGCTTGTGCACAGATAGGAAAAGTGTGTGACAGTGCTGGGAGACTACATTGGAAAAAAAAAGAAGTCCTTATACCGAAAAATTCACCTTATTTTTTGAATGATTCTCGTATAAGCTACGCTTAGGAATTGATTTGAGCACGACGACGCGGTTAGAAAGAATGTCTCGTTAGATCAATTACGACTGAGTAGTGAGTTCTAGTGTCATTCGGTGCTCCTTGTGCCATAATATTTAATAATATGATTTTTTATCAATCTTGCCTTGTGCCATCTTAGGACTTGAGCACTTCGACGCGGTCTGGTGGTTAGCAAGCTTGTCTCGCTAGATCGATTGGGTTGAGTTTTCGAATTTCACTGGATGCTCCACACATTCGGCGTTGTGCTGCATCTAAGGTACGCTGAGAAAATCATTCAGTATTTTAATGGTTAGCAACTTTTTCAATTGCAATAGGGTAAAGTGTTCGATCCTCACTGGGTACGCTCTACGTTCGACATTGTTCAAAATTTATACTATCCTTACAAAATCATATTTGGTCACTTCGTCTTGTTGCAATGATTAGCAGGTTTGTCTTACTTGATCAATTGTGAGTAAGTAGTGCGTTTGAGCCTCAGTAGATGCTCCCTACGTTCGGTTACGCTTAAAAATATTATTTTGGGGCACTTCGACGTGATGTAATATCTCGCTCGATCAATTACGGCTGCATAGTGAGTTCGATCCTCATAGGGCGTTCCATTCTTTTGGCTTTGTGCGACGTCTAAGCTACGCTTAATTAACCGCCATGACTAATATTTGTCCCTTTACTGTATCTCCCAGTCCTAGGGCACTTCGACGTGATTTAATATTTAGCAATCTTGTCTCGCGATATCAATTAGGACTTATCTTTAGTGCTCGGTACTCTTTTCCTTTCCTTGGCTTTGTTTATTGTCACTTTTTCATCATCTCTAAAATTTCCTATTTTGGGGGATGATCTCGTTCGATGACGTCACTAGTGCCACTTTCAGCAAGTTTCCCCTCGTTATTTAGTTGCAATCTTTTATAGCTCTGTTTTTGTACATTGCTTTGCAACTTGGGCCCTTCATGAGTCTGCCGTAGTGCAGTTCAGACGTTGCTTGAGTCTTCCTATTTTCCGTCTTTTTAATCTGATGTAGCCCGCGACTGGAAGATGGCTGCTCCCTTAGTTAACATTTTAGGTATGTTTTGCGGTGTAAACTGCGTTTCTGAACCTTTTTATGAATTACGTAATTAATCTGGTTCTTTGTATCTCCTCCCTGGCGTCCCTATGCCCACGGGCGCTTTGGGTGCTCCTGCAACCAAGTGCTGTTGATTACTTGATTACTTATCTGATTACACCACCATTTTACCCACCATTCGCAGGGCTTTTCTCGTAATTTTTCTTCCTTAGCATTCAGGTCTCCCATCGTGATTAATTTATAGGGATCTAATTAAGTCTGGTCATATCAGTATTTCTACTCTCACCTGACAAAAAAAAAACTGTTTAAAAAAATATTTTATGAGGTACAACCGATAGTAACACTAATTATTCAGTCAATGAATTTCGAACATTTCTTGTATTTCACCATTAGTATCTATCTCCGAGATTCGGCCGAAAAGTCCATAGGCTGGCCAAAATATAAATGTAATAGACACACCAGTTGGCAGGCTAAAAGACATGCAGGTGTAGCGTAATAAAAACAATTCTGTTACACTTTCATGTCTTTTACACTACCAACCACCTTGTCTACTTACATTTACATCTTGGTCAGTCTATGAACTTTCCAGCTGACACTCGTATGTCTGCATATACTTATTACAACTCTCATTAAGTTAAAAGATAAAACAAAGATAAATTTAACAATATGGTCAAGCCCCTGTCTGAGATATCTCCGTATGTCTGATCAAAGATAATCTTCAGTTTCCAAATCGGGTAAAAATTGATCGAATGCTAATATCAAAATAGGTTTGTTTACCTAATTTACAAATCGTCTCAAGCTTTTATTTCAACCCCAATTTGCTGATTAATTTCTCTGGTTATTAGTTCAATGTAATTTAATAGGCCTGGAATCTATGAATTTAAAATGACTTCCACGTCTTTTAATACTGGTTAAATGTGTACATCTTTTGTATTTGGGAAACATTAAAGATTATGCTTAGACGACTTTGCAAAAATTTAGCATTGTCATTGTATAACTCGACTGGCTATTTATGATGGCATAAAACCAACCAATGACAATAATTTAAAAACACGTAACGTAAAACTCAAAATTACAAATGCTACTTGTGCTGTTTTAGTGGTATTTATTGAATATTTCGATATATACAACACTTGGTGGATTATTTGTTGGATATTACGATATATACAACACTTGGTGGATTATTTGTTGGATATTACGATATATACAACACTTGGTGGATTATTTGTTGGATATTACGATATATATAACACTTGGTGGATTATTTGTTGGATATTTCGATATATACAACACTTGGTGGATTATTTGTTGGATATTACGATATATACAACACTTGATGGATTATTTGTTGGATATTACGATATATACAACACTTGGTGGATTATTTGTTGGATATTACGATATATACAACACTTGGTGGATTATTTGTTGGATATTACGATATATACAACACTTGGTGGATTATTTGTTGGATATTACGATATATACAACACTTGGTGGATTATTTGTTAGATATTACGATATATACAACACTTGGTGGATTATTTGTTGGATATTTCGATATATACAACACTTGGTGGATTATTTGTTGGATATTACGATATATACAACACTTGGTGGATTATTTGTTGGATATTACGATATATATAACACTTGGTGGATTATTTGTTGGATATTACGGTATATACAACACTTGGCAGATTATTTGTTGGATATTACAATATATATAACACTTGGTGGATTATTTGTTGGATATTACGATATATACAACACTTGGTGGATTATTTGTTGGCTATTACGATATATACAACACTTGGTGGATTATTTGTTGGCTATTACGATATATACAACACTTGGTGGATTATTTGTTGGATATTACGATATATACAACACTTGGTGGATTATTTGTTGGATATTACGATATATACAACACTTGGTGGATTATTTGTTGGATATTACGATATATATAACACTTGGTGGATTATTTGTTGGATATTACGGTATATAAATTACTTGGTGGATTATTTGTTGGATATTACGTTATATATAACATTTGGTGGATTATTTGTTGGATATTACGGTATATACAACACTTGGTGGATTATTTGTTGGATATTACGATATATACAACACTTGGTGGATTATTTGTTGGATATTACGATATATACAACACTTGGTGGATTATTTGTTGGATATTACGATATATATAACATTTGGTGGATTATTTGTTGGATATTACGGTATATACAATCCTTGGTAGGTTATTTGTTTGATAGTATGATATATACAGACCTTGATGAGTTATTTAATGTATAATCTGGTTTTCATTATATTTATATCTATAGGTAAACAATGGTAGAGTTTATACTTGAGTCTATAGGTGAATATTTCTCTGGTTTTTACTTGATTATATATATAGAAATATTCATTGTTTTAATATTTGAGTCGACAGGCAAAAATTGTCTGGGATTATAATTAAATCTGGAGGTACATGTCGAGAGTCTATAAGGAAAAATTATTCGGCCTTATACTTGAATCTGTTGGTAAATATTGATTAGATTTCAAACTTGAATGCATAGGTAAATATTGTTCGGTATTATGCTGGTTTCTGTACTGCAAAAATTGATTGCATATATACATCAGTGCAGAACTTAATCTAGAGACATCCACCTAGAAGTTGGTTCATTTTTTAGGGAACTTTTACTCCCTCATTAGAAGATGCTGTCGGCATAGACGGAACTTCGCCGACATGACAATTGAACTGTTTTGTTGCATTATTCGTTTCAACGTTCTAAAATTGAAAAATTGATGAACAGCAGTGTAATTTTCCTTGATAGATTGATTTGCTAATTTACGGATTGTCAACCCTTTGTGGGTTATTTAAAGCCGAAACATATTTTGGATTTTAAGAATAATTCTTTATACAAATTTTAAACATGTAAATTTAACGGTTTTCCTATTTGGAATTTCTCACGAATCTTCATTCTGAAGTTAATGATTGAATAAGCCTATGGTGAGTTCTACGACATTAAAATAATTATAACATTCTCCTATTGCATCGTTAAATATTTGAGCTTAACAACTTTAAAAAAATATTGCAATAACCATCAGAAATATGAATGCTGCTCGTTATTTTAAGAAGTAAGGGGGTACAACTGAAAAGATTTGTAATGGATAATTTTTTCATTTCCCAGAAACGGCCGTTAAACACTTCTGTCTTCACTTCATTCAGTCTTTCTTTCTTTGTTTCTTTTTTCTTTCTTTCTTTCTTTCTTTCTTTTTTTTTCTTTCTGTGTCACTTCCTCTCTTTCCATGCGATCAAAACGGAAAAGTCATTTTTCAGTAACTTTATTAGTAATTAAACCATTAAACTTGTAGGGGGGGGATAAAGAAGGCGATTATCCTTTGGTGGAAATAAGTCACGTGAGTCACATGATGAACGTTTAGTGATGTCACTTCATATAGTTAGGCAGTTAGTTTCAGACAGTTTATGGTAACAAAGCCGAGAGGTTATTTTCTTTAGCCCCGGTCCCCCATGGACCGAACAGAGGGTAAATCTACCTCCAACTTTAAAAGTCAATGGTGCAATTACCCCTTTAGGAATATATCTTTCCTAGATATAGAAAGAACTTCCAGGTCGTAGTACTCTATTTGGAAAACACTTACCTGTGACATAGTAGATGAATCCGGTTTGTATCTGGATTACTAAACATGCCTTCTCCACACACAGGAGTATCTCCATATTATATGAAAAATTCCTCTTTTTTTTTATCCTTACACTTTTTTCGCTGTGTAGATATATGTGATATATTATTCTCATCGTGGGACACGTGTACATATATATATATATATATATATATATATATATATATATATATATATATATATATATATAAATAAATAAACAAAACAACACTTAATAATATTAACTTTGAACATGGACATAATATCTTGACCGTGTTTTGAAACAAAAAAATGAATCACTCTATAAAACATACACATAACAAACTATTTCTAATTCTAACAGTTGAAATATAATCCTTGAAAATGGCTAAATGTGTGGCCGAAAGCGCTCGGATAAAAAGAACATTCGGACAATTTTTATATAATTTATCCTCTGAAAAGAAAAACTTTATTAGATCGCACGAGAAATTATATAAAAAACTAAATAAAAGCACCTTGTGAGTCGTTTTTAATGAAATGTGCTTGAAAGAAGGATTGCTGCCTAAATACACAAATATATATATATATATATATATATATATATATATATATATATATATATATATATATATATATATATATTATGAAATGGACAGAGCTCGACACATATTTTAAGACATTTTTATGTTTATACATTCTTTTTTATAGATACATTTACTTATAGTAAATGCTCTGTTTATAATAAACAGTATTAACAACATTTACCGGCCAGAATGTCCGAGAAATTCTCATAGAAAATATGAGTCCTCCGACAGGAATCGAAACTGTATCTTATACGGAACCGTCATATAACCTGACGTGCTTTTACTGATTTCGCCACAGACTAGCGTTTCGGTTAGCACGGTTTACTGTTTTTAAACTACAATTTTACATGATTTTATCTCATACATTCATATCTGCTCGATGCGTATCCAAATGTAAACAAATGACGTCAAACATTATGAAATGGACAAAGTCCGACAATTATTTTAAGACATTTTTAAACATAAAAATGTCTTAATATATATATATATATATATATATATATATATATATATATATATATATATATATATATATATAAAATTATGTTTATTTTATTTTAAACATAAAATGTCTTAATATATATATATAATATATATATATATATATTTCTGTATTTAGGCAGTAATACTTCTTTCATGCACATTTCATTAAAAACGACTGACAAGGTGCTTTTATTTAGTTTTTATACAATTTCTCATGCGATCTAAGAATGTTTTTCTTTTCGGATGATAATTATATAAAAACTGTCCGAATGTTCTTTTTATCCGAGCGCTTTCGGCTATACATTTAGCCATTTTCAAGGATCATATTCGGACAGTTTTTATATAATTTATCATCCGAAAAGAAAAACATTATTAGATCGCATGAGAAATTGTATAAAAAACTAAATAAAAGCACCTTGTCAGTCGTTTTTAATGAAATGTGCATATATATATATATATATATATATATATATATATATATATATATATATATATATATATATATATAGTTTTGTGTATGTCTTAGTAGTATAAAAGTCTCTCTGAGAAAAAAGCATGTTTGTCATTCTTTTTCCTTTCAGCCATACCGTTCTGTCCAGATATAATAATGCCCATAATGGGAGAAATTGAAATGGGAGACTAATGTTGTCTTCCAATCTCCCTCGTTAAAACGTTTTTCGCTAAAGAATGTCGTAGGTGCAATTATCTTTCACTTGAGGAACAGGAAACATTTATTTCAATTTTCTTCTAGGGAGAAATAATTTATTTTTATTTAAGACGTATTTAGTATAGTCGAATGTCATTAGTGATGAAATTATGTAAAGACTCCAATTTGTTATAAAAATATTTTCCCAAATAAATAAAATCAGCTTTTCATTATTTCTATGGTAGATACTTGCGCCAATGCGTGGCTGAGGTACCTTCAACGAAAAACTACTTTCAAGTATTTTTTAAAAGCGCAGACCCGCCCCGTTATCGTGAGATGTATCTAGTGGCACATTGATCGAAAACGGTTGCCTAAGCCTGATTTAAATGAAAAAGTAAAATAACTTTTCTCGGTCCTGGGTATGACGATAAACTACATCTGGCAGATTGGAGGTTTTCAGGAGCTTGGAACTACCTCTTAATTCCTGTGGTACCCAGGTCAACCCTGACCCTGGGTGATAGCACCTGTTAGGATACCAGCTATAGGCCAATATTGAAACATCAAAAACAACAATCAAACACTATGAAAGTATAAAAGTGTATTTTTATAGTAAAATTACCCAGAATTCATATTTATAGCAAAAAGACCAAGAATATATTTTATTTGTAGTTGAAGGCATACAGTTTGCTTTCAAAATACAATTTGTTTAAAATATTTTGATTTCAGCATTAAAAAACCCATAGAGGTTGATATGCTGTTAAACAAAGACAATCAACCAAACCAATCAAAATATTTATATTCGGCATTAAATAACCCACAGAGGTTGATATCCCGCTAAACGAAGACAACCAACCAAACCAATCAAAATATTTAGATTTCGTCATTAAATAAGCCACAGAGGTTGATATTTAGCTAAACAAAGACAACCAACCAAACCATTCAAATTATTTAGATTTCGGCATTAAATAATCCATCGAGGTTGATTTGCCGCTAAACAAAGACAACCAACCAAACCCATCAAAATATTTAGGTTTTGGCATTAAATAAACCGTAGAGTTTGATAGGCCGCTAAACAAAATCAACGAAGCATCTTGATAGGACTTTGCGTTCTCTTTGAATTCCCTTGCTTTATAGGATAAATAAATTTCATGAGACGATGCATCCTTGTCTGATGACTCTTTTCTGTCTCTGTATTTAATTAGATTTCATTATAAAACAACTCATAGAAGTTGATATGCCAGTAATCAAAATCAACCAACCAAAATACCTTTTCCATACTATGAGTCATATTCGTAAATATTTCGGAAAGCTATTAATGTTTTTGTCTGTTTTATAATATTGATTTGTTTTTCAAATATACGGTTTTATTTTGTCTAAACATGTTAACTTCCTTTGTCTTGGGCAAGGATATAATATAGTATACATATTTTTAGCGATGTTGTTGTATGAATTTAAATGAAGCAAACTGACTTTTCTACCCGATAGAAGCTGAAAGGGAAATGTTATTTCTCTATATAGGAGGTATTTATCAGTGTGTCTACGTCCCAACCGACTGTGAGGTCAGTTTAAAGTGGCTTTACCGGCTTTTCCTTGGAAAAATAAAGCACAATCCCCTCGACACTTCCTCTGTTGGGGACGCTTTAGGCGCCATGCAGTGACTCCGGCCACCTCCTGAAGGAGAAGTACTGCCAAGGAGCTAGCCTCCTGGATCTTCAGCTAAAATTATTTTGGAATAATCCCGGCTGAAATCAGATAGATATGAAAATAATTTTCTAAGCGTAGCTTAGGTATGACACAAGACAGAATGCGTGACGCACTTAGTGCTTAGAAACTCAGTACTTAATTGTAACTGATCGAGCAAGTCGAGTTTACTAACCGTTACGCCGCGTTGAAATTCCCAAAAGTAAATTACTAAGCATAGGTGTGGAACGATGTCGAGTGTATGGGGCACGCAGTGAGAGTCGATGTGTAATTGATCTAACTAGACAACCTTGCTAACTATTATACAGTATCGAAGTGCCTAAATGATTTTTAATCGTAACTTTCATTTGGCATAAGACTGAAAGTGGGAATCGAACTCACTATTCAGTTGTAAGAGATCTATCGAGACAAGATTGCTAAATATTATACCGCACCGAAGTGTCCCCAAAATGTTTTTCTAAGCGTAGCTTAGAGATGGCATAAGGCTGAATGTGTGGAGCACCCAGTGAAACTCGAACTCACTACCCAATTATAATTACTCTAGAGAGACGAGCTTACTAACCATTAAACTGTATCGAAGTGATCCAAAATGATTTTCTAAGCTTAACTTTGATATGGCACAAGGCCGAATGTGTCGAGCACCTAGTGAGAATCGAATTGTAATTGATCGAGGTAGACACGGTTGCTAATCATTACATCAATGGCTAAAAGTTATTTACTAAGGCTAGCTTAGATGATGAACAAGGACGAATGTAGGGAGCACACAGTGAGGTCCGAACTCACTATTCAGTCGTCATTGATGTTACGAAACAAGCTTGCTAGCTATTATAAAGTTTCGAAGTGCTGAGATGATTTTCTAAGCGTAGCTTAGATGTGGAACAATGCCGAAGTTTTGGACCACCCGGTGAGGATCGAACTCACCAATCAGTCGTAAACGGATCTAGCGACACACACTTGCTATCAATTACACCGCGTCGAGGTGGCCACGAAATTGGACGGCTATCGACTTTTAGAGATCGACTTTCTGGCGAATATATATATATGCCATGCGAGGACGAGTCTTACTTTGCTTTTTTGTTTCGTGACATGATTAATTTCGGCGACTGAAAGGTGCATACATATGGCGTGTCTGATTTATTTGTTGACAATGATAATTTGTTTTCATAAATAAAGACATGACTACATCAAGAATGTCAGAGTAATCGATAAAAGGCTAGAGAAACAGACATTTGAATTTACTGCAGTGGCTCAACGAGAAGACGGATTTTCATTGGGCGGGCAGGATTTCCAGACATCGAATGTTGCCACCGATATTGTAAAGAATTCATATATGCCGTGCTTGGCTGACTTCAATTGAAGAATTTAAAACTTAAAGAGAATTATATAACTGTGAAAAAAGCAACAACCCTAAAGAACAGAACAGAACAGTGAAGAAGAAAATGATTCTGATATTGAATAAAAGGTGTTTTTTTTTTAATAGAAACACGCTTTTATAGATTTTTGTACGCCCTTTTTTAAACAAATTTATTTGTATGATAAAAGAGTCTACTATAATGTTAGGTGCGTCCTCTGGTTGGCATCTTCTTCTATATGCCTAGTTCGTCAGGACGTAGGCGATAATGGTTCTCCACAACTTCCTGTTCATTAAACTTTTAGCAATATTTCTCCTAAGTCTTGTTCTGTCACCCATCTACACCAGCTCGTTAGTTAAATTATTATATAACTCTCACTCTCACGCCTGCCTATCTATCTATCTATCTATCTATCTATCTATCTATCTATCTATCTATCTATCTATCTATCTATCTATCTCAGGCTGTTCATATCTATCTATCTATCTATCTATCTATCTATCTATCTATCTATCTATCTCAGGCTGTTCATATCTATCTATCTATCTATCTATCTATCTCAGTCTGTTCATATCTATCCATCTATCTATCTGTCTGTCTGTCTGTCTGTCTGTCTGTCTCAGTCAGTTCATATCTATCTATCTATCTATCTATCTATCTATCTATCTATCTATCTCAGTTTGTTCATAACTATCTATCTCAGTCTGTTCATATCTATCTATCTATCTATCTATCTATCTATCTATCTCAGAATATTATAACTATATATATATCAGTTTAGGGTGTTAAGATTTAAATTATTTAGAAAACTTTATTGTAGCTCTCAATTCGGTCAAGTCAATGTGTGGGCAGGGGTAGCGGTCTATTGATACAAACTTCCCGTTTTAAGTAGAAATTTGTCGTAGTGTCTATGTTCCGATAGCAATACAATTGTCATTATAATTTTTTATTTTTTATTTAACATTTATTTTTATAAATTTCAATTACGATTTATTCAAAAGGAATATTCAAATATTATTTAGTGATATTTTTAATATTTATATTTTTATTCTTACCGACTTAAGTATTATATTTAATTTATTTACTAACTGAGTACATATATGGTAATGTTAAAAGTAATATTTTAGAAACTAATTATGTATTCATAAACTATTATATTTCTGATCAAATATAAATATGTTAGTTTCATTTTTTTAAAATTAGCTCTTACTTAAGGAAAAAAATGACAATGTCTACAAAAACTCCTTATTTCATTTCATTGATTGAATAAATTTTTATTCTTCAGAAACTTAATAATATTTAACTTTCCATGTATGCTCTACGATTGTATCGAGCACTGTTTTTTAAAAATAAAAGTAAATGTGAAGGCCGAGTTTATCGTGGGTATTCCCGAGCCCGTAGGCTCGACCAAAAAATGCCCGTAGAAACTGTAAAAACAGAATCGGGTTGGTCAACCTCCCCGAACGAGACTCTACCCTTCGGCCGAGCCTCGTCCGGGTTCCTCTCTGCTCAGAGGCAGACAGTTCGACCGACTTGCTGGAACAAGTCGCAGCAAGGCTGTCAACGGTGGACAGCTCCCCTGAGAGGCACAATCTCCCCGTATATATAGTAATAGGACGAGTCCATTTAGTCCAAAAGTTACAGGGTGTGGAGTAATCAGGAACAGAAACATTAATAATGAGGAGAAAGAAAAAAGTAGACAGGAAGCCAGTAGACAGCGTTTGACATTGAATTCAAATTTTGTAGATTAAAGTTGGTTGGAAAGCATGAAGCCGGAAGAGAGTACCACTAGATCGGGATAAGAAACTGCTAGCATAAAAGCTAGCTAAATTGTAAATTGATGTGATCTCGCCGCCAGTCAAGAAGAGGAACAGGAGTAATATTAGATAAAGACTTGACGAACTGTATTTTCGGATACTGGCAACTATTAGACGAAGGTTGCGTCAAACTGAACAGGAAAGTTGTCATAGAAGCATTTCACACAAAGCACAAAAGTCGATTTTCTGACACACTGGTTAATCCAAATCGTAAGAACTCTGCGTAGTTATAATGGACCTAAAAGAAAAAAATAAGTTGGAAAGGAAAGAGAGAACGAAATAATTGACAGATATTGAATGGGAAGAAGCGGCGACGTTTGTGCTTCTATGACGTCTGTCCTGTTCAGTTTGACGGCGAGCGAGGAGATAAATAAGTCCACCGGTACGCAACAAAGGACGACATATTTAGTGAACCTGCTTTCATGGAAATTCAAAATAGTTATGGATACGGGAAAGCTGAGGAGGAGAAACAAAAAGCCAAACAAACAAACAAACAAAAAAAAAAAAACTAACAAAACAGACTACCTCAAAAACAATAAAATATTCTCAAATGGATGTCCCCATTTTAAAAACTTATCAAGGCTCTAACTGTGGCAGTGAGGACTCTTCGTGATATGCAAATTAATGTTAAAATTACGGAAACAAATTCTAAACTCTAATAAAAATATAAGAGTTTAGAGGAAGAGAAGGATACAAAGTTTAAGACATTAATAGCAATGGTAATATCAGCCGTTTCCGTATAAGGAATCTTTCGGCATTAATTGACCAAACAGACACTACTACTTTCAGTCGAAATTTATAAAACGTTCCTCTCAAAACTATGTTTCAAGAAAGTTGGTATTTCATGTTGTTATGGGAACATAATAATAATGGACTATTCCGGAAATCATAAATACTGCGCCGCAAGAGGGAGCAGCAGTTCAGAGTCAGAGAAGAAAAAAGATATTAAAAACCCCTGCTATGCAAAAGCTTCGGAAGGGGGGTGTTACGGGAACTCACCCATAATAATAATGGACTATTCCGTATATCATAAATACTGCGCCTCAAGAGAAAGCAGGAGACAGAGGTCCACAGTCAGACAGAGTCAGTCAGAGGCAGAGTCGAGTTCAGACGATTACCGTAAGACATTGGAATAGTGATACTTGTCGAGACAACATAGTTCAGTCCAACCAAATCTGATATTCATTACTAATACTTCTACTTCTTTCTACATAATTCTGTTTGTAATATATCTGTGTTATTCCATACCTGTGTTCGAGTTATTCTTCATTGGTTCTACCTTGCACCATCACTGTGGTACAAGGAACTTGGAACATAACACATGTACAATCAGTTAGACACCAGTCATGAAAAGTATAACCAGTAGTCACAACAGCACCAGATCCAAGTTTGGCCTTCGGATCACCAAAGTAATCACTAAAGTAACGGTTACTGGGGAAGCCCGTCAACGACCAGTCTTGTTTAATGGCCTGGTGTCAGAATCTGTTGATGACTTGAAAAAACTAGGAAATAACGTTTGGCGAAATGGAGTCACGTCAAAAGATTTGGAGAAAAGATTTCGAAAAGCTGCAGGTGAATTCCAACGGTATGGTCTAGCAGTTCCTTCAGTCATAGTACTAAACTCCGTCATACTAACGGCAGCCTATGCTAGCAAGACACGGAAAAAACAAGCAAAATCTGCCAGAGGGTAAGTGTCTTCCACTGACGTTGCGTGAGGGTCATACATGGGATCTCATTGCGCGACCACATAACTAAGAAAAAAAAGGTCTGCGGGACAGAATCACAGTGTGGAGGCGCAAAATGATTGGTCATGTGTTGCGGATGCAGTCGACAAGACCAGTGAGGACGTCTTTGGAGTGGAAGTCGGATGGGGCGCATTCACGACCTGGAGGAAGATCTCAGGGGAAGAACTGGTTGAGATGGGTCTGATTGGGAAGCTGCCTAACAAGCCCTGGATCGTGCCCGATGGACACCTCTTGTCAGCCAATATTCCATAAAAGAAGGAACTAACAGCATGGACGCTTATATATCTCTTTCTTTCTTTCTCTCTCTCTATACATACACACACACACGCGCACACACGCATATCTCTATATATAAATGTATATATATATATGTTTATTAAACAGTATATTTATTTATTTACATCTACTGGCCTGAATATTCGATAAATTGCGTTCCTGTCCATAGAACTGTATAAGTCTTTTCATGTTACTCTAAATCTCTTTGCATCTATCTATCTATCTATCTATCTATCTATCTATCTATCTATCTATCTATCTATCTATCTATCTATCTCAGTCGGTTCATATCTATCTATCTATCTATCTATCTATCTCAGTCTGTTCATATCTATCTATCTATCTATCTATCTATCAATCTATCTATCTATCTATCTATCTATTTATCTATCTCAGTTTGTTCATATCTATCTATCTATCTATCTAAATCTGTTCAGATGTTCATCAAAATATGTTCGTGTCTATCACATCTAAATATGTTTGTGCATATTCGTATCTGTGTAAATCTATTCAATCTATCACAATATCGATCTATCAAAATCTGTTCGTTAGTACAGAGGTTGCGATGGATAAATTGTCGTCTAAATTACGCAAACATGAAAATAACACTGACGTCTCATTTTAACAGATATGTTTACCAAAAGTACACGAAACTCTACTGAAATACTAAAGAGTAACTGTATTGAATAGAATTGGCATTGGTTTCAACCGCGGCCTCCAGTGTACTTCCGAATCTCCTTAAACTCTTCTGGACGGTCTCCTTGTTTAAGTTGGCGAATTCCGCCATAATCCTTGCCTTCTGTTCATCTTAGGTGTTACCATGAGTTTTCTTGGTCTCTCGCTCAACTGCGCCCCACACATAATAATCAAAGGAGGTTACAGTCTGGGGAGTTAGGTGGCCAGATGTAAGGGTCGCAGAAATTGTCTGACAGCCATGACTGGGTTTTCCTGCCTGCGTGTCATAATGTCATAGTGCAGAATCCTGTTGCCAGATATAGGGTCTTCCAGCAGCCACTCACTTGACCCAAGGCAGCACTACCACCTCAAGGCACTTGATGTAGGCATCCGTGTTAAGTCTGAGGCTCTGTGGGAAGATAAATGAAAGCAAAACATCGTCTTCACTAGCGATCACTCCGAACATCTTCGTAATCACCATTAGGCTCATCCAACTCTTTCTGAATCCTCTGCACTGTCCTTAGATTGATACCCAAACGCTCCGAAACGTTTGTATTTGAGCGCCCAACGCGAATGGCAAGCAGTACAGCATGCCATTTCCAAATTTCTGGCGGCGTGAATTGTGTCATGGTACTCTTTTTCTCACACGCAGTGCGCAACTGTCACTACTATATTGTGCAGTGGACAAAATAAAAAATAAACACCGCGCATGCGCAAAGATAAAAATATGACATGGCGACAATTTACCCATTGCACCTTGTATATCTAAATATGGTAATATCTTCATATTATTGTGAATGTAAAGGGGTATAAAAAGCCAGATCTTACAACGTAACAACCAGACTATTCGAATACACGTTTATATATATATATATATATATATATATATATATATATATATATATATTTTGAACGATAAAAATTATTAGAAAAATCAATTAAAATCTTCAGACATACTGGGTTGTAGATTAATATTGTTATGCTTTTATTATTATTATTTTATTTATATTTCTCGACTAGTTTCGACCAACATGGCCATCATCGGGAGAGAAAAAAATGTCTCTGCTTGCTGTAGCAGTAAACTACAGAAATGAATGTCTTGGTGAAGAAAACGAACGTTTGTCTGTAGTTTTCATTTGTTTTTTTATTGTTTATTTATTTATCTTTTTAACATTCCTTGTGTTGGTCAAACAGTCTCTTTTAAGTTGTCATTTGAGATAAGAGCTATATTCCCTTTTTTTCCTCCGGTCAGTTCAGCAGTTTATTTGTGTTTGGGGAGGGGATGGTAAGTGTGTTTGTGTGTGTGTGTTTGTGTTATTTAGTTTAGTGTGTGTGTTATTTCGTTGTTTAGTCTCTGGTAAGTGTGTGTGTGTGTGTGTTATTTACTTTTTAAGGGAGTGAGTGAGTATGATATGTGTTAGCTCGTATATTGCTATGGGTGTGTGTTATCATTTGGCTCATTAGGAAAGTGAGTGAGTATGTTGTGTGTGGGTGTGTGTATAGGTGTGAGGCCTCAACACCTCCGTAAGCCTGTCTTTTTTCTATGGGTATGGAATGTGGGTAGGTTTTGATTTGTAGGGTTATGTGTTGCTACTATCTATATTGTTTAATTTATGGTTTAATCCGGCTGGAAACAGGGTGTGTAAACGTCGTATCCACTTATTTTCATGGAACTCTAAAATTCTTCTAGTGTTATCTGCTTTGGGCTTTTCTATTCTCTCAATTATAGTGAATTTGGCATGGGTTTTGAAGTCGTGTTTTTCTATGCAGAAATGTTGTTCTACAGGTAATAATTTTTCATGGGGAGTCGACTTAATTCGATTGCGGTAATTATTGATTCTGTAGTGAAAGGGCCATTCAGATTTTCCTACATATTGTTTCTGGCATAGTGTGCATTCTAGGAGGTAAATTATGTTATGACTTCTACAGTTAGAGTCGTGATAGATTTTGTAAGAAGATTTAGTGACTGAGCTAGTGAATGAATTCGTGTGTGTGACGTGATTGCAACATAAACTTCTTTTGTTGTTACATATATATATATATATATATATATATATATATATATGATTATTGTTACATATATATATGATTGTTGTTACATACATACATATATATATATATATATATATATATATGATTATCGAGATGAAGGATTACAAAGAACCAACCATAAGATAAGAAGCGAATACATAAAACTAGTACCTATTGTGTGTCACTAGTCTGCAAACGGTCGTCGTTATATTTGGAATTTAGAGTTCACCTTCTGCCAGATAAATTTCTAAACAAAGCTATAGGGCACAGTGTATACTACTATTTAATCTTCAGCTGGGCGGGAACAGATGGATTTATACCTTTATCCAACGTTAGTGAATGTAAAGCACCCAGCTATATATATATATATATATATATATATATATATATATATAAGTGGACAAAGTCCGACAATTACTTTAAGACATTTTTATGTTTATACATTCTTTTTTTATAGATACAAATATTTAAGTAATTGCTCTGTTCATAATAAACAGTATTAACGACATTTACCGGCCTGAATATCCGAGAAATTTTCAGAGAAAATATTCGTCCTCCGACAGGAATCGAACCTGTAATCTACACGGAACCTTCATATAGCCTGACGTGATTTACGGAGGACGAATATTTTCTATGAAAATTTCTTGGACATTCAGGCCGGTTAATGTTGTTAATACTGTTTATTATAAACAGAGCATTTACTTAAATATTTGTATCTATAAAAAATGTATTAACATAAAAATGTCTTAATATATATATATATATATATATATATATATATATATATATAAGATGTATTTCGGCAGTAAGAATTCTCTCAAACATATTTTGTTACATAATATGTAAAAGTTCTGTCTGCCAATCTTTCAAATTTTCGAATATGTTGTTTTGTGTTGTCCCCTTTATATCAGAGAGTGCTTGATGCAGGGAAGGGTTTCTCCGTAAGATATTCAACCAAAACAGTAAAAATCAAGTATAGGTTAACGGCAGAATAAAGAACGGATTATTAAAACGGTAATTGAACGAATTATTAAACCGTAATTTCTTGTAAAACAATTTAATATACCAAGCCACTGTAAAATTAGCAGATAACAAAGAAAAATATACTTAGGAGTAACTGAAGGTCCTTGGAAACAAAGAAACTACACACACAAAACGTCCTTTACAAATAGTAAATACACGAACAGCACAATGTTCTGGGAGATTAAAAAAAATAAAGAAAAAAAATAGAAATCAAATCACGTCAAAAATATTATGGAAAATAAGTAAAAGAATATCAGACTACAACAATCAATGCAAAAACTTTAAACTCTGAGTGGAGGAAAATAGCTATAATTACCTTCCCAGAGAAAGACAAACGACTCGATCAGACTCATCTCTAAATGCAGACACGAAACCAAATTTTTATTACGTTACTTAAAAATCAAAAACTGAAAACGAAGAAGAATAAATGACTACAAATAAATAAAATGAATAAACGAAAACAAGTAAAATAAATTAATCAAAACAAATGAATAGGTAAACAAACTAAGAAATAATAAACACATTAACAAACCACGCCTGCCTAAATAACCGTTAGGATAAGGCAATAGACTAGCCAGATTCCAATAGAATACACACAATGCATAAGTGACTTGTATATATAACAAGTCGAGCAGAAACACAATGCACATGGACTGACGGTTGTATTAAGTACGAAACACTGTCAGCTCTTGATGTTGACTTCAGTGTCTACTTTTATATTTACATACGTTCTAGCCCTGATATTGAACATTTAACCTATAAATGTAGCATACCTAACACTAAATTTTATCACACACACACACACACAGACACACACACATACATATATATATTTATCAACTTCATTGTCAACAATAATAACTCGTTTGCAAGATCGAAATTACAGAGAACCGTTATTAATTACGAATTCACATATACTCGAAGAAACTTTGTTGCTGATCAATCCAAATTTGTAAATAATTCCATTGGATAGATACATGTCTAACAAGAAGATTCACTTTACATCTCTTTGACAATAGCTCAATTAGGCCCCATTTAATTACACATGCAGACCTACTAAACTCCAGACGCAACATACTCGTTGATAATATAAATATAATAGGCTAAGCCACATGTAAAAATGGATTTAAAAAAATAGAAGCATTTTTATTAAAAAAGAAACAAGCCAATATTCAATAATATCAACTATGAGCACGGCCACAATGTGCTGACCGTATTTGGAATATAAAAATACCTATAAATCTAGATACATGGATAAAACAATTCATACATTCAGTTAAAATTAAAAATAAAATAGTTTTCGATAATGGATAAATGTATAGCCGAAAGCGCTCGGACATACAGAAATACAATAGTTTTTATGCGATTTTCAATAAACAATGCAAATTTAAAATTTTAAATATTTGTGCCCTGCGGTTTTACGGTGATATACACTTTTATCTATTTTTTGTTTTTATTAGCAAATGATCTTACAAACCTTATTCATTAAGTAATTTTTAATTAAGTCATTTTTGGTAATCTTTTATATTTTTATTAAAGAATACTGTAAAATTTGCACATTTTGCCTGTGGTGATTCATAATTAGAATTCAGATTTGTACTTTCAGATATATACTTTCCATTCAATGTATCTAATATAAAAAAAAATCAACTTTATTTGGATTTATTATTGAAATAGTAAATTTTTGACGTCAGTTTTTACGCAAAAACCTGCAGAATTTAGTTATATCTGTACATTTTTTCAGGCAATATTTAAAAGTAACTGCTCATGAATTGGGAAATGCTACATATCTAATTTTTGGTGTAGGTCTTTATTACCTGAATCCGCAGGTTTCACACTGAGTGAAATGACGATTTTCTCAAAAATGCGAAAAATCAACCTGCCCTAATGCACCCAAAGTTTTCTCACACGATATTAACCCAATAACCCTCAAATTTTTTAATGCGCCTTTTTGGCCCAGACAGGTGTCTTCGGAGTTTATTTATTCCTTATGTTTAATTTCAGTAGTTACCATTGTCGTTTTTTTAGAAACTAGAACATCAAATATATATGTGTATAAAACATCAAAAATAATATTGATTAGAAATAATAATAAAAAAATACTTTTCAAAATAGTCATTATTTTTCTACTTGTGAAATATAAAATTATTACAGAAAGTGTCTTCTTACGGCTAATAATAAAAACTTTAAAGGCTAAGTGTTGTAAAATATACCTCTGCAAATGCAATGAATGATTAGCAATTCAATGTAAATACAAGGAATAACATGTAGTGAGTTTAATTTTAACAGATCCCCAAATTGGGCTCATGGCAGGTAATAGGTTAAGAGCATATCAATTTTGGCAGGTGGAGCAAAGAGTGAGTCTGCAATTAGCAAGTATAAAGACAGTAGAATGTTTACATTAGACGTATTAAACGTGCCCTGGGGATGTAACTTTGAGGAAATAATTACAACCCCACTAATATTTATATATTCAAAAATACTCGTAAGAATGAGAAACAAAAAGACGTGGAAACAGCAAAATGATTTATTATCTGGTTTAATGCTGGTCTTGGAGAAACGATAGACATATTGAATATAATTATGAGTTCTTCGGTCAAATGTAGATCAAATATAGATCGGAATGATAAGATAAAGGATAAGTAAAGTGTATATAGTTTTTATCGCTTTTTTTATTTTTTATTTTTATAGTTATGTGTAATGAATGTGCAAATAGTTGGAAAATACAAGTGTCTAGGGTTTTCTTACCTGCTAAGAGATAGGTGGTACATTGATGGTCTGAAAACGGAAAAGGAGGCGAAATTTTAATTATCGCAGTTTTTGACGGCCTGTCCGTGTTGAATGATTATCGGATACTGAGAATTTCACGTGTTTTAGGAGAAAAGTGGGGTCGATTCTCATTGGTCAAGAATGAGCGAATTTAATGATAATTATGGTTGTTGTAATTATTTTATTAAAATTATTTTTGACAATTATTAATTTTTATTTATTAATTTTTTATGCACATGACAAAGTGACAGTATAATTAATATTCTTATTTAAGTTTTTCTTTATGGAAACGACCAACGTGTTCAATTAAACGATGTAGTAAATACTACAAGGTACCGTGCGGGTGAAGATGTGAAGAGATATCATCAGAAGGTTAAAATTTCCTGCTGGCCGGTCCAGCTACATGAGAATGTGGGACTTTAATTAAGTCCAAAGAAGACAAAGAAAACAAACAAGACTGATATATATGGGTAAACAAATATATATTAATAACAAAACAATTTAAACAAAGACATGGACTGTTACATAGAGTTTGTATGGAGAAATTATGTGTGTGTGTGTTGTGAGTGTTCGTACGTACGTGTATTGTTCTTAGCGTGTTCCCAGAATTTGGGAAACGCTATATCTGAGAGAGGTCACATATTGGTCTTAGTGAAAAAGAGAGAGATTTTACCTCACCTCCGCACGAGGTAGCGGCCCAAGGCCTAAGAAGAAAGAGAGAGAGAGAGAGAAACACAGAGAGAGAGAGAGAGAGAGAGAGAGAGAGAGAGAGAGAGAGAAGGGTCAGCCAGTATTTATACTCAGGGGAGAGAGACCCCTGTTGAATGATTAAGGAACTGAGGAGGAGCTAACTCCGACAAAGGACGAAAATCCTTTCCAAAATAAGGAAAACAACTCTAATTGTCATATCTCTTTGGAACGTAGGTAATCATGGGTCCTCACTGCGTCCTCTATTAAGTATCTATAAATTGTTCATTGACAGGATGGTTTCAAGGAGTGATATCGAACTGATTTCTGTGCTAATTTTTCGTTTTTAAATCAGATTTATCTATCTATTTTCTAGTCTGGAAGACAGCCAAGGCTTTAGTCATCAGTCTGTTTCACTATTTTATAGAACAGCTCAGAAGTTCAGACCACGATGGAATGTGGCGTTGAAATCAACTTTATCTTCAAGAAAGACGAGCTGAACTTGCGAAAAAGTCAAACTAGCGTTATTAAGAGCTGAATATTATTCCTCGGAAGAAGTCAGGCGTCCGCCTTGAAGCAATATCCGAGAACGCGAAGAGATAATAATAGAAAAAGTCATTCCGGGACACAAGAAATGTTAATGATTTAATGCAACGAGTACGTTTTTCAACCCAGCCCCCACCGCCCCCGCTCTCCCTTGTTCCGTGACGTCATTACGCGATATAAAGTTTGATTACGAAGCCACATATTCGGCACGTCGCTTGATTTGATAAAGCAAGACATCGACATCCCCGCATCCGGAACAGCCCTTGCCCGCGACCAGTCAAAAGGAAATGGACATTATCTTACTGATATTCAAAGGATGCCAGATTTGTATTTAGTGACGGCTGCGTTACGAGAAAGTATTTCAGCTTTCTGTGGAGGTAATGTCGCGACATGATAATTAAGGAGGGGACACTAATATGCCTTCTCCCTGAAGCACACGGGCACGCGCGAGGGCACACACACACACGCGCGCGCGTGAGCGCACACACACGCACACTAACACACACATACAGACACACACACACACACACACACACACACACACACACACACACATATATGTGATTCTGTTAAATAATGTTCAATGTTAAGACATTTGTATTATTTTTATTATTATCATTTTTTCTACTTATATGTTGCCTTTGTTTATTCTATCTATCTATCTATCTATCTATCTATCTATCTATCTATCTCAGTCTGTACATTATCTATCTATCTATCTATCTATCTATCTATCTATCTATCTATCTCAGTCTGTACATTATCTATCTATCTATCTATCTATCTATCTATCTATCTATCTATCTATCTATCTATCTCAGTCTGTACATTATCTATCTATCTATCTATCTATCTATCTATCTATCTATCTATCTATCTATCTCAGTCTGTACATTATCTATCTATCTATCTATCTATCTATCTATCTATCTATCTATCTATCTATCTATCTCAGTCTGTACATTATCTATCTATCTATCTATCTATCTATCTATCTATCTATCTATCTATCTCAGTCTGTACATTATCTATCTATCTATCTATCTATCTATCTATCTATCTATCTATCTATCTATCTATCTATCTCAGTCTGTACATTATCTATCTATCTATCTATCTATCTATCTATCTATCTGTCTGTTTGTCTGTCTGTCTATCTATCTATCTATCTATCTATCTATCTATCTATCTCAGTCTGTACATTATCTATCTATCTATCTATCTATCTATCTATCTATCTATCTATCTATCTATCTATCTATCTCAGTCTGTACATTATCTATCTATCTATCTATCTATCTATCTATCTATCTATCTATCTATCTATCTATCTCAGTCTGTACATTATCTATCTATCTATCTATCTATCTATCTATCTATCTATCTATCTATCTATCTATCTCAGTCTGTACATTATCTATCTATCTATCTATCTATCTATCTATCTATCTATCTATCTATCTATCTATCTATCTGTCTGTTTGTCTGTCTGTCTATCTATCTATCTATCTATCTATCTATCTATCTATCTCAGTCTGTACATTATCTATCTATCTATCTATCTATCTATCTATCTATCTATCTATCTATCTATCTATCTCAGTCTGTACATTATCTATCTATCTATCTATCTATCTATCTATCTATCTATCTATCTATCTCAGTCTGTACATTATCTATCTATCTATCTATCTATCTATCTATCTATCTATCTATCTATCTATCTGTCTGTTTGTCTGTCTGTCTATCTATCTATCTATCTATCTATCTATCTATCTATCTCAGTCTGTACATTATCTATCTATCTATCTATCTATCTATCTATCTATCTATCTATCTCAGTCTGTACATTATCTATCTATCTATCTATCTATCTATCTATCTATCTATCTATCTATCTATCTATCTGTCTGTTTGTCTGTCTGTCTATCTATCTATCTATCTATCTATCTATCTATCTATCTATCTATCTATCTATCTATCTCAGTCTGTACATTATCTATCTATCTATCTATCTATCTATCTATCTATCTATCTATCTATCTATCTATCTCAGTCTGTACATTATCTATCTATCTATCTATCTATCTATCTATCTATCTATCTATCTATCTATCTATCTGTCTGTTTGTCTGTCTGTCTATCTATCTATCTATCTATCTATCTATCTATCTATCTATCTATCTATCTATCTCAGTCTGTACATTATCTATCTATCTATCTATCTATCTATCTATCTATCTATCTATCTCAGTCTGTACATTATCTATCTATCTATCTATCTATCTATCTATCTATCTATCTGTCTGTTTGTCTGTCTGTCTATCTATCTATCTATCTATCTATCTATCTATCTATCTATCTATCTATCTGTCTGTCTGTCTGTCGATCTATCTATCTATCTATCTCAGTCTGTACATTATCTATCTATCTATCTATCTATCTATCTATCTATCTATCTATCTATCTATCTATCTATATATCTATCGCAGAATATTATAACTATATATGTATGTATTTATTTATCCCAGAAGGTTATATCTAGCTATACCTCTATCTCATACTATGATATCTCTCTACCTCAGAATGTTATATCTATCTATCTATCTATCTATCTATCTATCTATCTATCTATCTATCTATCTATCTATCTATCTATCTATCTCAGAATGTTATATCTATATATGTATGTATCTATTTATCTGAGATTGTAATATATATATATATATATATATATATATATATATATATATATATATATATATATATATATATTAGGATATGATCATGTTAAATAAAAATAAATATCTTAAAAAACAAACCCCTTTTCGTATAATGTATTATTTTAAGGCTAACTTTTTTCTTTATTTCAATTTACTTCCTTACTATCTATCTATCTATCTATCTATCTATCAATCTATCTCTCTATCTATCCCTTTATTTGTTTTCTATTTGATTGGTCTTTCATTCTCTTTACTTTTACAAATGCAACATGTTCTTTTGGCAAGAACTTCCATGCACAGCGGCAAGTATTATTGGACAGTCATCTCCTTCTCTTCCATGATAGTCGGTACATTTTTCTACGAAGTTCACATATTAAATGTAACAATAATCTTGTGGCAAATGTAGTATTGGCTGCTAAATCTCGCGCAACGTTATTTGGTTTCTTTCTCTCTGAGTTCCTCCAATGTGATCTTCGCATTCACCTCAACTGTTAGTGTTACAGTGAATCCCAGTCATATACAGAACTACCTACTGTATAATTGTGTTCTTCTTGTTGTGGGGCAGTCCCCTTTTACACGAGATGGATTCGTCCAAAGTATACTTATACTGACAGAGAGAATACTTGCAGGTGGAGATACGTTGAGTCAGGGTGAGGGATACGGAGACAGTACACAGGGTGTTCACAGAGAGTTATACGAGAGGAGAGAGAGATAGAGAGAGAGAGAGAGAGAGAGAGAGAGAGAGAATTACGGCTTCACTTACAGAGACTTGTACATATACTTTCTACTAACCCGAATTCCTGGACTACTAATCTTCACTTCAAGTCTGTATTCTTACGTTTAATACACTTATTTTTCTATCTCAATTACTGGCGTTGTTTATTTATTTGTGCAGGATTCGATTCCCGGAATACACAATACTTCTTATCTGGTTTTAGCACTTCCGCACATCAAGAGCGTCTCGATATTTATTGTATATAAGAATACTCAATTTTGGCACATGGCTTAAAAGTAGGGGAAGGGTTAAGGCCGGTCTTCACTTACTGTCTTATGCCTAGCTAATCAGATTCACGACCCATTCACTCGGTACAATTTGCACATTCACCACAATAACTCATCCATCACTTACCAACTTTCCATATACCATAATACCGCATACTCCCAGGGAACCTAAAAAACCCACCCGGTGACAGAAATGTTTCGATTATAAAAATTTATACATAAGAATTTGACGATTTACAATGAAAAGGGGAAGGGGATGACACATCAAGAGCGTCTCTCTCGAGTGAGAAAAACACTGGTTTTATATAGCTCTCCCAGTCTCAGACCCACGGTAATACCTGCCCAGTATGGTTCATATGCAAATAGTCTGCCACGCCCCCTTTAAGTAGAAGGTATTCTCTCAACAGCCTATTGTGGAAGGGGACGCAACTCCTGGTGCTTGAAGCACCAGATACAAGCAACTCCGAGTCTTTTATCGGGCTGATCCGATTCTCTGTTACAGTAACTCTCTTACCTGTATCGCATGTAACATTTTGAATGCGCAAGTGAATGTGCAGTATCACGTTGCATCATCCTCCAACTAACACGTTGACTTCCAGAGGTCAATTATGAAATCTAATTTTAAAAGATAACTATAATAAACCGCTTAGCCAAATATAGATATTTATGTGTTGATTAATAGCTTCAACTGAAGTCTTAGCTGATGCTAACTTCCAAGAAAGTAACTCGTTGCGTCTTCTCGGACTAGTAATTTCTTTTTACTCCGCCGACAGGAAATAGAAAGATCATAGAGAAACAACTACTAGGTCTTCAGTTACCAATGTCTGTTAGCTCTGTTATGTTATACAATTTTTCCCGCCAGAATCTGTCTTATACAGTGCTGTTCGATAAAAGTGACTCACCTAATTTTTTTTTACATAAAAATTTTTTGGCCTTACTTTGTCCTTAAAAATTTTTTCGCCTTACTTTTTACTTAAAAAATTTTTCGCTAAAAATTTTTCCGCCTTACTTTTTGCTTAAAAATTTTTTCGCCTTACTTTTTAGTTAAAAAATTTTTCGCCTTACTATTTACTTAAAATTTTTTTCGCCTAACTTATTGCTTAAAAATATTTTCGCCAAAAATTTTTCGCCTTACTTTTTGCTTAAAAAATTTTTCGCCTTACTTTTTACTTAAAATTTTTTTCGCCTTACTTATTGCTTAAACATTTTTTCGCCTTACTTTTTGCTTAAAAATTTTTTCCCCTTACATTTTACTTAAAATTTTTTCGCCTTACTTTTTACTTAAAAATTTTTTCGCCTGACATTTTACTTTAAATTTTTTTATGAGGTTGTAGCGCGGAAGAAAAATTGTCAGCCATGAGGAAGCGGATACGATTCTGGACTCTATCGTGATTTGCAAAGTGAAGACTATGAAGCTACTGCCTAGATATGTAAGCTGTAATTAGCTATACAATGAAGCAATGACAAAAAATACATTCAAATCAGATAAGGGTTTATTATGAACATGGCGAATATAAGAGAAATATCTTTGAAATTTGTCTCTCGTGAAATTGTTTAATCTTTGATGCCACCGATTAATATTAAAATGAATCGAATAATGTCACACGAACGGAAACAATTATGACATAAAATAGCTTATTGAAACTATTTCGAGCGGCAAGAGTATAACTGTCATAAATGAAGGTGAGGATATTCTATTGTACATAATGTGTAACAGGTATGAGTAAGTATATATATATATATATATATATATATATATATATATATATATATATACACAGTACTGTTCGATAAAAGTGACTCACCTGACATTTTTTACTTCAAAACTTTTTCGCTTATTGTTTTTGGGGTCAAACTAATTTTTAATCTTACTAATATAAAGACCCCTTCCCGACCACCTAGTAAAAAAAAGTTTACTCACCCTAAGGTGTTCTATTGATAATTATAATTTTGGATATAAATAAGATTTAGGGAAAAACTATGTGCAAAAAAAATGACTCACTTATTTCCTGCAACTAGTAATCAATAGAAACATAACCGAACATCTTTAAATAAAGAATAATAGACGTATAGTTTATTTATAATAGGTAATATAGTTCGAAATATTTTATAATCTATGGGTCCTCCTTTATTTTGAATAAACTTTTCAACCCTTTTTGGCATTGACTTGATTAGGTTCTGGGAAATCTCATCTCCAAGCATTGAATTCCATTCGGATATGAAATTCACAATCAAATCCTCTTTGTTGCTCAGCTGCTTTCTCGGCAGCCTGTACTTTATAATGCTCCATAAGTTTCCTATGGGGTTGAGGTGAGGAGATTGGGGCGGCCATGTCATAACACTCACCTGCTTCTCATCAAAGTATTCTTTCATCAATTTTGATTTGTGACAGGAAACATTATCAGAGAAATGAAATAGCTATTTTGTGCCGTCATTGTCAAAAATTTTCTTTAAATAATATTTCAAAATTAAATTAAAAAAAAAAATTGACCTGATCATATACATACTCATATTTGATGTGAATAAATAATTTTAAATACAGTAATTCTATTACATTTACTTGTTTTATAAAAAAATATAGCCGATTAAATTTAAAAGTAGAAATTTTTTAAAAATTGGTTTTAAAATTGTAATTAAATAAACCAGATTCTAACCTAAACATCTTTTAAAATTGGAATTAAATAAAACGTACTCTAACCTTAGCACCTCTCTCAAAGCAATTCAAACACTTAAAAGAATCCAATAGAACACCTAAAGTTAAATGAAATTAATATGATAAGTTAGAATACGTAGGACATTAAATGACCCATATCCTTTGTACATACATGAGAAAAATATATATATTACTAAGTTTATAAAAAATAAAAGTTTACTGAATTAGTGAAATAATTTAGCTATCTTTGCCGTCATTGTCATAAAGTTTACTTATAAAAAAAATATATACCTGGTAATATACATACTTATACTCGATAAGGAAAAATAATTTTACATACTTTAAGTAATTCTAATACATTTAGTTAGTTTTAAAAAGAAATATAGTATATTAAATATTAAAAATTAAAAATTAAATTTTTTTAGAAATATAGTTAAAACATATTCTAGCCTAAACAGCCCCCCAAAATCTTTAAGTATACAAATAGAAAAAATACCGTAAGAAATTTTGCCGTTAAAAATAAAATTTTTATAAAAAAAAACCCCCAGACGACATGCATTTAGCGAATGTCAGAATTTGTTGAAAAATACATCCCGACCCATCCCTAAACATAACCCCGCTTTCGAATGTAACTATTAACTGATACAATGAAAATTAAAAAATTGAACACGCTACCACCCCTTGTCTAGATGAGTGAATTTCTCTGTATCCTTGGAAACACTCAATTATGAATCTTTGCCGTGCCTTTAAAACTGTAAATTTTTTTAAAAAATTACTCCAAAATTCACTTGACGAGGAAATGGAACTAATGTCTTTAATTTAATAACAAAATTAAATTCGAAGGTTTTAGCTTCCATTTTTGAAACAGGGTTATCACTGTGTAGCGAAAAACATATTTTAAATCAAATGATTTATAATATTAATGCTCTGTAAATTTACATTGAGCACTATTGTGTAAAAATAAAAAAAAAACACCGGATTTTATATCTTACTGTTCTTTCTGTGCTTGAAAGAAGGATTGCTGCCTAAATACACAAATATATATATATATATATATATATATATATATATATATATATATATATATATATATATATGGCTTTTAAGATTTACTAAGTAAAATAGTGGACAGTAAAAATTTGATATTGGAAACTAAATCCCCAAAGCTCTATATTTATTTCAAAAGTTAGCAGCAATAACGAAGCCCTTCATTAACGAAATTCCACCATCTTGGGCGCGGCCCGTTGCCGAAGTTGGAGATACGTGAATTGTTGATGGCGTCTTGACGTGACTTCTGCGATTTCCGACCGGTTTCATAGGAATTTGGGTGTGGGAACGGCAAGGAAAAGGAGAAATGACGTGTGACTGACGATCACAAGTGATGCAAATGATCGACAAGTGTGTCTAATTAATGGGCCAATCAATAACGGAGACGCAATTAATGATTCGATCAAGCAACATTGAAATGGATGCGTAGATGCCGAACACAAACGACGAGAGACACGCAGACATTTATGAATATAAACACACATACATAAAGAAAAAGTTAGCCTTAAAATTATACATTATACGAAAAGGGGTTTCCTTTTTAAGATGTTTATTTTTATTTAACATGATCAGATCCTAATATATATCTATATATATATATATATGTGTGTGTGTGTGAGTGTGTGTGCGCGTGTGTGTGTGTGTAATACTGGACATTGCGGTAAAATGCGAGAAGCGAGAGTCTGTTTCATACTTGAACGCAATAGTCAGGTTACTAGGGGGTATTTTTTTGAAATTTTCCTATCAGTCTACTTTTGTGCGTATTCGTAAGACTTAATGATGGAAATGTTTAATTATTTTACTATGTGAAATATACATTCACAGATTAAATAGAGAGATTAAATATAGTGAAGAGGCAAAGATAGATAGAAAGATAGAGAGATAGATAGTGATGAAGTTTACATAGATAGATAGATAGATAGATAGTGAAGAAGCTTACACAGATAAATAGACAGTGAAGAGTCTTAGACAGATAGTTAGATAGGTAGATAGATAGATAGTGATGAGGTTTACATAGATAGATAGATAGTGATGAGGTTTAGATAGATAGATAGATAGATAGATAGATAGTAATGAGGTTTAGATAGATAGATAGATAGATAGATAGATAGATAGTGATGAGGTTTAGATAGATAGATAGTGATGAGGTTTAGATAGATAGATAGATAGATAGATAGATATGATGTTTATATAGATAGATAGATAGATATATAGATAGATAGATAGTAATGAGGTTTAGATAGATAGATAGATAGATAGATAGATAGATATGAGGTTTACATAGATAGATAGATAGATAGATAGATAGTGATGAGGTTGAGATAGATAGATAGATATATAGATAGATAGATAGTGATGAGGTTTACATATATATATATATATATATATATATATATATACATACATAGATAGATTGATAGATAGATAGATAGTGATGAGGTTTACATAGATAGATAGATAGTGATGAGGTTTACTTAGATAGAGAGAGATAGATAGATAGATAGTGATGAGGTTTAGATATATAGATAGTGATGAGGTTTAGATAGATAGATAGATAGACAGATAGATATATGATGTTTATATAGATAGATAGATAGATAGTAATGAGGTTTAGATAGATAGATAGATATGAGGTTTACATAGATAGATAGATAGATAGATAGATAAATAGATAGATAGTGATGAGGTTTACATAGATATATAGATAGATAGATAGATAGATAGATAGTGATGAGGTTTACATATTTATATATATATATACATAGATAGATAGATATATAGTGATGAGGTTTATATAGATAGATAGATAGTGATGAGGTTTACTTAGATAGATAGATAGATAGATAGATAGATAGATAGACAGATAGATAGATAGATAGATAGATAGATAGATAGATAGATAGATAGATAGATAGTGAATAGTCTTACATAGAGTGATAGATAAATAGTGAAGAAGCTTACACAGATATATAAATAGTGAAGAGTCTTACAAATACAGGAGTGTGTACACATAGATATATGCATAATGATACAATTATTTAAATTCTTGCATATTATATCTACAGGATTGAAGGAAATTATATAGATTTATTAATACGTAATTATTTCACTATTCATATATAAAATGGTAAGACAAAATGGAAAGAAAAGTTTACTTGTGATGCATTCCATTCGTTAGGTCTGTATTAGTTATATATAATTGTATTATAATATTTATTGATTATACATTATTTTAATAGATACAAATATTTAAGTAAATTTTCTTTTTATAATAAACATTATTAACAACAATTACCGTCCTGAATGTCCGAGAAATCTCATAGAAAATATGTTTCCTCCGACATATTTTCTGCAAATATATTAAAATAATTGTCGGACTTAGTCCATCACATAATATATAATGTCATTTGTCTACGTTAAAATACGCTTCGAGAAGATATGAGCGTTCGAGAAAAATCAAGGTGAATTTGTAGTTTAAAAGCAGTAATTCGACTTTGTTAGCTCTGTAGCTAAATGGTATAGCACTTCAGACTATATGAAGATTTCGTGTATGATGCAGATTCGATTCCTGCAAGATCCAGTCCTCACTGGGTGCTCTGTATTTGTGGACTTGCGCCAAAGGACCGAAACTATTTCATTGTCATTTGTTGTCATGATGGTTTCCAGAACAATGTACAGATAGCAAAAAAAAAACATTGCTAAGGGCTACAAGATACGGGAAGTTGTGGAGAACCATGATCGTCCACGCTCTTTCCTAATGCCATGTTCCTTCAGTACGTATGCGATTACGGTTCTACAAATATTCTTTTTGACTTAAGTATCTGTGAACTGCCATAAATTTATTGAAAAAGGATGTAGCTGTTTCATGTGGCCTTACCTACCTGTTGGGATTTAGAGAATTTTTTTTTTTAGTTTAGTTGCCATCCGAAGTTAGAATGCCTATTTTACCCTGCTATCCGCCGGGATGGGGGCGAAGGTTATCGGTATACGTTTTTGCTCATTAGATGAGCTGGGAGTGAACGAATGCACCCTTAATTGGGCGTGACAGCTCAAAGCACTGGGAGGGAAGTGACGTTCCCTATCTCTCTACTATCAGTTTCGATTAAAACATTTCGGTAAGGAACGTGTGCGAGCTTTGATGGATGACTTTCCTAATGAAGCTAAAATAGAGAGAGAGAGAGAGGAGTTCAATCTCCATGGAAGTGGAACTATTTTGTCTGCTAGCGAGCACTACGAGGAAAGAAACATGTCCGACTATTCGCATTTGCCCATCACCTGGTTCGTATCGTTTCATCTCGTTGTCCAAGCTCAGGAATAAACGAAAATTATTTCTTTAACTAATTTTCGTTGTGAGGCAATTTTTTTCATCAATGTTGTCATTTTTTGAATCACGCCGATTTTTTTTTTTGCATCAAGCCACAGCGACGACACGGAAAGCAGCTTTTAAACTCCAAACAGGTCCTTGTGGGTGACATATTATTTTCCACTCTACAACCTCTTGCTTACAGACGAAACTACGCGAGCCTCTCGCTGTTCCATCACTATTTCCATGGAAAGTCTTTAGACGAACTACATTCCTTAGTTCGACCAGTTCTTTCCTTTAATGTTAACCCTCTCCCACCAATGCCAGGCACATTGTAGCGGGTCAGCCTCATTCTCTTCGTATACTATTGGTTAGATATATAACCCACTCAAGCAACGTCTTCCCACGTACCGCTTCTCGCTGAAACCAACTCCCAAGAGGATGTTTCTCCGATCATTACAATCTTAACCTGTTCAAGTCTGCCGTTAACCGTTATGTTTCCCACATATCTGAATAAACTAGTGTAGGGATTCTTCCCTGCGCTGGTAGTATCACGGCTACGACTAGCTTGGACCGGATCTGGTCTGGACCAGCTATGACAAGCCAAGACCAGCTCTGACCAGTTAGGACAAGCTATAAAAGACCAGCGGCCCGAGTGAAAACACTCGGGTCCCCACGTTAAAAACCGACCTTGTGTCACAACCTGACTCAGTGGGGAGTCAAGTAAATAACTATCTGAATAAACTGTATCTTACACAGTAATTTTATAACTCAAGTGGCTCTTGGGTTTTGTTCAGAGTGGACACCATTGTCAAAAAATCATAATAATAATAATAATAATAATAATAATAATAATAGGTACTCGTCTATCACACCTTTCCCACGGGCATCTATGTGAGATTTGACTGAAGAGGCTAGGCCGAAATTTGAAATTGGCTCGTTGATTTTAATTTTCGGTCTGATGTAATTTGTACTTCTCTATTGCATGAACCTATCACTTCTCTTTTGTGATTGTTTTTCATTTCGTTTTCGCTTTTTTTAAAATTATGTTTCACATGTCACGTTTTTAATCTATTTTCCTATTGAATCGATCGCTGCATTCGACTTTCATCTTTGCTTGACCCTTCACTCTTGAGACTGTCACTCTAATATCACCCCTATGTTTATTAATCTTTCCTTTACAATCACCGCCCCTCTTACCTTCAACGCCCATTTCACTTCCCCGATCTGCCTATTTCGCGAACTAGGGTTGTTTTATGAAGCGTATCTCCAAGCTGTTCCTGTCATAGCCAATGTTGACGGTGGTAGTTTGAAACGAGCATATCGTGAAATGTCGATTTTTCATGTTTATTAAGGCCTCGCCTTCATGGAAATCCAATTACGACCGCAAGATAACATTTAAAAGCCTTTCTCACACACTCGAAGAATTCAAGTAGCGACTTGAAACCAGATTAACGTAAGATAATCTGTGTTATCTTACAATCATTTCTTTCCAAGCAAGGTACTGAAGCCACTAAGACGCAAGGAGGTTAGTGGGACTGAGAGCAGAAGGAACAATAAAAGAACAGGAATAAAGAAGACAGAATATAATTATTGACATTGTATTTAAATTTTTGAATATCAAAGTTGACTGGAAAGCAAGAAGCCGAAAGAGAGTTCCATACGCAAGAAGTGCGAGAGAAGAAACTGTTAGCATAGAACTTACCTTTACATCTAGCCATTTCAACTTTAAGATGATGAGACCTTTTTGCCAATCTAGTACTGCGCTGAAATTCATGAAGGGGAAATTTCATCAGAACATTTACGATGAAAATATTTATCGAAAAGACACAGAGAAGCAAGGTTACAGTGATGAGAAAGATGCATGTTTAGGACCGATAACATTGCAGATTATTTGGATTTTATCCTGATTCACTATATACATAGAGGCACAATAGCAGATGGAAGCGAAATATTCAATGTTCTGAGATTTTGACTTAAAGAATGTCTAGCACAAAAATGGTAAACCGAATAGTTAGACTTATAAATGTGCAATAATCTAAGTTAACCCACATACTTTATTTAAAAAAAACCTTATTCTGCTCCGTGGATTAATTAAATTAACAAACAAAGATTGTATAAAAATGAACCGTAATATCTCTCTCTCTCTCCCTCTATCTATCTATCTCTCTCTCTCTCTCTCTCTCTCTCTATATATATATATATATAAGCTTATATATATATATATATATATATATATATGCATATATATATATGCATATATATATGTATGTATATGTATATATATGTATATGCATATATATATGAATATATATGTATGTGCATATATGTATATGCATATATATATGCATATATATATATATATATCCATATATATATGTATATATACATATCCATATATATATATATATATATCCATATATATATATATATATATACATATATATATATATATATACATATGGATATATATATATATGTATATATATATATCCATATATATATATATATATATATATATATATATATATATATATATATATATATATATATATATATATCCATATATATATATATATATATATATTCATATATATATATATATCCATATATATATATATATATATATATATATATATATCCATATATATATATCTATATATATATATATATATATGTATATATATATATATGTATATATATCCATATATATATATATATATATATATATATATATATATATATATATATATATATGTATATCCACATATATATACTATTCATATAAACAATACCGAATGAATCATAACCACATTGTCTTACATGTACAACGAGATGAAATATCTTTCCAACATTTCTTTTTCAATCTTTGCTCTATGCATTTTTGTTCGCTTTTGTTTGCATGAAAACAAATATGCCGTCTCATGTCTGCGCATTCGAAGGTGAACTGAAATCTTTTATTTTCCAAGGCAAACTGCAGAATTATTTTCCACCCTACAAACCCATTACTCAAAGAAGATATTTTTACGAGCCTCTCGTTACTCTTTCATGGCATCAGGGACGGCGCGTTTTACACCCGAAACCCCTGACCAGGGGTTCGGTTTTGGGGCCTCGTTTTTGGGGCCTCGTTTTTGGGGCCTCGTTTTTTCAGCACTGTTTTATCGGCATCCGCCATTTTTTTTAAAAACTGACGTTGCATTGTCTGTCATCAACTAATAATATACATCGTGTATCTACATGGTCACTGCGGTGCGTACTATACACAAGAACAAGAGGTTGGAGCACCAAAAGTGCTAGTTTCAGCAGCGTTTTTTTCTGCTTTTTGTACTTTTTAATTTTTTTTGCCCAAGCTATAGTGTCAGTCATCAACTATGATAATCGACAAGGCCGGTGCTTACTACGATGAAACTTGCAAACGCGGGTGAGGGATGCCTACTGGGGAGTGAGGCACGAGTGCTAATTTCAGTAACTCTTATATTTTAAATTGCAATTTTCTTTCTGAACTGTTCTTTTAAATCAATTAAAATTAAGAGGGTAATATATAACGGTAAAATCATTTTTTATTCCGAGATCATCCACTAAGGAGGATCTTTGATTTTTTTTTACTAATAGTAATAATAACAAGAAGTCCACGGCTAGTAATTAAAATAAAATTTCTAGTCCATACTTTTAACATTTCTAGAAAGATAAAACCGAGAAAATGAGCGCATAAAAAAGAAAAAATGTTTAAAGTTTTTAATGCATGAAAAATTTTCCCGAAAACTGAAATACATTTTCTTAAAGCAAATTTTTAAGACGATCCCGTTTGTGTTGTGTTGGAATCATTCTAAAATATTTTTTCAGCGGCGATTAATCTTTAAGTAAATGAAAAAAAATGGTACTTAAACATTTTTTCGGGTAAAAATTAGTCATGAAAACATTGGTGATTATTACAAAAAGAATAACATTTTTTCTGATTTAAAAGAAAAAAAACCCTCTTCATTATAAAAGTAAATAATTAAAGAATATGTACTGAAATTTTTATTTAAATTGAATCATTCCCTAATTTTGAGCCCCACTTTTTCCTTCGAGGGTTTGTGCCCCTACCCCCAGGTTGAGAAACTCTGAAATCAACCTGGAGTAAAGAGGGGGTCCACGTATCAAATTTTCGCTGGATGGTGGGGCGATATCCTAGCGCCGACCCTGCATAGCATATGTTAAGACGAGCTACATACAATACATGTTCAGCAGTCACTGCATCGGCGGTGTGGCTTAGGCAAGCAAGGCTAACGGGGCCCACTTATGTCCAGGCTGGTTTGAATTCAGAATTCCCCTTCTCCTACAATCATTGTCTCGCTATTTTCTCATAATAAGGGAAATGGTTTCATGCCTTTTCCCAAGGGTACTTGCGCATCAGTGACTGTAACGAACACGAATCTCCGATATTTCATTCAATTGGACCACTGCGCATCCGTTAAATAACATATATCTACTCATAATATACACTTTGTGCTTCCTTATTTTTCGACTCCATACAGTAATCCTCTACATTGAGGGGCTCTCAGTCCTTGTATTGGATGAACAATAGTATAAAAAAACAACACTTCAACGTGTGCCTTCTGGCCAATACATATTCATGAGAACATATCAACTTTTTTTTTTAATGACGGTTGAATTTAGCTAATTTTTCAATATTTTGTTTGTTAAAAAAAACAAAAAAATATAACCTGCACACGGATAGATAATGGATTCATTACATATACAAAAACAGATAAGGTTGTCATACAAAATCTGTCTTCTCACTGGATATTTTAAAATCTATACAATGAGTCGATTCTGAGAGCATTAGAAATCCTACCAGGCTTCATTATTAGCTGTCACAACAAAAGATATAGGGATGACACAGTGTTGATAGCGGACACAGAAAGGAAACTACAAGAACTCCTAGAGAAGATAGAGAAAGAAACCGGGAATAGAGGAGTAAATATCAGTTGCAAGAAGAGAAAATGCATAGTTGTCAGCAAAAAGGAACAGTCCAACATGTAAAATTACACATTGGAGATGACAAAGTCAAAGAAATACATCGATTTAAATGTCCAGGATGTGTTTTAACAGACAAGGGAAAATGCGACACTGAAACCAGACGGTAAATTGGCATAACGAAAAGTGCCTTTCATAAACTCATTAAAGTATTAAGAATTAGAAAAAAATCGTTAGAAACAAAGGAAAGAGTACTGAACTATTATATAATATCAGTCATCCTATCTAGCAGTGAATGCTGGACAATCTATTCACATATGCTGACACGTGATATTTTAGCGTAAAAGGTGAACAGAGGTGAAGATAATGGAATGGACACTATCAAGTCCCGATCTGAATCCGAACAAACATTTATGGTCAGTTGAAAGATGAAATTATATGAAGGTGAGAAACAATATGACAGCAAAGCAGACCTATGCAAAGCAATTAAAACCACCATGTTGGAAATTGAACCTGCTGAAGTAAAAATATATCAAAATCAATGCTGGCTGTTACTGAGAAGTAGGGTCACTATATTATGATGTAAATGCTTCAAAGATGGCTGGATAACAAATATATTTCATATCGAGGTCAGACCTGCCTATCTTAGACTTACACCATCAGACAAGAGAAAATAAAGGGTGTTCCAATAACTTGGACCGATTTTAAATGTGAATTAAGTTTAAGCGCCTAATGATTTTTTTTTCTTTTTCTTTCAGCTTTGGTGGAGATTTGGGCGGTATTATTTTTCACACATAATTGCCATGGCTTAAATAACATGATCCAATAGAGAAATAAATAAATTTTTACCAATAACACTGATTTATTTACTGCTGACTTTGATCCGTCTTAATGAAACACCCTTTATATATATATATATATATATATATATATATATATATATATATAAAAAGATCCAAAATAAGGCCCGAATTGCATTAGCATGGATATAGCAGTCCTATAGAGTACTGAGCTGCTACATGACATCTGCCCTCCTATACGGCAGCGAATGTTGGGCGGTATTCTCAAGGAGGAAGAAGAGACTCAAGGCGGGGAATATGTGGTTCTACAGAAGGATGCTAAGGATATCATGGACCGAGCATATGAGCGACGATGAGGTCTTGGAGAGGGTGCAAACAAAGAGGAACTTTATGCTTAACATAAGGAAGAGGAAGATGAAATTTCTGGGACACGTGATGAGAAAGGAGGGTCTGGAGAATCTGATACTCACGGGAGGAATAGAGGGGAAAAGAGTGAAAGCAGCACATGACATGTGGTGGGCTTGGGCAGGTGGATGGCGGAGCTTGGTCTTGGGGAGTTGGCAGAAACACAAAACTTGTTGATAGCCACAAGGGGTAGGGGGAAGTGGAGGGCCATGGTCGCCTACGTCCTGATAGGACACGGCACATAAAAGGAAAGAGTGGTGACTATCCTACCAAGCCTGGTGGTATTGTGAGGTACTGCTGGGGTTGGCGTCGTGGTAATGATACTTCGGCTCCGAAACCATGCCTGAACTCAGTCATCATCTGATGAAGTTTTTGCTGGAAGCAACACTGTTGTGCAAACAGCAGTCATAATATAAACTTATTCTGTTATTTGTTCAATTATGGGTGTTATTTGTTTAATAAGGTTTTTTAATCAATTGGAGATTATTTTATTAATTTGTTATTATAGCAAAAAGTGATTTTCTGCTTTTGTATAATAACTTCATTCTACTGCTTTTACAATAAATCCAATAACTAAATAAACATTTCATTCAAATGTTGGTTTGGTCAATATTTATTTTGAATCATACAGAATTGTGGCACGAGGCTTGGGGGAGAAAAAGGGGGAGTGGTCTTCATTAACTATCCTAGTCCTAGTTAATCAGATTCGCGTCCCATTCATTCATTAGAATTTGCTCATTCACTAAAAGAAATTGTCCATCACCTCTCGATCCTGCATTCACCAAAATACCGCATATTAACAGGGGGCGGGGGGGGGCAAAAACACACCATGAGATAAAAATCTGATGAAAAGTTCAAAATGTCTTAAAAAAACAAATTAAATGTTTGTGTGGTCTATGAATTGTTTAAAATTACACAAAAGTTGTTCAATGCAAATTCGAGTTATTGTGGTTTATGTGATTTGCATAAAAAAAACTTCAGATCGAGTGCACATTAAATAATGAATACGTAATTAACAGACGGCGGAGAGCCGAGTTCGAGTTAAAGTCAAATCCTTTACATTCACTTGCGTGCTAATACGCTTGAGAAAGGTATGAATCTTCCTCTCACCCGTCCCCAGCTATGTCCAGGTTCTATAGCCTTGGATGGCAAGTGGTCTACCGCAGAAAGAAATGGTAACCTACTGCGGGAAAAAAATCTGCGTCGTCAGTCATGTATCGCCTAAGCGTGTATCACACATGGCACATAACTGACTGGTCCAATGAAAAACGATACAAGCAAGAACATTAAAAACAACAGTGGTAGCCCATGTTTACACGAGATTTAAAAAAGAAACTGTATGGAAGTGCACATCTGAATATTATCAGGAGATAGAAATACTGTACATTACATTCACTTAACGTGATAATACTCTAGAGAACTGTCTGAGTCCTATTCTTCCCTTATGGGTAAATAGCAGGACAGACCGGGTTTTATAGCCTTGGGTAGCAATTGGTCTACCGCAGAAAGAAATGGTAACCTACTGCGGGAAAAAATCTGTCTCGTCAGCCATATATCGAAATATTCATGACACGCATGACACTTAACTGACTGAATCAGCATTCATACACACACACACACACACACACATACACACACACACACACACACTCACACACACACACACACATATGTATATATATAAATTTGAAAATATTTTTGAAGGTACAAAATCTAATTACAGAAATAAAAGTGTGTAGCTTAATATTGCAAGACATGCTCCTTGTGTTCAATTTTTTTTCCCTTCTCCTCTTATTACGCATTTTCTGTTGGTTTTAATTTAAGTTTAATCTCCCATTTAGGCCCTGATGAACGGGGGCGAAACCGGTTGCTTCGCTTTTTACATGTTTTGCAATATTAAGCTACACGCTTTTGTAATATATATATATATATATATATATATATATATATATATATATATATATATATATATATATTGATGTTGAATAAAAAAATCTTTTTACTTAATTACTCTGTACAAATAAAATAAATCGAGCTCATTTTTAATATTTTTATCTGGCTAGGACCCACATGGATGGTGGGATGGTGGGACTTGCTTCCCACCCGGATTCTTTCGTAAGGATTCGCAAAGGAGAAGAAGTGTTTTTTTTCCCCGACGGGATGGATGCTGCAGATGCAGTATCTGTTCCGCGCCAGAGGCTTTCTCTCCTCCCTTTCGTCCCGACACCGTTGGGTAACATCTGTTAAATAGCGGTGGTATGACCGGCTATGACTAGCTTAGACAAGCTATGACCAGCTAAGACAGGCTATAGCCAGCTAAGACCAGGTTAGAAAACTTTTAACCAGCTTAGAAAAGCTAAGAGCAGCGGCCCCATTGAAAACACTCGGGTCCCCACTTTAAAAACCGACCTTGTGTCACAACCTAGCTCAGTAAATCTCGGACCTCCTTGTCTGATAAACCTGCGGAATTTATTTTACCTTTACTATCAATCTCTCTCTCTCTCTCTCTCTCTCTCTGTATATATATATATATATATATATATATATATATATATATAGTAAAAGTAACAAATCAGTTGTTGTATAATCCAAGTGGATCCTAATAATATAACATATTTAATGATCTCAATATATTTATAATTACAGAGCGATATAATTAATAAACAATAAGATTCAAAATCACCTCATATAGGAAAAGCCTATTTTGGTAGACGAAAATATCGGTCGTCTGTCCTATCAATACCGGTGTGGACTAGGTTCACGTCCGATATAGAAATGTCACTGTGAAAGCTGAAAAAAAAAAAAAAAACAGTCGACAAACTATTAGGTCATTCCATAAGTTCTGTGCGAATTTTAACTTTTTGTTAAAATGTCCGAATTTTGAATAAAGAAAACAAGTGACCAAATGTTACATTTAATTAGAGATTCAATCAACAATGTACTTTCCCTGATTATCTATGATTCCTTCCATCTATTCCATTACTGTAAAATTCTTTTGGCTTTGATTTGAAGAACTCACAAATGTCAGTTTTAACCTCTTCCTGTGTTACAAAAACTGTTTCTTCCAAATGATTCCGTAAGCTACGAAACAAATGGTAGTCTGGAGGAGCAAGGTCGGGAGAATAAGGTGGATGAGGATTTTTCTCCCAACCAAGTTCTTCGATCTTTTGTGACGTGATTCTTGCTGTGTGTGGTCGCGCATTGTCCTGATGAAACATCACCCGTTTTCGATTCACTAGAGCAGGTCTTTTTTTTCTCAAAGCTTAGTTCAAACGCTCTAATTGCTGACAGTATATTTGAGCATTAATTGTTGCATTAGGTGATAAGAATTCAAAGTGGATTATTCCTTGGCAATCCCACCAGATTGAATGAAGAAACTTTTATCCATGAAGTTTCCTTCTCGGCTGTGGCTGGGGTCCGTCCCCTTTACCAACCCACTGTCTACGACGCTTAACATTTCGATAAGAGATCCATTTTTCGTCGCCAGTCACAAGTCTATCCAAAAAAGCTGAAACAAGTTGGCGAGAATGGAGAGCAGAGCAGATGTCAACTCGGAATTTGAGGTTGTTTTCAGACAATTCATGAAGCATCCATTTTCCAAGTTTAGGAACTTTTCCAAGTTGTTGCAGATGACGAGGAACAGTTGTATGGTTTGAACTGAGAACCACTGCCTATTCCTCAACTGATAAAGCAGGATTTTCTTCAAGGGCTGCTTCAAGAAGCTTTTCATCAAACTCAACTGGACGTCCGGTTCGATCTTCATCTTCAAGGGTGAAATCTCCACCTCTGAATTTTGCAAACCATCTTCTGCAAGTTCTTTTATTCACACATTACTCTCCATAAACCGAATGAATGTTTCTAGCCGCTTCGGCTGCTGAGTTTCCTTTCTTGAACCCATAAAGCATTATGTGCCTCAAATGATTCTTGGGTACTTCCATGTTAGCAGGGTTTTAATCAAACAAAATTTAATTTTATTGTTCTCTGAAATACAATTTGATCAGTTTAAATGCATCTAAACATAAAAATAATGTTCAGCTCCATTAAACATTATAAAATACTCTTTAAATTTCGTTCATTTTAACAAAAAGTTAAAATTCTGACAGAACTTATGGGTTGACCTAATATATTCAGTTTTATTATCAATTATCAAATATCCTTCCGTTAAAATGGTAATCAATTGTCGATGGTATGTCACGCGTTAATGGAGAGTTTAGATAGAGATAAAACATGAGATTGCCACTGATGACAATTCCATGTCATTGATTAATAAATGTCGAATTTTCGAATCCCTCTAACGATAAGGTCTGATATTTTCCCGAGACATTAGTGATTTACACGAGTAACAAGTCACGTACAGATTCGTCAACGCTTTGGTTGGCTACTTAACGTCACGTGATATTAGTGTAAATCAACCAATCGAAAGTCAAATCGATTCGCGTGCCCTGAAGTCTCGCGTGTCAGGTGATTGAAAGAAATAGAGACTTCTGAATGTAAACCTACTCTTAAAATTGCTTTGTTGTGTCACTTAGTCATACTAATTAAACGGTCAGGCTACAAACCCTGGGTGAGGTAGTGAAGAAGGACACCATAGGAGAGGGACAATAAATTACTACCAAATGGAGAAGGATTTGTTGGAATGAGTTGTAAGTCCTCAGTACACTACTGGAACTGCAGCTGAAAATGACAAGTGGTTGGATCGATCTGCTCCTTGCAATGAAAAGGAAAATAAAAAGAG
>OZ038478.1:24011286-24058786 GCA_964036315.1 Acanthosepion esculentum
TGTTTCCTATAAGAATTATATCTTCTATGCGGCCTGTACGAAATAAGATTTATATGCGTCGTACATGAATTACGCTACTTATATGAATTAATCTTTATATGCTTCAGTATCTGTCTATATTTCTGAGATGAGGTATTATGTCCTCAAAGACACATGGCACAGTGGATAAAGGCGTTAGTTAGATCCAGTGACGGGACCTAAAGAGTGTGAGTTCAATACCCGGTTAAGGCGGTGGAGAACTTGGAGAGGGGAATTAACTGAAAATAACTGATAACTGAGATCCATTAGACATGGCACGTGGAACTAGAGCAGTCTACCCCAGTGAGCGAAATAATGGGTTCAGTTCGATATTCCAGCCACCTGAAGAAGGCTGGAGCGTACAAGAGCCGAAATGTTGTAATAAATATGGCGACAAAGATGAGGACAACAGTCCGAATAATGTAAATAGTGAACATAATACCTCATCTCTGAAATATAGACGGATCCTCAAATTATATTTTTAAAATAAGTTTACCCCAAACAAGGCGATAATGCCTCTAAAACTCAAGACCTTACTGGCAGTCAAAGTGCATAAGAATAGTTTAATGATGAGAAAGGACAATAAAAGGACAGGTTTTAGGATGAGAGAAGATGACGATTGACATTGCATTTGAATGAATGTGGCAGGGAAGCAAGGAACCGGAAGAGAGTTCCACAGGCGAGAAGTGCAATAAAAGAAATTGTTAGAATAGAACAGTAACCCTAACCCTAAACCTAGCCAATTCAGTATTAAAACGATGAAACATAGTTGCCAGTCTAGTAGAACGTTTAAATTCATGCGATCTAGGTGCCAATGAGGAGAGTTGATTCGATCAGTTGATATGAAAATATATATGGAAAAGCGAAAGGGTAGCGACGTGACGGCGGTGAAAAAGCGACTTAAGTGAAGATGCCAGGTCCGGACATTCTTTGGATTTTGCGGTGAATCTCGACATATATAGCAGGGACACCATACTAGATATGTCAGCAATATCCAATGCACGTACGTATGGTAGAATTATAAATGTGCAAGATGGATTCTGACGAAAAAAAAAATCCGCCTAGAACTACACAGCGAATCAGGTTTTTTTAGTAACAGAGAATAAAATTATAAGGTACATTGAAAATTATGGGACACACAATGAGGAGTGAAAGCCTGGAAATTCTAACACTCACAAGGCATAACGAAGATAAAAAAAGATGGAAACAGTAAATAGATAGCATAATAGGACTAAATTATATATTATATTTTATTTTCCATATTTTTGCTACACGTGTTTCCGGTATCGCGACATTCATCAGTCAAAGAATGGTTATTTCCACATATTATTAAAACTAATTAATTTTACTTATGATTTCCGATGTTTAACCATTGTCTTTTGTGTGTAGTTGTAAAGCAAATTTTTCTTGAACTTGTGGTGAAAGTATTCTTCTGCTTAATGAGTAATTCGTTAAAATTATATTCTTGGGTGAATTTGATTTTCGGGTGTAAGCATACGCACATAATGGCCAAACAGATCCAGGTCGCATATTTACAGTGGATGTCCTTACGATCAAGCCACTCTCTAGACATTTGCGTCGTAGCAAACTGATTTCCCCTTTGTAGCATTTTTTATGTCAAAATTGCGGACAGATCCTTATGGTGGGTGGGCAACAAATACATTTGATGTATTGTTTTGTAAAATGTCCCTTTTGTGTTCATATAACGTTTTAATTATAGTTTTTGAGGTTTCTCATACGCAATTTTTGTGACATTTATTACAGGCGATGGAGTAAATTTCGTCTTCAGTATTTTGCTTAACATTTTGATTGTATTGAGTAAGTATATATATATATATATATATATATATATATATATATATATATATATATTAGGGTTATGTCTTTTTGACTTTGTGCAAAATAATTGATTTCTTGAATCATAATTTGATGAAATTTTCTTAAAAATAAAGTTGAAGGTTTAATTCACTTTACTTTTTATTACAATATCGCCCCCGACACGGATTGTCTAAAAGCCTATATAAGTATATTAGTATTATGACTTTATGGAAAACGAAATAAAATCTTTAAAAAACTGAACGAATTAATTAATTATTTGTTGACCGCTTTCAATGAAAGAATCTTGAAAGAAAGTTTGCTTTCCAACATATATATATATATATATATATATATATATATATATATATATATATATAGACAAAATACGACAACATGGAATATTTCCAGACGCAATATGCCTCTCGTAAAACCCCCACGTCATGGCGTTGTTTCATACTAATCCAAACCGACTAAATATTGAATTTAATTAGTTTAACAAGTGGATGATATAAATAAATTTTTCTCAGTCATTTTCAAAATTGGCTGCTTCATGTCAGATGAAAGCTAGCATATTTTCTAGGTTCAACGACTCGTATCAACATCGGTGAATGACTCAGCACCTATATTATATTAGCTGTTATATTAGATTGTAACAGAATAAAATACTTAGTATTAGCTTGTGATCATTGATAAATGACATTTTAAACTAGTGTTGCAATGTGGCAAATACAACTTGACTCACTTAAAATATAACTGGAATCTCGTAGCAATTATCAGCTCAAAAGTTGCCATCGGCGATTCTTGTTCAAATTTCTGCTTAATGTGTTCGATTTTGACTTCACATAAATAACCTTGCGAAAAGGATGAACCCATCTATCTATGAATAAAATAGCAGATCCGATTACACAGTCAAGACGGGTGGAAGATAGTCTAGAAGAACAATTCCAAATTCAAAACCCCTGAAGATGGCATCGAAAACATCTGCGATGTCTTTCCTCATAAGACATGATTAGTCACAGATAAGCAAGGAATCTGGAAAGAGCCATGATAGACTGCGTCACGAAGGTATATATATATATATATATATATATATATATATATATATATATATATATATATATATATTATGAAATGGACAATGTCCGACAAATACAAGGTAACCAAAAAAGTTATGTCCGTTTTTTGATTAGTCATTGAATGAAGTTGAAATATATATGAAATGCGTGTTGCAATTCTTTTCAAATTCGGTCAGCCGGAAGTAGGAACATCAGACGTTATAAAAAACACGCGCACAGTGCCCAGCCATCAGTTATAAGCCGGACAGCTGTGAGAAGGATGGAAGTGGCGAGAGATCTCGTTCGGGGCTGTTTGCTTTACGACTTCAAAGTGGGCTTATCAGCAGCTGTATCAAGTCGCCACGTATGTCAAGCGTTTGGGGATAGTGTTGTAGATGAACGTACTGCAAGGCGTTGGTTTCGAAAATTCAAGTCGGGGGATTTGTCTCACCATTAATGATCCTCGCAGTGGACGACCACAGGTCTTGAATGACGGACTCCTGAAGGCGGCTATTGAAGAGGAGAGTAGTCTAACGTGTGGTGAACTTGCAAGACAGTTCAACGTTTCCGATGAAACCGTTAGACTTCACCTGCACCGCCTAGGTAAGACGTACAAACTGAGCAAGTGGGTTCCGCAAACGCTGTTGGAGCTCCAGAAGGGACAACGAGTGGCAGCCTGCGTATCGCTGGTTTCTCGCCACCGTAGCGCATCCTTATTCAATCGAGTGCTTACCAGTGATGAAAAGTGGGTTCTGTACGAAACTCCCAAGCGTCCCAGACATTGGTTGTCTCCTCACGATGCTGTCCCTCACATCGCAAGACCGCTTATGCACCCGCGCAAGATTATGCTTTGTGTCTGGTGGACAGATCGTCAAGTGGTTCATTATGAACTGCTACCAACGGGCCAAACGGTCATTGGAGACCTATACTCGCAGCAATTGAAACGTGTGCAACAGGCATTGCGCCAGAAGGAGCCAGCACTGGTGAATCGCAAAGGTGTGCTTTTCCTCCTTGACAACACCAGGCCGCATGTCGCGCGAGTGGTCAGGGACACCATACAGCAACTTGGGTGGGAGACTTTGTGCCATCCACCTTATTCACCTGACCTTGCGCCATATGATTACCACCTCTTCCACTCCCTGGATAATCATTTTCGTGGGAAATCCTTCACCAATGAAGCAGACTTGCGCAAAGCTCTCACGGACTTCTTTGCGTCAAAACCCCCCGAGTTCTACCGCAAGGGCATTGAACAGCTGGATAACATTGGCAGAAGGTGTTGGATGACGATGCCGATTACTTCGAAGACTAAATATCAGTTACACATACTGTGAAGCGTATTATTTTTTTCCTTTAAAAACAGACAGGACTTTTTGGTTACCTTGTATTTTAAGACATTTTTATGTTTATACATTTTTTATAGATACACATGTTTAAGTAAATGCTCTGTATTTATAATAAACAGTATTTATAATATTTACCGGCCTGAATGTCCGAGGACGAGTATTTTCTATGAAGATTTCTCGGACATTCATTCCGGTAAATGTTGTTTAATACTGTTTATTATAAAAACAGAGCATTTACTTAAATATTTGTATCTATAAAATGAATGTATAAACATAAAAATGTCTTAATACAGGGTGTCCATAAAGTTTGTGTGCTCTTTAAAAAATTTATAACTTTATTTGTATTAGTGATAGAAATAATCTGTAAAAAATGTTACAAAGTTTAATGCACCTAGTTTTAAGTATAGCTAAAATAACTAATGTGATTCCAGGCATTACTGTAAATCAGTTGGCAAATGTTTCCCGTGAACTGCAAAATCGTATTACCCTTTGTATTGCTAATGATGGAGGACATGTAGAAACTTAAATAAAATTTCAATAAAACCTTAAACAATAGAGATTTACTTCTTTCGAATCCTTTTTACAAATTATTTCTATCGCAAATGCAAATAAAGTTATAAATTTTTAAAGTGCACACGAACTTTATGGGCACACTGTATTAAAGATAGGCTTGCGTGGTCCCGTCTGTGGGAAAGCGTTTGAAAATAATTCATTACCCACAAGGCGGCGTAAAATCTTTTCAACTCTGGCAATGCTTACAAATGTGAACTGCGCGTTTCTAGTCCAGATATGACAGAAATACTCATTTTTTTATTTTTATTTTTGTAAAGTCAGATCATGGTAGGTGGTGTCAGGTACTTCCTGGAGCGTTACCATTAGACTATAGTTTTTTCCAGCATCTTTACCTTAGGATCTTATATAGGAATTTGACTTGAGGTCAGAGGTGAAATTAAGCCCCAACAAACATTCAAAGTATGGAGTCTGTTTGGGAGTAGAACACTGTAATCGATATCTTCGAACTTTATAGACACCCTATATATATATATATATATATATATATATATATATATATATATATATATATATATATATATATATATATATATATATAACTTTTCTTCTCATTTCGTCAAAAGGTATCAAGAAATGTGGAATTAGTGAAAAGGAAGCACTCAGACATTATCTCTTAGCGTCAATCTTGCGTTTTGGACGGCTAGTGGTCGCGTTCCCTTGTCAAAGACATTATGTGCATTTAATCTACGTAAATAATTTACGTGACGAATGTACGTGTATCGCCTCCATTCAATTAAATTTGGCCATTTGTAATGATTCAGTCTCATTACGCCATAAACCATTCTAAGATCAGAGAACATAACGTATTCTTAGCCATCATCAGATATGATATTAAATCCAAATTCCTAGCATAATTAACATCCTAAACCAATACACCATCTACTCCGTACGATCATCAAAGTTAAGCAACTTAGTGCCTGGTCAGTACCTAGATGGGTGTCCGCTTAAGAATACCTGGTGCTGTAAGCTTGCATGTCCGGTTGTTATCGCTTATGGCCACATCGTGTGGAAACATTGGTTCCAGTACTATTACAAATGTTAAGCAACGTCGAGCCTAGTCAGTACCTAGGTGGGTGACCACTTAGAAATGTTAGATGTATAAGCTTGGACGTTCTGATGGTCTAATGCATATTAGCTCGGAAATATTAATCGGAGAGTTGAGCTCGATTTCCCGTTGAGTTCTTTGTATATTCACTTACGCGAAATTACCCTTAGGAAAGGTATGAATACCCCTCTTCTCCCTAGCAATGTTTTAATTAATGAGACTTGTATTACCAATTCATTAACGTAAAAATATTTTCTGACTTTAAATAACCTGCAAAGTTTTGAAGAGCAGTCGAAAACGAAATAAACAATCAATGCATACAATTTGAAAAAAAAAACCCCAAAAAACTATTCAATAGTTCGCAATTTCAAAAGTAACTTATAGCTGTCGTTTTCCAAGAGTCCCCCCCCCATAATCTGCCAAGTTAATTAATTTCAAGGCGACTATTCGCCTACTTTGTTTGCCATTCTTTTTTAAGTGGAGTCGCTATTGCAAGCGTTAGAATTGACTAGACGCTAAGTTCTGTAATTCTGAAAAGTCATTTTTATCGCCAAGCCGAACAGTTCTTGAATTAATTAGTCTTTTCAGCGTCTGGAACCAAATTACCAAATTATACAGGGTCCGCCAGAGAATTTATAACGAATCCGCGAATTTCTGACGCTGCCACTGCATCTAGATTCTACATTCGCCATTATATTAAATCCGGTAGTGCCTATAGATGCGGTAACTTGAATTAGTGTGTCGCGTTCAATTTCTTGCCGAGGCCAGTCTTTTCGCTTTTGAACGAATAACCATAAAAAGATATGAAAACACGGATTACCTAACTGATTCCTCTCTAACCAAGAGGTGTGGATAAATAGCTATGCTGACCGGAACCTCTGCATTTGGTTAGCAAACAATTTAGGAGAATGAGATTTCTGAATTCAGAACCAGATGGCCGTTGTGCTACCAACTCAACGTCATAAAAAATATTTGATACTGAGGCAACAAAACCTAGCGTTGTGAGGCGGGGGCCTCTATCCCGCAGGAGAGTCTACTTGGTTAACATGACACATAAACAGTAAATGCCATTTATAATGTAAAGGATGGGATAGATTACATTGTCGCAATTTTATATTTTTAATTTCGCGCATGCGCGTTGTTTGATTTTGTCGACAGCACACTATAGAAGGTTCGGTTTATAAAAAGAGTAGCATGACGTAATTCAGACCGCCTAAAATTTGGAAACAGCATGTGTACTGCTTGGCATTCGCGCCGGAATTTCCAATACGAACAATTCAGTGTGTTTGGGTGTCAATCTGAGGACACTACAGAGGATTCGGAAAGAGTTAGATGAATCTAATGGCGATTACGAAGGTTCGGCAACTTGAAAAACTCACTATAATAATTATGATGAGAAAGGAACTCCTAGAGTTTTTGGTGAGATCCAGGCCATGATTCACAATGATACTTCCAGGTCAATCAGATCCAAGATTCAAGAACACAGGCTTGTCTGAGTTTCTTATTAGGGAGATAGTGCACGAAGACATACAAGATGGGAAATGGTTGATTTTTATTCCGCTAATAAGCTTTTGAACAATACTCAAGCATCTCCCCCAACCGACCATGTTTTAGTCTTTCTCAGACGAGAAAAATTTCTGCCAGAGTAAGATAGTATACACACAGAACAACCGTTGGTTTGCTGAGTGCCCAAAAGATGTATCGAGAGTGATGAAAACCAAATATCCAGTCAACATCATGGTGTCTAGAGTGATCAGTAGTGATGGCGACGTTATACCTCCATTCATTCACATGGCCTCAGACTCAACACAGAGGCCTACATCAAGTGCCTTGAGGAGGTAGTGTTGCCCTGGATCAAGAGGGAGGCTGCTGGAAGACCCTAAAGCAACAGAATGCACCATGCCACACAAGCAGGAGAACCCAGTTATGGATGTTAGAAAATGTTTGCAAGCAAATTACCCCTCACATCTGGCCACCTAACTACCCAGACTGAAACCCTTTGATTATTATGTGTAGAATGATTGAGTGAGAGTCCAAGAAAATTACTTATAACACCAAAGACGAACTGAAGGCAAGGATTATGGCAGCATTCACAAAATTTAACAGAGAGACCGCTCAGATTTGCAGGAGATTTGAAAGTTGTGTGGAGGCCGTGGTTGAAGCCAATAGGCGATTTTATTGAATAAATTTACTCTTTAGTATTTCAAGATATTTTTCGTAATTTTGGTAAATATATTTGTTAAAATGCGATGTCAGTGTTACTTTCATTTTCGCCTAATTTAGACAATTTATCCATCGCCCCATTTCAATATTCCATGGTGAAAAGAACTTCCCTTCGATGAAAATTGATGTGACTTACTCCTAAATCTATTTCCCTTGTCTAAGTTTGTATGGATGTGCAGGTGGTGTATAGATAGAGGCTTCTTCTTCTTCTTCTTCTTCTTCTTCTTCTTCTTCTTCTTCTTCTTCTTCTACTTGTTCTTCTTCTACTTGTTCTTGTTCTCGTTCTTCTTGTTCTTGTTCGTCTTCTGCTTCTTGTTCTGCTTCTTGTTCTTGTTCTTCTTGTTCTCCTACTTATTCTTCTTGTTCTTGTTCTTGTTCTTCTTCTACTTGTTCTTGTTCTTCTTGTTCGTCTTCTGCTTCTTGTTCTTCTTGTTCTTCTTCTACTTGTTCTTCTTCTTCTTCTACTTGTTCTTCTTGTTCTTGTTCTGCTTCTTGTTCTTGTTCTTCTTGTTCTTCTACTTGTTCTTCTTGTTCTTGTTCTTCTACTTGTTCTTGTTCTGCTGCTTCTTCTTCTTCTTCTTCTTCTTCTTCTTCTTCTTCTTCTTCTTCTTGCCATGTCCCTTCAGAACGTAAGCGATCATGGCCCTCTACATCTACCCTTCCCTTGTAGTTCTTAATAAGTTTTGTCTTTTTTATTATTTCTCCCAAAACTTGTTCTACCATCCATTTACTCGAGGCTGCTTTCCTCTGTCCCTCTTTCTATCAGTCTGTATTGTGAGTATCAAACTTTTCAAGCCCTCCTTCCTCATTACGTCCCTCAGAAATTCCAACTGCCTCTTGATGAGGCTAACTATGTTTCCTTTTCCTTTCCATTTCTTTAAAACCTTGTCGTTGTTTTGGCCATGGTATCCTCAGCATCTATTTAGGTGTTTGAATTAGTTACATTTACCCTCACTCAGATTAAACTTGGGAATGCTATGAATCCATCTCTTCTCCTCCAGCAATGTGTTAAATAGCCGAACAGACTCGGTTCGTTAGGAGCTGTTGGCAACCAGAATAGGAGAAGGACACTTATATCAAAACAGCATGTAAACCTGGCGTTGCACATTGGCAAGATCCTGGAATTGACGATAACACTTTTATCACCATTTCAGTTGACTTAACGAATATATCGTTGTATTAGTATTCAAATCTTGGTTATTTATGAAAAAAATAAAACATTTTCTTGACAGAACACTATCGTCATCATTGTTATGCCCTTCTACTTGATAATATTCACAATATCATCTTCATAAGCTAAATAATCTTCATATATATATATATATAAATATATATATATATATATATATATATATAATTATAATATTTAAAAAAAAAATATGATTCCTTCGCTACATAAGAGTTCTTATGTTTCAAAAACGAGAGCCGGAACCCTGAATATAATTATTGAAATTAAGTTGAATTAAGGTATCGACTCCCGTTTCATCCTGAAGCAAAAAATTTAGGAACAAGCTATCTTGTGGTTTGAGCGTGTTTATAAGCATGGTCCTTTGCAACATTAATTACTATGGAAACGGCTAGGGTGGCCATATTGGTTAGGTGGTGGAACAGTTAATTCTTATCTACAGATCAGTCACCTTCGGAAAGGTTATGCCGGGGTAGGGTGGGATATTTATTCCAAAGCTGATGGTGGCGGTCACCGTCTCGTTAGTTTAAGGCGAAAGATAGTTCGTGGCGCGACGGCAAGTCGTTAAGTGTCGAGAGGATTATATATATATATATATATATATATATATATATATACATATAATATATATATATAGATATATATATGAATATTGAAGTCAACACTTAGAGGCGACAGGCTGTTTCATGCTAGACGAAATCGTCGGGCCACGAGTGTTGTTTTTTTTCTCGGCTATTTGTAATATGAGTCAGTGGTGCATTGTGGGTAGTCTATTTTGGCTGTTATTTTGCAGGAAGTCGTTTATTTGTTTATTTATTTGGGTTAAATTATTTTGCTTGTTTTTATTTATTTATTTTTTTATTTTGTAAAAAGAATAAAATATTAAAAAAATAAAAAATAAATAAATAAATAAAAACAAGCAAAATAATTTAACCCAAATAATTAAAGAAATAAACGATTCCGTTTAAAATAACCGCCAAAATAGACTATTCAAAATGCACCGCAGACCCGTATATATAAAAAAACGAGAGAAAGAAAAAAAACTCGCGGCCTGACGATTGCGTCCAGCATGAAACAGCCTGACGCCTCTAAGTGTTGACTTCAATGTTCACTTTTATATTTACACACGCTCTGATATTGAGCACTTCATCCCATAAATATAGCACACCTTAAGAGTATATTTCTTTATATATATATATATATATATATATATATATATATATATATATATATATATTTATATTACGGTTATGACTTTTTGAATTTCTGCAAAATAATTTATTTCTTAAATATTAATTTGATGAAATTTTCTTAAAAATAAAGTTGAAGGTTTAATTCCCTTTATTTTTTATTACAATATCGTCTCCGACACGGAATGTCTAAAATCCTAAATATAAGTATATTAGTTTTATGACTTTCTGGAAAACGAAAAAAATCTGAAAAAACTGAATGAGAGATCAATTAAATCCTGCTTGTTGGCCGTTTTCAATGAAAAATGCTTGAAAGAAAGGTTGCTGCCCACACATTTATATATATAATATCGCTAGTTACAACTCCTTTCATAGACAAAATATCATAACATGTAAGACCCTCACCTAATGGCGTTGTACTCAGTGGCCGTATTTTTCTTTTGCTTTCATGTTAAGTTAATGAAGAATCAGAATTTTAAGTAAGGAAATCTTCTCCTTCGATGGGGTCGTTATTTAGATATTGCCTGACTGGCAATGTCTAAATAAAACGTCTACTATCACAGCCAATGCCGACGCCACTGCCTGGATCGATGAGGATATGCAAGATATTGAACTAGTGTCTCCAGATTTGAAGAGGCTAAGCTATCGTGGACATTGCAGAAAGTTGCAGCTCTTGGGAATAACCTGTCTGAGTGGAACTTCCTCTTTACGAATGGAATATGAAGGAAATGAAGATGAGTCTACCAAATGGACAAAGCATGGCACGTGATAGCCGTAGAGGTCTGCGACTTGTCGATTGAATTAAAGATCGTATCTCGTCTGAATAAATTGCTGTGGAAATAGCGACATACAGGGTGTCCATAAAGTTCGTGTGCACTTTAATAATATTATAACTTTATTTGTATTTGCGATAGAAATAATCTGTAAAAATGTTATCAAGTTTAATGCACCTAGTTTTAAGTATACCTAAAATAACTAATGTGATTTCAGGCATTACTGTAAATCAGTTGGCATGTTTTCCGTGAACTGCAAAATCGTATTACCTTTTGTATTGCTAATGATGGAGGACATGTAGAAACTTAAATAACATTTCAATAAAACCTTAAAATATATAGATTTACTTCTTTCGAATCCTTTTTACAAATTATTTCTATCGCAAATACAAATAAAAGTTATAAATTTTTTAAAGTGCACACGAACTTTATGGACACCCTGTATTAAAGATAGGCTTCCGTGGTCTCGTCTGTGGGAAAGCGTTTATTTAATTCATCACCCACAAGGCGGCGTAAAATCTTTTCAACACTGGCAATGCTTAAAAAGGTGAACTGCGCGTTTCCAGTCCAGATATGACAGAAATACTCTATTTTCTTTTTGTTAATTTAGATCATGGTAGGTGGTGTCAGGTTCTTCCTGGAGCGTTACCATTAGACTATAGTTTTTCCAGCATCTTTAACTTAGGATCTTATATAGTAGTTTGACTTGAGGTCAGAGGTGAACTTAAGCCCCAACAAACATTCAAAGTATGGAGTCTGTTTGGGACTAGAACACTTTAATCAATATCTTCGCATATTGTGCTTTTCCAGCCTTAGAAGATCGGATCAAGTATCGAACAAGAAAAATACCAGCTTAACGACATATTTCGAAAAGCTGTCCGTCTGGGTCAGAAACAAAACAACACAAAATAAAAATAAAAATATTTAATGGAATGTATTCAAAAGGATTGATAACCCCAACAAATATTTAGAGTCTATATCGATCTATTCGTCTTTTATTCTTGTCTCAAGACTCTGTAATTGTAATCATGGTCGACCGAGCACAGGCGCCATGGCTGAAATATTTTCTAACTTTTGAAGGCGGGGCTTAAGCTGACTGGGGTCAAAAAGTAGTCTTTTCGACTGGTCAGAATTACTTTCATCTACAATTTGTGTCAAATTAAGACGTATGAAAGATTTTAAAATTTATGTATAACCGATTATTGACAGGAATCGAAATAATAACTGGAATACATGTTATACTTTGGTGAGGTTTAATAAATTTAGGTTATATTTTGAAGAAAAAAGTTAAGTCATTCCCTCAACTCGGAACCATACACGCGGAAGAGGCCGAAAAGAAAGAAGGAGTAGTTACGGAAATGAAGAATCTACTCTCGAGGTTTGGCTGGAAATCGTAGAAGAAATCAATAATAATGAAGGCAAGGCCGACCAAAGCCAAAGGCGCCTTAGTTTCTCTTCAGCGCAATACCCTGGGGATTTCCATACATATCTTCTGTTTTATAAAACGGTCTATCATTGCATTCCTTCCCCATCTTTTGTACAGGAATAGAGGTTTATCCGTTGTTTCCAGTTTAGGATTGGGTTTCAAGTTCCTTGTAAAGTCTACATTTTCTCTTCCTCCCACTAACCCAATGCGTCTTAGTAGAATTATCGCCTTTCTTGGGGTGGAACGATTAACAATAAAAAAGTAAAACATTAGAGATCTCAACTCCAGTAACTGTTATAGCGCTTTCTAGTATTTATTGGGGCTTTCCTTCCTAACCTTTTGTTTAACGTACTGTGCAACGTGAACATCTCTCTTCGATGTGCTACCCACTTTATCTGTTGACGCTGTTTAAACCTCCTCAATTAATGGGGTTTAGTCATTTTTTACCGATTACCTTCACTTCCTTCGTCGGGAACTCTAATTCTGTTCACAGTCTATTGATCTTTAGACATAGAGCGTGGAAACACCGGTTCCAGTACAATCACCGAAGTTAAGCAACGTCGAGTCTGGTTAGTACGGAGATGGATGTCTGCTTTCGAATACCAGGGGTTATAAGCTTGGATGTGCGGGTGGTGTAATGGATAAAGGCTCGGAATTTTTAATCGGAGAGCAGAGTTCCAATTCCTGTTGGGTTCTTTATATATTCACTTACGCGCAATTACCCTCGGGAAATGTATGAATCCACCTCTTCTCCCTCAGCTATGGGTTAATTATTTGGATTTGTATAATAACTAAATCATTATCATCTTTTCCCCCAACCCCGACACTCAAAAATGTTTTTACAATCGAAAAATATATTCTGAAATTGCATTTCAAATAATTATCATTTAGTATAATTGTCGTTTCAATGAATTTGTATTCAAATTATTTACAATTAGAATAAATATGTTTTGTTCTTCGGACAATATTCCCATAATCGACCAAAGTTGTTTTTATGTGGTGCATAAAAAATGCTCGTTGTGGACAGTATGTGAGGAAATCAGTATGGGTAAAGGTAGTAGGTTGTGTCGGAATACCCGGAAATTTCTTAGTAATCAGTGTCAAGCCGGCGTCCACAAGGCAGTCGCATCAAATTTATCCGGAAACTAAATAATTTTTCTCCGTGTTTTTCAGATTGAAAGATTGCAGCCAAAATTTCTCTTCGGTAGAAACGGTAGAATGGATATACCAAAATTTTTTATGCTTAGTCTCTTTCTTTGAAATTAAAGAGAAGATTTCTTTGTCCTCGAAGTTTCCTAGACAATTAAATAAATGAGTGAAACTAGATTCAGACGAAAAAACCTGTCCGAGTTCATTTAATCTTGTTTCAATTTCCGTATTGAGAGTGAACTGTAATATTGGATAGCAAAAAGAAAGAATTGTTCTCTTATTAATTTAAGCTTTTCATGCAAAGAGTCAGCTGACCGCGATGCACACATGGGGATACTTGATTATTATTATTATTAGTATTAGTAGTAGTATTAGTAGTAGTAGTAGTATGTTTCCTGCTTTGTATCCTAAAGAACCCGGTCCAAACTATGGTCCTTAGGCCCTATAGAAAAATTGTCATTTAATTGATAGTATTTTAGTATTATTATTTTTTTGTGTTAAGTTTCCTGCTTTGTATTCTGTAGAGCCGGGTCCAAACTATAGTTCTTAGACCCTATAGGAGAACTGTCATTTAACTGATAGCACTTTTCTTAGTATATGGGATGTTCCTAGTAGGGCGATTTTCTGTGCACCTTTATGTTGATGTTACCTGGGACACTGTTAATAAAATTGTCCATTCCTTTTTTTCAAGAGGCCCAGAGCTCCGATTACTACTGCAACTCAGTCCTCATTCCCCACATCGTGTTAATCTCGATCTCCAGGTCCTTGAATTTGGACAATTTCTCGACAATTTTCATGGAGGTGTTCCTCTCAGATGGAACTGCTATTTCTATAAGCATACACTTCCTGAATGTCTTGACTTTTATGATAATATCAGGTCTGTTGGCTTTTATTTCTCTGTCAGTTTGAGTTGGCGTGTCCCAGAGGATAGTTACATCGTTATTTTGGGTAACTGTGTCTGGTTGGTGGTCATACCATCTCTCAGTTGTTTCGATTTGGTGCTTCTTACATATCTTCCAGTGCACATATGTCGCTACCCTTTTATGTCTGTGGGTATATTCATTTTTTTGCTAGTTCCGGAGAACCTCAGATAATATTCACGATAGTTTCATCATATTTTTCGCAGATCTTGCATTTAGTGTAAGTTTAATCTTTGATTATATGACTGATAGAATCAGGTTGCGAGACTTTTGTCCTCAGCTGCATTCATTGGGCTTTATTATTATCATTATTATTCAAAAACTTTCCTTAATGTCCTGCTGTGTTCATACATTGCGCCGAATCACTCTCTTGAACTTGATGGCACAATGAGTACGTGATGGATTTATTTAATGGCTACAGTTCACCTATGTGAGTGGTGGAAAGAGAGACGGTCTTCTCTTCTTATATCATAAGCTTGCAAGGGATTTCGCAGGATCACCTAATACCACTGATATTGTTGGGGTTTTCAATGCTCCACCTTATCTCAAATTATATCTATATATTTAGTGTGTTTTACTCTAGATTTCAGGGCGGTGTTGGTTTCAATGGGAACAATCGTGTCGATAAGCAAATAATTTATTTCCTTCTTGTCCATCATGACTATAACTGTTCTGTTGTCCTTAAATTCTCTTTTGGTTTTCATTTACCCGCTCCATAGAATAATTTCTCATGTTCGTACTAGTTAGAATTACGACTGAGACTTTCGCCAATGCTGAACAGTTTCATCATATTTTCCGCAGATCCTGTATTTCGGGTTAGTTCCATCCATGATTGTGTGATAGAATCTGGTTGCGAGGCTTTGGTCCTGAGCTGCAATAATTAGGCCTTCTGTCTCAGACTTCAGCCCGATGCTCCTCAGCCACTGATGTGTTTTCTGTTGGTCCGCATCTGCTTCTTTCGTTATTTTTAGTTATTTGCCATGCAACGCCTTGTCCTCCCAGTTTATTTTTGGGGGGAATTTCATTTGGCCAAGTTTTGCTTTCTGTTTTACTCGTTTGACGCAGATGGTATTTGCTTCTTTTTTTGTTGTTGGTAGGATTTTATGGATATTAAGCTGTTTCTTGCAGCGTGTATCTTCTTTTTTTTGATGGAGTGGATTTGATGTTTTCTATTTCTACGAAAGGTCATTGGTTTTCATGAGGCATGCTTCCAATCCAATTGTTGTAGGTTTAGAGTTAGTTCAAGTTGGATGAGACTTCCACATCTTAAAGCTCTTGGTTCGTACAGCCTATTAACATCTGATTTCAGGAGGTGCATCCTGATTTGGGTAAATATTATTTCAGGTCTTGGCGTCCAATCATTAAATGTCATTTAACTTCCATGTAATCATTTGTAAGCTCTATATTACTACTGGTGTTGATGGCCGTCATTATAGTGGCCTCAGTTCGTTTTCTAGTATCAAACGCATTTTCCTAAATTATTCTTTTCGGATCTTTTTCTTCATAATTGAATGTTGTATTCCGTCTCCATTAATTCCTAAGTATTTGTATGTACTATGTTGGACTAGTTCCTTAATCTTGTTGTTGATACCAAGGCGTAAATTCTTCTTCTTCTTCTATAATAATAATAATAATAATAATAATAATAATAATAATAATAACAACAACAACAACAACAACAACAACAACAATAATAATAATAATAATAATTATTATTATTATTATTATTATTATTATTTTTTATAACAGGTCCTATCTCAGTAACCGTATTATTATTATTATTATTATTATTATTATTATTGTTATTATTATTATTATTATTATTATTATTTCTTCTTCTTCTTCTTCTCCTTCTCCTCTTCTTCTTCTTCTTCTTCTTCTTCTATTAATATTATTATTTCCTTTGATGTCTGTTGCATACATATTACCTGACGGGTCCCTAAGATCAGAAATGGCATATCAGCATTTTCCACTGAACATGTTTATAAAAAATTAAAAATAAAACAACGTAAGACAAAACACATTTTACATAGAAAAAAACCCATTTGAACAAGAGAGTTCCACAAGATTTATACCAAACTATTTGTTCGTACTAACTAATCAACTACCCCCATCATGTTACTTACGTTTATGTTGCATTTCATAAACGCTGGTTGCGTTTCATTCGCTTTGTCGTGTTGATTACTACTACTACTACTACTACTACTAATAATAATAATAATAAATCTAGCAAGGTTGCTATCTTTTTACTTGTTTAAATAATTCAGTCTAGTTAACCAATTCGTGATTTATTTAGATAATGCCATAATTTCTTTTTCCGACTAATTCAACCAATTTGAACTAATGCGATAGTAGCAAGTAAAAACAAATCTTATGAGAGCTGTAAGTTTCCGAAGTTTTGTCAAGGCAGATATAAATTATTTCTATACAAGCATGATAAAATTACGCATAGAATTTTCTCAATAGCAGTATTGAATAAATTTGACTTAAAAAAATTGAGTTAAAACTAAATAACCCAGAATAAATTGTTACTAAAATCTGCATTTAAACGTTCTTATGCAAATTAATATCACCACTAATATTGTAAGCGGCACTTGTATATATATACCCCCTCTCTATCCGCGTCATGAGTGTCAACCGTCGGCTTCCTTTAACTCAGGCCTTCTCTTTTTCCAAAACCAATTACCTAAAGATGCTGTAAGCTATCTTTTCCTCCTCTACCGCTCTCCATCCTCTCAGGACTGTGGGATACTCGATGTCATTTCTGACAGCATAGATAGGGCCCTCTCTGTCCATCCGTACGCTCACATATTTGTGTTTGGTGATTTTAACGCCCATCACAACCAGTGGCTAAAGAACGCTACCACTGACCTCGCTGGCATAAATACTCTCAACTTTTCAATCTCTCAATCCGTCACCCAGATAACCGATTTCCCCACGCGTTTTTCCTACAATTGTGACTGTAAGGCCTCACTCCTCGACCTGTGTTTTACCTCCATCCCTGAGTCTCGTAGTGCCACGCAGCTCTGTCCTATCGGTAACTCCGATCATGCTGTCGTGTCTGTTAGCATCTCCTTCAGCCCCACCCCCTGCAAAGAGCCTCCTACCACCAGAACCACATTCTGCTACCAACGGGCTGACTGGGACTCGTTTCGAGACTTCCTCCGCGATGTCCCCTGGGATGCTGTATTTAAGCTCCCCACTCATGATTGTGCTTCTCAGTTCTCTTCCTGGATTAAAGCCGGTATCGAAGCTTTCATCCCCTCCATGAAATTCAAGGTCAAACCGCGCTCCTCCCCCTGGTTCACAGCTGCTTGCTCAGCTGCCATTGCCCATAGGAACCACTTCTTCCACCGTTTTCGTAGTGATATGTCCGACTCCAACAGACGTCTATTTACCTCTGCACGCAATGAGTGTAATCGTACCCTCGACGATGCCAAGTCACTATTTGCAGCTCGGATGAAGGAACGTATTGCATCCCGCAAATCTGGCTCCAAGGACTATTGGCGCCTCTGCAAATTGCGTTCTGAATAGTAACAAACCCTCCATTCCTCCCCTGTTCAATCAGTTTGAGGTCCTGACCACCTCTGCCGACAAGGCCGAATGCTTCGCTCGGAAGTTTTCTTCCAATTCTACGCTTCACTCTTCTGGGGTACCCTTGCCCGATTTCCCTCCCAGAACTGAGGCCCTCCTGGACGGCTTGCACATAACCCCGTCGTCGGTACTGGGCATTATTTCTAACTTAGATCACCACAAGGCTACCGGTGGCGACGGAATACCAGTCATTGTCCTGAAGAAATGTGCACCTGAACTGGCACCTGCCCTCTCTAAATTATACAACCGCTGCCTCAAGGAGTCCTGTTTTCCTGACTGCTGGAAGTCCTCTACCATTGTTCCTGTCTTTAAGAACTCTGGCGACCCCTCCAACCCTTCTAATTACCGTCCTATCTGTCTCCTTCCCTTCTTCGGCAAAGTCTTCGTTATCAACGCCGAAGTGATTACTCACCTGATATCCCACGATCTGCTCTCAGACAAGTAGTATGGTTTCCGCTTTGCCCGATCTACTGCCGATGTGCTTACGGCCATCACTGAATTTGTCTACCAAGCTATCCATAATAACGGCGAAGCTCGTGCCGTGGCCCTTGACATCTCCAAAGCATTCGATGGAACAAATACATTGAGTCAGTTGCATCATCCACTGCGAGAAAAGTTGGTTCCCTGTGCCGAGCCAGGAAATTCTTCTCCCCGGAATCGATCCTCCAAGTCTATAAATCTACCATTCGCCCTTGCATGGAGTATTGCTGCCATTTATGGTCTGGAGCCCCTGCTGGTTGCCTCAGGGTTCTTGATAAGATCCAGAGACGGATATGCAATGTGATTGGCCCTGATCTGTCATCTCGTCAGCAGTCGCTCTCTCACAGACTCGATGTTGCATCGCACTGCCTTTTCTACAAGTACTTTCACGGTAATTGCTCCGAGGAGTTGCTTTCGCTTGTCCCTAGGCCTCATGAATTTAAACGTCCTACGAGGCTGGCATCTCGTTCCCACCCCTTCACCGTTGAAACTGTTAGATGTAGACGTCTCTTCTACTCCAATAGCTTCATGTCTCGCACATCTCGCCTATGGAACTCCCTTCCCTATTACTGTTTCCCTGGCAAATACAATCTCCAACGGTTTAAGTGTAGCGTCAATCGTCATCTCCAGTTGCCTTGATCTATCCACTTCCCTTCTCCACTTCCTTTCATCTTTCATTCCTATCTTCTCTCGCTCTAAATCTTCTGTAACCCCCTTGCCTTGATCGACCCTCCGTCCTTCTCTTTCTCCACAGCCTCTCCATTACCACTCCTATCTGCTCTTCCTCCAACCCTTCTGTAACCCCATGCGTGATAGTGGCCACCAGCCTTGCTTGGGGTGATCCGCTTATAAAAAATATATATATATAATCAAGGGCGGGAAGCATTCACTACCTACATGGTATTGTCGTTAAACCCACGTTTAACTGACCTTGTGTCACATACGGTAGAGACATGGGCGCACTGAAAAGTGCTCATTACGTGTTTAGGCACTTCAACTTGGTGTAATGGTACCAAGCATGTATTGCTGGATCAGTTACTACTGAGTAATAAGTTCAATCCTTACTAGGTACCCTCCATGTTCGGCCTTGGGCAATATCTAAGCTGTGCTTGGATAGTCACCGTTACATTTTCGGTCACGGACACTTCGACGTGGTGAAATGGTTAGCAAGCCCATCTTGATAAACCAAAGCGTGTAAACTACTCTTTCTCTTTCTCTCTCTCCCTCTCTCTCTCCTGCTCTCTCTCTCTCTCTCTCTCTCTCTCTCTCTCGTGGTTTGTAACACCCTATTTATGATCTCTCAGTTGCGTCTCTGTCCTTGGAGAGTGTGCACTCAGGAGCGACTCCGTCAAAGGACAGAGTCGCAACTGAGGAAAATTATACTGAGAGGTGCCGGCTGGCAACAGCTGGCCGAGGCCGCGATCTCTCATTACACTAGAGAGAGGCATCGGTGCACGAACCGAGGCAAGCGCAACCGACGGCTGCGGGAGCTCGGGGAATTTTTATTCCTTGCCCGGGTGTACGCGCTCGGAACAAACACATTAAACCGACCTTGTGTCACAACCTGAACTCGTGGGGGGGGGGGTTGAGTAAATACAAAATCTCGCTAAATCAATTACAACTCAGTAGCGAGTTCAATCCTCACTGGATGTCCTATACATTCGACCCTGAGCCACATTTAAGCTAAGCTTAGAAAACCCCCATTACGCGTTTGGGTTCTTCTGTGTGGTGAAATTGTTAGCAAGCTTGGCTCGCTAGATCAGTTACGGCTGAGTAATGAGTTCGCTCCTCAATGAGTACTCCATATTTTTGGCCTTGTGTCACATCTGAGCTTAGTTTAGAAAATCGCTTTTTTGGGGTACTTCGATGTGGTGTAGTGGTTAACAAGCTTGTCTCGCTAAATCAATTAAGACTGAATAGTGTGTTCGATCCTCAGTGGGTACTTCACATTTTAGGCCTTGTGCAACGTAATGTAATGGTTACCAAGCTTGCTTAGATGGATCAATTACTGCAGAATTGTGTGTTCGAACATGATAGGGTGCTCCATATATTCGTTCTTGTGCCACCATTAGGTGTTAAGAATGTGGCCTGCTTTGTTCTTGTCTAAGGTGGGCGACACAAATAATATTTGGCCGTACGCGAATTTATAAAAGATGACAACCATAGATATGTTATTTATAAATAGAAAGTACCTTTTCTTCCGAAAATAAAATTATCGATTTTTGACGTAATCTTTCAGATAAGGAATTATCATATTCACATATGTTACTATTCGGGACAGTGTTTTCATATTGATTGTTATACTCCCAAGTATTCGACTGTTTTATCCACGGGCCTTCTTCTTGGAAATAACTCTTTATTCAGTTCACCGTTTATTCAATTCTTAGGACTAGGTTATATTCCTTCCGCTCATCACAGTTAACACACTGACATTATGACGCCGACGACGAATCATTTCTTGCTTGGTATTTCTAATCCATTTTCATATATCGGCGTGGAAAACAAATTTATTCGCACTGATACTTCTAGTGCGAAAACAATGTTAAGTGTCCATCTGAAACAAAATATCATTTCATAAAAAAAAATATTTTTCCCAAGTTGGCTTTTATAAAGCCGGCGTTTGAAGTAAGATATCGTAATTGACCTCTGGCAGGTCAACGTATTTTCGAAAGAAAAAAAAAGTGACGAGATATTGACGATTAAAGCCATATTGCATTCCCTGGTAGTTGTGAGTTCAGTCACTGGGTCTGGTAGAGTTGAAAAGTCTTATCCTCTGGCTCAATGGGATAAATTAACATAAACAACAAAGAGGGAAATAAAACTGGTGACTATTAACTGATAAGAGTTATTTCCCCTAAGCATAAAATAGGAACAGTCTATCATTGTGGAATGAATAAAGTGTTCAGTGTCAGATCAGAATTCTGAGAAGATTACCAAATATGTGGAAAGCCGAAGACTTCTTTTTTTTATGTGGCATGTCAATTCAGTACGTAGGCGATCATGGCTTTCCACTTCCCTCTATCCCTTGCAGCTCTCAACAAGTTCCTACCCTCTGCTTCCTCCCCCAGACTACATTCTGTGAACCACTAGGTGTGTCATGCATTGTTTTCCCTTGTCTCTCTTTCCCTCTATTCGACTCGTGAGTATCAGATTCTCCAGGCCTTCCTTCCTCATTATGTATCCCAGAAACTTCAGCTGCCTCTTCCTGATGCTAAGTGTAAGCCTCCTCAGTGTTTGCAACCTCTCTAAGACCTCATCGTTGCTCACACGCTCGGTCCGTGTTATCATCTTTCTATAGAACCACATCTCTGTCGCCTCGAGTCTCTTCTTCATCCTCAAGGGGAAATCGTACAGCGTTCGGACCGTAACGTTGTTAGTATAACAATCAAGATCAGCATGTAGGTTTGAATAGCAAAGTGCATAATAATGAAAGGTGGGAAATAATTAAAATAGACATTTTGGAGGTCAAATATCGTAATTCCTCGAAAATAACAACCATTATTTACTGTAAATTACAGGTGATAGTAGTGATGTGCATTATTAAAAGGTTTCAACAAAAATATTTTTGTCTTTATTGATTTATTATAATAAATATGTACTTGTTCTAAAATAAGAAAGATATCCCAATTTTCCTTTTAAATACAACAATAATAATTGTAAAATATTTTTGTCAATAAATTTATGTTTATCAGTAAACGTATGTTGGCCTCATTCAACTCATATTATCTAGCTACGGCTCTGTTTGATATTCTTTCTGCTAATTCTATTACTTTTCCTTTAAAATTTGCTCTGTAATTCGCACGTTTTGACAACATTTTGGCTGTAAAACAAAATGTTATATTTATCGGCAAATGCGCCTGGCAATTTTCAACATTATTTTAAGCGATTAGTTTCGATTTTATTCGTAATGTCAAGGTCGACAAAATATCTTCGTAATTATTATTATTATTATTTTTTTGACAAAATTTATAGATGAGTAGTATACATAGGGATATTTACATATTATGAAAGGGACAAAGTCTGACAATTATTTTAAGACATTCTTTTTATGTTTATACGTTCTTTTTATAGATACAAATATTTAAGTAAATGCTCTGTTTATAATAAACAGCATTAACAACATTTACCGGCCTGAATGTCCGATAAATTTTCATAGAAAATATGAGTCCTCCGACAGGAATCGAACCTGTATCCTATACGGAAACGTCATATAGCCTAATAAACATAATAATAATAATAATAATGATAATAATAATAATAATAATAATAATAATAAACATTTTTATAAACATAAAAAAATGTCTCAAAATGATTTTCGGACTTTGTCCATTTCACAATATGTGACGTCATTTGTTTACATTTGGATAAGCATTGAGCAGATCTGAATGTATGAGAGAAAATAATGGAGAATTGTAGTTTAAAAACAGTAAAACGACCTTGCTAACCGAAACGCTCCTCTGTGGCCCAAGGATCGAACCTGTAACCTATACGGAACCGTCATTTAGCCAGACGTGTCGTTACCGATTGAACCACAGAGTAGCATTTCGGTTAGCGAGGTCAATTTTATTGTTTTTAAACTACAATTCTCAATGATTTTCACTCATACATTCATACCTGCTCGATGCGTATCCAAATGTAAACAAATGACGTCACATATTATGAAATGGACAAAGTCCGAGAATTATTTTGAGACATTTTTTATGTTTATAAAAATGTTTATTATTATTATTATTATGTTTATTAGGCTATATGAAGGTTCCGTATAGGATACAGGTTCGATTCCTTTTGGAGGACGCATATTTTATATGAAAATTTCTCAGACATTCAGGCCGGTAAATACTGTTTATTATAAACAGAGCATTTACTTAAATATTTGTATCTATAAAAAGAATGTATAAACATAAAAAATATGTCAAAATAGGGATATTTGATAATTCATGGATCATTTGTTGGGGTGCGTATTATTTATGGGTGCGCTTTATTTTCGAGAAATTACGGTATGTTTAAATGCTCCGAAAGGAGTCCTTCAGTTTACACATGAACAAATTATAATGTTTTAATTACGACTAAAATAATTATATTGTGTTCTCTTCTTTAATTATCCATGTGATTGATGTCAAACATTGACCTCTCTAGCCGTACCCTGATATGTAATATCCTCTTAAAAAACATTCGAGAACAGATATCCTAATGTTTGGACACTCAAGTTATTCTAGTCAAAAAACGAATTTATTTTCTTTGCAAATTCTTTCGATTATAACACAATTTGGTGTCCTATAAATGTAAAACGCGTTTTATCTCTTTTGATAGCCACGTAAAGTAATAAAAATTAATGACATGTAATAAACTTTTTATATGAGAAACACAACTAGTAATTATGCATATAATAGCCTTAGCCGGGTCATAATTATAGCGACCATAATTCCTCCATCAATTCAGGATCACGTACAAAAGGCTTCTGCTTGATTTTCAATGAATATCTACAACGAAAGCATTTCTCTTGGACTTTTTATAGAAAAAACTTTTGAGAATAATAATAAATTTAGCAAGGTTGCTATCTTTTTTCATTTGTTTAAATAATTCAGTCCAGTTTTTAGAAAATATGAGTAAACAAATCGTGATCTATTTATATAATGCCATGATTCAACTAATTTGAAAAAAAATATTATTTTTGATTTAGTAAAATTTTTAGAAAGAGATTTTCAGTCTTAACAACATTTATGGTGATATGTGACATGAAAATTCGTTTCTCCTTGTATTCAATTCATTTAGTAGATAGGTTCGCTTATCAATTCATTTAGTAGATAGGTTCGCCTATCAGTTTATTTAGTAGATAGCTTCTATCAATTCATTTAGTAGAGAGGTTCGCCTATTAATTCATTTAGTAGATGGGTTCGCCTATCAATTCATTTAGAGATAGGTTCGCCTATCTTCCAGTCCCTTGAACAGGTTCAGAAGTTTAACCCTTGTTTCTGGTTTAGAATTGCGTTTCCGGTTCCTTCTAAAGTCTACACCAACTATATACTTATAATGTCTTCACCTGAACCCTGAAAATTTACTCACTATTACTTTTATCCCCCTCTGTCTTTACAGTAGGAGTAGATAGGTTCTCATCCCTTCTGATTCACACTACTTCCGGGTTCATTGAACAGCTGTAGAGGTCTATCCGATGTTTCTTACTTAGGACTGGTTTTCAGGTTGCTTCTAAAGCCTTTTCCTTCTTATTCACTGGCAGTATTTCCTTACTTGAAGATGAAATGCTTTTAAACCAATTCTCCCAAGCAAGACGATAATGTCACTAAGATGCAAGTTGGTGGTTTGTTTAGATACTGGAAATGAAACATATTTTCGAAGGAACCGGAAACCCAATCCTAAACAGGAAACAAGGGATAAACCTCTACTCCTTTACAAAAGATCAGGGAGGAGTGTGAACCGGACGATAGGCGAACCTTCATACTCCTATAGGGTGAGAAGAAAAAAATAATTACTGAATTAAATCTCACAGTTTAGACGGAGACGTTAGAAATATAGAGTTGAAGTAGACATTAAAAGGACCCGGAAACCTAATCCTAAACAAGGGATAAACCTTCTACTCCTGTTCAAAAAACATAGGTGAGGTGCGAACCGGACCTGAAGCGAATCTATCTCGTCCTATTGACGAAAAAATAACAAATAGAGAATATTTTCAGTGTTTATACGGAAACGTTAGAAAATTAGAGTTGAAGTAGTTTTTAGAAGGAACCTGAAGCCCAGCGGGAAACCTCTACTCCCGTTTAAAAGTTCGGGAAGATGTGTGAACTGTGCTATAGCTGAACCTACCTACTGCTATTATAAATAGTGTGCATTATTTAAAGACGTAATAGGATGTAAATTAAAAGGTTCAAAACTGAAACGGTGAAAATCCGAAGAGGTTTCACATTTCACTGAAGCAGATGTTATAGACACGACAGCGGCATCGACTCCTCGGCCTTTCTAGCTGATTTTCTTGCTTTCTTATTATCAATAATTATGCTTTTTGTTTTCTTTATGAAGCCAAACATCGTCTCTAATATATCTTTTCCCTTCGTCTTTCTTTGCAGGTTGGTTGGTTTCGTTGTTTTGTTTCATGACATATCAAAACCTCAGTGGGTCATTTAATGCCAACAAAATTTTTGAAATAGATTCATAGCGATAGTTTGTTAAAAAAAAAGATGCGTATGTATACATATATATTTGAAATATTTTTCAATTACTCATATTTTTGAGTACAATCCAACTTCTTTTATGAAATTTACAATCATGGTTAGTTTATTTTTGGAAAAAGTTTTTTAAAATGACTCACTTGGTAATATTTTGGTTGCACTAGATCACAATCTACACATTCTAGCAGTATATGTTTCACTGTAAATTTCTCTTGGCATGCAGTGCATATTGTGGATTCTGTGCCCTCTAGTAAATAATGGTGGGTGATGTAGGTGTAGCCTATGTGAAGGCGGGTCAGCACGTAAATTTCTCTAGGCATGTAGTTCATATTGGGGATTCTGTGCCCTCTAGTAAATAATGGTGGGTGATGTAGGTGTGGCCTATGTGAAGGCGGGTCAGCACATAAATTTCTCTTGGCATGTAGTGCAAATTGAGGATTCTGTGCCCTCTAGTAAATAATGGTGGGTGACGTAGGTGTGGCCTATGTGAAGGCGGGTCAGCACGTAAATTTCTGTTGGCATGTAGTGCATATTGGGGATTCTGTGCCCTCTAGTAAATAATGGTGGGTGATGTAGGTGTGGTCTGTGTGAAGGCGGGTCAGCACGTAAATTTCTCTTGGCATGTAGTGCATATTGAGGATTCTGTGCCCTCTAATAAATAATGGTGGGTGATGTAGGTGTGGCCTATGTGAAGGCGGATCAGCACATAAATTTCTCTTGGCATGTAGTGCATATTGCGGATTCTGTGCCCTTTAGTAAATAATGGTGGGTGATGTAGGTGTGGCCTATGTGAAGGCGGGTCAGCAGGTAAATTTCTCTTGGCATGTAGTGCACATTGAGGATTCTGTGCCCTCTAGTAAATAATGGTGGGTGATGTAGGTGTGGTCTATGTGAAGGCGGGTCAGCACACAAATTTCTCTTGGCATGTAGTGCATATTGCGGATTCTGTGCCCTCTAGTAAATAATGGTGGGTGATGTAGGTGTGGCCTATGTGAAGGCGGGTCAGCACATAAATTTCTCTTGGCATGTAGTGCATATTGCGGATTCTGTGCCCTCTAGTAAATAATGGTGGGTGATGTAGGTGTGGTCTGTGTGAAGGCGGGTCAGCACGTAAATTTCTCTTGGCATGTAGTGCAAATTGAGGATTCTGTGCCCTCTAGTAAATAATGGTGGGTGACGTAGGTGTGGCCTATGTGAAGGCGGGTCAGCACATAAATTTCTCTTGGCATGTAGTGCATATTGCGGATTCTGTGCCCTCTAGTAAATAATGGTGGGTGATGTAGGTGTGGTCTGTGTGAAGGCGGGTCAGCACGTAAATTTCTCTTGGCATGTAGTGCATATTGAGGATTCTGTGCCCTCTAATAAATAATGGTGGGTGATGTAGGTGTGGCCTATGTGAAGGCGGATCAGCAGGTAAATTTCTCTTGGCATGTAGTGCATATTGAGGATTCTGTGCCCTCTAGTAAATAATGGTGGGTGATGTAGGTGTGGTCTATGTGAAGGCGGGTCAGCACACAAATTTCTCTTGGCATGTAGTGCATATTGAGGATTCTGTGCCCTCTAGTAAATAATGGTGGGTGATGTAGGTGTGGCCTATGTGAAGGCGGGTCAGCAGGTAAATTTCTCTTGGCATGTAGTGCATATTGAGGATTCTGTGCCCTCTAGTAAATAATGGTGGGTGATGTAGGTGTGGCCTATGTGAAGGCGGATCAGCACGTAAATTTCTCTTGGCATGTAGTGCATATTGGGGATTCTGTGCCCTCTAGTAAATAATGGTGCGTGATGTAGGTGTGGCCTATGTGAAGGCGGGTCAGCACATAAATTTCTCTTGGCATGTAGTGCATATTGAGGATTCTGTGCCCTCTAGTAAATAATGGTGGGTGATGTAGGTGTGGCCTATGTGAAGGCGGATCAGCACGTAAATTTCTCTTGGCATGTAGTGCATATTGGGGATTCTGTGCCCTCTAGTAAATAATGGTGGGTGACGTAGGTGTGGCCTATGTGAAGGCGGGTCAGCACATAAATTTCTCTTGGCATGTAGTGCATATTGCGGATTCTGTGCCCTCTAGTAAATAATGGTGGGTGATGTAGGTGTGGTCTGTGTGAAGGCGGGTCAGCACGTAAATTTCTCTTGGCATGTAGTGCATATTGCGGATTCTGTGCCCTCTAGTAAATAATGGTGGGTGATGTAGGTGTGGCCTATGTGAAGGCGGGTCAGCACATAAATTTCTCTTGGCATGTAGTGCATATTGCGGATTCTGTGCCCTCTAGTAAATAATGGTGGGTGATGTAGGTGTGGTCTGTGTGAAGGCGGGTCAGCACGTAAATTTCTCTTGGCATGTAGTGCAAATTGAGGATTCTGTGCCCTCTAGTAAATAATGGTGGGTGACGTAGGTGTGGCCTATGTGAAGGCGGGTCAGCACATAAATTTCTCTTGGCATGTAGTGCATATTGCGGATTCTGTGCCCTCTAGTAAATAATGGTGGGTGATGTAGGTGTGGTCTGTGTGAAGGCGGGTCAGCACGTAAATTTCTCTTGGCATGTAGTGCATATTGAGGATTCTGTGCCCTCTAATAAATAATGGTGGGTGATGTAGGTGTGGCCTATGTGAAGGCGGATCAGCACGTAAATTTCTCTTGGCATGTAGTGCATATTGAGGATTCTGTGCCCTCTAGTAAATAATGGTGGGTGATGTAGGTGTGGTCTATGTGAAGGCGGGTCAGCACACAAATTTCTCTTGGCATGTAGTGCATATTGAGGATTCTGTGCCCTCTAGTAAATAATGGTGGGTGATGTAGGTGTGGCCTATGTGAAGGCGGGTCAGCAGGTAAATTTCTCTTGGCATGTAGTGCATATTGCGGATTCTGTGCCCTCTAGTAAATAATGGTGGGTGATGTAGGTGTGGCCTATGTGAAGGCGGATCAGCACGTAAATTTCTCTTGGCATGTAGTGCATATTGGGGATTCTGTGCCCTCTAGTAAATAATGGTGGGTGACGTAGGTGTGGCCTATGTGAAGGCGGGTCAGCACATAAATTTCTCTTGGCATGTAGTGCATATTGAGGATTCTGTGCCCTCTAGTAAATAATGGTGGGTGATGTAGGTGTGGCCTATGTGAAGGCGGATCAGCACGTAAATTTCTCTTGGCATGTAGTGCATATTGGGGATTCTGTGCCCTCTAGTAAATAATGGTGGGTGACGTAGGTGTGGCCTATGTGAAGGCGGGTCAGCACATAAATTTCTCTTGGCATGTAGTGCATATTGCGGATTCTGTGCCCTCTAGTAAATAATGGTGGGTGATGTAGGTGTGGTCTGTGTGAAGGCGGGTCAGCACGTAAATTTCTCTTGGCATGTAGTGCATATTGGGGATTCTGTGCCCTCTAGTAAATAATGGTGGGTGATGTAGGTGTGGCCTATGTGAAGGCGGGTCAGCAGGTAAATTTCTCTTGGCATGTAGTGCATATTGAGGATTCTGTGCCCTCTAGTAAATAATGGTGGGTGATGTAGGTGTGGCCTATGTGAAGGCGGATCAGCACGTAAATTTCTCTTGGCATGTAGTGCATATTGGGGATTCTGTGCCCTCTAGTAAATAATGGTGGGTGACGTAGGTGTGGCCTATGTGAAGGCGGGTCAGCAGGTAAATTTCTCTTGGCATGTAGTGCATATTGAGGATTCTGTGCCCTCTAGTAAATAATGGTGGGTGATGTAGGTGTGGCCTATGTGAAGGCGGATCAGCACGTAAATTTCTCTTGGCATGTAGTGCATATTGGGGATTCTGTGCCCTCTAGTAAATAATGGTGGGTGACGTAGGTGTGGCCTATGTGAAGGCGGATCAGCACGTAAATTTCTCTTGGCATGTAGTGCATATTGGGGATTCTGTGCCTTCTAGTAAATAATGGTGGGTGATGTAGGTGTGGCCTATGTGAAGGCGGGTCAGCAGGTAAATTTCTCTTGGCATGTAGTGCATATTGAGGATTCTGTGCCCTCTAGTAAATAATGGTGGGTGATGTAGGTGTGGCCTATGTGAAGGCGGATCAGCACGTAAATTTCTCTTGGCATGTAGTGCATATTGGGGATTCTGTGCCTTCTAGTAAATAATGGTGGGTGATGTAGGTGTGGCCTATGTGAAGGCGGGTCAGCAGGTAAATTTCTCTTGGCATGTAGTGCATATTGAGGATTCTGTGCCCTCTAGTAAATAATGGTGGGTGATGTAGGTGTGGCCTATGTGAAGGCGGATCAGCACGTAAATTTCTCTTGGCATGTAGTGCATATTGGGGATTCTGTGCCTTCTAGTAAATAATGGTGGGTGATGTAGGTGTGGCCTATGTGAAGGCGGGTCAGCAGGTAAATTTCTCTTGGCATGTAGTGCATATTGAGGATTCTGTGCCCTCTAGTAAATAATGGTGGGTGATGTAGGTGTGGCCTATGTGAAGGCGGATCAGCACGTAAATTTCTCTTGGCATGTAGTGCATATTGGGGATTCTGTGCCTTCTAGTAAATAATGGTGGGTGATGTAGGTGTGGCCTATGTGAAGGCGGGTCAGCAGGTAAATTTCTCTTGGCATGTAGTGCATATTGAGGATTCTGTGCCCTCTAGTAAATAATGGTGGGTGATGTAGGTGTGGCCTATGTGAAGGCGGATCAGCACGTAAATTTCTTTTGGCATGTAGTGCATATTGGGGATTCTGTGCCCTCTAGTAAATAATGGTGGGTGATGTAGGTGTGGCCTATGTGAAGGCGGGTCAGCAGGTAAATTTCTCTTGGCATGTAGTGCATATTGAGGATTCTGTGCCCTCTAGTAAATAATGGTGGGTGATGTAGGTGTGGCCTATGTGAAGGCGGATCAGCACGTAAATTTCTCTTGGCATGTAGTGCATATTGGGGATTCTGTGCCCTCTAGTAAATAATGGTGGGTGATGTAGGTGTGGCCTATGTGAAGGCGGGTCAGCAGGTAAATTTCTCTTGGCATGTAGTGCATATTGAGGATTCTGTGCCCTCTAGTAAATAATGGTGGGTGATGTAGGTGTGGCCTATATGAAGGCGGGTCAGCACGTAAATTTCTCTTGGCATGTAGTGCATATTGAGGATTCTGTGCCCTCTAGTAAATAATGGTGGGTGATGTAGGTGTGGCCTATATGAAGGCGGGTCCGCACGTAAATTTCTCTTGGCATGTAGTGCATATTGGGGATTCTGTGCCCTCTAGTAAATAATGGTGGGTGATGTAGGTGTGGCCTATGTGAAGGCGGATCAGCACGTAAATTTATCTTGGCATGTAGTGCATATTGGGGATTCTGTGCCCTCTAGTAAATAATGGTGGGTGATGTAGGTGTGGCCTATGTGAAGGCGGGTCAGCAGGTAAATTTCTCTTGGCATGTAGTGCATATTGAGGATTCTGTGCCCTCTAGTAAATAATGGTGGGTGATGTAGGTGTGGCCTATGTGAAGGCGGATCAGCACGTAAATTTCTCTTGGCATGTAGTGCATATTGGGGATTCTGTGCCCTCTAGTAAATAATGGTGGGTGATGTAGGTGTGGCCTATGTGAAGGCGGGTCAGCACATAAATTTCTCTTGGCATGTAGTGCATATTGAGGATTCTGTGCCCTCTAGTAAATAATGGTGGGTGATGTAGGTGTGGCCTATGTGAAGGCGGATCAGCACGTAAATTTCTCTTGGCATGTAGTGCATATTGGGGATTCTGTGCCTTCTAGTAAATAATGGTGGGTGATGTAGGTGTGGCCTATGTGAAGGCGGGTCAGCAGGTAAATTTCTCTTGGCATGTAGTGCATATTGAGGATTCTGTGCCCTCTAGTAAATAATGGTGGGTGATGTAGGTGTGGCCTATGTGAAGGCGGATCAGCACGTAAATTTCTCTTGGCATGTAGTGCATATTGGGGATTCTGTGCCTTCTAGTAAATAATGGTGGGTGATGTAGGTGTGGCCTATGTGAAGGCGGGTCAGCAGGTAAATTTCTCTTGGCATGTAGTGCATATTGAGGATTCTGTGCCCTCTAGTAAATAATGGTGGGTGATGTAGGTGTGGCCTATGTGAAGGCGGATCAGCACGTAAATTTCTCTTGGCATGTAGTGCATATTGAGGATTCTGTGCCCTCTAGTAAATAATGGTGGGTGATGTAGGTGTGGCCTATATGAAGGCGGGTCAGCACGTAAATTTCTCTTGGCATGTAGTGCATATTGAGGATTCTGTGCCCTCTAGTAAATAATGGTGGGTGATGTAGGTGTGGCCTATATGAAGGCGGGTCCGCACGTAAATTTCTCTTGGCATGTAGTGCATATTGGGGATTCTGTGCCCTCTAGTAAATAATGGTGGGTGATGTAGGTGTGGCCTATGTGAAGGCGGATCAGCACGTAAATTTATCTTGGCATGTAGTGCATATTGGGGATTCTGTGCCCTCTAGTAAATAATGGTGGGTGATGTAGGTGTGGCCTATGTGAAGGCGGGTCAGCAGGTAAATTTCTCTTGGCATGTAGTGCATATTGAGGATTCTGTGCCCTCTAGTAAATAATGGTGGGTGATGTAGGTGTGGCCTATGTGAAGGCGGATCAGCACGTAAATTTCTCTTGGCATGTAGTGCATATTGGGGATTCTGTGCCCTCTAGTAAATAATGGTGGGTGATGTAGGTGTGGCCTATGTGAAGGCGGGTCAGCACATAAATTTCTCTTGGCATGTAGTGCATATTGAGGATTCTGTGCCCTCTAGTAAATAATGGTGGGTGATGTAGGTGTGGCCTATGTGAAGGCGGATCAGCACGTAAATTTCTCTTGGCATGTAGTGCATATTGGGGATTCTGTGCCTTCTAGTAAATAATGGTGGGTGATGTAGGTGTGGCCTATGTGAAGGCGGGTCAGCAGGTAAATTTCTCTTGGCATGTAGTGCATATTGAGGATTCTGTGCCCTCTAGTAAATAATGGTGGGTGATGTAGGTGTGGCCTATGTGAAGGCGGATCAGCACGTAAATTTCTCTTGGCATGTAGTGCATATTGGGGATTCTGTGCCTTCTAGTAAATAATGGTGGGTGATGTAGGTGTGGCCTATGTGAAGGCGGGTCAGCAGGTAAATTTCTCTTGGCATGTAGTGCATATTGAGGATTCTGTGCCCTCTAGTAAATAATGGTGGGTGATGTAGGTGTGGCCTATGTGAAGGCGGATCAGCACGTAAATTTCTTTTGGCATGTAGTGCATATTGGGGATTCTGTGCCCTCTAGTAAATAATGGTGGGTGATGTAGGTGTGGCCTATGTGAAGGCGGGTCAGCAGGTAAATTTCTCTTGGCATGTAGTGCATATTGAGGATTCTGTGCCCTCTAGTAAATAATGGTGGGTGATGTAGGTGTGGCCTATGTGAAGGCGGATCAGCACGTAAATTTCTCTTGGCATGTAGTGCATATTGGGGATTCTGTGCCCTCTAGTAAATAATGGTGGGTGATGTAGGTGTGGCCTATGTGAAGGCGGGTCAGCAGGTAAATTTCTCTTGGCATGTAGTGCATATTGAGGATTCTGTGCCCTCTAGTAAATAATGGTGGGTGATGTAGGTGTGGCCTATATGAAGGCGGGTCAGCACGTAAATTTCTCTTGGCATGTAGTGCATATTGAGGATTCTGTGCCCTCTAGTAAATAATGGTGGGTGATGTAGGTGTGGCCTATATGAAGGCGGGTCCGCACGTAAATTTCTCTTGGCATGTAGTGCATATTGGGGATTCTGTGCCCTCTAGTAAATAATGGTGGGTGATGTAGGTGTGGCCTATGTGAAGGCGGATCAGCACGTAAATTTATCTTGGCATGTAGTGCATATTGGGGATTCTGTGCCCTCTAGTAAATAATGGTGGGTGATGTAGGTGTGGCCTATGTGAAGGCGGGTCAGCAGGTAAATTTCTCTTGGCATGTAGTGCATATTGAGGATTCTGTGCCCTCTAGTAAATAATGGTGGGTGATGTAGGTGTGGCCTATGTGAAGGCGGATCAGCACGTAAATTTCTCTTGGCATGTAGTGCATATTGGGGATTCTGTGCCCTCTAGTAAATAATGGTGGGTGATGTAGGTGTGGCCTATGTGAAGGCGGGTCAGCACATAAATTTCTCTTGGCATGTAGTGCATATTGAGGATTCTGTGCCCTCTAGTAAATAATGGTGGGTGATGTAGGTGTGGCCTATGTGAAGGCGGATCAGCACGTAAATTTCTCTTGGCATGTAGTGCATATTGGGGATTCTGTGCCCTCTAGTAAATAATGGTGGGTGACGTAGGTGTGGCCTATGTGAAGGCGGGTCAGCAGGTAAATTTCTCTTGGCATGTAGTGCATATTGAGGATTCTGTGCCCTCTAGTAAATAATGGTGGGTGATGTAGGTGTGGCCTATGTGAAGGCGGATCAGCACGTAAATTTCTCTTGGCATGTAGTGCATATTGGGGATTCTGTGCCCTCTAGTAAATAATGGTGGGTGATGTAGGTGTGGCCTATGTGAAGGCGGGTCAGCACATAAATTTCTCTTGGCATGTAGTGCATATTGAGGATTCTGTGCCCTCTAGTAAATAATGGTGGGTGATGTAGGTGTGGCCTATGTGAAGGCGGATCAGCACGTAAATTTCTCTTGGCATGTAGTGCATATTGGGGATTCTGTGCCCTCTAGTAAATAATGGTGGGTGACGTAGGTGTGGCCTATGTGAAGGCGGGTCAGCAGGTAAATTTCTCTTGGCATGTAGTGCATATTGAGGATTCTGTGCCCTCTAGTAAATAATGGTGGGTGATGTAGGTGTGGCCTATGTGAAGGCGGATCAGCACGTAAATTTCTCTTGGCATGTAGTGCATATTGGGGATTCTGTGCCCTCTAGTAAATAATGGTGGGTGATGTAGGTGTGGCCTATGTGAAGGCGGGTCAGCACATAAATTTCTCTTGGCATGTAGTGCATATTGAGGATTCTGTGCCCTCTAGTAAATAATGGTGGGTGATGTAGGTGTGGCCTATGTGAAGGCGGGTCAGCACATAAATTTCTCTTGGCATGTAGTGCATATTGAGGATTCTGTGCCCTCTAGTAAATAATGGTGGGTGATGTAGGTGTGGCCTATGTGAAGGCGGATCAGCACGTAAATTTCTCTTGGCATGTAGTGCATATTGGGGATTCTGTGCCCTCTAGTAAATAATGGTGGGTGATGTAGGTGTGGCCTATGTGAAGGCGGGTCAGCACATAAATTTCTCTTGGCATGTAGTGCATATTGAGGATTCTGTGCCCTCTAGTAAATAATGGTGGGTGACGTAGGTGTGGCCTATGTGAAGGCGGGTCAGCACATAAATTTCTCTTGGCATGTAGTGCATATTGCGGATTCTGTGCCCTCTAGTAAATAATGGTGGGTGATGTAGGTGTGGTCTGTGTGAAGGCGGGTCAGCACGTAAATTTCTCTTGGCATGTAGTGCATATTGGGGATTCTGTGCCCTCTAGTAAATAATGGTGGGTGATGTAGGTGTGGCCTATGTGAAGGCGGGTCAGCAGGTAAATTTCTCTTGGCATGTAGTGCATATTGAGGATTCTGTGCCCTCTAGTAAATAATGGTGGGTGATGTAGGTGTGGCCTATGTGAAGGCGGATCAGCACGTAAATTTCTCTTGGCATGTAGTGCATATTGGGGATTCTGTGCCCTCTAGTAAATAATGGTGGGTGATGTAGGTGTGGCCTATGTGAAGGCGGATCAGCACGTAAATTTCTCTTGGCATGTAGTGCATATTGGGGATTCTGTGCCCTCTAGTAAATAATGGTGGGTGATGTAGGTGTGGCCTATGTGAAGGCGGGTCAGCAGGTAAATTTCTCTTGGCATGTAGTGCATATTGAGGATTCTGTGCCCTCTAGTAAATAATGGTGGGTGATGTAGGTGTGGTCTATGTGAAGGCGGGTCAGCACACAAATTTCTCTTGGCATGTAGTGCATATTGAGGATTCTGTGCCGTCTAGTAAATAATGGTGGGTGATGTAGGTGTGGCCTATGTGAAGGCGGATCAGCACGTAAATTTCTCTTGGCATGTAGTGCATATTGGGGATTCTGTGCCCTTTAGTAAATAATGGTGCGTGATGTAGGTGTGGCCTATGTGAAGGCGGGTCAGCACATAAATTTATCTTGGCATGTAGTGCATATTGAGGATTCTGTGCCCTTTAGTATTAAGTATTACTGATAATAATTTCTCCTTCAAACATTATTGTTGGTAATAATTTTTTTCTTATTACAAAGCATTTCTGATATTAAAACCTATATTTACACAAGTTTGGGTGTTAACTATTTCCCGATAGCTGTGACCCTAACATTTGCTACCACGTCGGGTGAGGGTGGACCTGGGAACACCAGCAATTAAGAGGTGGTACAACGCTCCGCAAAATCTCATGATCAGAGGCCTTGCTGTTGGACGTAGTTTATCATCTTACACAGTGCGCGGATGTAGTTTATCGTCATACACAGAAGGTATCTTTCTTTGCAATCAAAACGGAATAGTCCGTTAATTATCTGAGGTAACGGTAGGGAACAAGGCAGCATCAAAAGAGATACCATGTAATGGCTACCATCACTTCTCATGGTTCATAAGAGTCCCTTGTAAACCTTTAAAACAGAGCAAATATAGTAAATATGCCTGCCCTCACGGAAGTGGATCTGGTAATTATATTACAACATTAGATCTCTATTTTCATACTCATGTTTCTGCATAATAAACGGAAGGAAAACGAATATAAAAATAGATTATGACAAAACTTTTGAAAAAAAGAAATATGAAAACTGATGCTAATCTCAGATAATGTCATAGCGAAAGAAATGAATGATTTAAGAAAAGTACGTGTGCGTAGAGAAATAAAACGTAATTAAAAGTAATTATCCTTAATCTAATGGAAAACAAGAAAAGCTACAAGGTACAAATTAAGCAACACAGACGTCTTCGAGTCTAGACATTGATTTCGAATGTCCTTACAAGAGATCTTATTAATTAGCAACAGTTAAGGTCAACTTTCTTAACTGTCCCTGAATATCTGCATAAATTTAAATACCGTATATGATTTAAAGAAATACAATTAGGATTAAAAGCCACCAGCAAAAAGTAACTTTCAAGAGAAAGAAACTATATAATATTATCAAATATATATATATATATATATATATATATATATATATATATATATATAAAAGTGAACATTGAAGTCAACACATAGAGGCGACAGTCTGTTTCATGCTAGACGCAATCGTCAGGCCAATCGGTGGCCTGACGATTGCGTCTAGCATGGAACAGTCTATCGCCTCTAAGTGTTGACTTCAATGTTCGTTTTATATTTACAAACGCTCTGTCTCTGATATTGAGCACTTTTATCCCATAAATATACCACACCTTAAGACTATATTTCTTCATATATATATATATATATATATATATATATATATATATATATACGAGGGTCATTCAATGAATAAGTTGAATTTTTCGGTATAAGGACTTCTAATACAGATAGACTCTTACTCTTTTTTATTTTTTTTGTTTTACTTCATTTTCACATAGATTTAATTTCTTTTGCAGATTAAAACAAAACTTTGAGAGTTTTGGCGATTAACAAAGATGGCCAACCAAGAAGCATGCTCCAGGATTGAACAGCGGTCAGTTATCAAGTTTTTGGTTGCTGAAGGGTGCAAACCAGTTGAAATTCATAGGAGAATGTCAACTGTGTATTGTGCCACATGTTTCAGCCAAAAAAAAATGTCTAAAAGTTTGCTAAATTGTTTAAAGAAGGACGGAGCAGTGTTGAGGATGAAGACAGGCCTGGGAGGCCTACAGAAGTGAGGTCCCCTGAGGTGATCGAATCAGTCAATGACCTCATTCAGTCTGACAGAAGGGTGACAGTGGGTGACATAGCAAGGTCTTTGAGCTTATCTGTTGGGACAAACGCTGGGGTCATCAGTCAGAAGGAGTCATCTTGCATCATGACAACGCAAGGCCTCACACAGCAGCCCAAACGGTGCAGACCATCAACGAGCTGGGCTGGGAACTGCTCCCTCATCCACCTTACAGCCCAGACCTTTCCCCTTCAGACTTTCACCTGTTTGGTCCCTTGAAAGCGTTCACGAGAGGCACGAAGTTTAGAAGTGACGATGAAGTTAAACGTGTTGTGAGCGACTGGCTGAGACATCAGTCCAACGATTTTTAAGCTGAGGGAATACGGAAGCTTGTGCATAGATGGGAAAAGTGTGTGACAGTGCTGGGAGAATACGTTGAAAAAGAAAGTAAGCTTCTATCTGCATTAGAAGTCATCATACCTAAAAATTCACCTTATTTATTGAATGACCCTCGTATATATACCCTCGTATATATATATATATATATATATATATATATATATATATATATATATATATATATATATATATGTCACCTTATATAACCTTAATACTACACTTCAAAAGTGTAAATTTTAAATTCATTTTTCCCCCTTGAAAGTGAAGACTGTAGATCTAGACAAATATAAAATCTCTGGTGAAATAAATTATAACAATGGAACCTTAATTGGTTTGTTTTTTATTTAAATTATATATATATATATATATATATATATATATATATATATATATATATGCATGCACCGTATATACTCGTGTAACGCGCGATCTCGCGTATTGTACGACACGAAAATTTTCACTTACAAAAATGATTTCATCATGTATCTCGTGTGTCATGAAAATAACATTTTAGAAAGTTCAAATTACAATAGACTAACCTATTTTCTGCTATCTATTTATCATATCTTCTAGTTAAATAGGTTTTGAGAAAAAAGTAAAAGAGAATGATAAAAGTATCGTAAGTAACGCTATACTCGTTACGTAAACGCGTACAGCCATGAACAACCGAACGAGAAACAGCTAAACATCTTATAAACCTAATCAATGAAAAAGATGCATATTCGCTATGTGTGTATTTTATAATACGATACTCATATATAAATAATACGTGCATTGTTATTCGATACAGTTAAGTAAAACATCATTTCTATCACACTCATTTTTATTGTAAATGTACTTTTGACTTTAGTAAATGTATATGTAATTTGGTCAAAGGCGTATATAGAGCCAGTTTTACATATGTTAATTAGGTCTTCAAAAGTAGCATGATACAGTATATACAGTCTATGTATGTGTAATCTTAGTAGTTTTTCAATGTTAAATATTCTCGATACGAGACATTCTCTGTTTTTGTGTTAGTAATCCGAATGTCTTTCTTGAAATGGCAGTGAAGAGTTCTGCACGAAGGGTCATAAAACAATTAAGGTTGGATTGAGAAGTGATGAATTAGTTGTCGGTATCATATCTTTTAATGTTTTAGTGACCCCTGTGTGTTCTTAGATCTATTTTTTATTTTTGTGTGTTTCTGTCAGCATGCGTGTATATATGCGTATGTATATTGCCCCTCAATACATACACTGTCTCACTACGAACAATTAGTAAACACATTTGTGCACATACACACACACATAAACATACACACACACATACACACACACACACGCACACACGTACATTGTCCCACCACAAGGAATCCGTCCACACGCATACGTACACACACATACTTCCTAAGTTGAAAAACATAAAGAAAAAATTAATTATTTTTAATAATATGTGGAAATCTCCACCCTTTACCTGAAGACGGTCGCGAGACCAGAAACACGTGTTGTAAAATTATGAAAAATAAAGGATAATATATTTTTTAAAAAATCCACATTACAACCAAAAAAATTGCGGTACCTCTCTTCTTTTTAATATATATATATATATATATATATATATATATATATATATATATATATATATTGGTCGATGTTTTATTTATTTCCAATTTCAGTTAAATTAATTACAGATTTCGACAATGGTTGCGAAAGATAGAATGAATTGTAGAATTTCGTCACCTTGGAAGGTTAGTGTGATTTTACTCTTTTCCATCTTTTTCTAGTTTCACTTAAGTGTTCTTGAAGTGTTGATAATGATACATGCGGGGAAAATCTTGGAATGTTTATGTCGAAAGAAGAGTAAGAATACATGACTTTCACAGTTTTTTTCGCACAAAACATTGGTTAAAGCGTGTATCCACATTCAAACACTGCAAAAAATTAGGTACTTATATAAACATAAGCTTATGTAATAGAAACGCTTTTCTAGAATATTCGACATTCGGATTTAATGCTGATACGTATTTCTATATCTCCGTATAAAACCTGTTTTTCAATTTAGGCAAAACAGAACCCAACACACACACATACATACGGACATATATGTATCAATTTAACTATATCTATCTATCTATCTATCTATCTATATATATATATATATATATATATATATATACATATATATCAAATCTATGTATCTATCTCTTTCTCTCTCTCTATATATATTTAATTATATATAATATTGATATCTATCTATATCTACCTATCAATCTATATATCTATATATATATATATATATATATACATATATATAATATATATTTATATATATATATATATAAATATATATATATATATATATACCTATCTATCTATATATATATATATATATATATATATATATAATCTATCTATCTCTTTCTCTCTATATATATATATTTATATATAATATTGATATCTATCTATATCTACCTATCTATCTTTCTATCTATCTATCTATCTATCTATCTATCTATCGATATATATACATATATATATATATACCTATCTATCTATCTATCTATCTATATATATATATATATATATATATATATATATATATATTGATAGCTATTTATCTATATAATTTAATCGAAAATTATAGCATAAATCTGTTTTGAAATAACTACAAAAATAGCCATTTTGTTTCAACACTTTTGGCGTCTTATCAAGTGATGGTGACGAACAACAACATTACTTGATAAGACACCAGAAGTGTCGAAACAAAATGGCTATTTCTGTAGTGATTTTATGACAGATTTATGTTATAATTTTCGAATAAATTATATTTGTTCTACTCTGTATTGTTCAATCTTTTAAGATTAGTATTTTTGGGTTACTGGTATTAATTCTAATCTTTTTTTGGTTATATATATATATATATATATATTGATATCTATCTATCTATAGATAGATATCTATGTATCTATATTGATATATATCTATCTATATGTATCTATATATCTATCGATAGCTAGATCGATATATAGATAGATATCTATAGATAGATATCAATATTTACATATGTGAGTTTATATATATATATATATATGTATGTGTTGATAGATAGATATCAATATAGATACATAGATATCTATAGATAGATATCAATATTTATACATATATATATATATATATATATATATATGTAGATAGATAGATAGATATAGATATATATATAGATATGTGTGTAGTGGTATAGATGTATAAATGTATAAAAAAAAACGAGATAGTAGGCTTCGTTAGTTTCTTGTGAATGGATCGTAATTGGCGGCATCATGTTGATTTCCTCGGATATTTTCGGTTCCTGGCTGTACGGTATTTCCGAAAGTTCCTCGCTCGTTTAGAATTCAGTTTTAACTTTGGTTCAGTGTCGATCAACGGCTCCTTGTAGAAAGTAATACGTCTCGGCTCCATCTTTATGTTTGCCCAGAGAACTTTCGTTAGTTTGAAAGGAGTTAAATTCAAGGTAGAACTCAGCTAATTGCCAGATGCAACAATTTATACGCTGTTTGACGCGAGAGACACAGAGACTGCCGCGTTTTGCCTGATAACCTTTTAGGCGATGACATTTGGCATTTATGCTAACAGGAAAATATCTTGCTACGAGGTTTTAACAGCAGCAAAACTTTAGGCAATTTCACTGATAGAACATTTAAAATATACCATAAATCGTACATTATGTTAAAGTTATAGTCACACTTCACAAATATATATATATATATATATATATATATATATATATATATATATTTCATAATGGCAACGTAACCCAAAAGCGCTCATAAGCTATTGCAAACTTTATGTTTAAATGACACGAATCGAAGGAACACACACAAACACACACACACACACACACACACACACACACATATATATATATATATAAAGATATTTTTGTAGGTACAAAATTTTATCACAGAAATAAAAGTGTGAAGCTTGATATTACCAGACATATTAAATACGGGCGAAGCAACCGGTTTCGCTCCCGCTCCTCAGGCTTCCAACGGGAGATTTAATTTAAATTCAAAAACACAGAAAATGTACAATGAAAAATGTACAATGTAAAAAGAGAAATGTGGAGGAGAAAAAAAAAATTATGAACAAAAGGAGCAAATGACAGCGAGTCCCAACAAACACTCACGCTGTTTACACAAGGAAGGCTTGCGGGACCTGATATAAAGTGCCTCCAGAACCTTGAGGTGAAATAATGAGTGTGACCGGGACAACACCATGAACCGGTCCGCACTAAAGTTAGCTGCACACCCTCTGCTATTTAACAGGTGCTCGCATATGGCGGAACCGTAAGGTGTTTGGGACGCGTTCATTCAACGGCAAGGTGTGATTCCTGATTTTGGTAGGAACTTGCTGTTTCATTCTCATGTCCACGCGTTGTGTCGTCCTCCCTATGTAGTCAACTACAAACATATTTGTAAATAACAGAATTAATTTGATGGGGAGGGAGAACGTTCTTACACACTGAACGAATCATAGGCCGGGTTTGAAAAACTATACTAACCTCAACAGAGAAAAATAAGCGACGAACACTAGATGAAATTTGTCTAACTATACTTTCACATTTGCTTCCAGTCAAAGGCAATCTGAGATAAACCGGGCACTTTTTAACAACACAGAGTTTGGCACTTCTGAACTCCTTAATTTTGTTACGGATGACCGAATGAACAGTGTCATGTGGATAACCTAAACCGCATAGGGTATCCTTGACAAAATTGATCTCATCGTCCAAGAAGGACTCTGAACAGATCTTTAATGCCCTATGATGGAGGGTTCTGATAATGTTTATCTTCCGTTTTGTGGGTCAAAAGGAGTCCCAACGCGTGTACAATCCCGAAAAAGTTGATTTCCTGTAAACCGAGGTAGGAAGACTTGTTGGTGTTCGATGTACTAATACATCCAAGAAGGCCAATTGATAATTGGATTCCTTCTCAATGGTGAACCTTAGTGCTGAATGGATACCATTTAGAAAAGAAAGAAACTGATCGGCCTCAACATCGTTGTTGAATAAACAAAAAGTATCATCAACATACCAACAATATAGTTGAGGACAAAGTGTATTCTTCTGTATCCTTTCTTCATGAAAGCCAACAAATATGTTAGCAAGTGATGGACCCAAAGGGGAACCCATAGCGACCCAGTGAATCTATCGAAACATGGTGTTATTGAAACTAAATTCAACAGAAGACGTGGCAAATTTCATTAACTCAACAAATGCCGACTCCGGAATACTTGATGGAGACAAAGAGCTGCGATAATGCAAATCACAGCAACTATCAATAGTTTCCATAAGAGGAACACAAGTGTATCGAGAACAGATGTCGAAGGAACGCATGATCTTGCCCAAGACAAATTTTGGATGCAGTCGACAAAGGAAAATGAATCCTTTATGCAAAATCCACTCAAGCGCTGCAACACAGGTTCCAAAAGCGTTGAGAGCCATTGGGCTATCTTTTTCTCCTCCACATTTCTTTTTTCATTGTATATTTATCATTGTACATTTTCTGTGTTTTTAATTTAAATTAAATCTCCCGTTGGAAGCCTGAAGAGCGGGAGCGAAACCGGTTGCTTCGCCCGTTTTTAATATGTCTGGTAATATCAAGCTTCACACTTTTATTTCTGATATATATATATATATATATATATATATATATATATATATATATATATATATATATATATATATGTATTCGAGGATACGCGTCTACTAGGGCGGCTAGCCAATCCCTATTGCAGACGCTCGCTCAGGCAAATTTGTGTTTTGTTCAACACCCACAGAGCCAACCTGTGGTTTATATTACAACTATGCTGAGCAGACTTTAGTTACAGTTTCTGGGAGAGAGCGTGCTATCTAGAGTGATCAAAAATCTGAACAAGGTCAGTACACGCAAAACCTCGGTCACGATGACTTGTGACATCGTGCTAGCACAGCTATTGAAGTTGGGAAACGTCGAGCCTGGTCGGTACCTGGATGAGTGACCACTTGCCAATAGCAGGTACTGTAAGCTTGGGGGTGCAGGTTGTTTGATGGATAATGTTTCGGTACTGGTAATAGGAGAGTTCCAATTCCAGTTGGGTTCGTTATATTCACTTACGCGCAAATACCCTTGGGAAAGGCATGAATCTACCTCTTCTACCGCCAGCTATGAGTTAATTAATAAGACTAAACCATCATAATATTTTCTGGCCATATATATATATATATATATATATATATATATATATGTGTGTGTGTGTGTGTGTGTGTGTGTGTGTGTGTGTGTGTGTGTGTGTGTGTGTGTGTGTGTGTGTTTGAACTTAATTTCAATCCTTTATGAGCTTCCGATCCTTAGCTCTGATTAATTAATGATGAATATGCCATTTTCGTTTATGAACGATTTCATCTTGATTCTTCTGTTAAGCTTGGAGAAATAATTATACATTCTTATTGTTAAAAGCAGAATCCAATAGTGTTATAGAAACCTCGGGGAATTTATTGTAAGATATCTTTAATGATTTCTAAGATACAGCGGTTCAAATTTTAAACTGACAATTGGACTATTTTGTTGTTCACGTTTTGGACAATTTTACATCCGCTATTAAGAGCCACTGTGTGATACTGTATGGGTGTAAGAAAAGGCAAGAGGTAAAATTCATGGAGTTGTGTAGGTAGGATAACGTTTAACCTTTGGCTTGAAGATGTCAAGATTTTAATGTTTGGGAAGATATTCTTCCAGGAATGTGTACCACACAGTAGAAGTACTTGGGAAGAAACTGTCCAAAAGTGATTTCCTTCTTATTACTAAAATACAAAGAGAATGGGGATGAATTACAGATGTGTACGTGACACGGCGAGTCCGACTTGTAAAAGTCAGGTATGGTGGAACTAAGGACATTTTGCTGCGACACGATTTGAACAATTTTGCTGTTACACAACGTGTGAGGGTCAAGATAGTCAGTTCTTAGAATCAACAGACAGTCTACTCGTACGTATGTGATTGCATTGATGAAGGCTTGTGCGGAACCAACCACTTATTTTGGAAGAGCCGAATACAAAGAACTAGTGTGTTACTAGGTACCCCAAAACGATCCCCCGCAGCTTTTGAATTCAGATCGTTCGCCATCAAAGGCTATAGAACGCAGTCTGTTCTGCAATTTACCCATAGCTGGCCGGTGGGGAGAAGCGATGGATTCATACCTTTCCAAAAGTTTATTTGCATGTAAGTGAATGTCATGAACTCGGCCCTAATTCCGCAATCTGAGACTCTATCCATATATATATATATATATATATATATATATATATATATATATATATATATATATATTGAACATTGAAGTCAACACTCAGAGCCGACAGACTGTTTCATGCTAGACGCAATCATCAGGCCACATGTGTTGTTTTTTTCTCGACCATTTATATATATATGGGGCAGTGGTGCATTGTGGGTAGTCCATTAAAACCCAACAGGTGTGGCCTGATGATGGCGTCTAGCGTAAAACAGTCTGTCGCCTCTTAGTCTTGACTTCAATGTTCACTTTTATATTTACATAAGCTCTAGTCCCGATATTGAGCACTTTATTCCATAAATATATCCCACCTTAAAACTATATTTCTTCATATATATATATATATATATATATATATATATATATATATATATTTATGATTATTTTATTTAAAACAAATATAATTCCATCGTGACACAGAAATTTTTATGTTGAAAAAGTGAAATTGTCCAGCGAGGATATGAACGCCATTTTTTATCATTGAAAGCCCAAACGACACGCTGAATAATGGATCTCTATGTTTATGACCAGGCACACCTACACTACCTAAACTTAATCTGACTTTGTAAGTAACATATACATAAGTTGTCTAGGGATATTAAAACCCAACCACCCCTAATCAAAATAAATTGAATTTTCCTTAACCTTAACAACTCAAAGCATTAAAATTGTCTGCACTCATAAATTAAGTAAATTTCTTAGAAACCTATTACTAGCATCGCTTGACAGATAATGGAAGATAATTTGTTACTGCAACCCCACAAGATTTGATTTGTACTGTCATATTTTTTTTTAAATCGTATTATACCGAAAAGAAGTCAATATGAGATTGTGGGAGAACCCCTACTTGCCTGCTAAAGAACTTCTACTAACGACCGCTAAAAGGCGTTGCCAAAGAGATCTCTAAAAATAGGTACAAAAATCTCATTCTTGCTCACAGAATTGTTTAGAAATGAGATGTATCTCGTAGACGTCTTGGGGAAAATTTTGTCCGTATTGAATCATGTTATACTGAAAGAAAGATATCACCGTTCGCAAACAGTCGGCTATTATGTTAGCAAAACTTTGTTTACATAGAAATATCGATGATACAAATCTCATTCCTTTGTTGGCTTACGCAAAGGTTTCTTTGTCAGGCAGTTTTGCGTATACGGAAAAAAATATATATATTGGCGAAATTGTCGTAATTAATTGCCGTAAATATCACGATTGATTACCGTGAGGGACTTGAGTTCACGAACCTTTTCCTTTGAAGACCATATAACGTATATAGTCGCATATCATGCGACCTTTGAAGAACTAATTTTGAAGCCAATTTGACTACAGTAGATAGATATATAGTTCGGTCAACGGCGTCAGCAGTACATGCACTAATTTTATATCTCGTGTACGGTGGAGTAATGGATAGCGGCTCGGACTGAGGAATCGGAGAGACGAGTTCAAAATCCAGTCGAATCCATTACATTCAATTGGGTAAAGTTTGGATCTTCTTCTTCTCCCTACCCCCAGCTATGGGTAAATAGCAGAACAGAACGGGTTTCTATAGCCTTGGATGGCAACTTAGCTACCGCAGAAAGAAATGGTAACCTACTGCGGGAAAAAATCTGCCTCGTCAATAATGCATCGAAAGATAAGCGTTTATCACGCATGGCACATAACTGACTGATTGTGGGACGATTTAAATTGAAATTCAAAATTAGGTCTTCAAATTTTGTAAGATACGTGCCTATATACGGTAAATGGTCTCGGTGGCGAAGGAGAGGAGCTCGTCAGTTTGTTAAAGAACATGAATGAAACAACTTCCAGGTAGGGCATGAAGAGTTAATGCCACAAAACGAAGTCGTGACAAACATTAAGAAAGTTGTTTCAAGAGATATACATTTCTATGGTCAGGAACTTAAAGTAATGAGACAGTTCATGTTAAGTTATTTTGTGTACATAGTGTACTAGTGAGCCAACCAAAATGAGCTGACTCATTTTATAGTTTACCAAGAGAAGGTTAACCAATCAGAAGACGTGGAATA
>OZ038478.1:24063786-24088786 GCA_964036315.1 Acanthosepion esculentum
ACCAGATATATATATTTGAAGGAAAGATGTTACAAGAATAGATTTTTTGAAGGGAAAAATATTAACAGATATAGATTTTTGAAAGAAATTACAATAGTAAAGATTTTGTCGGCATTAAATAACATACTGAGGTTGGTATGCCGTAAAACAAAACCAAACAAAACCAAAACCAATCTTATAATTAATGGTTAGTCTTTTCTTCTCGCCTTCCTTTATTACCATGTCTAGAAATTCCTGAAGTCTACCTTCGACATGTTGTTGTTTGTATATTTTATGCTTTTCAGATTATTTCCACCAACTATAAATCCCGGTAGGACTTCTAGTTTTCTTTGGGTTGCCTCGATGTAATGTTTAAATAGGATTACGTCCCTTAGTATTTTTTAGAATATTTTATATGGGTTAAGTTTGGAAGTAAGATAAAAGAAACAAAAGTTTTACTGATCCAATGAGAAAAATTCTTAAATCCGATAAGGGCAGTAGAAGCAGAGTATCTTAAGCATAAATTTCGAAAAAAAGAAATGAAAGGAAAGAAGGTATTATTTTCTTTAAACATTTTGGAGATTACTGCAAGATGAATTGCCTCACCGTCAAAGCCTGAAACACGGCGAACCCTTCATCTATTTTGGAAGTAACATCTCTTCCACTGAAAGGGATGTAGACATTCTCGTCAGAAAAAAAAAACAACAAAAAAACAAACAAACAAAACCCCCAAAACTAGAGGCTCCAGTGGAAAAGATTTAAACGTTCTGCAAATCTCCTTTACAGGATAAAATGAAAAGAGACTTTTTACAAGCCATAGCCGTTTTTTTTTTTTTGCTACAGATTAACATAAGTCTTGGGTATTGCAATAAACTACATCCAACAGCAAGGCCTGTGATCGGGAGATTGGAGGTTTTGAGAGGCGGGTAACCGCATCATAATTGTTCTTGTGTCCAGGACTATCCTGACCCTGGAGGGCAGGACATATTAGGGTGCCAGCTCTGGGAAAATAGTGAACCCCCAAACAAAAGAATACACCATGAAATACATTTTTATAGTAAAATTACCAGCAATTCATTTTATGTAAAAAAAAGAAAAATAGAGTAAAAAAAAACGTATCTATTGTAAAATTAACAACAATACACTTTATGTAGTAGAAGGTCTACAATTGCGTTCAAAATATATTTAGTAAAATTATTCAAATTAATAACATTTTGCCATTAAATAACACATAGAGGTTGATATGCCGCTAAACAAATGCAACCAACCAAATCAATCAAAATATTTAGATTTCGGCATTAAATAACCTATATAGATTGATATGCCGCTAAACAAAGACAAACAACCGAACCAATGAATATATTTAGATTTCGGCATTAAGTAACCCATAGAGGTTGATATGCCTCTAAACAAAGACAATCAACATAAAAGAATGCTTTCACGTTAATAAGGCATATAACACCCGACAATTTATTAATTGAAACTGTATTGCAAAATGTAACTTCAGCAAAACTACAGCAGAAAACATATTTCAACACTTTTACAAACACGTATACTCACAAAAGCTGAGTATCTTCTACCATATATTCAAATGTGAAAGCTGAATAACAATTTTATTACTTCATAGCTTCCAAGAAAATTAAATTTCGGCATTAAGTGAACCATAAGTATGTTGTTGTGCCGTTCAACAAAGAAATCAACAAATCAAACAGATTTACACCTTCTGGACGTTGAACAACAAAATATTCGATTGTAAAAACACTGTACGACACATTGAAACTATCGAGTAAAAGGCAACCTAAAAAAGAGCACCTCTATAACCGTCTATTTACCATAACGCAAGGAGAGAAGAAGAATATTGCATTCCTGGAGAGAAAAAGTGTTTGATTCGTTTTCTACGGCTTATTAACCCATAGGCGGCGGGGACATAGCAATGATATAGAGATACACACCTTAGTAATTGATCCATAACTGGGAAGAGATGAGGTTGATTCATGCTTTTCCCAAGAGTATTTGCGCGTAAGTGAAAATAATAAAAAAATAAAAAAACTCAACTGGAATCGAAACTCGGCCAACCGATTAACAATTCCGAGCCATTATCCATTACACCAACCGCACATCCAATTTTACAGCACAGATATTCCCAAAGGGGAATTAGAACTCGGCTTTCCGATTAACAATTCCGAGCCATTATCCATTACACAAACCGCACATCCAATTTTACAGCCCACGTATTGAATTAGAACTCGGCTCTCCCATTAATAATTCCGACCCATTATCCGTTACACAACCCACACATCCAAGTTTACAGCACTGGTATTCCCAAGGTGGAATTAGAAATCGGCTTTCCGATTAACAATTCCGAGCCATTATCCATTATACAAACCGCACATCCAATTTTACAGCTCTGGTATTAAAAAGGTGGAATAAGATCTCGGCTCTCCCATTAACATTTCCCAGCCATTATCCATTACACCAACCGCACATCCAATTTTACAGCCCAGGTATTCCCAAGGTGGAATTAGAACTCGGCTCTCCGATTAACAATTCCGAGCCATTAACCATTCCTCCAACCGCACATCCAATTTTACTGCCCAGGTATTCCCTAGTAGTATTTAAAACACGGCTCTTCGATTAACAATTCCGAGCCATTATCCATTACAGCAACCGCACATCCAAGCTAGATTAACTTGTATTTCCAAGCGGTAACCCATCTAGGTACTGACTAGGCTAGAGATCGCTTAACTTATATGATCGTACTGGAAGTGGTGTTTCGACGTTATATAGCCGTAAGACCTGGTTGAAATAAATAGAGACTAATCAATGGCGTTGTCACCAGAATATGAATACTCTAGCATTGTTCACTCGCTGAAAACAACTAGCAGCAAATGTATGAAGACATAAGATCATAACTTTTCGGATTTAGATTTTGGTCAAACTAATTTTTAATGTTGCTAATATAAAGACCCCTTCCGGACCACCTATACAAAAGTTTACTCATCCTAAGGTATTCTATTGATAATTATAATTTTGGATAAAAATGAGATTTAAGGAAACACTGTGCAAAATGTAACTCGCCTACTTCCTGCAGCTAGTAATCAATAGAAATATAACCGAACAGCTTTAAATAAAGAATAATAGAGGTATAATTTATTTATAATAGGTAATATAGTTCGAAATATTTAATAATCTATGGGTCCTTCTTTATTTTGAATAAACTTTTCAACCCTTTTTGGCATTGACTTGATTAGATTCTGGCAAATCTCATCTCCAAGCATTGAATTCCTTTCGGATATGAAATTCACAATCAAATCCTCTTTGTTGTTCAACTGATTTCTCGAGGGCTTGTACTTTATAATGCTCCATAAGTTTTGTATGGGGTTGAGGTCAGGAGATTGGGACAGCCATGTCATAACACTCACCTGCTTCTCATCAAAGTATTCCTTCATCAATTTTGATTTGTGACAGGTAGCATTATCCTGCATAAAAATGAGCTTGGTGGGGTCGATTTGCACCCTTTCCGCAGAAGGGAGCAGACAAGACTCTAAAATTATCTTGTGCTACTCGCTCCTGAGGGTCTTTTCAATAGGTTTTGAGAAACCAGTTCCATGAAAAGAAAAGCATCCCCAGAACATTATACTGAACGGATGCTTGACAGTACTTACTGCTAAATTCAAAGAGCTTTCAAAGCTTCTTCTTCGGATTTTAGATCACTTATCCTTTGAATTTAGCTCAACTTTCGTTTCATCGGAGAAGCGAACATTTAGTAAAAAAAATCAGGTGAGTCACTTTTATCGAGCAGCACTGTATTTATCTATCCCTGAATCAAACTAAATAGGCACACAAAAATAGAAAATGGTGTATGACAAAGATGTGCCTTTTCTTCAACTCTATTTCATCCCTACAGCGAGGCTATCGTAAGGAAGTTGGAAACCCTACTAGAGCTTATTATCGGCTTTTTTTTTTAACAATAAAAGATTCGAAGATCGCATTGTGTTGATGGCGGACACGGAAAGGAAAATTCACGACATACGAAACAGGACAGTGAAGGAAAGCGTGAAGAAGGGAATAACCATAAATTGAAAGGAAACAAAAAAAAATGTTTGGTAGTCAGCAAAAGAGAAATCAGAAGATGAGAATTCCGGATTAAAGAATTCAATATCTGTTATATTCCGACTATCTTCGTCGCCAATGTTATATTCCGTGCTAAGAAGAAAAATAATGAAAATTGGTCTTAACCTTGCATCTTGCTTTCCCTCTACCGCGACGTAGCTTCCCTGTGTCTTTTCTATTTTTATGGCGGTTGTCCTAATTGTTATGGTCCAATATCCTCGCACAACTGTTATGGGCCAAGGTTTGGACCAAGGAAGAACAACACGAACACAAAAGTAGGAAAAATAAAGATATATTAAACAGAATATTAATACATGTAGTTGAAGGTGTTACTATGACTGTCAGTCTGGTTTGGAGGGAACTATTATTTATCTCGACTCGTTCCGGCTCGACACGTTCCACTTCGTTCTAATATTTAACAACCCTCCCACGTGAGTCGCATCTGGCACAAGACCGCCTTAATGTGGGTTCTCCGAGCCCGTAGACTCGGCCAAAAATATACCCATTAGAACCCGTATAAACGGATTCAGGGACTGTCTACCTCCCCGGGCGATACCTTGCCCTGCGGCAAAGCCTCGTCCGGGTTCCTCTAGAGTTCGACAAGAGTCGCGCACAGTCAGAGACTGCGACTCGACTCGTTCTATCGTCTCTCTTGAGAGGCGCAGTATTTATCGTGTCAGGAAGAGTTCATTATCGTTACAGTTAAGATCCCATAACACTAATGTTTTCTCCTCCTTGTTATCCCGAACGCAAGAATTTAAGCGTACTACTAGATTAGGAACTAGCTCTCCTCGCTTTACTGATTTAAGAGCTAGATGTAACCTTGCATTCTATTCTAACATTTTAATTTCTCACACTGAGGATATATCTTCCGGTTCCTTTCACCCATGCCGCCTACAATCTTCAAAAAATAAAATGCATTATCAATCGCCGTCTCTCTTCCTGGATTAAAAAAAAAAATTTATTATCCTTTCTCCACATTAAAGTATTTTCCTTCTCTTTCACTCTCAGTAAACCCTTACGTCTTAGTGGCATTATCGCCTTACTTCGGACTCTCTGTACTAGTCACCTCAGATTTCCGAAAATGGATAGTCCCCTGGGGTGATAACACACACCAATTTAAAAATACTTATTGTGCTACAATTACGTAAAATATTGTCGTACTGCTGAAAAAAATAACAAAACTGACAATCTCTGTTACAATATACATTAAATCAAAACTTGAGCAGAAGATATAATTATTACTTGAAATGAAGATTATAATAAATTTGTTGCATATATTGTAAAATTGTAGGTGAAACACACTAATACAATAACAGAGAAAAGTTTTATTCACCAAAAGTAACAACATTATATTTCCATAAATAGAAAAATATTACATTGGCTAAACTCACACCGAGTGAAGCTGCAAAATACTTAAAAAAGAAAGCAAAGACAAATGCAACAGACCAGATACAGAAACAATGGCAAGATAAACCGCTTCATGACCAATACTCTGCCCGTACCAAACGAGCTGACGTAGACAGAGCCTGTACTTATCAACTGCTACGTAGTGCAGGGTTGAAAGCTGAAACTAAAGGTTTTATCCTTGCTGCACAGGACCAATGCTTGTTAACTAGGAATTATCAAGCACATATACTAAAATATTGTGTGAGCCCAAAATGTAGATTCTGTGATAAATATGCAGAAACAATTGATCCTCTTGTATCAGGTTGCACGATATTAGCACCCACTGAATATAAAACCCGGCATGACAGAGTGGGCCAATATCTGCACTGGAAAATATGCAACTTCTACGGGAAGGAAACCGAAAGAAACTGGTATGAACACCACCCAGACCCGGTTACGGAGATAGGGCCTGTTACAATTCTATGGGACTACACAATACACACTGATAGAACAATCAAAGCCAATCGCCCAGACATTGTTATTAAAGCCCACAAACAAAAAAAGTGTCTCCTTATTGATATGGCAGTCCCTGCAGAATGCAAAATATCTTTGAAGATATTCAAAAAGCTGTCAAAATACAAGGACCTTGAAATAGAAATCTAAAAGATGTGGCACAAGGGAACATCAACAATCCTTTTTGTAGTTGTAGCCCTAGGATTAGTTGGAAAAGGATTCCAGTAGACTAATTGAAGGGATTCCTGGAAGTCCATGCCTCAAAGAGATACAAAAAACTTGTTCTAACAAGTACAGCTCACGCTTTACGAAGGGCTTTATCTATGTAAATTTTTTTTTTTATCAGTGGAAAGTGTCATGATGCCATTTCTAACCTTAGGTCTCTGGACGGGACCCGTAAAGAAATGTGTAAACGCCAGAAATCAAAGGAAATAATAATAATAATAATATATACCAAATTTAAGCTCTCCCTTTCTATGATTCCTAAAAGCATTTGCTGACAGTTTCATATAGCCAGACCATCAGGTCCAGCCTATATAGCCCTACATTCATGATCAAATATTACTGTTGAGAAATCAATGTACATGGACTTCACACAATTTCTCTGATTCGCTTTCTGATTTTTCCTTAAATCTTGTTCTATCATTGCTTTCATGTTAGCCATTTATCTTAAATCTGTGAATCACCTCAGATTTGCGAATATGGATAATCCCCTGGGGTGTTTACACATTTCAATACAAAAAAAAGTGTTTATAGTGTTACAATTATGCAAAATATTGTCGTACTACTGTAAAAACACTAAAATCTCTGTTACAATAGAAACAACTTGAACTGAAAATATAATTATTCATTGAAATGAAAATTATAATAAATTGCTTGCATATATTGCAAATTGAAGGTGAAACACACCAATACAATAATAGAGAAAACTTTTATTCAACAAAAGTAACGACATTATATATCCATAAATAGAAAGATATTATATTGGCTAAACTCAGAATGACATGATTGAAAGACTAATACTACTACTACTACTATAAATATATATATATATATATATATATATATATATATATATATATATATATTGTGTGTATTTAGGCAGCATTTTTTCATTCATACATGTTTCATTAAATAATATAGACAAGTGTTGTTTATTTATTTTACATAAATTCTTTTCATATCGTCTGAGAAGCTTAATAACATTATCATTAAACGAAGAAAGAAAATCACAATATTGATACATATTTTTTAATCCAATCTAAGCTTTCGGCTTACATAAGCCATTATCAAATATGACAATCAGAGTACAATATATTAAGCAATGCACGGACGAGAAAGTGATGATAGTCTGTTTCTGTTTACAAAACCACGCCTGCCGTCCATTACAACTGAGATACAACTGCGTGATACCCGCTATCACCTAGTCAAGAAAGCAGTCCATATGACAACAAGGATTTTCCGGAATTGGGTATGTGGCCAGGCATGTTGTTTTAGATGCCTAAAAATGTTAGAATTATCCTTCAAATGTAGAGTCAAAAAACAAAAGACCAAACAAAACAAAAAACAAAAACAAACAAAAAAACAACAACATACAAAAAAAACAAACAAAAATCAAAGAAACAACAAAAAAAACAAGTTGGACGACAGATAATCCAACTAAGAATTATGGGTAACAAACTACGTTTTTTTTTTTTTTTTTTTATCTTTAAGAAATGTTTTTGCGTAAACGGCCAAAACTGAAATAATCCATTTCAGGAAAATATTCACGAACATTTGTCCAGCTGAATGATTTCAATAAAATAATCGAATCTCGTTACTCTAAATAAGCTAGTCAGTTATGTGGCATGCGTGATACACGCTTGGGCGGTCATCTATCATAACTGATGAGGAAGATTTTTTTTCTCGCAGTAGGTTGCCATTTCTTTCAGAGGTCGACCAGTTGCCATCCAAGGCTATAAAAACCGGTCAGTTCTTTACTCATAGCTTGGGGGGGGGGGAACATGAGGATTCATACTCTAATAGCACGTAAGTGAGCGTAAAGGATTCGACTGGAATTCGAACTCGACTCTCCGATTCCTCAATCCGACTCGCTATCCATGACTCCATCCTGACTTCTTCTTGCTATAAATAAGTGCATCTGCTATTCTGTGATGTTGATTTTCTTGGTACCAGATAAAGCACTTACCGACTAATCATGGAAGACAAGACACGGTGTTTCCTAATATTGCTTCCTTGTCACCTACGATCTTCAAGGATTTAAGTACCACACCAACCGCCATTCAATGCTGTTGCCACTAAACAAAGACAACCTACCAAGCCAATCAAATTATTTCTTTCTGAATCTTGTTTTTGTATTCTCTTTTCACCTCGCTAACATCTTTCCGATATTTACGCTTCAGTAACCCATTGCGTTGTAGTATCACTATCGTCTGGCTTCGCCTGACTGGAATCCTGTTTGCATCTAGACCTAATATGAGAAACTGTTAGATTTTGTTTAGCAGTGAAACACGGTTTTCTTAACACTTTGCTCAGTTATAAATAGTATAGGATAATTTAGTTTTGATTGGAAATGGAATTAATTACCGATTTTCAAATAATGCTAAACGAGATGAGTTACTATTCAATAATTGAATATACCTAAGTAAAATCATTACAACCCCTTAGATGTTGAAATGCCCTAAACAAAGACAACCAAACAAACCAATCAAAATATTTAGATTTTGCCATTAAATAACTCATAGAGTTTGATATGACGCTAAACAAAGACAACCAACCAAACCATTCAAAATATTTAGATTTCGGCATTAAATAACCCATAGAGGTTGATATGCCGCTAAACAAAGACAACCAACTAAGCCAATCAAACTATTTAGATTTCGGCATTAACTAATCCATTGAGTTATGCCGCTAAACAAAGACAACCAATCCAAGCCAATCAAAATATTTAGATTTCGGCATTAAATAACCCATAGGGGTTAATATGCTGTCAAACAAAGATAACCAACCAAACTAATCAAAATATTTAGATATTGATACCTAAAGCCTTTAAAGATTTAAATGCGATGTCAATCTCTATCTTATGTCTTCCTGAAAAGTGTTGTTTTATTGACCTTACACTAAAGTCTTCTGTTCTCCCCACTTCTAGTAACCGGTTCGTATTGCTCTTTCTCTTCTCTAAAGTAATCCCTTTTTTTTCATTCTCAGGAACCCATTGAGTTTTAGTGGCACAATCTTTTTGGTCGGTCCGAAACGATAGAAAAATCTCGAAACTTTTAGAATTGGTATGCTATTTAAATTCATCTATAACATTTTGTTTCAATCATTCAATCTTAAGAAAGCCAGTAATGTCATTAGTGGGGATCAGGTTACAGTAAGTGAAAGTGAAAGTGAATGAGAACATTTAGAATAGGAAAACTGAGGAAAAAGCAAAAGGTGAACTGTTTTCAAGTAGACAGATGATGTCGATTAAAGTTGCATTTAACTTTTGAATATTGTAGTTATCGGGTAATTAAGGATACGGAAGGGAGTTCCACAGTTGGGAAGTTCGAGAAAAGAAACTGTTGGAGTATAAGTGGCGATTGCATTTAGTTATTTCAGCATTAAAACGGTGGGACCTCGATGCCAATCTAGTAGCACGCCTAAACTTATGTATTCGGGATATGAGGTAAAAGTTGCCATGAAAATATTTTTAGAAAAGACAGAGGGAAGCTAATAACGTCGATGGGAAAGTTACTGAAGTCCAAGTTGCCTGGTCAGGATCGGCTACATTACTGTTCCTTCTTCGGATTTTGTGAATAACCTCTAGATATACAGCAGGCGCACCGGACCAAACATGGCAACAGCATTGAATGCACGGACGCATGGTAGATTTGTAAATGTAAAAGATGAAGAGAACATTTTTCTGGCACGACACAGTGAAACAACTTTCATTGCAATAGATGCAGTTATTGATTCGATATAATCGCTCCAATTCATACCAGTCGAAAACGTGGTCCCGCGAAGGCATAGTGTCTTGCTTTCCTGGAGTCTAACGTCAGCTATGTTGATGGCAGGCAGAAATGGTTGGCTGAGGTGGTTAAATGAAATCAGTTTTGTTTGGAGACCTTGAAATTTATGACCTATTTCTTACCCCAGTTAACCACTAATTGGAGGTTCTTTCCAAGAGCAGCTGCCATATTTACATTGTCAGATTTGAGGGATTTGCTATTGAGACAGGAGTAAGTGGTAGTCTCATCTACATAAATGCCTAATTGGGAACTGATCAGATAGGTGATGAGCAACTCTTACGAAACATAGACTATCATTCTTCCTTTATATTGCTTTCCGTCTCTTCATATATATATTAGTTATTTTATTTTTCCTTCGGTAGAATTGATGTGAATTAATATAAATAACTTTTTGACAAGTAAATAAAATTTATTTAAGTAGCTTCGGGCTTGTCTAAATGAAAAAAAAACTTACTTTAATTTCAAATACAAAATTATCTCGAGATCTTGAATAATAAAAAAATAAGTGTTCGTTTTGTAATGAAAATAGAAAAATCAAAAATCTTTGCCGGCAAAAGTGGAAAGTATTATTTGGTATTTAATAAATCTGCATATCAAATTACATAGATGACTTATTCGGAATTCTAAATTAAATTTCAAATTAAACTGATAAAAAGCAATCTATAAAAATTTAAAAAAATATATCATCTCTTAGGTAAAAATATTTTGTTTTTAATCATCTTACTCTAAACAAAACTACAGAGCCTCTAACACGCATTGGGTTAGTGAGTGTAAAAGAATATAATAAAAAAAACATTAAGAAGAGAGAACAATAAAAATCAGGAATTAAGAAGACAGAAGATAATGATTGAGATTGCATTTAAATTTTTGAAGTTTAAACTTGAATGAACAGCAAGAGGCTGGCGAGATGTGAGGGAAGCGAAAATAGGAATAGAACTCATGGTTACATCTAGCCATTTAAACTGTAAAATGATGGGACCTTGCTGCCAATCGAGTAATGCGCTTAAATTTATCGATACTGGATAGCATGCTGAATAATTCATCAGAACATTTACCATAAATGTATTTACAGAAAAGCTATAGGAAAACTGCTTTACGGCGGTGGGAAAGTTAAATACTCGATCAGGACCAATAATATTCTTCTTTGGACTCAATCAAGGATCTCTAAATATATAGCAGGAGCCACGACCATATGTGGCAACAATATTCTAAGCATGGACGAATGGTAGATTTGTATATGTAAGGTACAGGGCGGCGATGGATAAATTGTCGTGTAAATTACGTAAAAATGAAAATGACCCCGGAATATCATTTTCACAGCTATATCTGTCAAAATCACACAAAAATATCTTGAAAGACTAAAGAGTAAATATGTCCAACAAAATCGCCATTAGCTCCAACCATGGCCTCCAGCAAATCTTCTGGACTGTCTCCTTGTTTCAGTTGGTGAATGCTGCCACAATCCTTGCCTTCAGTGTTACAAGGAATTTTGTTGGTCTCTCGTTCAACTGCGTTCCGCACATAATAACCAAGGAGTTAGGTGGCCAGATGTAAGGGGTGATGTGGTTGCCGAAATTTTTGACAGACATGACTGGGTTGTTTTGCGGCATGATGCCGATTCATGTCGCCAGACAGAGTATCTTCCAGCAGCCACCCTCTTGACCCGGGGTCGCACTACCTCCTCGTCACCAAATTCTGGAGTTCTTATAAGAAAGATCAAATGGAGATTTCCGAGCTGCTGTATCTCCGTAATCACAATTAGACTCATCCAACTCTTTCTGGTTACCCTACACTGCACTCAGAATTATTGGAGCTTCCGGCGCGAATGCCAAGCAGTACAGCATGTCGTTTGTATATTTCTAGTGAAGTGAATTGCGTCATGATGCTCTCTTTTCATACAGATGGTACCCAATTGACCCTACTATACTATATCGAAAAAGAAAAACACAGCGCGCATGCGCAAAATTTAAAATATAAAATGGCGACACTTTACCCAGCGCATCCTGCAGATTCTGGCGAGAAAAAACTGTCTAGCACGATACAGTGAAACGATCTGGCAGCGGGCCTAGCAAGCGATTCGATATAATCTTTTCACTTCATGCCAGTGGCAAACGTTAGCCCCGAGTAGGCGCAACGAGTCACTCTCTCCTGGAGGCGATGGGTGGCAGAATGGTTTTCTCTCGGACGAAGAGATTATCTTTACAGGGAGAATTCAATTTCTTTTAAAGAGTATTATCAAGTAGACTATATGGGCGTTATCACGTGGGATAGTCCAAGATGTGACGTACAAAATGGGAGGCGCCTTAATCATGAAAATGCAGAGGTTTATCCATCTGGGAGCTGTTTAGATGGACGACGGAAAAATGCGACTCAAAAATCCGACATCAGACTAGTGAAAGATGCTTTCTGAAATCTAAACGAAGTGTTTCAAAACAGGAAAATGCCCGTTAGAAACGAAGGAACGAGTGGTGGACTGCTACGTAATATCAATCCTCCCGACTGCATTCTTCACATTTTCCTGGCAGATGATGTAGAGACTTGAGACACCAGATATGAGATTCAGCAAAAGGTTTTGGTGATTACTCTACAGACGTTATATAGAAACAATGAGGAAGTTTAAAGGAAATTGAAAACAAAAAAGAACGTCTATATTTAGAAAGCGGAAGTTAAAATTTTGGGGGACATAATAGGAAGAAATAGGGTTGGAGTCTTTGACATTCTCAGAATATATAGCGAGTTATCTACCTAAGGAAATTGCCTAAGTTGATAGCAGGACAGGGACTGGAAGATTTATTAATATGACAGATATTATTTACGCCTAAAAATGGCCGGAAGTAGTGGAGAGCTATGATCGCCCACGTCCTGAATTGACACTACAGCTAAATAGTCGTTTTATTAGTTTGCTAAAAAGAGAGGACAGAAGATTACTTTTTGTGAGAGGACCCTCAATGCTCAACCATCGTGATGAACAGGTGTACTCTCAGAGAGTCCCTCTGCTTTGACCGCCTATTTGGATGTAAAAACACGGACCAAGTGGTATTCGTATATACGAGCCATCGTTAAAGTTACTGGAAGAAAAATGGGCGTTAACCTGTACTATTCAGTACGTACCTGACTCCTACTGTTATCCTTCACATTAGAAGAGCCAGATCAGACCGAAAATGGAGTACTTCTGTACCGATAGAATCCAAAAACCTAACCGCTTTTTTTTTGACAAAACGCCATTTCGCTGTTCTACCGCTGCTTCCATACAAAGTACGTTCCTTAGTTACACGAGTTTTAATATTCACGGCTAAGACCCGCCATGCCACTGACTTTGTAGCTAACTACCCTCCTTCCCTTCGCACTCCATTGATGAGACCCTCTTAATTGGTGTTGTTCCCAGGTCAATGAGGTCCTACTTGTTACGGTCCCAGCTATGGAAAAATAGTAACATAATTAAAAAAAAAAATAATCAAAGCTCACATGAAAATAAAATGTCGGCATTAAATGACCCATAATTGGTTAATATGCCATTAAACAATCAAACAAAACCAATTGGCGAGATGTAATTTCCACACTGCAGCTTTTTCCCCACGAACCACCGATTTGTTAAATCAACTCCAAAGATGTTGCTTCCCTGATCACTGAAGTCTTAACCTGTTCAATTCTCGGGTCAATCGTTATCTTCCCCACATCTCTCCATAACATGTGCCTCTTACTTTGTAACCCTCTATTCGAGTGCCTCTTGGGCCTTGCACAAGATGGATATCATTATTACAGAGATAAATGAACTCGTTCCTCTGTCTTCTCGTTTAAGTTTTTTTAATACGTAGATGCTTTCCGAGTATTACATCTTTGTTGTCTTTATCACAAAATTTCAGCTTCTGAAATCAATCACCTGATTTGTATTTGTAAGACTTGGATTGTTTTATGTTTAAAACTTCAGATTTCCGGAGCAGTTTCTTCGTCCTTGTCATTGTCACAATATTTCAGATATTGTAAAATATTTCTCTCTAAATATCTAAGAAGAGATACTCTTGATTTCATAGCTTGAACATTTCTTTGGATTGATTGACTGGTCCGTTTTCTACTTTAAAGCCAGAAACTATGTTTAGATTGCAAGACTTTGTTTGAACATAATAATGGATTAGTGATATAAATATTTCTATTTAATCCTAAGCTTGGGGGAAAAGCCGCGGATTCATATCTTTCCCAAGGGGAATGTAAACAACCCAACCGGAATTGAAACTCAGCTCTCCGATTAAAAATTCCGAGCCATTACCTGTTAGACCACCCACACATCCAAGCTTACAGCATGTGGTATTCCCAAGCAGTCACCCGTATAGATTCTGACTAAGTTCGGTGTTGCTTAATTTAGGTGATCATACTGGAACCAGTGTTTCAGCCCATCTGGCCGTTAGCCTTGAACATTTTTCTGTGCTCGTGTTAACATTATTTGAATTATAGTAATCTTTGGTCGATTTTCACTTGTAATTTCTGAGATGATGTATTATTGCTGTTTACTCTTTGGTATTTCAGGCCGATTTTTTTTTTTGCTCGTATTTATTAAAACTTTTAAACCTGTAATTAATGATCGTCTTTCAGACATTTTCTGCCAGAGTTCAAAAACGTCCACACAGATTTCTTGAGTAATTATCTCCCAAAATGTTCAGGTAATCTTTGCTGTTGATTTTACCATGCAGGGTAACTACTGAACAGAGACATTTCCATGATATGGCGGCCCAAACTATCATTCATCCACCACCATGCTTCACTGTTGGAAGAAGGCAGTCAGGGTTGTAAACTTCTTTGGTCAGCCTCCACACATAAACTCGCCCTGAAGTTGGGAAAAGAGAAAAACTAGACTCGGCTGAGAATATGACTTGCTTCCATTGGTCTGCAGACCAGACATTGTGATCTCAGCACTATTTCAACCTCTTCTGAATGTTCCGAGTGGAGAGAAGAGGCTTCCTTACGGAGGCTCTTCCATGATATCCAGCCTTATGGAGCTCACGACGAACAATTTTCGGAGAAAGTGGACTATTCAGATGATTATTCAACTCAGCAGTCACTTTCGCCGCAGTAGTCCAATGATTTTTTGCAACATTGCATTTCAATGCACGTCGATCCCTGTCAGTATGTTTGCAAGTCCGCCCCTAACTGTTAGGTTGCTCGAGGTTTTGCCCCGTTTCTCGAATTGCGTTATAGTTCTTGATATGGTAGCTCTTGAAAACCAAACATTTCAGTAACCTTATTGATCGAGGCTCCTGCAATGCGAGCTCCAATAATTTGCCCTTTTTGAACTCGGAGAGGACACGCATTTAGCTTAAATTTTGCCAAACTCTAAAAATAAATAAGACAAAGACAGTAAATTAGATAAATAAACGTATTTACAATCGATATAACCTGCAATTACGAAGTTTTAGTTAAAGTTCTTAATATAATAAGTCTTTGAATCATAAGAGTGAATTTTGCACCCGTTCCAATTATTTTGTCCAACCCCTGTAGAATGTATAGGGAAGCGACATTAGTTGACATTTTGGAGGGTGTGATTAAATTCAGCATTGTCCTTCATCTAAGCCGGTTGCCATGCCAAGTCTACGTCTTTTCTCTATCTTGGTTCCCTTTCAGATCTGTAGTAATCGTCTAAACTGACTGTCTCGCCACAGATTACTCGTATTTATTATTTGGGAATTACTATGACTGCTTGACAAGTTTAGTGGTGGGGACTCATTGATTTCTCGACCGTTGTGAATTCAAATAATCATTCTCCTAGAACTAAGGCTACCGAGAAAAGTCTCTTTCTTTCACTTTCTTTTTCTGTCTCTCACTCTTCCCTCCTTTTCTACGTGGTGAAATAGTTAGCAAGTTCGTCGTGTTAGATCAGTTACGACTTACTAGTGAGTTCGAGTTGCCATGCGTGTTCCACACTTTTGGCTTTGCGCCACATCAAGGGTTGTAAATCGACCGTTGTAAATTCCAAATAATCATTTCAATTTAATCAACGCTACCGAGCGCAGTCTGCCCTGCTCTCTAACCCATATCAGCGTGGTAGAGGAAGAGAAGGCTTCATTCCTTTTATAAGGGTATGCGCGCGAAAGGAAACGCATCAGGCTAGCATGTAATTGCTTGGAGTTTGGCGAAATTCAAGTTATGTAGTGGACTCTTTAGGTGACAAAAATTGTTATACGTCGGTCAGTTGAAAGTCTACCTTACTAATCAAGAATTATAATAGTAAAGGTGTTATGACATATTTCCCCACAAGGAAACATTTGTGTTTTGGTGTTGAAACCATAGAAAAATAGCACAGACTCGGATATAAAGTTAAACGGTATATTATTCACGGAAACGTAGTACAAAGTAATGTGAACTGGAGAGTACTTTCTCTCACTGGTGTCCTGACTCACTCATTCATACACTCACTCGGTGATACACTCTTGGTGACTCACACTTGGTGACTTCCTCATTTGTGACTGAACCTTGGTGACTCACACCTGGTGACTTCCTCTTGGTGACTGACTCACTTGGTGACTGGATATTTAGCAACCCCCCACACAAGGGTCGAATGTGGGCTTACCGAGCCCGTAGTCTCGGCCAAAAATATGCCCATTAGAACCCGTATAAACGGGTTTAGGGACTGTCTACCTCCCCGGACCACACTTTGCCCTGCGGCAAAGCCCCGTCCGAGTCCCACCCCGCCGAGACGGGGAGTTCGACAACAAAGAACAGTTTATACAATTGTTCCAGTCACCCCGTGACTGGAACTTTTGCAACCCTCCCACATGGGTCGATGTGGCACAAGGCCGGTTTAATGTGGGCATACCGAGCCCGTAGCCTCGGCCAAAAATATGCCCATTAGAACCCGTATACATGGGTTCAGGGACTGCCTACCTCCCCGGACGGCACTTTGCCCTACGGCAAAGCCCCGTCCGAGTCCCTCCCCGCCGAGACGGAGAGTTCGACAGCAAAGAACAATCTAAATGACTGTTCCAGTCACGGGGTGACTGGATATTTAGCAAACCCCCCACACGGGTCGAATGTGGCACAAGGCCGGTTTAATGTGGGCTTACCGAGCCCGTAGGCCGGGCCAAAAATATGCCCATTAGAACCCGTATAAACGGGTTCAGGGACTGCCTACCTCCCCGGACGGCACTTTGCCCTGCGGCAAAGCCCCGTCCGAGTCCCTCTCCGCCGAGACGGAGAGTTCGACAGCAAAGAACAGTTTATACAACTGTTCCAGTCACGGGGTGACTGGATATTTAGCAACCCCCCCCCCACACGGGTCGAATGTGGCACAAGGCCGGCTTAATGTAGGCTTACCGAGCCCATAGGCTCGGCCAAAAATATGCCCATTAGAAGCCTGTGTGGAAGAGTCTATTTGTAGATAGGTTCCCACAATACCCCCCTTCCAACCCTTTTATTTGGTAAAAGGGTTAATACTTTTTCTTCTTTGGGTTTATTGTCAAAGGTTCGGTGAATTTATTTTTTCTCCCTGAACATCGTTGTTCAGGCGTATGTTGCAGGGGCTCGAGGTCAAATGTGTCGTAAATGATCTCGATGGGTTCTTCCACTTCATCCTGTGCGCTGTTAGAATCTATTTCATGCCGTTTTTTTTATTTGATTTATATGTCTTTTATCGGTATGTCTTGGTCCATGTATAATACGCACCATTTCGCCGATCCTTCTAGTGATCGTCCCCTCCTCCCAGTACGGCATATTTTTATGAAAACTTAAAAAAAAAAATTCTGACCTGGAAGAAATCGTTTTCTTGTTCCTTTTTCGGTGTTACATATTTTTGACTGTTTTGGGATTAATTCGTCAAAAACAGATCTCACCATTCTGGCAAACATGATTTCAGCCGGTGAGCCATTTGATGGTGTATTCGGGTTCGGTGTTATACGATAAACTTGCAGGAACTGCTGTAAAGCTATGTCATTAAGAGTTCCTTGAGCTTTCTTAAATGCTCTTTTTAGCGTGTCAACGAACCTCTCCGCCTGTCCATTAGATCTAGGGTGGTATTGAGGCGTAGTCATGTGCTTGACTTGGGAAATGTCGCAAAAGTTCTGCTGAAGTAAACTGTGTGCCATTGTCGCTGACAACGCAGTCCACTACTCCAAATCTCGCAGACAGCACATGTAGGAAACTCATTGTTACAGCCGTTGTCGGCCTCTTGCATCTTAAAACTTCCGGCCACTTGATGTAACTGTCAACAGCGATTAAGTAATAATAATCGTCAATCGACCAGCAAAGTCGATAAGTATACGTGACCAAGGCTGGTCCGATTTTGGCCAGGGTTTGAAAGTGGTAGGTGGAGCTTTTGGCTGCCAAGGTGCATCCTCTGCATTATGTCCTTGTCCATCGCCGGCCAGTAGACATAACTCCCCATGAGACCCTTCATACGGTTTTTACCGGGGTGTCCACCGTGGAAGTCTTTCAAATTTCGTTTCTGTATTTTTTTTCGGAATTACAACTCTCTCACTGTATAATAAGACATTATCACACAGTTAGTAGACTTCTGATACTCTATTATCTTTTGTTGCGATTTTACGTTTTATCTCGCAAATAAAATCATCTTCTAGCGCTTCGTTTTTGATTTCCGACAACGTTACAGGTAATTCCCGGGCAGTATTCGCTATTATTGATTTTATTTCACAGTCTGAACGAAGAGCTGCTATAACTGAGTCTTCAAGTGGTTGGTTTTGATTAGTTATTAGTCTGGATAAACCATCTGCATGGCCAATTTTATTAGCTGGTAAGTAATTTAATTTAAAATTGTAATTTGAGAAGAATGGTACCCCATCTCAAAAGTCTATTCGCCGTATAAACAGGTAACCCTTTTTTTTTAGCCAAATATGGTTAGTAATGGTTTATGATCGGTCTGCAGAATGAAATTTCTTCCATGCAGATATCTGTGAAATTTTGTTACCGCGAATATGATACTCAGGGTTTCAATTTCAATTTGGCCTGACACTTTTTCTGGGGGTAGCAATGTTCTTGATGTGTGTGCTATGGGTTTATGTGTACCGTCCGGCATAATATGCAAGATACACGCACCGATGCCGTATGAACTCGCATTGCAGGTCACAACGATATCCAATTGAGGGTTAAAGTGAGTCAAAAATAGTTCTGATGTTAGAATATTTTTTATTTTTTCGTAAGCTGACTGGCACTCCGTTGTCCAGTTCCAACTTTTTTCCTTTTTTAACAATTCATTCAGAGGAGCTCGTAACTCGTACATATTATTTATGAATACTTGATAATAGTTGGCAAGTCCCAGAAAACTTTCGAGCTCGTTGACGTTTTGGGGGGCAGGCATATTTTTGATAGCTTCTGCTCGCCTTGGGTCAGGTCGTCTTCCATTCTTATCAATGACATGCCCGACATACCTTATTTCATTCATATCAAAATCGCATTTCGATTCTTTTACTTTGAGACCGAAATCCTGAATTCTCTCAAAAACCTTGTGGATATGTTTGCGATGTTCCTCGGTAGATTTGCTTGCTATAACAATGTCATCTAGATAGGCACACGCAAAGTCCAAGCCGCCCAGCAGGGTATCCATGACCTGCTGAAATATAGCGGGTGCAACTTTGACCCCGAAAGCCAATCTGTCAAACTTGTATAAACCCCTGTGGGTGTTGATACCTAGAAGATTTGCGCACTCCTCCTCAACAGGAATTTGAAGTTATGCATCGCTTAAGTTCAATTTGGAGAATATTTCCCAACCATTCAGTACATTAAATACCTCCTCCGGTGTGGGGAGAGGGTAAGGGTAAACTTTTAGAGCCGCATTGAGGTCCATTGAAAAATCCGCACAAACACGAATTTGGTTGGACTTTTTTCTTACGTATACAGCGAGGGCAGCCCATTCGCTAAAACTCACTTTTGATAGTATACCGGCATTTTCTAGTCGGTCTAATTCTTCGTTGATTTTTTCAACTGATGCAAATGGTACATTTCTTTTACTTTTGAAAACGGGTTGAACGTTTCTTTTAGCTCGAATTTGCTTTTGTTTTATTACATTTTCCTAGCCCCGACTAGAAAACTTCGGGAAATTTTTCTTTTAATTCGTCTTTCAGGTCTTGGGCAACTGTTGTCATATTTTCCCCTTTTTGGCAAAAATTGTTGATTAGTTGATCCCACTACTTAAACCATTACATCCAATCCGTTCCAAAGAAATTCTCAGAAATTTTATGGACGAAAACATTTTGTTTCTTTGTAATGCCATTCAGTGTTAAAGGTAGCGTTAGCTCACCTTCAAATTTGATTTTGTCACCAGTTACTGCACGGGCTGTTTTGTTTGCCTTTTTCATTGTTGTTTTTTTTTAAATTTCCTCCAAGTCTGAAGATGAATGATTGACAGATCCGATCCAGAATCTAGTTGCAGCTTAACTGTTTTGTTTAGAACGTTAACTACAACGTATTTTCGTAGATTCTTATCTACTTTTTCATTTGATATAGTTAGTCTGACTCCGTATCTGTTATTCCTTTTATTTCTACAGTGCACCCCTTTGTGGCCAATGTTACCAATCTTTGCTTTCTTTACCTTTAAGGGAGTAATTTTTTCGCTTGTACTTAATTCTCCTAACATACGATATGCCTGATTCCTCGATGTTTTTGGAATCGCTTTTCACACTGATTACTCGCTGGGAATCTTCCGCTAGTTTTTGTAATGTGAGACCTGGTTCGCTTTCTAGTCTTGATAGAACTCTCCGTCTAATCTCCGAGTTTTTGTAGAGACTAAACCTTAGGCAAATATTAAACATTTGAAATCGTCAGCTGTCAGTTCAGCTAAACGAAAATCGTCACAGTGCTTATTAACAATGGACGCAAATGTGAGATAATCCTCGTCATCCCGTTTTGACAAGTTAAAACACTTTCATCTTTTGTGGAATAAAGTTGTATTAGGGCTAAATAACTCAGACAAAAGCTTTACTGCTTCGTCGAACCCTAATTCACTTGTTTTCTTCGGAAGAATGTAATCGACGAACTTACTATGTTCCGCTGTTCCCAACTTTCTCAAAAGTAAGCGATCTTTTTTAGCGTTCGTCCAATCCTCACAATCAACCGCAAAAAGATCTTCATATCTTCTATAAAAAGCTTCAAAAGTTTTATCTTCTTCAGGAAGATAATTAAATGTCTCCATAGAATTCCAAATTGTGTTGTGAGAAAATGCAGTGTTGTTTTCTGTAACATCCTTTTTACCCAATGTCTATAGAAAAAATTCTTGAAATATTTTCCTCGTTCTTTTTGTTTTTCTTCCTGTTCTTTTTGTTGTAGAAGCAATTTTTCTACCACAATTTGTTGCCGTTCCTCAGTCTTCTGTTGCTGTTCCAATTGTGCTTTCATCATCTGAACAATAATTGCTTTAAAGTCTTCCATAATGACTTCACATACGTGTTTTCAGAGAGAAAGAAAACAAATTTTAGACAATTTTTCTTCTCTAAGAGGGGGAAAAGAAAGTAATTCCTTTCCTTAATATTTCTCAGGTCTGGTTGGTAATACTAAAAAAACTGTTTTTTTTCCAATACAGTCTAAGTGTTTCAATTTTTCTAATTTTTCACTAGTAAGTATTTTCAAATAGTTGGTTTTACTTTAGATTGAGTAAAAATTTTTTATACTTTTCTAAATATTTCCGACGTCCGCATCAAAGCCTTTTTTCGTAATTACGTTGTCTGTCATTCGGTTGGAGTGTCCGTTTTTTTTCAATTGAGTATTAACATATAACTGTTGTATATGTAACTTTCTTTCGTGAAAGATTACTTTTTGTTCGCCAGACTTGAGATTAACACACTGGGATTTTTAAACGTCTTTAGAGTAATAACGTGACCTTTTTCTCTCCAGGTAGAGGTTTTTCTTTGGTTCTTCAGTTCTTATGTTCGGCAAGGGATATTTTTGTTCTTTGCTTTGTGTGATTCGGAATATCTCGTCGCAAGTTGTTTTGGTCAGCAAGAGAGAATTTTGGTCTTTCTTTTCGTGAGGTCGTTTCGGATCTCGACTCCAGTTGTTATGGTCGGCAAGAGAGAATTTTGGTCTTTCCTTTCGTGAGGTCGTTTTGAATCTCGTCGCCAGTTGTTATCGTGTTGAAACCATAGAAAAATAACACAGATTCGGATATAAAGTTAAACGGTATATTATTCACGGAAAAGTAGTACAAAGTAATGTGGACTGGAGAGTACTTTCTCTCACTGGTGTCCTGACTCATTCATTCATACACTCACTCGGTGATACACTCTTGGTTACTCACACCTGGTGACTTCCTCTTGGTGACTGACTCACTTGGTGACTGACTCACTTGGCGACTGGATATTTAGCAATCCCCCACACGGGTCGAATGTGACACAAGGCCGGTTTAACGTGGGCTTACCGAGCCCGTAGGCTCGGCCAAAAATATGCCTATTTACAACCCGTATAAACGGGTTCAGGGACTGCCTACCTCCCCGGACGGCACTTTGCCATGCGGCAAAGCCCCCGCCGAGACGGAGAGTTCGACAGCAAAGAACAGTTTATACAACTGTTCCAGTCACGGACTGACTTTACTCAGAGTTGGTAGCCATATTATATAAGTGTGGAAGAGTCCATTTGTAGTTAGGTCCCCAAAATAATTTGGCATTCAGTGACCAAGCAGCCAGTTCTGCTTTCGGTTGAAATGTGTAAAACCTTACTCTTAAAACAATTTATCAAGAAAGTAGTTTTTTCAATCCATGATTGTCCACGCCCTGAATAGAGACGACATAAAGAAGAATGTAAAATGTAATCTTTTCTGTCTCTCTCGTTCACTTTCTTTATCTATCTCTCACTTTTCCCTCCTTTTCGACGTGGTGAAATGGTTAGCAAGTGCGTCTTGTTGGATCAGTTACCACTGACTAGTGAGTTCGAGTCGCCCTGTGTTTTCCACACTTTTGGCTTTACGCCACATCAAATGTCTTGCTCGACCTTTGTAAATTCAGAATAATCATTCCAATTTAACCAAGGCTACCGAGCACAGTCTACCCTGCTCTCTAATCCATATCAGCGTGGTAGAGGAAGAGAAGTCTTCATTCCTTTTCTAATGGTATGCGCACGAAAGGGAACGCATCAGACTAGTTTGGAATTGCATAGAGTTTGACGAAATTAATGTGTCTATGTAGCGGACTCTTTAGGTGACAAACATTGGTATACATCGTACAGTGGAAAGTTTAACTTACTAAGCAAGAATGGGAGTGACAACATGAGCCCTTTCCCTATAAGGAAACATTCGACATTACCGCTGATGGTTGAAATTTATAAATTTTCAGAAAAATACGTTTGTCAAGTTCAATAGTTATTATCACTTTTTATATTATCGGTTGGAGTTTCCTTGCTAACCTTTTGTTTTAAGTTGTTTGGAACGTCAACATCTTGATTTTGTTATTGTTTTCTCTTCGTGTTATATGTGATATACGTTTTAGCTGTTGCTGCTGTTGAAATTCATCAAGTGATGTGTGTGTGCGTTTTTTTTTACATATGGATTTCTCTTTGTGATTCTGTATTGCTAGTCTTCAAGGTTAGAAGAAGAACCAAGATGCACAGGATTTTCTCTCTCAAATCCCAAGCTATTTTTAAGCATTCATCTTAGAAAGCGGTTGTATACATCTGAGAGTTTAGAAATTTCTGAACAGCTTTGGCGCCGTGTTTTGGAAAAATGGTGAAAGCGAGTGTTCAAGATCGCGTTCTCGATTTGTAGCCAAAATAACGTAGAATTCTAGATTTATTGAAGGAAACACGATGACGACTTTTTTTTTTAATCATTCACCACGACCAAATTGACAATGCCACTGGCACACAGTGTGAAAATGAAAGAAAAAGAGAAGATAGAAAATGCAAAGAATTTAAGAAAGAAGAAAAAAGAAACAGGGTTTACGAAGACAAAAAATGGCAATTGACATTGCATTGCAATTTTGATGGTTGCAGTTATCAGTGAAGTAAGAAATCCACCGATGGGAATTCAGTGAAAAAAAAAACTGTTAGGGTAGAAGTGGCGGTTGCCTCCCTCTACTTCATGAGTAAAACTGTGAGACCTACTTGCCAATCTAGTATCACTCTTAAATTCATGCTGTCCGATCAACAGGGGAAACGGCTCTCAGGAAGTATATGCTCTGTACAAAATGTTTAATTCCAGTACTCCAAACAAGAAAATCTGAAATACATATCAACATATCAATGTAATATATTCTTAATAACAAATTTAGTAATGAAGATCGTTCTCTTATATCTTTAAACAGGAGAGAAATGGAAAAAAATATATATCACGTGAAAAGTTATTTCTGTTCCGTACAAAGACAAAACCCTAGAATGTCACAAAACAACAACAATTTAAAGTATAGAAAACTTAAGAAAACATGTATTTGGTCACCTATGCAGAAAGTCCTTGAACGTTTTCATATTCTTCTGTGGCAGCGATGGAATGTTTTCAGTTTCCGTCGCAAAAAGGTCAGAATGTTTTGGTTGGAATATTCGTGCTCGCCTTGGGCAAAGAAAAACTTTTCATTCTTTTTATTTTGTAAAATTTTCATGCGTAATATCCCGGCATGAATTTTTGCTTCGTTTCTTGTTTGGCATATCTTTTGTGCCGAAATACTTCTTTTGGCTTCGAGTTTTTATTTTAGAGAAAAACAGTTTTTTTTTCTGTTATTTCACTTCAATATTCCTCGCGTTATTCTTTTTATGACTTATATCTCATATTATTTATTAATTTTTTTCGTTCATTTTCCTTCCTTCTTTTTTGCTACTTTCTGCTTCCATATATTTCGTTAGAAAAAAAACGGATGTGTAAGTTCTTTTTCTTTCAATGTGTTTGTTTACACATTCCTATCAAATTTTCAGTCATTACTTTTTCAGGGTTTGTCTTTTCTCAGTGCTTTTTACATTCTTCTTCTACCGATTTTTTTTTGGTGAAAGATTACCTCCCTTGAATAGCAGCCAGTCTAGGAAAAGGAATATTTTGAATTTAAAAAACAAAAACAAAGGGAAACAACTCTACCATATTTCCTAAG
>OZ038478.1:24093786-24128786 GCA_964036315.1 Acanthosepion esculentum
AAAACTTTTTTAAATTTTGTCAAAACGCTCCCCCTATAAATAAAACTAACCATGAAAATAAAACTAAATTATATAAACATATATTTCAATGGTCAGGCTTGCTTTTGTTTGTAGTTTAATACGGTTTTAGCAGCTGCTACATAATTTAGCCTTATTTTTTACCTCATTTTGGTATTTCTTGCTACTAATTTTCCCTTCAGCATCTGTCTATATTTCTGAGATGAGGTATTATGTACATTATTTACAATATTTGGACTATTGTCCGCATCTTTGTCGCCATATTTATTACAACGTTTCGGCCGTTGTACGCTCCAGCCTTCTTCCGGTGGTTGGAATGTCGAACTGAATCCTTCATTTCGCTCACTGGACACATGACACGGTGGATAAAGTCGTTGGTTAGATCCAGTGACAGGACCAAAAGAGCGTAAGTTCAATACCCGGTTAAAGCAGTGGAGAAATTTCAGAGGGAAATTAACAGGGGACAACTGATAACTGACATCCATTAAACATGGTACGTGGAACTATAACAGTCTACCCCAGTGAGCGAAATAAAGGGTTCACTATTCCAACCTCCTAAAGAAGGCCGGGGCGTACAACGGACGAAACGTTGTAATAAATATGGCGACAAAGATGAGGACAATAGTCCGAATAATGTAAATAATGATCATAAAGTTTATGAACAAGTAACAAAGAGTTACAAAAGAAACGACATTGTGGAGAACCATGTTCGCCTACGTCCTGTAGGGACACGACACAGAGAATAAGGTGAACGAACTGAATTTGTGTATTCTTTCTATAGGTGGAGAGTGGAAGATTATTACATTTAAAAGTGGACGATTATGCAAAAACGTTTGCAGACTACTGGTTTAAAGGAATCCACTTAGGGCTATGAGTTTAATTGAGTCTCAAACTTGGTGAAGCAGCTCGCAGAATTTGGGAAATGAAAAGAAATAAACAATGTCGGATGATCTCTATCTATAAAAGGCAGGATATGTGTGTGTGTGTGTGTGTGTGTGCGTGTGCGTGTGTGTGTGTGTGTGTGTGTGTGTAACGAATGCACGGCCGAAATAATTTACATGCACATGCTCCAAGTTAATGGGAAGGCCAAGACCGACTTTGCATTCCCCAACTCCCATCGATAGTGGAATTAATCGATTTTTTCGTGTTTCTACGGCAGTTTTCATGTAGTTTGCGGCCATTTTCTACTGGCCAGAGTGAGAGCCTATAGCTGGCTGCCACAATTAGCCAGGAAGATTCTGTTGGCGAGCGTGAGAGCCAACAGCTGACTGACACGAATGTTAACTAGTATGCTAGTATGAAAAAAAATCGATAGCTGCATTCGTCACAAGTGGGAAAAATTTAAATCTGCATGGCACTTTACTCCAATTGGCTCATTCGCTTGCTTAAACTCAACGTTGATTAGGATTCCACAGAACTGGGTTGGGTGTGAAAAGATATTTGTTGTTAACATTCTTTTTCCATTCGGTTTTTCCTGTTACGAGTCCTTTTTTAAAGCTGATCGTTTTGTGTTCATTTTGTTTAGTTCTTTTTTCGTAACAGATGTAATGTTTAGTAGAGAGCTTAGAAAAAATTCGCAGTGTGAGATAGGCAAGAAGTAAGGCAGGCAGCAACATCAGCACGGCAAAGGACACTCCTTTAAAGTCAAGGAAGGGCAAAAATATTTTAAGTCAAGTGATAGCGATAGAGTCGTACGATTTTTTAATCAAGCACGGGCAACGCCGGGCCATGCTGCTAGTACTACCTAAATTTCGTTTAACCGTTTTCAAAATGATGCTTCCTTAGTGGAAATAAGACCGCCAATTTGAAGTACGTTAGTTATTTAAATGCCTGTAGTTTGACCAGAAGCTGTGGAAAACATTCAAAAGAGCTAAGATCATATCAAAATACCAGTTCCCAAGATTTACTTAAGCTTTGTAAATAAAGAATTGATTAAAAGGCAAATACATTTTTCATACACACCAGATTTTGGATCGATCTATAAGTACATCTTTCTGCTTAAGATTTTGATGGAAATTGAATTTAATATATCGGGAGACACGATGGAATATTTGTTTTTACTTTTTTTCTTTTTTTCTCTTAGAGTTTCGACCGAAGCCCTGAAGGTGTCTGGTTTGCACAGTAAATTAGTGCGAATTTTACATATTTGAATATAAAATCATTTTTTTTTATTTCGTTTTTTGTTTGCAAAGTTTTATTTTAGGTGTCATACATAAACATAAATCTAAATTGAAAGGGAGAATCGAGGAACCGGGGTGGAGTTGGAAGATTCCAAATTAATTGAAAAAGGATAAATTAGATGTAGACGGTATAAGTTGAATTTGAACTGAAAACAAATTTAATAAGGTGTAATCAAATGATGCGACGAAATAACGAAGAAGGAAATATAAAAATTAATGAAAATAAAATTAAAATAGTTTGCAAAAGTGAAGCCAAATTGTCGTTAAAGTTAAAAAAGTCACACTTATCAAAAGTAAAGTTTATTTTGTGAGACATTACTTTTCAAGAAAGTATGTTACAATATCTTTCTCTCTTTTCTCTGTCTGCTTCTCCGCCAGTCTCTATCTCTTTCTGCTTTTCCATCTGTAACTGGCTGTATCATCTCTCTTTCTTTTTCTCTCTACCTTTCCAATTTCTCTTTTTTTTCATTCCATTTCTATATCTCCCACCACTTTCTCTCTCTTTACATATATATATATATATATATATATATATATATATATATATATATATATATATATATATATATTGATTGATGCATGTTTCATTAAATATTGTAGACAAGTTTTGTCTATTTATTTTAAGTAAGTTCCTTTCATATTGTTTGATAAGCTTAATAACATTATCATTGAAAGATGAAAGGAAATCACCATATTGATAAATATTTAAATTCGATCTAAGCTTTCGGCTTACATAAGCCATTATCAAAGATGACAATTACATTTCAATATATCAACCAATACACGGACGAAACAATAATGATAGTCTGTTTTTGTTGCATTAAAAATTTCAAAGCAACGACAAACTCGTGTATACTAGACGCGGAAGCGAAAATCGCATCGCAGCTCGTGACGTCATACATGACCACGCTAGAATGAAAACGAGAAGTATTAAGTATGGGAAGCCGCGACTTGTCTATATTATTTAATGAAACATACATCAATGAAAAATTGCTGCCTAAATATACACAATATATATATATATATATATATATATATATATATATAATCAATTATTTAAATTTAGTAAGCAAAAGAAATAACAAACGGAACAAAATTCTGTGTAACGAGATTCGTCCTCTCGGATGAATTAATCGTAATAAAGTAAAGTTTTTGTTGGAATTATATATATATATATATATATATATATATATATATATATATATATATATATATATATATAAATATTATTCCCCATTATAGGCACTATCATATCCGCGTTATAACAACACATTGCTTCAGGTACGGAACTGAATAGCTGAAAAAAAATGACAAAGGAACGACAAACATGCTTTTTTTCTGAGAGAGGCTTTACCACTACTAATATATACACATAACTATATATATATATATATATATATATATATATATATATATATATATATATATATATATATATATATATATATATTTGTGTGTATGTATATTATATATATATATATCTATATATGTATTTGTGTGTATATGTATATATTATATATATGTATATATATATATATTTTATATATATATATATATTTATATGTATACATTTTAATAGTATGATAGAAGTTGTTTACTAACATTTTCAAATTTGAATAGTTTTTGGTGGGTATATGTGCCGTTCATTGTATGTAGATGTTGTCGTTTTTTTTAAGGGTCGTGGACATATTTCCTGTCTCCTCACTTTTTTGCGTGTTTATATATCTAAATATGTCTGCGTGGTTGTGTATTATAATCTGATTGTGTATGTATTGCCTTTTGCAAGATTTCACCCACCCTTGACCATATCTTCACTTTAAATATATCTAAGTTGTAACGGAGTTCAGAGAAACATAAGATTGTAACGTTTTTTCCAATGTAATTTTTGGCCTTTCAGTAAAAACAAAATAAGCGTGGGGTGTTTGATTGATTTGAACCTTTTAAAACACTTTATTCTACATTAAACACCATCACTTGTTAGGACACCAGAAGTGTTGAAACAAAATGGCTAATTTTGTAGTGATTTTATAACTTATTTATGTTTGAATTTTCTAATAAATAATTTTATATATATATATATATATATATATATATATATATATATATATATATATATATATATAATCTTATAAATATAAGTAATTATACTCGTCTGGAAAAACGTTATGTGTTTTGGCTTGTAAATGAACAAGCCAATACCCAAGGAAAAATAAGGAATAAAAAAAGAAAGAACTAAGAAGATATGATTTAGGCGAAAAGAATCCACCAGAATCCAACTTCATAGTCCAAAGAAAAAAGAAACAACACGAGTAAAGTAAAAATAACTAAGCAACGTGCTCAATACACTAAGTAGACCAAATCTAACTATGAACCTAAAGAGCCAGGCAAATCTACCTAGATTTCAACTACTTGGATCGTCAGGATACGCCGGAGAAAAAGGTAATAAGAACAGAATATTTTGTACTTATTACCTCTTTAGCCGGCGTACCCTGACGATCCGCGTAGGTGAATCCTAGGTAGGTTTGCCTGGCTCTTTAGGTTCGTAGTTATATATATATATATATATATATATATATATATATATATATATATATGTATGTGTGTGTGCGTGTGTGTGTGTGTCAGATGCGGAAAATAATATATCACATATATCTACACAGCAAAGCAGAGTATAAGGAGAAACAAAAAGAGAGGGTCTTACATATAATATGGAGATACTCCTGTGTCTGGTGAAACCATGTTTAGGATTCCAGAAGTGGGTCGGATTTTTCTACGTTGTTCCACGCGAGGATATATTCTATTAGAGGGAAACGTTGAGTCTAGGAAAGATATAATACAAAAGGCAAAGGGCATCATTGACATAAAATCTGTTGGGAGAGGCAGATTTAGCCTCGACCAGGGTCATGGGTGGTCCGGCTAAAGAAATCAACTTTTCAGTTTGGATGCTGTAAACAAACAGAAATTGATTGACGCTTGAAATTGACCGTCACTGTATGGAGAGTGGCGTCACTAAGCGTCTGTCGTCTGACGCACGTGACACATCTCCCCTAAAGAGAGATACTCGCCTTCTGTATCCTTACAACACTTATACAACGGGTATAAATCTTATTTTCTGTGTTGTACCTATTCATAATCTACGCTAACAATAATGCTTTCTTTTTCTAAAGCAGTGATACAAATAGCCTTGTAATTACTAAATCTTCAGCTGGTTTAATGTCTCTATGTGTCAGTTATGTCCGGTCACTCTACAAGTTGTAAAATAAATTATTAATTTCCAACATCAAATGACATATAAGGTGTTGAAATGTGGGTAAACAAGCAAGATAAACAGATCAGATCATTCAATTAGAAAAGGCAAGGGTTTGTGAAAACGATTTCTCAGGAATCTGATTTCAGGATCTTTAAAATGATTTTGAAGTTCAACTGATTTATTGGAAGATAAAGTGTCTAATGTGAGGGTTGGGAGGAAACAATTCCTGGAAAAAAGAATATCTTGGTTCCGAATATAGCGCACTATTAAGCGACGGACACGTTCCTTTCGAATAGTGTTTGTGATTCTAGTTGATACCAAAAGATACCGAAGTGCACACAGCTGAAAGGTGATAAAAAAGACGAGTAAATTAATAAGAGCTATTAAACATCGCCACCATTGAGTTACAGTATTTTGCGCCGCTGTGACCACACTTCTCTTTTTCTCACATTTGTGATCCATGGTGACATTCAAGGCGGAATAATGCAATGCCTTGCCGGTTCCTTTGCCAACGGTGATGTCGGGGTTACCTCGTCATCTTAGAGATGGATTTGTTTTTATAGTTACATTTTTCTAGCAGTTGCCTAAAGAGGCGGCAGGTGGTTTGAATTAAGAGTTTAATTCTCCTAGATTGGTTATCAACCAAGATTATAGGACTAAGTCTGTCCTGCTATTTAACTGGGGTAGAAGAGATGGAGTCATACATTTCCTAAGTGTATTAGTACGTAAGAGAATGTAATGAACTTGACCGGAATTAGAACTCGGCACTCTAAATTCTCAGTCCAAGTCGCTAACAATTGCCTTTTTATTAGACGTAGAAGAGTTAAAGCATGGTCTAAAAGATTCAGAAGCAACCACCCATGTTCAGAGACGTGCTGTCACAAAGTCTCTACCTTCAGGAGCAAATTTACAAGAAACAAAATTTATTGATTTATATTGTTTTTCTTACTGTTATTTTCAAGATCGTTATATACCGCATCGTGTGATTGCAGCAAAACGAGAGACACAGTCCTAACCATTCACCAACAAAATGAGGTTGTGTATGGAATTGCTCAAAGAATTTTGGTAACACAGTCATCAATTAAAAGAAGGATTTTAATTGTCTTGACAATATAAGCGATGTGAATAAATAATTATAATTACTCATGTGAAAAAGTAGTATATCCAATGTCTCTAGAAAGATTTCAGAAATGCATGTCTACTGATCTACAGAATGTAGATAACACGGGATATATTTTTATTTCACAAATGAAAAAATATGTATTAAATATATATTAAAATATTGTAAGCCCAAATTCTCTCCCTCTCTCTCTTTTTACTAATTTAGCCCTTATACAAGGCTCAAAAGCCGTTCAAAGTAGAGGGTTATTGAAGGAGGTTGTTTTGTGATGCGTAATTTTAAGAGATAAGAGACGAAGTTTATTATTTTATTTTTAATAATAATTTTAATCCTAAACAAGACTCAAGAGCCAGTTGAGTTAGAGTTTTATAGTATGAGCGAAAATTGGATAATTGTCAGTCTTTTCTCATTATGCGTCCCCAACATTTTCATTATTTTAATGATTTTTGTTCCCATTTTCTTTCACACCTCGTTAATCATATGTTCCCTCCATTGTACTCTCAGCATCCTTCTGTAAAACCACATCTCTATTATCTTATGTCTTTTCTTCCACTGCGACGCGAATACAGAAATGTTATGTAATATCAATCAGCGAGGTTTTTTGTAAGCTATAGTATTTTCTTTTATTCTACGCGAAAAAAAATGGTCTTCTTATCTTCTTCTGTTTAGCTGTCTTTTGTTGCAAGCGCTTCGGTTTTTATTGGAATTTTTTAGGCTAGTTTGCTTGTCCGTTACTTCTTGGTCCAGAATTTGATTCTATAGAATTCTACATACGAAAAAACAAACAAACAAACAAAAAACTTACGACCGACATGACGCAAAATCAAGCAGGCTGTCAACGTTTTTTGCCTGTTCTCGTTACATTTTCTGTGAAAGTTGAAATATTCCCTTACAGTATTTTTCTCGTTATTCAAAACATCTTTAGAAATTGATACCTGCAAGTAACAATAACTTATGATATGTAATAGAGATTAACTGTGGCGTGACTATAATCAATAAGTAACGCTTGGGTGGTCAACCATTAAAAATGAATATCGTCTGCTTTTATCAAATTTACTTCAGGTGTTAAAATCCAGCAAAAGATGGCGTTCTATTTTGTTTTGTGTTTTTAATAAATTCATATATACAGTTCTCGTTTTGTCGAAGAGAATGACAAGTCAGAAAAGCCAAGGACTGTTAAGAGAATAGAAATGTGTTTATTTCTCGCGTGATATTCAGAGATATTTTCTGCTTGGAAAAAATGCTTGGCATTAATCTATCAACTGGAGTTTAAGATTCGGAGCAACGAACAAACGATTTCTATGGCATTGTTGTGTTCCTTGCATATTTCTTGAAATAAATTCTTTATAATATATTTTTTTATTTGACACGAAGAATTTTTTTTTTCACTACGTAGGATATGCGCGTAGCAGTTGCAAGAACAGCCATCAATGCGGAAAATTATTTCAAGCAAAAATCCAAGTTGCGCACCATTCTGCTGTGTTCACTTTTGCTCTATTGCCTTTGCGAAAACATGAATTAATCTCTTTTGTTTCTAGCTATGGGTTAAAAAGTAAACTGGATGATTTAGCCTTGCGTAGCTACCAGTCTAGGGAAAAAAACTAGTATTAATTCAAAAGCATAGAAAAGGCAAAAAGAAACAACTCCACTATATTTCCGAAGATGTCATGGCAATCCACTGACAAAGAAAATTTATTTTAGTTTGTTATTTAAGGTCTAACTCTAAATATAGTGTACGTGATATTATGTCTTCATATACATATATTTTGAACGTAATTTTATGCCTTCAACTACAGATATTTTATACATAATTTTATACTTTAAGGGTAAAAGTATGTATTTTAGCTATATAGTTTGTATATGATAAACTATATTGTTCGCATTTTTACAAAATATTGCTGGTAATTTCACTACGAAAATGTATTGTTGGTAATTTTTTTTTAAATGTATTGCTTATAATTTTATTAGAAAAGTGTATTTTTATACTTTCCTAGTGTTTTAGTTTGTATTTTTGGGGGTCACTCTTTACCCATAGCTTTGTCCCTAATAGGTTATATCGCGCCGGACCAGGGTGGACATGGGGACAGCAGCAATTGAGATGCGGTTCGACACTCCTCAAAACCTCCAATCTCCCGATCAGCGGCCTTGCTACCGGATGTAGTTTATAGTTATACCAAGAACACTTCTCGATCAGAGGCCTTGCTGCCGGATGTAATTTATCGTTAAACCCAGGACACCTCTCGATCAGAGGCCTTATTGCTCGATTCAGTTTATCGTTATGTCCAGGACACATCTCGATCAGAGGCCTTGCTGCCAGATGCAGTTTATCGTTATATCCAGGACACCTCTCGATCAGAGGCATTGATGCCGGATGAAATTTATCGTTATACCCAGGACACCACTCGATCGGAGGCCTTGCTGCCTGGTGTAGTTTATCGTCAAACCCAGGACACTTCTCGATTAGAGGCCTTATTACTCAATGCAGTTTATCGTTATGCCCACACACCTCTGGATCAGAGGCTTTGCTGCCAGATGCAGTTTATCACTATATCCAGGACACCTCTCGACCAGAGGCCTTGCTGCCGGATGTAGTTTATCGTCATGCCTAGGACTAAAAAATAAAAGACTCTGTGGAGAATTATGACTGCCAGCGTTTTGAAGGAAAAATTTAAAAATAATAATCCTATCATTTATCGACGCGGAAGACGCAATTAACCGGCTGAGTTAATATACCTGCCTAGTGTGGCTTTTGCTTACGCTCAATTTCCGTTTTGAAATGCGTAATCCATGTCGTCTTCTACAAGCTAGGGGTTGAATTAATAGAAGACGGCGTAGAGGGAGACTGGAAGCCACTCCGCTATTTCTCCCAAGATACCAGGGAAAGCAACCACTGAAGGAAAAGAATATTTCTGAATTCAGAACAGTAAAGAAAACAACTGAAACCATTTCACTGTCTTTCCATAGAAATCATAGCAATTCATCGGTAATAAAAAAACAAAACAAAACAGAATTTGTAGAGATCTGTGATCGCCTAAGCCCTAAATCAGTGGTGCCCAACCTTTTTAACATGGCGGCACACTATTGAGTTCTTTAAATTTTTGCGGCACACCTATCACAAAAAATAAATATTTTCCACTCATAAAGCCTTTTTGCAATAAAATAATAAAAAACAAAGAATATTATATAAAAAGAATTTTTATTCCCATAAATCAACATATCCTGTATTCAATATTAGGTATAAAATAATAATGGTGAATGTCAGTGGGACAGTTGTGCCTGGTGCTTCTTGACTACTGCTGCAATATTTGGGCGAATGTGAGAGAGACACACTCTTAACTCTTCTTCAATAGTTTTAAGTCTTTCACGTTTTTTATTTTTAATGATGTTTAGGTAAGAAAATCCCAGTTCACATAGGTACGAAGTTGAGAATTGCAGTAAGATTTTGATGGCTTTTTTACTTAGAGTTGGATACTCTTCCATAACAGAAATCCAAAAGGCGTCCAATGGCAGTTGTGCGTACTTCAATTTGAGACCACGATCACTGGAAAGGCTTGCTAATTCTTCCTCTTCACATAACTCAAAATTGAAAAGGTTGATGACTGACAAATCTAGAAATTTGGCGATTTTGAATTGAGCGGTGTTATCATGATTAAGAAATTGAATGTCTTTATTAATCAAAATGAAATCATAGTCTTTAAAAAATGAAGATAAAAGGGTGCGTTTGGCCTAATTTTTAAGGACACAGCAGTTACAGTTTGAATTCACTCGATATTTGCCAGGAGTTAACCAATCCTCAATTTCCAGCATTGACTCAATTCAAAATCGTTTATACAGCCTTGTTGGACATGATGAGTTTTCCATCCTACAACCTCTTTCCCGTAGACTAAACTATCTTTATTTCTTCGACAAAGCTTTAACCGAGCTACATTCTTTAGTTCCACGAGTTTAAACAGTCTTTATGGCTGAATTTCCGACATTCTATTTGTATTCTATTTGTAAGGAGGAACGTTTCTTTCCAGGAACGGCAACTCTGCCGAACAGACTTATGCGCGTGTTTTTCCTTGAAACTCTAATTTTAGCCTCTACATGTCTAGGGTGGATCCTTATCTATCAGGATAATTTTCGCTTTCTGCTTCCTCTAGGTTGACTGTTCGCTAAGGTAGCGGTTCTTAGGCAGAAGCTCTATGAAGGGAACTTTCTGTGATATTATTGAAATACGAAGAGAATGAGTATAATTCAACCCTGTGCACGTGATACGGCCGCTTCTAGATGTAAATGTCTGAACTCATGAAAACCTTGGAATGTAGCTCCTCTGGACGTTTGCCATAGAAATAAAGATCTTTCATTTGTGGGTATCAGTTGGGTAGCGAATAGTTCACAAACAGAGTCGGATAGACCTTTTTTGAAATTTTTCAAGATTGTAAAGATAGGACGGAGTAGCCCATCAATACTCCACTTTTGAGCTGAGCCGATTCTTGTAAAGATAAAGAGTGAAAGGAAAAGTCTTAGGAACCCACCATTTATCCAACATCTCTAACTATAAAAGGCAGGATGTGTATGTGTGTGTGTGTGTGTGTAACGAATGCACGGCCGCAGTTTTCGACGGATATGCACCAAAACTTATATCCACATGCTCCAAGTTAGTTATAAGGCCAAGCCTGACTTTACATTTCCCAACTCCCATCGAAATGGAAATAATAGTGGAAATAATCGATTTTTTCATCCTTCTACGGCAGTTTTCATGTAGTTTGCGGCCATTTTCTACTGGCCAGAGTGAGAACCTATAGCTGGCTGCCACAAATAGGCAAGAAGATTATATTGGCCAGCGTGAGAGCCAACAGCTGACTGACACGAATGTTAACTAGCATGCTAGCATGCAAAAAAAAAAAATAAATAGCTGCATTCGTTACAAATGGGAAAAATTTAAATCTGCATGGCACTTTACTCCAATTGGTTCATTCGCTTGCTTAAACTCAACGTTGATTCTGATTCCGCAGAACTGGGTTGGGTGTGAAAAAATATTTTCATTCGGTTTTTCCAGTTACGAGTCCTTTTTTTCAAGCTGATCGTTTTGTGTTCATTTTATTTAGTTCTTTTTTCGTAACAGATTTAATGTTTAGTATTGAGCTTAGAAAAAAATCGCAGTGTGAGATAGGCAAGAAGTAAGGCATGTGCACGGCAAAGGGCACTCCTTTAAAGGCAAGGGAGGACAAAAATATTTTAAGTCAAGTGATAGCGATTGCTGTATGAGTCGTACGATTTTTGAGTCAAGTACGGGCAACCCCAGCCCATACTGCTAGTCTTTATATATGAGTTCCACTTGCGGTCTGGCTTGTGACCCAAGAGAGGTAAATTAAGCTGGGTATCTAGGCTCTCAGCAGGATTAAAAACAAGAACTGCCAATGGACGAATGAACTTTCTTGTAGTGCTCAATGGCAGTGTAGCACAACGAGGGTCGACTGGGCTCCATAGCTACGGATGGAAACAATCTCGGAAATGGAAAACTCTCATGATAGAATTCTGATTTGTGTGGTGGCCAGGATGAAAATGATAATAATTCCCCAGAGATTAAGCACCATTGCTGAAAGCAAGTGATTAGTCGGAGCAGTTGTTTGGAGAGAAAAATCAAGACAGATCGTACATTCCATTTTAATGTCGTTACCCGCTTAACGGCGGCCAAAAAAGAAAAAAAAACAATTTATCGTTTCTGGTATTGGACTATGCGCGCAAATTCATGTGCAGTAGTTTTGCAGAACAGGAAGTTCAACCAAAATATAGGAACTACAACGGGTTTCACTCGTTTCTATCTATCTATCTATCTATCTATCTATCTATATCAGTCTGTTCATATCTATCTATCTATCTATCTATCTATCTATCTATCTATCTATATTCATATCTATCACAGACTTTTTCATATCTATCTATCTATATATCTGTCTATCTATCTGACTTTTCATATCTAATTCTATTAATATCTATCTATGAATCTATCTATCTGACTTTTCATATCTAATTCTCTTAATATCTATCTATCTATCTATCTATCTATCTCTATTCATATCTATCACAGTCTTTTCATATCTATCTATCTATCTATCTATCTATCTATCTATCTATCTACTAACATATTACCACGTTTTTTAAAACTAAAATCTGGTTACCGAGTAAGAACCAGTTTTAATTAAAAAAGATATGCTAGAAACCTTTACACTCATGTACCGTTTATCCATCTACCTCTTTTTTAAAATAAATCTATCTATCTATCTATCTATCTATCTATCGGTAGATAGATAGATAGATTAACTGACTTAAATTATATATATATATATATATATATATATATATATATATATATATATATACAGAGAGAGAGAGATAGAGAGATAGAGAGAGATAATGGGGCACCATGCTCGATCTTCGTTTAAACTGCTTCTCATTCTATCCATTCTTCCTTTCAAAGTTCGAATTTCTTTTAATATATAGAAAATCACAACAAAACTTGCAATTTCTTTGTGTCACCATCTTTATGCCTGTATTCATTCTTAGTACATTTCCAGCAAGCTCTATGAATGAGCCCCACTTGTGGTCTGGCTTGAGACCCAAGAGCAGTAAATTAAGCTGTGTGTCGATGCACTGAGAAGGATTAAAAACAAGAGCTGCCAATGGACGAATGAACTTTATTGCAGTGCTCAATGGCAAGAAAGTATTGCTGGTAATTTATCATAGGAGTTGAAAGGTAATGAAGCCACTGAGACGCAATGGGTGCTAGGGAATATGAGGTAAAACAAAAAACACTATTAAAGAAAGGAACAATATGATAAAATGATTTAAGAAGACAGAAGATGACCATTGACATTGCAGTAAAATCCCCGGATGTAATATACTCTTGACGAAGCTTGAAAAAAAAATTGGTGGGGGGGTTCTGATAAAATATTTATCTACGAATTTCAAACAGCATTTTGATAGAAACAATAAAGTTAACGATGCTAGTCTGAATAATGTGTAGACCTATATCTTTCATCTTCTCACCTCTATCGAGGTTAGCATTTGTAATGTCAGGAAATAATATGATGAATTGGAAATATAAAATAAATGAATATTAGCGCTGATGTAACGCACAACAAAAAAAGATATCAAGAAGAAGATCATAAAACAAATCTGATGAAAAATAAAGTCCAATGACAGGAAAAAAGAATTTTTTATAGAAATGAAGCAACCATCGGAAAGATATGAACAGATATATAGAACAGACGTCACCGAACGCATATATATATATATATATATATATATATATATATATATATATATATATATATAAAATTATTTTGCTTGTTTTTTTGTTTGTTTTTTTATTTTTATTTTTTATCTTATATATTTATTTATTTATTCTTTTATTTTGATCGGTGTTTTTGGTTAACGTAGTAAAAAAATTTGTTTATGTAGCTTATTGTTGGTAGTCTACCAACAATAAGCTACATAAACAAATTTTTTATATATATATATATATGATAGTTGTATATTTAGGCAGCAATCCTTCTTTTATGCAAGTTTCATTAAAAACGACAGACAAGGTACTACGGTTAAGTTTTTTATTTAATTTTTCTTGTGTACTTGTTCGTACACAAGAAAAATTAAATAAAAAACTACATATGCTTTCTTTGCTGGACAAAGGGTGTGTAAGAACTGTCCAAATGTTTTATTTTTCCAAGCGCTTTCGGCTGTACCTTGAGCCATTATCAAGGATGATTTGATTTTTCAGCGTAATTGAATGTGTGCATTATGTGACTACTCTTCCTCAAAGAACTTAATAACGTTAAACAAACCCTAATCAACAACGGCTTCCCTAACCATCTTATAGACCAACAAATAAGACTATTTCTCCCTAAAGTAAATAATAATGAAAGTGAATACACAATCAAAAATCACATGCATATTTATTACAAAAGCCAAATGCATAAGGATTACAAACAAGACGAATCCTCACTAAGACATATTATAAAGAAATACACCACCCCATTCGACCCAAATAAAAAAATCAAATTAATTATCTATTATAAAAAATTTTAGACTCATTTAAGCTAACCTCATCCTCAAAAATAACAACACACCTGCTAAGTCAAAATTACAAAGAACGAACATTATCTATGGGTTCAAATGCCCGTTAAGGAACTGCGTTCCTAACGAAACCGGACTCATAAATAATTACATCGGTTACACAACTACATGCTTATCCAGACGTTTTACGTCACACCTATCTGATCACAGCTCCATTAGAACCCATTTAAACACACACAAAAATTTACCAGACTCCATTAGAAATATACTAGTAGAAAACACAAATATATTAATTGCTTCCACCTGTAAAAAAGTTTAACAATAATGCTGGGTTTTATAATAAAAAAGAAAAAGCCTAACGTTAACCATATTAACTACGAACACAGCCACAACGTGCTAACCGTATTTGGAAATTAAAACACCCCTGCTGCACACTAAGACATACACATAATGCACACACTAAATTAAGCTGAAAAAGCGAATCATCCTTGATAATGGCTAAAGGTATAGCCGAAAGCGCTCAGAAAAATAAAACATTTGGACAGTTGGATATATATATTGGATATTTGGATATATATATATATATATATATATATATATATATATATATATATATATATATATATATATATTAGTGGTAAATATACACATACATATACAATCATATATCAAAAATATATAAATATTGATGTGGACCCGAAGTAGGGACCACGGAAGGAAAACACGGAACACGGGTTAGAGGTAAGAAAGATATATTAAACAGAAAAATTGCAAAGAATAGTGTAAGCAGAGCTTACTATCCAGTGGTGTCCGGTATTGGTATCGTACGCGGCTGCACATTACTGGTGCTACTTCTATGATTCACATAATAATATAGTACTGGGAGAGTCCATGATGTAGGGCAGTATTGGTCTCACAACACCCCCCTTCCAAGAGTTTCCCTCTTTTTTTTCTTGAAGAAAAAAAAAAAAAAGTAAAACTGTTAATGCCTCTTCCTCTTGGGATTCACGTCGAGTGGTTGAGTAAATTTTCTCTTTCTCCCCGAGCGTCGTATTTCCGGAGAGACTTGGGGCGTGTCAAAATCGAAATGTACGAATATTACGTCGATCGGCTCTTCGCAGATATTTTGTGATGATTCCTCAGATTCCTTTAAACGGCATTTCCTGAGCTGGTTCATATGGCGTTTGTGGGTATTTTTCGGTCCCTGGACAATATAGACCAGTTCATCAATTCTCTGTTTGATGTTGCCTACTTCCCAGAATGTTATGTTGTTTTTGTAAGCCTTAAAAAGAACTTCTTAGGAAACGAGACGGTTTTCTTGAACTTCGCTTGCAGTGGAATGAGTTTATCAAAGACGACATGGTTTTTCTTGCGAACATTGTTTCTGCAGGCGAGCGTCCCATAGGCGTATTAGGATTAGGGGTTATTCTATACACCTGCAGAAACTGTTGTAATGTTCTATCCGTCGGTGTGCCTAGTGCCTTTTTTAAAGCTCTTTTTAGAGTGTCCACGAACCTCTCGGCCTGACCGTTCGACCTGGGGTGATACTGAGGCGTCGTAATGTGGTCCACTTGATACAACTTGCAAAAGTCTCTGAATTCACTTGATGTGAATTGAGTGCCGTTATCAGTCACTACACAATCTACCACGCCAAAACGCGCGAATAGCTCATGTAAAAATCCGATCGTGCAGTTGGTGGTTGTTTTTTTACATTGCAGGACCTCAGGCCATTTTCAGTGGCTATCCACAACACTAAGGTAGTACATGTTGTCTAGGGACCCTGCAAAATCCACATGAATTCTCTGCCATGGATGGTCTGTGTTTGGCCATGGTTTGCACGTCGTGGTCGGAGATTTTGCTGCAAGCACGCATCCCTTACAAGATTCTATCATGTCTACTATGTCTTTGTCCATATTTGGCCAATATACGTAGCAACGCATGAGGCTTTTCGTATGGCTCTTCCCCGGATGTCCCATGTGAAAATCCTTAAGGATTTTTCTTTGTAGACTATTTGGAATCACTACTCGGTCATTATACAGTAGAACATCCTCACAGAGGGAGAAAACTTCCGGCACATTTAGGTCTTTGTTGTGAATTTTGTTTTTGATACTTTGGATGAATTCATCCTCTCGAGAATCCCTTTTTATGTCGGCCAAAGTAACTGGGAGTTCTCTAATTGTATTCGCAAACATATGTTTTATTTCATAATTCGTCCTTAGTGTAGCAATGATGGAGTCTTCAAAAACTTCCGTATTTTTAGGAATGAGTCGCGATAAACTGCCCGAATGACAAATACTTTTAGGTTTTAGGAACTCGATCTTAAAATTGTAATTCAAAAGAATCGTTCCCCAACAAAGTAATCTATTCGCCGTATAGACAGGTAGGCCTTTCTTAATTTTTATTAGAGGTTTATGGTCCGTTTGCAGTATGAACGGTCTTCCATGTAGGTATCTATGGAACTTAGTGACAGCGAATATTATCCCTAGAGCCTCTTTCTCTATTTGGGAATATTGTTTCTCTGATGGTAGTAAAGATCTAGATGCGTGTGCTATGACTTTTTGCGAACCATCTGGCAGTTTGTGGAGAATGTAAGCACCGATGCCGTATGGGCTTGCATCACTTGCGACTATGATGTCGAGATTAGGGTCGTAGTGGGTGATAGAAAGATCCGAAGTAAGTGTTTTCTTGATCTTCTCGAATGCGTCTTGGCATTCAGTGGTCCATACCCATGCTTTATCCTTTTTTAAAAGTTCGTTGAGAGGTCGTCTCAAATTCTGCATGTTCTTAATGAAACCTTGGTATAAGTTAACAAGGCCGAGGAAGCTTTGTAACGATTGAACGTTACCTGGGGCCGGCATGTTTCTGATTGCATTGGATCTTTCTGGATCCGGCCGACGATCGTCTCTATTTATAATGTGAACTAGGTATTTGAACTCTGGTAAGAAAAAATCACACTTTTCTTCCTTAACCTTTAGCCCGTATTCTTGTAACTTCTTGAATACGTTTATTATATGGTTCCGGTGCTCTGCCGACGTTTTACTGGTCACCAGTATATCATCCAAATAGGCTGTTGCGTAGTCAAGGTCGCCCAGCATGGCGTCCATGACCTGCTGAAAGATTGCAGGCGCAACCTTGACCCCAAAAGCCAGTCTGTTATATTTGTACAGACCTTTATGGGTGTATATGCAGAGCAATTTAGAACTCTCTTCACCCACCTCTATCTGAAGGTATGCCTCTGAAAGGTCTATTTTGGAAAAGGTTTTTCCGCCATTGAATTTGTTGAAGATTTCTTCAGGGCTTGGGAGGGGATAATGATGATCCTGCAAAGCATCGTTTAGTCCTGTGGAAACATCTGCGCATACCCGTATTTGGTTGGACTTTTTTTTTACATAGACCGTAGGTGCTGCCCATTCGCTAAAATCTGTTTTTGATAGAATACCCGCCTGTTCGAGTCTATCTAATGCTTTGTTGATCTGCTCTAGAGCAGCGAAAGGGACATTCCGTTTCTTTTTGAAAACTGGTCTTGCCCCGTCCTTCACCCTGAAGTTAGCTTTAAATTTAGAACATTTCCCAAGGCCGCCAGAAAAAACCTGGGGAAATTGTTGTTTGAGTTCCTTTTTGAGATTTTCCGAATTGGACGTTGTACTTTTTATTTTTCGGCAAAAAGTGCTCATTGGGCAATCCCATAGATTGAATTTTTCTATCCAATCTGTTCCGAATAGCTTATCTGAAATTTCTAGTACGTAGGCTTTCAGCTTTTTGGTAACTCCATTTAGTGTTACTGTAAGGATCAGCTGGTCTAAGATGTTAATATTTTCGCCAGTTACGGATTTTGCTGTTTTATCCGTCTTTAATAGGGTCGGCTTGTTTAACTTTCGCCAAGTACGCCAGTTGATAATCGAGATGTCAGAACCCGAATCAAGCTGGAATTTTATAGAGTTATTGAAAATATCAACAGTCGAGTATTTTCTTAAATTCCTATCGATTATGTTGTCTGATTGGGCTTGCCTAATTTTACTTTTGTGTTTCCTCGTCTTGTTAGCTTACCAGCACTCAGTTAAGTTATGACCATTTTTATTGCAATTTTTGCAATATGTTTTCTTCTTGAATGGGGAGAATTTCATCCAATACCATTTTCCACAATGGTAACATGTTCCGGGAGGTTTCTTTAGCCTATTCGTGTTTTGTTTATTGCGGGATTTAGAACATGAGATTTGCCTTTTGTCTTTTTGCGGGGCATAAGAGGTTGGGTTGCTTCTGATTTTTCTAATCTGAGCCACACCCGATTACTCGATCGTTTTTGAGTCACTCTTGACAAAAATTACTCTTTGACAATCCTCTGTTAATTTATGGAGAGTCAATCTCTGTTCGTTTTCGAGTTTGGTAAGTACCCGACGTCTGACCTCGGCGTCTTCTACTGATACTAGACCTTGTGCAAATATTAAGCACTTAAAATCGTCGGCAGCCAGATCGGCTAGTTTGAAATCATTACAGAGCTTGTTTACCGATGCTGCAAACGTTAGAAAATCTTGCTGATTGTCCTTGACTGTGTTCAGGCACTGCCAACGTTTGTGGAACAATGTTATGTTAGGCCCGAATAGTTCCGTTAGGAGCTTAATAGTCTCTTAGAAATTCAGGTCCGTAATTTTCTTGGGTAATATATAATCTATGAACCTAACATGTTCGATAGCTCCCAGTTTTCTTAATAACAGACGTACCTTTTTTTCACGAGACCATTGTTTACAGTCTACATTGAAAACATCTTCATAACGCCTGTAAAAAGCCTCGAATGTTTTGTCTTCCTCTGGTACGTATTCGAATGTTCCAATCGAGTTGTAGATTGTACTCTGGGAAAATGTCGTATCTTTTTCAGAGTTTTTAGAGCCGTTACATGAATTTACAAGTAATTCTTCAAGATGTTTTTTTTTGTAGTTCTGTTTTCTGAAGTGTAAATTGTTGGAATTCTATTTGTTGTTTATGTAACTCCATAAACAATTGTTGCTGTCTTTTAGTCTGATTTTTGTTGGTGTAGTTGCTGTCTTTCTTCGCTTTTTTGTTGTTGAAGTTTCTGTTCTGTTTGTTGGTCCGACTGTAATTTGAGGAATCTTTCTTCCAATTTCTGCTGTCTTTCATCTGATTTTTGTTGGTGGTCCATCTAGACCTTTAACATTTGGACAATTATTTTTTGGAATTCTTCCATATTTAGATAATATGTAGAAAAGTAATGAAAGAACACACAAAACAGAAATAAATAAATAAATAATAGCAATTACTGTTGCTTTGAAAACCCGTGTACCAAATCTAGTCAATTAATAAAATTAATAAGAACTACTTACTGGTTTAGATCTTTCGAGATACCATTGTTCCGTTAATTTCAATGTGACCATGTAAATTTTCTCCACACTTATTATATTTTTTTTAGAAGTGTGGGGAGAAAAATATCACTTAGACAGCAAAAAAAATAAATAAATTCACTGGATTTTTTTTCCTTCTTTTGGGAGAATTTGCTTTGATTTTCTTTTCTTTTTTAGAAAAAAACTCACCTCAATCAATTTGAGGGGAGGGTAATTATTATGCACGAGATTTGTAGGAATTCAAATCAATTTCATAAAAATTTTTAATACTTTGCTAAATGCGCGACTTGGTGAATAGTTTTGTCGAACTTGAGTCAACCGTACAACTTCGAGCTCTTGAGTTTGTCAGTTTGTTTTGTGCATAAGCTGGGTTTTTTTGTAAGCAGTCGTTCTCGATACTTGGTTGCTCGTTTATTGCGTTTCGTTCGCTGATGTAGTAATGCCAGCTCAAATTCTAGTTCAACACTGATGTAGGAACCAGTGGGGTTAAACGAGTCCTCTGTCGCCACTGATTTGGGACTGGGGTTTTGGTGTTTCGGTGTGGGTGCGTGTCTCGAATCCCCTGTCGCCACTGATGTGAACCCGAAGTAGGGGCTACGGAAGGAAAACACAGAACACGGGTTAGAGGTAAGAAAGATATATTAAACAGAAAAGTTACAAAGAATAGTGTAAGCAGAGCTTACTATCCAGTGGTGTCCGATATTGGTATCGTACGCGGCTGCGCATTACTATATTTACTTGCCCCCCCACGAAGGATAGATGTGGCACAAGGCCAGCTTTAAAGTGGGGCATTCCCGAGCACGTAGGCTCGGCCAAAAAATGCCCGTAGAAATGGTAAAAACAGAATCGGGTTGGTCAACCACCCAGAACGAGACTCTGCCCTTCGGCGGAACCTCGTCCGGGTTACTCTGCACTCAAAGGCAGAGATTTTGACCGTTAACTCGTCAACACGCGACTGCGCATTGCTGGTGCTACTCCTAGGATTCACATAATAACATAGTACTTGGAGAGTCCATGATGTAGGGAGGTATTAGTCTCACAACACTTCCCCCTTCCACATACATATCTCTATATATAAAAAATAATTCCAAGAAGATATAATCCAGGTAGAACTCAATGTCCAGAACAAAGTAAGGATATAATAAAAAGGCTTAAACACTAATATTCCATGGTTATAATTTATTCCATTGGAATCGTAAATACGATCCAATTCATCAGACCTACAAATTTAATAAGTTTTTGAATTTGTAGGTCTGATGAATTGGATCGTATTTACGATTCCAATGGAATAAATTATAACCATGGGATATTAGTGTTTAACCCTTTTAATTTTATATATATATATATATATATATATATATATATATATATATATATATATATATACGGCTTCTGTATATATATATATATATATATATATATATATATATATATATATATATATATATATATATATATATATATATATATCGATTTAACCTACAAAAGGTTCAACAAATAATACACTTATTTTTCACCGGCGAATAAAAGTATTTACACAAATAATGTTCGCAAAACTATGATTAGACCTAAAGTAGAAAGTATTGAAAAAAAGTACATGTTGAAAAGACCAGAATAATAATATTAAGGACAATAAAATAAATACCACGAAAATAAAGAACACGTGAAGAGTGACCATGATATAAATTCTGTTATCAAGACGAACCTTCTGGAAGAGTGAACCTGACTGTGAAGAGAAACAGAATAGGCGGGATGGAACTGAGACGTCGTTTCAAACAGATCATCGAAAACTGAAAAGCAATTTGGGGGCCATTTCGGTCGTGATTTCGGGCACGTTCCGTGGGCGGACTTCTCCTACGGCTTGTATTATCGGCGCCGTTTTCTTTCTCGGATGATTGAACAAAGTAAAGTTAGATCTTGCTTCATCTCTTCCTCCACACACAGAGAGACACACACACATAGACAAACACACATAGACATACCTAGACACACACACACGCTATCTCCCTCCCTCTCTCTCTCCCCCCTCTCTCTCTGTCTATGTGTGCTATATTATTCTCTATATGATCTATTTTGGTATGGCGGTATTATAATAATTGTTGCGTTTATTTTACTAAATATCCACCAAACACAAAACCGATGACCCCCTTAAAGTAGGGTGCCTTTGTATGGATATAGGTTTGGGAAGGGGCTGTTCATGAGGTTACGTAATTTAAGTTATATATATATATATATATATATATATATATATATATATATATATATATATATAAAAGGCTCAAAACACTAATATTCCATGGTTATAAATTATTATATTGGAAACATAAATACAAGCCAATTCATCAGATCTACAAATTAAAAAAAGAAATAATTAAAAAAACAAACTCCGGGAATAAAAAAAAATAAAATTTAGTGAGAGTGTATATATGAGAGTGGGGGAAGGTGGGTTTTAAAATCTAATAGAGAGAAGTTCTAAAGAGAAGTTAGAAGGCGGTTTAAATGAGTGAGATACAGATAAATATGAATTATTTTCCGATGCATAAACCATTCCTGAATCGTTCACGTAAATTAATTTAAAAACCGACACCAGAAATGTGTTTATACATTTGTAGTGACGCTACGCACAATAATTTAAGCTTAAAAATCTGAAGATGAGAAAGGGAGAGAAAAAAAAAGAAAAAAAGAAGATGGAGGGGGTGCAAATAAAACCGAAGGGCATTTATAAGAGAGCCGCTGTACAATCAAGAAAATTTGACAAAAGTAATATCATCTACATGTTACAAATTTAATATAAACATATAAAAAATAACGAATATTTAATGTAGCAAGGACCTACTATTTCTAGGCACCAAAACACCTACGTATACACACATACACAACATATCTATATTTACACGTACATACATACGTATACGCGTGTACATACACACACACACACACACACACACACACACACACACACACACACACACACACATATATATATATATATATATGCATACATATACATATATCCATACACATCCACAACTGCGTATATATACATTTACACACATATACATACGGACATACACGTATTCTTACTCTGTCCTGGACATTGAATTCTACCTGGATTCTATCCTCCAGGAAGTTTATATATATATATATATATATATATATATATATATATATATATATATATATATATATATATATATATATATATATATATATATGTATGTATATATATATATATATATATATATATATATATATATATATATATAGATATATAGATATATATATACCACAAATATTATCTCTCTCTCTCTCTCCATATATATATATATATATATATATATATATGTGTGTTTATAAATATATGTGCCTGGGGAGGAAGTGTGGGTCTGTAAACAGTCACTATTACGGCTAATAATGCAATACTCTTCGGTAAATCGAATCGAATTCTATCAGTCACTGTGTGTTTATCTTAAAATAAATACGCTCAATTTCAACTACATCCCTGCCGTGTCCCAACGGCTTAGTGATAGAATCCCCGACTGAATTGGCGACAGTCGGGTTTCGATCCTAGCTAAAGTCAACCGGACGTCTAACCACACTGATGAGCTGTGAAACAGTCTGTCTGTGGATGACAATATATATATAAGGGTTTGAATCCTGTAAGTCGCTGGCGTGTTTTTGAAAAAATAAATATGCAATATTTCTCTCTTCTGATCGTCGGTAAATTGGGGTTTTTTATCCATTTTTTTCGGTCCCGGCTTGAAGCAATCGGCTGTCTAGTCACACTGAGGAGCTGTGATACAGCGAAACAGTCTGTCTGTGGATGACGCGATATATATATATATATATATATATATATATATATATATATGTATGCAGAAGACTTCGGAGTCGCTGGCAACTCTTCTGAACAGTCTTCTTGCTTAAGTTGGTGAATGCTGCCATTTGCTGTCAGTTAATCTTTAGTATTACAAGCAGTTTTGTTGTTCTCTCACTCAACTGCCCCCCACCCACACATAATAATCAAGGGTGCATTTTGTGGATTTTAAGTGGCCAGATGCAAGGCGTGATGAAGTCGCAGAAATTGTCTGAAAGCCATGACTATGTTATCTTGCTTGTGTCGCATTGTGCAGATTCCTGTTTCCAGACATAGGATCTCATCTCATCAAGGCACTTGATGTAGGCTTCCATACTGAGATTAAAATCCTGTGGGAAGATTAATGGAAGCATAACATTGCCATCACTAGTGATCACTCCGAACAACATGATAACAACATGATTTGAATTAAATATTTAGTTTTCATCACTCTCGGTACATCATTTGGGGACTCAGCAAACGAACGGTTGTTCTCCGAGTTCATCATCTTATCCTGGCAGAAATTTTTTTATGTCCTAGAAGAAACAAAGCCTGTTCGGTTAGAGGGGATGCTTGAATTTATTCAAAAGCTTCGTAGCGCGGTCTTTCCGGCTTGGGATAAAAATTGGCCCTTTCTAATATTGTATGAGAGATACAGAATATCCCTGCCTGCCTGATAAGAAACATACACATTCCGTTGTCCTTGGCTGTGGACTTAATTGACTTGGAGCTATCGTTGTAAATCAGGGCCTGAATCTCACCAACCAATTCGGGATTTCTTATCACAACGATCAGAGTGTGATTTCAGAGCTCTCGCACCTTCGTAATCACCATTAGACTCATCGATACAATTTTTCATGTGGTCATATATATATTTTTCTTTTCAGATGATAAATTATATAAAAACTGTCCAAATATTCTTTTTTCCCGAGCGCTTTCGACTGTACATTTAGCCATTTTCAAGGTTGAAATATATAAACTGTTAACAAGAAATAGTTTGTTGTATGTATGTATTTATATAATGTTTTCATTTTCAAAACACGGTCGAGATATTGTGTCCATCTTCATAGGTTATATATTTCAACCATGAAAATGTCTAAAAGTATAGCCGAAAGCGCTCGGGAAAAAATGCACAACTGGACAGTTTTTATATAATTTATCTACCTAAACGAAAAAAGATTATTAGACTACATGTGAGTAATTGTATAAAAATCTAAATCAAGAATATGAAGAACATTATTGTTTAAATGTTATGTCAAAGTGGACCAAAATATACTTGTGACACGTTTCGTCCTTCAGTTTGATGAGAACCCGAGGGACGAATCGCGTCAAAAGTGAATTTTGTCCACTTTTGGCATCACGGCTTAGTGGGAGAAGTTCGGACTGACGCAAATTCAATTTCGATTCTAGCTAGAGGCAACAGGACGTCTAGCCACACTGATGAGCTGTGAAACAGCGAAACAGTCTGTCTGTGGATGACAAAAATATTAGCTCCTGAAAAATTAATTTCGGTTGAGCCCTCTGGTTTGAGGTGTGAATTTGTAAACTGACTATTTAAGCTAATACTGCACGACTCTTCGACAGAATTGAGTCACTGTCAGTCACTGTGTGTTTATCCGCTAAAATTCACCTTCATCCCGTACCGTACACTGACGGCTTAGTGGGAGAAGTTTGGACTGACGCAAATTCAGTCGGGTTTCGATCCTAACTAGAGGCAACCGGACGTCTAGCCACACTGATGAGCTGTGAAACAGCGAAACAGTCGGTCTGTGGATGACAAATATATATATATATATATATATATATATATATATATATATATATATATATGCACGTTTCATTGAATATGTGCTTTGATAAAATCTCAGTCCGGTCAGCATTACGTCCACGTCAGGTTGAAACATAGGTTCCAATACGATCACCGAAGTTAAGCAACGTCAATCCTGAACAGTACCGTGATGGGTGGCCTCATGTGAATATCAGGTGCTGCAAGCTTGGATGTGAGTGAATTGTAATGGAGAGCCAAGTTCTAATTCCACTCAGATTCGTTACGTTCATATTCCCTTGTGAAAATTATGAATACCCCGTTTCTACCCGCCCCCGGCTATGGGTTAGCTAGTAAGATTTGTATGACGGAACCATTATTCTCTAAAAGGAAATAAAAATAAATCTAAGTACAATTTTTTTAGATTTCAGCATTAAATGACCCATAGAGGTGTTGATATGCCGCCAAACAAGAACAACCAATCAAACCAATCAGCCCGAGCAAGATTTTTAAGAAATGAACTGACCAGAGAAACTGTACAGGTCGTAAAAATAAAATCTGTATTTCCGCTGATTTTTTCTCAACCGTAAAAAACGTCGTGTGATATCGAACGTACAAGTGCCGTCAATCCCTTCCCCATTTGGAGATATGGCGATCAAACGGATGAATTAGCACGACTTCGTTTTTGGTCATGTCAGACACTTGTGAAGATAATGCATGACAGGAGTTGTAAAGAATTCTTTGCAGCGATACAAGAAACCGACCATTTTATTTCCGATTCCTGGGCCAATGGCGCCTTAATCCTCTTGAAAGTGCTTCACTTGGGGCATCATCTAGTCATACCTTCCCTCCGTTTCCCTTTGTCAGCAAAAAAAAATCTCTTTTCGTATTCCTATCAACAGCAAATACGTTTTCAGTTTAATCTTGGTCATACCATTTCCATGGATATTTTAGCTTTCAGAAAACATCCAGATTTCACAAAGTAACCCTCAACTAGGAACGGAGATATCGAAAAAAAAGTATTTAACAAAAAAAAAAAACTATGTAGAATATTCATTTGTTTAATATTAAAAAAACAACAACAGAAAACGTGATATCGTATATTACAAAAGTATTCAAAAATGATTTATTAAGAACGTTGTTATGTAAAGTTAATATAAATTAATTTAAACCGATAGTTTTAGATATTGTAAAGGAGGGGGGAAACAATAATCCTTACCCTATTGATAAACCAAGCATTATTAATTGTCGCCATTTTCGCTACTCCTATAATAATAATAATAATAATAATAATAATAATAATAATAATACCTTCAATCAGCCGACTGGAATCTTGGATTGGTTTGAAAAGATTCCAGTAAGCTGATTGAAGGGATCCCTGGAAGTCCATGCCTCAAAGAGATACAAAAAATTGTTCTGACAAGTACAGCCCACACTTTACGAAGGGCTTTATCTATGTAATTATTTTTTTTATTAATTTTTTTTATTTTTATTTTTTGCAGTGGACCCGGAAAGAAATGTGTAAATGCCAGATATCAAAGGAAATAAAAATAATAATAAAAGTTTACTTATGTCGAAATAAGTCAGCATAAGTATAATTATTTTATTTCTAAACAATAAATTAGATGGAATAAGAAAGTTTCTTTTGTTTCATATCATATTATGTTCCAGATTTCGATATTTTTTTTAAGGTGGATAATTAATTCAACAATTAAAGTTCATATAGCATTTTGTACACTCTTGTTAACACGATGGCAAATGATGGAGCCGAAGCTCTGCCTAGTTATAGTGATTTTCTAAGTCCGGCTTAGATGTGACACAAGGCCGAAAATATGGGGCACCCAGTAAGGATCGAACTCACTACTCAGTCGTAATTGATCTAGCAAGACAAGCTTTCTAAACATTACACCACGTCGAGGTGCCTATCTCTGCTTAATTATATATGAAATGTAATATGACCATAACAATGTGAAATTGTATTAAGGTAAAAAAAAGATATAACGTTTCTAGAAAAATTGAATAGGCTGTTAATCTAAACTTTTTAGTTGGGTTTCTTATGACATCTACAGCAGCGATCTAGCAAAAAGACCATGATGTGATTTGAGCTAGGCCTCCATTTCTGGGTTTGAGATGCACTATGAGTATTCCTTTAGCAAAGAAAGTCATGCAGCAACCTCTTGCGTCTTAGTGGCTCTTCTCGCCTTCCTTTGGGGTGAAATGATAAGAAAACTATCTTTTTTTCTGGATGTCCCGAATAAATCGACCGAAAAATTAACCTATGTGCAGGTAGAGGATATCGGTGCCGAAAATGGAATCGGAGTGCCGAGTTCACATTTCGGGCTAGTTTGTTTCGTTCGCTTTCGCATGCCGCGTACACAGAGGCGGACGCAGAACTATCATCAGCGGATGTTCCCCCGGGGACGCCCCGTGCATTGAGCGTCTAGTGGGACTTTAACTCAACCCAGACCTCAAGCGGAACTCGTAAATACGATCCATCGTTAAAGGTTTCTGGAAAAATGATCGGTGCCGCATCAGTAAGTACCTGTCACCTCCTGCTATCATTTATCTTTACAAGAGCCTTGATCAAGCCGTAAATACTGTGTATTTTATTTTATTTTTTTATTTTTTTTTTTACTGAAGTTATTCTTTCAGAAATAATCCATTTTTCGGGAATAATTATGACATCAATAGCCTTTTTATTTTCTCATTTGTTTTCCCCAATGCTTAAAAACATATGGAACTAAAAAAAATCTCTATTTTCTGTATGCTTTTCGCTAGAAAGATGCGCAATTTTATCTAACTTATCTACCTAATTGACCATTTTTATCGAAAAACTGCCTTTTTCATGCTATTGAAAAATGTAGAGGTGTAGGTTCATATAAAAATACTGTCGCGATATACAGGCAAGAGCAGCCCAATCTTCACTTTCCAGTTTCGATAGAGTCCAAACACATCTCTGCGTCCTTGTGGGTGACAAATTATTTTCCATACTACAAACCCTTTCCCAGGGACGAAACGCTGCGAGCCTCTCAGTAATCAATCGCTGATTCCATGGAAAGTGTACAACCGAATTACATTCCTTAGTGCCACCAGTTTTAAATAACACGGCTAAGACCCACCATGCCACGCCCATTATAGCCAACCACCCTCATTCACTTCGTACTTCTTTAGTGAATTGTAAGTTCCATTTTGGCAGCTTCTTCTTCCCCAAAACCGCTACTTTGTAGAACCGATTCCCAAGAGGAAGGTTCCCCTATCATTACAATATTAACCTGATCAAGTCTAGAGTTAACCTTTATCTTCACCATGTATCCGCATAAACTGTACTTCTTCCTCTGTAACGCTCTACCACGAGTGGCTCTCGGGCCAACTCATCGAATAAAGAAAGAAAATTACTATATTGATGTATATCCATTTTGATCCTGAGTACTTTGAACAAGGTCATTTTCTTTTTTCCTTTTATAAGGATACTAAGAATCTCGTCCGTAGATATGAGAATATTCTATTAAGAATAAGTAGACACAACTTGTATAAATTATTTAATGAGACATGTCTTAAGGAAAACATGCTGCCACAATATACACAATATATATCTATCTATTTATGTCAGTCTGCTCATTATTGATTTCACTTTGTTGATATCTATCTATCTATCTATCTATCTATCTATCTATCTATCTATCTATCTATCTATCTATCTGTCTCGGTTCTTTCATTATCTATCTATCTATATATCTATCTATCTATCTGTCTCGGTTCTTTTATTATCTATCTATCTATCTATCTATCTATCTATCTATCTATCTATCTATCTCGCTTTTTCATTATCTATCTATCTATCTATCTATCTATCTATCTATCTATCTCTCTCTCTCTCTCTCTATCTATCTATCTATCTATCTCGATTCTTTCATTATCTATCTATCTATCAATCTATCTATCTCGGTGCTTTCATTATCTATCTATCTATCTATCTATCTATCTATCTATCTATCTATCTATCTATCTCAGTTCTTTCATTATCTATCTATATATCTCGGTTCTTTCATTATCTATCTATCTATCTATCTATCTATCTATCTATCTATCTATCTATCTATCTGTCTCGGTTCTTTTATTATCTATCTATCTATCTATCTATCTCGCTTTTTCATTATCTATCTATCTATCTATCTATCTATCTATCTATCTATCTCAGTTCTTTCATTATCTATCTATCTATCTCGGTTCTTTCATTATCTATCTATCTATCTATCTATCTATCTATCTATCTATCTATCTATCTATCTATCTATCTATCTATCTCAGTTCTTTCATTATCTATCTATCTATCTCGGTTCTTTCATTATCTCTCTATCTATCTATCTATCTATCTATCTATCTATCTATCTATCTATCTATCTATCTATCTGTCTCGGTTCTTTTATTATCTATCTATCTATCTATCTATCTCGCTTTTTCATTATCTATCTATCTATCTATCTATCTATCTATCTATCTATCTATCTGTCTCGGTTCTTTTATTATCTATCTATCTATCTATCTCGCTTTTTCATTATCTATCTATCTATCTCTCTCTCTCTCTATCTCTATCCATCTATCTATCTATCTATCTATCTATCTATCTATCTCGGTTCTTTCATTATCTATCTATCTATCTATCTCGGTGCTTTCATTATCTATCTATCTATCTATCTCAGTTCTTTCATTATCTATCTATCTATCTATCTCGGTTCTTTCATTATCTTTCTATCTATCTATCTATCTATCTATCTATCTATCTATCTATCTATCTATCTATCTCAGTTCTTTCATTATCTATCTATCTATCTATCTATCTATCTATCTATCTCGGTTATTTCATTATCTATCTATCTATCTATCTATATATATATCTATCTCGGGTCTTTCATTATCTATCTATCTATCTATCTATCTTCATAAATTGACGCATGTTTTTAGAAAAACAGTTCAAATATATCGACATTCGTTATAAATAAGACCTTGATGAATAACCTCGAGAGGGTTTGGGATCACCTACGATTAGAAATGGTTGAATAAAAGGAGGCATAAAAACTTGTGCTGCATAAAAAAGAAGAAAGCCAACACGAAATGCAGATAGAGTAAGGGAGTGGATAGCAGTAGGCGCTTTCTAATCTTTCTGCGTACAGAGAGTGAAAGAAATTTCGACGCGCCTCTGATCGCTGACTGAAGATTCGAGATTCTGTGATTGTTCGAAGGAGGGAGAGTTATCCGCAGGCATGAGATAACGCAAGAAAGATTGGCTAATTGCGAAAGAAACGGCCGCAGTGAGAACAGAAATGAAAAGAAAGACGAAAAAAAAAATTACATATGGCGTCGAAGCAGAGGACTTACGTGTGCGCAACAAGGCTGACATCAAAGACGTGACGTCGTAAGTGGGAAGAAAATTGTCGGAAGAGTGAGAAATCTGGCTCTTAAAAAAAAAAACACCAAAAAATTATAAAAAAAAACCCTCAAATTTGAAACTGCTGAGTTGAATGAGAATCGCAAGTAAGATAAAATTTACAAGATTTAAAAAGGAAATCACGAATACAAGAATTAATTAAAAAAATATTAAAAGTTTATATTAAAGACAATAAAAAGAAAACATGCTTACACATATTTTTATGATTATTCACGCCATCGTCATTTGACTTACCTTGAGATCAAGAGGCAGCAAGCCAAACTATAGTACCAAAGTCTAAACTAGGGTTTCCCAAGCTTTTTAAAATCAGCGCCCCCTTGTGTACAAAGCTTCCCTGTCAAATTAAATTCCTAATATTATACTGAATACATCTTTCATAGCAAGATAACATTTATTTTATTTTCATTTCTATTACGAATGCAAATGAATAAAATGTAAAAAAAAAATACTTTTATTTGATAGATTATCTCGTTGACTTTGGTGTTTACTGACTGAGGCGCCTATTCTATTTTCCGTTGATAGCATATATCAAGATTTTCAATGCGATGGTTGAATTTGGTGTTAACTGGCTAAGGCCCCTATTATAGATTCCTTTGATAGCTAATCTCAACGTTTTCAATGCGATGGTTGACTTTGGAGTTTACTGGATAAGGCTTCTATTCTAGTTTTCCTTGATAGGTTATCTAAACGTTTTCAATAGGATGCTTGACTTACGTGTTTATTGGCTAAGGCGCCTATTCTAGTTTCCTTTGATAACTTATCTCCACGTTTTCAATGCGATGGTTGATGTTGGTGTTTACTGGCTAAGGCTCCTATACAATCTTCCTTTGATAGCTCATTTCAACGTGTTAAATGCGAGGCTTGACTTTGGTGTTTACTGGCTAAGGCCCCTATTCTAGTTTCTTTTGATATCTTATCGCAACGTTTTCAATAGGATCGTTAAATTTGGGGTTTACTGGCATAGGCTCCTATTCTTGTTTCCTTTGATAGCTTATCACAACGTTTTCAATACGATAGTTGACTTTGGCGTTTAATGGATAAGGCCCCTATTCTACATTCCTTGGATATCAACGTTTTCAATGCGATTGTTGACTTTGGTGTTTACTGGCTACGGACCCTATTCTAGTTTCTTTTGATAGCTCGCCTCAGTTTTTTCAATGCAAAGACTTTTATACTTACTGTCTAAGACTCTTACTGTAGGTTCCATGCTCCTTGGACGCAATCGTGGATCTCCTTATTTTGTTAATTACTGGTGATTTCTTTGTAACTGTGTTGAAAACCCATTCAGCCATATAGGAATTTGGAAAATCAATAAAGAATGTATGATAGCTTTTCGCATCTTCCGATACATTCAGGAATTTACTTTTTAGCCAATATTGGGTAATTTTTAAATAAAAAAAATGGATAAGTTCCCATCTTCCTCTGCGTATGTTAACCGCCCCCAACTGAAATAAAACTCCCAGTGTCAGTATAACAGAGCTCTCAAAGCGGCGCTAGCGACCACGTTGGGAAACACTGGTCTAAAGTAACATATATATATATATATAGTTCATCTCGAGAGCCAGAACTCCAATAAATTTCAGAGACAGATGCGATCTGTGTCTAAAAGAAAAGATCTTCATTATAAGGCATAAAGATCCGGATCTATTACTGAACAGTCATAGTGAACTAATTTTTAAATGTCGGCATAAGAACAATCTAAACCTAACAAAATATATTACCTGATCTTTATTTTTGCTCTTCAAATATTGTTATTCATGTGTGAATATGAACACATAACTGTATGCATGCCGAAATAGGTTTTTTGGACTGAAACAGTCATACGTTTTTTACATGTATATGTATATTTGTTTATATAGAAAAATAGGAATACATCTGTATAGTCGTGTATTGTGAAAAAATATATTTGTGTTTGGCCAATATGAAGATTGATATGTATGTATAGATACGGGTAGGTATATAGATAGGATATATAGGTGTATATGTGTATGTATATTAGGTACCTTCATGAGATCGACAGAAAATGAGCATAGCATGATAAAAATTGCCTTAAACTTGACGAAAATAATTTTTATTTGTCTAACTGTTTATGCTATAATAAAGAGGAAAGATCAAAGTATTTTTTGATTATTTTTTTACTTTTTTTTATCATTTCGATCACATCCAAAAGTGTCGTTTAAAATCATGTTTATTTTTTTTTTAAAAAAACCGATCGTCAGACATTTTTTTTAAATTTTATAAACAAAAATTTAATTTTTCCGTTTTAAATTCTGCCAAGAAATAGTTAAACTTTTTTTTAAATTTATTTTTACAAAATTTAAAATTTAAATGTTTATTTAACATATTTGGAAAGAAAACATTACTTACTTTACGCGCTGAAAAGTGTACTTTAAAAAAAAAACACAGCGGGTCGGAAAAATAGTGACACATTCGAGGTGTCGATTGATGCTGTCAATCAGTATTGACAGCTTACGCGACCTAATTTCATCGTACGGATGGACGAAAGTGAAATAATTTAGCTTCTTATTGAACCAACTTGCGTAACCAGTTATTAAGGGAAAATTTCAGCGTTTTAATTTTTAATTGTTTCTTAGCTTTCCATCTTTACGTGTACGATGCTTTATGAAAATTTTAAAACTAAGACTGTTGATAGAAAAAAAAAATTCATAAGGTGCATACAAATTAATTTAATTATTTTAATTACTTTAATTAGATACCTTTCTTATGAAAGGCTAAGGTGTAAAATATAAACATATACATTTATTTTATTTTATGGTATTATTTCTATTTCCCTTCATTTATTAATTTTGATATTTCATATAGAAAAAAAAATAACTGAGAAAATAAAAAAATAAGAAATTTCATAAGATAGGTTAGGTACATAATACTTTTAGGTACCCTTATCATTTGAAATATTACACAATTTTTTTTTGTTAATTTTTCTTCAAAGTAATACGAATATTGAAAAGACTTTATTTCACATAATTACATAATCATATACACTTTATTTTATTTATTCATAACCAAGTAAGAAGAGAGGTCTAGAGATGCAATGCAATTCGTACCAGAGATTCGTGAAATATTTCCTCACAAACTCCAACCTAATGATCAGAGTCCTTGCTGCCAGATGTCACAGGATGGGGTTAACCATTTAAAGAGCAGGTCGTGCATGATATAGTCGGTAGCTATTTCACATTTGTCCAGTTGATAGTCTTCATTATCTTCTTCATAGAAAATGTTGTAATCTGGGTAAAAAATTTCCATGACCCATCCTACAAATATCTTATCAACAGAATCAACTGTCCAGATGTGCTTTATAGTATGGCCAACTATATCACCACGTAAGATTTTGTAAATGTTATCTACAAAATCTTGGGAAAAGTCCGGGAATTCTGCTTTGATGGCAGAATTGGTGTGTTCAAGGTCCTTCAATCTTTTCTGTAGCTGACGCCTTTCCTTTTTTTGATGCTGTCTCTGCTTTTCAGGATATTCTGATCCTGTGTGGTTCTGTGCTATACTGCATGGCAACATCCAAAAGGATTGTTTAAACTTTAAAGGAAAAGAAAAATATCAAAAATTTCTCCACACGTGTCTAGCACAAACACAGTAAAGGCTGACCGACAGCGGAGGACAACATTTATAGCCAGGCAAGCCACGTGACTTTCTTTTGTTTTCATGACGATTCCGGTCTTCCGTATATTTGAATTTAAGCTATTTTTGACACAAAAAAAAACATGTTATATTAGATTTTTACCTAAAAGCAACTTTCTGATTGTAACCAGGTTTATTTTATAATCTGTAAATGATATTATCTACTTAATAATACATTGACTAACTGCAACACCATTTTGATCAATTTTAAAATATTTAACAACTTTAAGCAATAAACATAAATTTAACAATAAGAAATAACAAATAATTGTTGTAAAAACTTATTTTTCATCGAAAATGTT
>OZ038478.1:24133786-24161286 GCA_964036315.1 Acanthosepion esculentum
CATGCATTAATGATTATATATATATATATATATATATATATAATTCACAGACAGTACTGTTTCGCTGTATCTCAGCTCCTCAGTGTGACTAGACTTCCGAATGCCTCAAGTCAGGATTGAAGCACAACTATTTTGGTGTCAGTCAGAACTATCTTCACTCGGTAGAGTTACACAACTAAATCTAGCGTATTGTTTTTACAAATGTATACAAATGTCATATATACATATATATATATATATATATATATATATATATATATATATATATATATATATATATATATAAATGTGTGTGTATATATGTGTGTGTGTGTGTTTAGGCAGCAATCCTTCTTTCATGCACATGTCATTGAATACGACAGACAAGGTGCTTTTATTTAGTTTTTTATACAATTTCTCATGCGATCTAATAATGTTTTTCTTTTCGGATGATAAATTATATAAAAACTTTTCGAATGTCGTCTATACATTTTTGAAAAAAAAAAAGAAAATATTTTATAAAACATACATACAACAGACTATTTCTCATTTTAACAGTTAAAATATAATCCTTGAAAATTGCTAAATGTATAGCAAAAAGCCCTACGGTTTTTATATAATTTATCAGTTATTACTTGCTGTGTCTATTTTCCTCTTCGTCTGTGAAGAAATTGCCTATAACACTAAAACACTCATTTCTTTGTCTTTAAGGTAATTATTTTCTTTATTAATTCTTTGCTTAGCTTTCGGAAGGATGTTTCGCTTTTCCAATCAGCAACTTTAATTGAATTACAATCATCTGCGTATGGGAGTCTAAGGATACTTTATTAAACAGATATTTGCATTGTTGCAAATCCTGATTTTAAAAAAATATCCTATTATTATTCAGCCATATTTAATTTTGATCAACACTTCAATATTCAACAATATTGATATTTTAACAGGTTATAGATCTTCTAACATAAAATTCACAGCAGCAAAAAATAACAATAATTTTTTTCATCATTTTTACAACAGACATATTAACTTATATTTTATTTAATGCGATTTGGATTTAATATGGCCCGACTGTTTGATCGTGATTAATCCAATTAATCTTCTCGTGAATGTCTTCTTTCGACTGAATCAGCTTAAGTCGCATTCTTCAGAAGATGTAGATGGGATGCTAGCCAGGAAACAAAATCTATATTGCAGACAGAGAGTACACTAGGGAGATAATTCTTGTAAAATATTTCAACTGTCCCAGCTGGAATATTTTGTGAACCTAACAAGTACATATGGCCCGCAAAATATTGTATAGAGTTCCTTTTCTGCCTTCAGTAAATCCAGTTAAAAAGCGATAATATGACGCTGTAATTTGATAATGCTCATCTGAAGCATCGACATTATTGCCATGTGTGATAAATTATAACTAATATGGAGCCAGCATATTTTCCTTTGATAAGATTTTATCGAATAATCACGACGGTAGTAAAAAATATATAAGTATACCGCTTAACAACTAAACAGAGCGTCTACTCAAATTTTGAGTATACACTAAAATAGCATTTAAAGCTAAAAATCTTTCGGATTAATAAAGAAATCCATTACTTCTCTGTAAATTGCTTTGTTTACGTTTGCTTATTAAACGGAGCGGATTTGAAATTTCAAGAGACTACGACGAGAATGATTTCGCTTAAAAGCACTATTCATCATTGCTTGATAGGCAAATGTCCTTCGTGGCTCAGCTAGTCTAAGCATGTAGGATCTAACGACGGTTTTTCCGGTTAAGGGGGATGCAGGTTCGAATTTTACCGGAGGACGGTATTTTTCTTTAATAAGATTTTATCGAATATTCAGGCTGGTAAACGAAAATAATTATACTGTATATAAATATACCATTTAACAAATATACGGAGAGTCTACTCCAGGGGTGGCCAACCTTTTGATTCCATGCGCCAATATTTTGTGCGATTCATTTAAATGCGCCACAAAAACATTCACTTCCTTTCAGTACGTGTTGTAATATGGACACATTTTAAAGTTATAACAAAAAGAAATGGGACAAACACAAATCAAACTTTTAGCGCTTTCGCAAAGGACGTGCAATAAATATAAAATCACTGAAATGAATGAGTCGAAGTGGCTTAGTTTCTTTTCATCAAAAGGATGAAATGCACCACTTGTAAGCATCCAATGCGCCACTTATGGCGCATGCGCCACAGCTTGGCCATCCTTGGTCTACTCAAATATGAGTCTCCACTAAAATAACGATTAATGTGATAAAATCTGTCGGATTAATGAAAAAAATCCGTTACATCTTTAGAAATTGCTTTGTTTACGTTTGGATACGAAACTCAGCAGATGAGAAAATTCGAGAATCTATGACGAGAAGGATTTCGCCAAACATCAGCCGGCAAATGTTCTTCGTGGTCGAGTCCGTTAGACATTTTATATAATGAGGGTTCCCTCATTTTTTTTTCTTTTCAGATGATAAATTATATAAAACTGTCTGAATGTTCTTTTTTCCGAGCGCTTTCGGCTGTACATTAACTAATTATTTATAAAACAAAAACAAAAACAACATTTAATAATATCAACTATGAACATGGACACAATATCTTGACCGTGTTTTGAAAAATGAAAGCATTATATAAATACACACATGCGACAAACTATTTCTTATTTAACAGTTATAATATTTCATCCTTGAAAATGGCTAAATGTATAGCCGAAAGCGCTTGGAAAAAAAGAACATTCGGACATTTAATATATTTCTCTCTAACAAGAATTATTCTGATTTTGGTCGTATACCTTATACCGTATCAAGCGATGTCTAGAACTAAATACTGTGATTATGGTAGTCAAGCTTTTTGATAATGGCATTATCCTGGTATCTGTTAGAACGCTATATTTCAAATTCAAACCTACAGGTCCCCCCGCCCAGACCAAAAAAAATTTTCTAGTCTAATAAATTTTGTGCTGTCAGCGAATACACGTTTTCGCTTCTGTAATGCCCGTTGTAGTAGAGACTTAATCGCAGATACAATTACAGTACGCCGTTGAAACAATACCGTTGTCAGACGCCTTCGAATAGCATTCGCACTAATATTACTCGCTGGGAGCAGTAATCCATACAGTGATCCGAACAGAGAAACAGTATAGTGAATAGGGTAGAGAATATCGGTCTGTATAGAGGATAGACTAGAAATAACGATCCGTACAGTACACATATATCCTACATATATGCGTTTCCTCTATGTTCACGTATTGTACTTAATTCAATAATGGGATCGCCTGTGTTTTACTCACTGACAATCTATGTTCTAACTTAGGTGTCGGCAGCGACACTTTATTCCTATATAACACAGCCAATTCATACTCAAATGATCTGAAATTAAATAAACGTGTAAAAACTGTGCGAACTTATCTAAACGATAATCTACCAGGACGATGGATCGGGCGGGTTAATGACAATATGCTGTCGAAATGGTTACCATGTTCACTTGACTTGTGTTTATTTTTTCCTATGGGGCTATGTGAAACGATAGGTCTATATCCCCACTTTTTACATGCCGAGAGGAACTTAATCAGTGAAGGACTGAGGTGCGGGAGAATGTTACGCTACAGCGTGTTTGGCAGGAGTTGGACTACAGACTTCATGTGTGTCGTATTACGGGTGGTGTGTATATTGGACATTTGTGAAGCTTTGCGAAATCGATGAAGAAATTTACATCTCTTTGAATCTCTTATTCGATTTTATTGTTCAATATAAGCCTATTGAATTTCATTTGGCTGGGACATTTAGTTAACCAGATAATCATCGTTTTAAATAATGTCATTTTATTTTTGCACACCCTATAAATGCTTCATATAAGTTATCTTCATGTTTTGAATGGATTTACGGAGTTTATGAACAATGGAAGATGAATCAATCAAATAATGTGATACATACGATTATTAATTTATACGTGTATTAAATATTTTGTAACCACTTTAAAGGGCAGTTTTTTTTAGAGAGAGAGAGAAAAGGAGAGAGGAAGTTACAGAGTGAGAGAGAAAATCTAGGTGTCACTCATGGATATATAGCTAAGATAGTTTTTATGTGTGCAATCAATAACGACACAACGCAAATAAAATATTCATGATGCCAGGTGTTTCTAGGAAAATGACAAAATATTTTCATTTTCTTTTGAGTTAAACCTATTACAAATCAGTTTTATTAAGATTAATTTCTTTTCTCGTTTAACTGCGAATATATATATATATATATATATATATATATATATATATATGAAGAGTATATAAGAGTATATTTCTTCATATATATATATATATATATATATGTATATATATATATATATATATGAAGAAATATACTCTTAAGGTGTGCTATATTTATGGAATAAAGTGCTCACTATCAGAGATAGAGCGTGTGTAAATATAAAAGTGAAAATTAAAGCCAACACTTAGAGGCGACAGGCCGTTACATGCTAGATGCAATCGTGGCCTGACGATTGCGTCTAGCATGAAACAGCCTTCACCTCTAAATGTTGACTTCAATGTTCACTTTATATATATATATATGTCTATATTTCTGAGATGTGGTATTATGTATACTATTTACATTATTCGGACTATTGTCCTCATCTTTGTCGCCATACCCAGATGTCCTCAAGGTTAGCTAGATCCAGTGACAGGACACAATGAGTGTGAGTTCAATACCAGGTTAAGGCAATGGAGAACTTTCAGAGGGAAATTAACAGGAGATAACTGATAACTGACATTCATTAAACATGGCACGTGGAACTAGAACAGTCTAACCCAATGAGCGAAATAAAGTGTTCAGTTCGACATTCCAACCACCTGAAGAAGGCCGGAGCGTACAACGGCCGAAACGTTGCGATAAATATGACGACAAAGACGAGGACAATAGTCCGAATAATGTAAATAGTATATATATATATATATATATATATATATATATATATTTGTGTATTTAAGCAGAAATCCTTCTGCCATGCATATTTCTTTGAATACAACAGACAAAGTGAACTGATTTAATTTTTTATACAATTTATCATGTGTTCCAATTATTTTTTTCTTTTAAGATGATAAATTATGTAAAAACTGATCGAATGTTCTTTTTTTTCCGAGGGCTTTCGGCTATACATTAACTAATTATGAATAAAACCAAAAACAAAAAAAAAAACAACACTTAATAATATCAACTATGAACATGGACACAATATCTTGACCGTGTTTTGATAAATGAAAACATTGTATAAATACATATGCAGCAAACTGTTTCTTATTTAACAGTTAAAATATTTCATCCTTGAAAATGACTAAATGTACAGCTGAAAGCGACCGGAACAAAAACATTCGAACACTTTTTATATAATTTCTCATCTGAAAACAAAAAAAAGTATTAGAACACATGAGAAATTTTATGAACAAAATTTCGGTTGAGCTTTTTGGTTTGAGGTGTGAGTTTGTAAACAGTGACTATTTAAGCTAATATTGCACGACTCTTCGGCAGAATTGAGTCACTGTCAGTCACTGTGTGTTCATCTAAATCTAAAAATAAACACGCTAAAATTTACCTTCATCCCTGCCGTGCGCCGACGGCTTACTGGTAGAAGTTCCGACTGACGCAAATTCAGTCGGGTTTAGAGGCAACCGGACGTCTAGCCACAATGATGAGCTGTGAAACAACGAAACAGTCTGTCTGTGGATGACAATATATATATATATATATATATATATATATATATATATATATATATATATATATATATATATATATATATATATAATCAGTATCATCCCAACAAAGACGCTAGTCCCACTAAGACACACGGGGTCAGAGGGTTTGGAAGAATTAAGATCAGAAACATTAATGATGAGCAGAAAAAGAAGAAATTAATCAGGAGGGCGGTATTTAGCGATTGACATTGCATTTAATTTTTTGCAGATTAAAGTTGACTACAAGGCATGGAGCCGGAAGGATGTTCCGCAAGCGAGGCGCACAAGAAAAGAAACTGTTAGCATATAAGTTACGGCTAAATCTAATCAGATCAACTATAAATTGATGAGATCTCGACGTCAATTTAGTGCTGCGCTTAAATAAAAAGCAAAAACAAAAAAAAAACAAAACAAAAAAAACTGCGATATTTATTATATACAAAAATGCGGCACAAGTCCAAAAGGGGAATGAGTAAAGTGTGGCCTTCTTCTGTCTTATAATTAAACTTAGCTAGCTACAATCACTGGCCCGCAATATTCCTCACACCAAAACAATGCATTCTTACGATTCTTACTACATCCACCATAACGTATGAGAAACTCTATGAACTTCCCATATGTACAATTATTGTCTGTGGTGGAAGGGGAGTAAAAACCGTTTTAAAATCTAAACCCCGATGCATATTTACAACATGAAATAATCTATATACAAGAAACTATATAAAATAGTGTCAGTAGTAAAAAATAAAAAAAAATAAAAACAACAAAAAAAAAAGCCATCTTTAATGTGGCAGTTATATGAACGAAATTAATGGGGAATTTAATAATATAAAATACTCATTCGTCCAAACATTCTGTGAAACACGCACTCACAAAAACAAATACGAAAATCGCACTAGAAAAACAAAGGACATCCCGCACCCACCATAGAACTGATACCTCTGCTGACCCCATGGAGGGATTAAACTAAAGAAAGTTGGGGCAGAAATTAAAGGGGCCAATGGGCGTACATCCCCTAGCTAAATTAACATAAGGAAAAAAAATAAGGATAAAAACAATCCTAAACTAACTTAATCTATGGGACGGAGTTGTTAATGTTCAATACATTGAGAATAAAAGCCGGCATGAAAATGCCACTCCAAATCGGCCACTCTTACGCAACACAAACACGCAAGATACAGCCACCTTTTGGCAAATTCTGATGGAGGGATCCGCCGCCTTTCGTTTCTAATCTTGACTTTAAGCTGATTCTTAAAGAAGTCCAATTGTGAAGAGTTGAACTCCTCGCTCCATAGAATTTCTTCTGACGTGTCGTTCAAATCACGACTCTCAAAACTCCTAGCAAGCAAACGAACAGAGTTTTCACCCTTCGTCAACGGCGGTACAACATTGCTACAAACAGAATTGACCTCGAGAACGAAAATCTTTCTTTTGAACTTACACAACAGGACTATGGCCCTGCAGTGAAAGAAGGTGTGATCCAGGGCCTCCACTTCCATATCACAGCGAACACAGTTTGGAGATTTTTCCTAGCTCGTCGAACAAAGTCTTTTGCCGAACCAGAGAGCCCTTCGAATCACCAGCCAGGAGAGTGATGACTCAACATTATTGAGGCATTTCAACCCTGGCGTCCAAGACAATATTGAGCGAGTCTCCTGTTTTGTAAGATCGAGGTCGTCTATTAGATCATCTTGATTGGAGCCCTTAACTCACACGTAATACGGGACAACGCCTTGACATCAGAGAGGCCATCCATCGCCCAAAAGAGGTGTTTCAGAACAAACCGACATTCACGATGGACAGAGCACTCGCCTCGGGGTAAAAGCGGGGACTCCGCCTAGCAAGAGTTCACACTTGTCAGAGTTGGGAACTTATTACGGGCGTCTTCCTTCCAGAATTCGGTGTCGTCATCCCATTGCTGACACATTCGATCTAGGAACGCGATGCAAAGTGTATATTGACGGGTCTCAGCACTACGCATAACCAGACTGCTTTCATAAGCGTGGAGGTAACAGATTCCCGTGATACCATGGGGTCCTTGCCTCCCCCAAGTAGGAGAACAAGAGATTTATTGATGAAATTAGCGTGACACACGTAAGTAGATGTACAGAGAGTCGCTAAAGGAGTATCAGGTAGATGTGCAATGAAAATACTTATGGCCTTCCTTTTAAAGAAAGATTCTCCCGGGACTTCAGACGAACTGCGACCAAGGCCTCCACTCGCACTTCCGACCAATTTATTTTCAGCAAGAGATCAGGACCGAAGCAGGGGAAAGGTCCTGAAGAGAAACTCTATTCCATACACCGAACCGTAACCAAACAGACTTATAGCGGTTGATCTTGGTCCTTGTCACTATTTCGTAGCCTCTGATTTCTTTACCGACTTCGTTAATCCCGGCTTTGCTCGACCCAAGAACCGAAACGTCGTCAGCATAGGCGGAGTACCTGGACGAGGTGTTAGCACCAGGTAGGGAAATATCACGAAAGAGCGGATTTGTCTTAAACTTGCGAAAGGCTCCAGAGTAAGAACGTAAAGCAAAGGCGAATGCGAACAACCTTGACGAATGGAGCGAGACAATACGAAACGCTCCAGTCGAACCATATTCACTTCCACCAGCGCACCGGGTGAAGCATACAGAAGTTGGATCCAGAAAGTACGGTCCGAAACCGACCGCCGAAAGGACAGCTTCCAGAAACCGATGGTCCACCATCGAAAACCTTGGTCAAATTGATCTGCGTGTCTTCACTTTCGACTTTCTCGATGATCAAGCGTATCATATGAAGGTTGCATTTAATAGCCCTACCCTTCACAGCATAAGTCGTTTCGGAGTCAATTAGACTAGAGACGACAGTTGACAAACGGCTGTCTAAGATCATGGCTAAAATCTTTCCCTGTTTAGCATCGCTAAGTGCCGAAAGTAAACTATCTCATCCACACCGTTCTTGTCCTTGCGTAGCAACTTTATCACACCCGTGATAACGTGTTGAGTTATAGATCCCTGCTTCGTCCCGTTGTTGTAAATCAGTGCCAGCAAAGGCACAAAGACAGGCGACTGCCTCAAGTACACTTCGTAGGGTAGACCATCCAGTCCCGGAGATTTGTTATGACCACCTTGCTTCATCGCTTCCAACCCAGACGCTTCAGCGGCCTCGAGACGGAGAAAGTCGGCCAAATAGGCGTCGAACTGAGCAGTGCTCACACCGAGCTCAATGGTGCATAGCTCCTGAAAGTAGTCACGAAAAGCTTAACATATGCCCGTGTTTTTTAGTCACGGTTCGATTATACAGGAATGTGACGCACGCGACATGTTGATGACATGCATTTCTAACTTCCTCTGCACGCATTTCAACGCCCATATTTATTGCCTTGGAAGACAGTCTTTTTAACCTAGCCCTAACTACCAGAGCTTGATCCTTCTTGATAAGCAAGGAGGCCAATTAATCTCCCGATCCCCGTTTTCCTCACATGCCGTTTGCGCTGCTAATCCATCTAGATTGAAACAACGACTATACTTAGCAGCGAACGACCTCAGTTTTATTATATTTTCTCCCATCACATATTCCCAACCACAGTAGAATTAGAAGCAGCTGTTCCTGGAAATCTTGCAAGCCAAATAATGATGAGTTCACTTACCAGACCAGGATCAATAACATTGCTGGTTTTTCTTTGGTTCTTATCAATTAGCTCAGAGTAAAGAGCAAGGGCACCAGATCATATGTGGCGGCAATATTATAAGCATGGCTTCTTGGTAGACTTATAGATATATAAGATATATTCTCGATAGAAAAATTGTCTCACCCGACATCATTTTTTTTTTACTTTTGCCCACAGAGAATATATACATGAATAAATTTCGCAGTCTTATGTTTTCGTTTCAACTCATTGAATCTTCTTGGTCTTAGCTTTTCAACTGGCAAGGAATGGTTTTGACAATATGGAATAAGTTGCTAGGTTTGCTTCTACGAGTGTTTGATTCACTGAGTGGTGCCAGAATCAATCTTGTAAATTTATAAATATCTCTTTCGTCCGTACGTTGCATATTTGCTGTTATCACCCGTCTGGTGCTACTGAAATATGTCTAGAGATTCTCGACAAGATCAAAAGAAGCAAAGTTATCTGTTCTGACCTCACATCGGGACATCATTCACTTTCCCACCACCGGAACCTAATCTCCTTTTTCTTTTTCTTTTTACAAATATATCCATGTTAACTCGTTTCACTTGATACCTCAACTGTATGAATTTAAGTCTACTTCTAGACTGGCAACTAGATATTATGAGTTTATTGTTGAAATAGCTAGAGGGAACCGCAAGTTCTATTCTGATAGTTTCTTCTCTGGCACATCTCGCCTGTGGAACCCTATTACGGTTTCTTGCTTCCCTGTCACTTGCGATATTCTTATTCACTTTTATACTATACTCAGTGATCCTTGACGTCTTGGTGGCATTACGGATGGTTTCGTATAAATTATTAGAGAGAAGGGGAGAGATAGAGGGGAGAAGAGAGAGAGAGGGGGAGGGAGGAAGAAAGAGAGAGATATATTATTTTAGAAGAGAAAGTTCTTTGGACCATACATACTGACACAACCGCCATTATGGAGATATTTGTTTTTCTTTTATTTAGGTCACAGATTATCCTAATCCATAATAAGATCTGCTCATCGAACGACTTAACGCGATATAAGACAGGTTCCCATTAAATCTACCCTCATTTCATACGACCGTGACATTTGATGCTTGCAGATAAATGACATTTGAAATTATGTCAATACAAAATTTTCTTTCTTTTTAAACAAAAATTATATACATATAATAATGACAAATAATATTTAACATTATATAATATTAAAATATCCTACAATAAATATATTTTATATATATATATATATATATATATATATATATATATATATATATATATATGTATGTGTGTGTGTGTGTGTGTGTGTGTGTGTGTGTGTGTGTGTACGTGTGTGTAAATTATATGACGAAAAGGATTACTGACTGAAAAATATGAAAAACAAAATATAAATTATTTACATTATTCGGACTACAGTGCTGTTCGATGAAAGTGACTCACCTGATTTTTTTTTTTACTAAATGTTCTCTTCTCCGATGAGCTAAATTCAAAGGATAAGCGATCTAAAATCCGAAGAAGAAGCTTTGAAAGCTCTTTGAATTTAGCAGTAAGTACTGTCAAGCATCCGTTCAGTATAATGTTCTGGGGATGCTTTTCTTTTCATGGAACTGGTTTCTTAAAACCTATTGAAAGACCCTCAGGAGCGCGCAGTACAAGAAAATTTTAGAGTCTCGTCTGCTCCCTTCTGCTGAAAGGGTGCAAATTGATGCCACCGAGCACATTTTTAAGCAGGATAATGCTCCCTGTCACAAATGAAAATTGATGAAGGAATACTTTGATGAGAAGCAGGTGAGTGTTATGACATGACCGCCCCAATCTCCTGACCTCAACCCCATAGAAAACTTATGGAGCATTATAAAGTACAGGCTCTCGAGAAAGCAGTTGAGCAACAAAGAGGATTTGATTGTGAATTTCATATCCGAGTCACTTTTTTTGCACAGTGTTTTTCCCTAAATCTCATTTATATCTAAAATTATAATTATCAATAGAATAGGGTGAGTAAACATTTTAGTGGGTGGTCGGGAAGGGGTCTTTATATTAGTAAGATTAAAAATTAGTTTGACCCCAAAAACAATAGGCGAAAAAATTTTTAAGTAAAAAAAATCATGTGAGTCACTTTTATCGAACATCACTGAACTGTCTCCATCTTTGTTGGCATATTTATCACAGCGTTTCAGCCGTTGTACGCTCCGGCTTCCTTCTACTTAAACGTTGTAATAAATATGGCGACAAAGATGAGGACAATAGTCCGAATAATGTAAATGGTGTACATAATACCTCATCTCAGAAATACAGACAGATACTGAAGGGCCGAAACGTTGTAAGAAAATATGGCGACAAAGATGAGGGCAATAGTCCGAATAATGTAAATAGTGTACATAATACCTCAACTCAGAAATATAGGCAGATACCAAAATGTACATTATTAAGAAAAGAGAACAATAAAAGAACAAGATTTTAAGGATAAGGATAAGGATTGACATTAAATTTACATTTTGTCGGTAAATCAAACAACCAGAATGGAGTTACAGAAGTGAGAAGAGCGAGAGAAGAAGGGGTTAACACAGACATTACAGTTACATCTAGCCTTTTTAAGTGAAAAAAGTTGAGACCTAGCTGCCAATCTATCTTCAGAGGAATGCGCACAGTTTACACCGTATGGGTTCCGTTTTAAATTCCCTAAATGTTACTCCGATTACAATCAGAGGATGAAGTCCGGAGAGGACTAGTGCCGAAACTGTGACATGACAAGAATAAAAACTACTATGTTAACACGTATGGGGTCCCTTCCAATAACAACGAAATGTTGTGAGAAACAGAAATTCCGTCTTGAAACAAAGAAAAAAAGAGTGTTGAACTCTTACGTAATATCAATAATATTATACAATAGTGAATGCTGAAAAATTTCCTTACAGATCAAGTGAAAACTGGAGATAACAGAAACGGAGTTCGACAGAAGAATGCTGGGAATAACATGAACGAAGCGAGTATAGAACAATGGAAGCAAAAAACAATTAGAATCAGAAAGAGACTGCTGGAATTCCTTAGACACAAAATGAACAATGCAGGCTTAAAGAATTTGAAACTCAGAGAACGTTCTCTGAATATGTGTTACTTGAATCAGTAAATCAGAAAAAAATGTATTTAGAATACAGAAAAGAAAATTGCAATTTGGGTAAAAAATTCAATAAATCATAAAAATAAATACTGAAATAATATGAAAAATAATATAAAATAAATATTATAATGATAATATCATATAATGAAATATAATACGAGGGTTATTCAATAAATAAGGTGAAATTTTCGGTATAAGGACTTCTAATACATATAGAAGCTTACTTTTTTTTAATTTTTCAACGTAGCACTGTCGCACACTTTTCCCATCTGTGCACAAGCTTCCGTATTCCCTCAGCGTAAAAATCTTTGGACTGATGTCTCAGCCAGTCGCTCACCACACTTTTGACTTCATCGTCACTTTTAAAGCTCGTGCCTCTCACGAACGCTTTAAAGGGACAAAACAGGTGAAAGTCTGAAGGGGCAAGGTCTGGGATGTAAAGGGAATATGGAGCAGTTCCCAGCCCAGCTCGTTGATGGTCTGCACCGTTTGGGCTGCTGTGCTGTTTGTCCTCTGCAGTAAGCATCTTTGGCACCCACCGGCAGCTGACCTTGTGTGCTGTCCCAACAGATAAGCTCAAAGTCCTTGCAATGTCATCCACTGTCACCCTTCTGTCAGACTGAATGAGGTCCTTGACTGATTCGATCACCCCAGGAGACCTCACTTCTGTAGGCCCCCCAGGCCTGTCTTCATCCTCAACACTGCTCCGTCCTTCTTTAAACCATTTATCCCACTTGTAGACATTTTTTGGCTGAAACATGTGGCACCATACACAGTTGACATTCTCCTATGAATTTCAACTGGTTTGCATCCTTCAGCAACCAAAAATATGATAATTGACCGCTGTTCAATCCTGGAGCATGCTTCTTGGTCGGCCATCTTTGTTAATCGCCAAAACTCTCAATGTTTTTTTTAATCTACAAAAGAAATTCAATCCATGTGAAAAAGAAGTAAAACAAAAAAAAAATTAAAATAAGTAAGCTTCTATCTGTATGCGAAGTCCTTATACCGAAAAATTCACCTTATTTATTGAATGACTCTCGTATGTAATAAATACAGGGCGTCCTTAATATCTGGACAAATAGACAAAAAAAAATGCATATTTTCAAGAAATTAAATTTTCAACAACATTTTATTGAATTGGAATATTAACAAATAAACCTTTGATTTCCATGATTTATGATACAAAACTTTGATGCGCTTTGTAAGATTCACGTGAACGCGATGCAATAACTCCACATTGCCGTCAATTTTAGCACATTCACTCTTTATGCGTTCAATCAAGTGTGTTGCATTTGTAATTTTCATTGAGTACACCTTCTCCTTTAGCATATCCCAGAAAAAAAGATGTTAATTCTTTTTTCTTTTGACACAGCCATGTTTAATCAGTGGAGGTAAAAGAATATAATTCCTATGTGTCCAGGCTTTAGGGTCACCCTATATAATTATATAAAGATAAAGATAAAGATATAAATAAATATATAAGATAAAAAATAAAAATAAATAAAAACAAGCAAAATAATTTGACCCAAATAAATAAGCAAATAAACGATTTCCGGTAATATAACCGCCATAATAGACTACTAACAATAAGCTAGATAAATTTTTTTTACTACGTTAATAAAAACACCGATCAAAAAAAAAAGTAAATAAATAAATAAGATAAAAAATAAAAATTGAATTAAATGAAAAACAAGCAAAATATTTTGACACAAATAAATAAATAAAAAAATAAACGACTTCAGGTTAAAGTAACCGCCAAAATAGATTACCTACAATGCACCACTAACCCTTATATAAAAATAGCCGAGAAAAATAACAGCACTATTTACCTGACGATTGCATGTAGCATGAAACAGACTGTCGCCTCTAAGTGTTGACTTCTATGTTCACTTTTATATTTACACACGGTCTATCTCTGATATTGAGCACTTTTCCCATAGATATAGCACACTTTAAGACTATATTTCTTCATATATATATATATATATATATATATATATATATATATTCAATCATTTATGTGCCATGCATGATACACGCTTAGATGATCATTTATTTTTCGATACATGACCCACGAAGCTGATTTTTCCCGCAGTAGGTTGCCATTTCTTTCTGTGGTAGACCAGTTTCCCGGTTTGTCCTGCTATTTACCCATAGCCGAGTGAAGAAGTGGGTTCATATGAAATATTAGTATTAGCGGGTAAGTGAATACAACGGATTCAACTGGAATTCGAACTCGGCTCTCCCATTCTTCAATCCGAGCTGCTACCCTTTACTCCACCGCGCTTCCATTTATATATTACAAAGTAAAAAAATATTTTCGTTCAACGCGTTTCGTCCTATAGGACTTCATCAGACTCAAGTGATGTTTAAATTGTTGTGATTACACGTGCACCGGAAGGAGAGGGGCGCCGACATTTTTAATTTAAATTATTTACATTAAAAAATATTCGTTTGGCTATATAGTATGGCCGATTTCATTTAGTTATTTTTTCTTTTGGTTTATGCAAGATTTGTTTTGTTTTGGTTTGTTTTGTTTTGTGGCATATTAACCTCAATGGGTTATTTAATGCTGACAAGATTTTTATTTCTGTTAATATTTTCTTTCTTCAAATATCTATTGCTGATACCAATTTTTTTAAAAGTACTTCTGGTACCTAAATCCATCTTAACACTTTCATAGTGCTTTGAGTCAGGTTGTGGGTATCAACCACTGGCCACAGCTGGGACCCCAACATGCGTCACCAACCCGGGTCAGGGTGGACGTGGGAACACCAGCAATTAAGAGGTGGTTTCATGCTCATCAAAACCTCTCGACCAGAGACCCTGCTGTTGGACGCAGTTCATCGTCATACCCAGGACGCGGATGCAGTTTATTGTCATACCCAGGACTCGGGTGCAGTTTGTCGCGTACCCAGGACGCGGATGCAGTTTATCGTCATACCAAGGACGCAGATGCAGTTTATCGTCAAACCCAGGACGCGGATGCAGTTTTTCATCTTACCCAGGACGCGGATGCAGTTTATCGCGAAGCCAGGATGCGGATGCAGTTTATCGTTTTACCCAGGACGCGGATGCAGTTCATCGTCTTACCCAGGACGCGGATGCAGTTTATTGTCATACCCAGGACGCAGATGCAGTTTATCGTCATACCCAGGACAGATTATGCAAGAAGGATACTGAAAGGAAATGGGCCACCGACCTGACGACCTTCTGTGAATGGATGGTGGAATGTTAGGTGGGATGGATGGAGCAAACGTTGCAACGGTGGATAGGAAGTTGTGGAGAGCCATGGTCACCGATAATCTGATGGTTCAGAGTACATAGTAGACGATGATAAATTTTTTATTCCCTTTTTGTCTGCTTTGAAGATCTTCACAAAGTTTACTACTGGTACTTCATGTGCTTGGTAATGGCGGCGTGATCACTTTGTATCTGGCTTTACGAATAACGCTTATAAAGATTTTGGTTTCTCTATGTATTTGACAGCACTCTTTATGGCATAGCTCATCGTTTCTCAACATTTTACAGGCTTGTGGAATCCTTGAAATTGTTTTCATGTCTCAGGAGACCCCTGCATCAAAATTGTTAAATAAAAATTCGTACTAGTTAATATTTATTTATTGATTTATTTAATTTTTTTCTCATTCTTAACTATAAGTGCCCCCCACTTATTTGTTGCCGTGTTCCTGGTGTATGTATATGTAACTATTTGCAAAAGTGTTAATTTTTAATTATACATTCAATTTTTTTTTCTTTATTTTTTTTGTATTTGTGAATTTCTGTTTTTGACTTTTGTTACCCGCCACTCCCCACCCCTCCTACTTTAGAAGGAACCGGTGTAACGTAAGTGGTAATCTCATTTTATTTTTTAAATATAGGTCAACGGGACTTATACTAAGTTAAAACTTACTGTTATTGTTAAAACTCAGTGTACACGGACATTGGTATGTCATTCCTATCGCCCTGTACTCTTACCTCTTGTAAGCCCTGCGGCTACCCTGCCTACATCCCCCTCTTTTGTTCTGTCTTGTCGCCATTGAATTTTGTTATACGTAATAGGAGTAGGTAGGCTTTCCTACCGCCCGGTCTACACTCCTCCTCCCTCTATTGGACACGGTTAGAGGCCCAAACCTTGTTCCGTGTCTAGGAAGGGGTTTCCGGATCTCTCTCTCTCTCTCTCTCTCTGGCCTCTGTGCTGGTGCTGCGGCGTTTCACCCGTGATGCGTGTAGTCTGTGGCATTGCCTGTTCATTCTGAGAGTACACGGTTGACAGTTCCCTGGTTGTTGTTTCCGACTGGTAGTTAGGAGCCCTAACTCTTGCGTAGCGTCTTGAGCGGCCGCTCTGATCAACAGTTGCATAATATCGGGGTGTCTGTAGTGCCATGTCGCGCATGGATAGGTGTCCCTGCATTCACCTCCGGTGGGCAACCCTGAGGCCACATTATGATTCAGGCTGTGTCAAACCCCCTCTCTGCCCGCGTCATAGGTGTTAACCGTCGGCTTCCTGTAACTCAGGCCTTCTCCTTTTCCAACACCAATCTCCAACCATGAATTACAAAAACCAGAAATATAAACCTAAACCAGCCTTCCAAAAATCACCCAAACCGTTAAATATCTCCTTCACCAACATCCGTGGCATCAGAACCAACTTCTGCAGCGTTGAGTCCTTCCTAATTGCTAATCGCCCGGATATACTGGCCCTGTGTGAGACTAATCTTCACTCCGCTATCTCCTCCTCTGATCTCTCGATCCCTGGATACCTTCCTCTCCTCAGAAAATACTCTCTAACACACATGCATGGCCTGGGGGTTTACGTCAAGGACCATCTCCCTCTAGCTAGAGAGTCCTCCCTCGAATCGCCGGATCATTCGTTCTTGTGCCTTCTCAATGCCGTTAGCTATCTTTTCTTCCTATACCGCTCTCCATCCTCTCAGGAATGTGGGATACTTGATGTCATTTCTGATAGCATAGATAGGGCCCTCTCTGCCCATCCGTACGCTCACGTATTTGTATTTGGCGATTTTAACGCCCATCACAGCCAGTGGCTTAAGAACGCTACTACCAACCTCGCAGGCGTTCATACTCTCAACTTTTCAGTCTCTCAATCCCTCACTCAGTTAATCGATTTCCCCACGCGTTTTGCCTACAACCGTGACGATTAGGCCTCACTCCTCGACCTGTGTTTTACCTCCATCCCTGAGTCTTGTAGTGCCACGCAACTCTGTCCTATCGGTAACTCCGATCATGCTGTAGTGTCCGTTAGCATCTCCTTCAGCCCCACACCCTGCAAAGAGCCTCCTACCACCAGAACCACATTCTACTACCAACGGGCTGACTGGGACGCGTTTCGTGACTTCCTCCGCGATGTCCCCTGGGATGCTGTATTTAAGCTCCCCACTCATGAGTGTGCTTCTGAGTTCTCTTCCTGGGTTAAAGCCGGTATCGAAGCCTTCATCCCCTCCAGGAAATTCAAGGTCAAACCTCGCTCCTCCCCCTGGTTCACAGCTGCTTGCTCAGCCGCCATTGCCCATAGGAACCACTTCTTCTACCGTTTTCGAAGTGATATGTCCGACTCCAATAGACGTCTATTTACCTCTGCCCGTAACGAGTGTAAGCGTATCCTCGACGATGCCAAGTTACTATTTGCTGCTCGGATGAAGGAACGTATTGCATCCCACAAATTTGGCTCCAGAGATTATTGGCGCCTCTGCAAGAGCGTCCTGAACAATAACAAACCCTCCATTCCTCCCCTATTCAATCAGTGTGAGGTCTTGACCACCTCTGCTGACAAGGCCGAATGCTTCGCTCGGAAGTTCTCTTCTAATTCTACACTAGATTCTTCCGGGGTGCCCTCCCAGAACTGATGCCCTCCTGGACGGATTGCACATAACCCCGTCGTCGGTATTGGGCATTATTTCTAACTTAGATTTCCACAAGGCTACTGGTGGTGACGGAATACCAGCCATTGTCCTAAAGAAATGCGCACCTGAACTGGCGCCTGCCCTCTCTAAATTGTACAACCGCTGCCTCAAGGAGTCCTGTTTTCCTGACTGCTGGAAGTCCTCAACCATTGTTCCTGTCTACAAGAACACCGGTGACCCCTCCGACCCTTCCAATTACCGTCCTATCAGTTTCCTACCCCTCTTCGGCAAAGTCTTCGAGGCCATCATCAACGCCGAAGTGATTAATTACCTGATATCCCACGATCTGCTCTCAGACAAGCAGTATGGTTTCCGCTTTGCCCGATCTACTGCCGATGTGCTTACGGCCATCACTGAATTTGTCTGCCAAGCTATCCATAACAACGGTGAAGCTCGTGCCGTGGCCCTTGACATCTCCAAAGCATTCGATAGAGTCTGGCATGCCGGCCTTCTCCGCAAGCTCCAGGGTTATGGTATCACAGGTCGATTGTTTGACCTAATACAATCGTTCCTGTCAAACCGGGATCTGAAGGTTGTTCTTAGTGGATCCATCTCCAGATCTTATCCCACTAATGCAGGTGTTCCTCAAGGCTCCATCCTAGGCCCTACTCTGTTCCTCATATTTATAAATGACCTTCCTGACGCCATTGACTCCCAAGTCGGCATCTATGCTGACGCCACCACTATTTACTCCTGCCTCAAACGCAAATCTACTGAGGCGGAAAAAGTTAACCTGGCAGCCCAAATTGAAAAGGACCTCCAATCAGTTGTGATCTGGGGTGAGAAATGGATGGTTAACTTTAACGCGTCTAAAACAAAACTGCTCTCCATCAACCACCACAAGGTTCCATCCCTGCATCCCATTAGAATGTCTGATGACCATCTTCTCGAGAGCCCCTCCCTACGGCTGCTCGGTCTCACGCTGTCTGCTGATCTGAGATGGAATAAATACATCGAGTCAGTTGCATCAGCCACCGCAAAGAAAGTTGGTTCTCTGTGCCGAGCCAGGAAATTTTTCTCCCCTGAATCGATCCTTCAAGTCTATAAATCGACCATTCGCCCATGCATGGAGTATTGCTGCCATATATGGTCTGGGGCCCCTGCTGTTTGCCTCGGGGTTCTTGATAAGATCCAGAGACGGATAGGCAATGTGATTGGCCCTGATCTGTCATCTCGTCTGCAGTCGCTCTCTCACAGACGCGAAGTTGCCTCGCTCTGCCTTTTTTACAAATACTTCCACGGTAATTGCTCTGAGGAGTTGCGTTCGCTTGTCCCCAGGCCTCGTGAATTTAAACGCCCCACCAGGCTGGCATCCCGCTCCCACCCCTACACCGTGGAAACTGTTAGGTGTAGACGTCTCTTCTACTCCAATAGCTTCATGTCTTGCACATCTCGCCTATGGAACTCCCTTCCCTACTACTGTTTCCCTGACAAATACAATCTCCAAAGGTTTAAGTGTAGCGTCAATCGACATCTCCATTTGCCTTGATCTATCCGCTTCCCTTCTCCACATCCTTTCTTTTCTCATTCCTATCTGCTCTCGCTCCGGATCTTTTGTGGCCCCCTTGCCTTGATCGACCCACTGTCTTTCTCTTCTTCCTCATCTCCTCCATTGCCACTCCTATCTGCTCTTCCTCCAACCCTTCTTTAACCCCTTGCGCGATAGTGGCCTCTGGCCTTGCTTGGGGCGATATGATTTTAAAAAAAAAACAAAAAAAAAACTAGCAATTAACGAAAGCATTTCCCAGGGGTCACTTCTCGGACCAACCCTCTTTTTACTTTACATAAATGATCTAACTAAGAGTATACTCAGATCATTTGTGAATATCTATGCCATTGATGCAATATATGGTTGCACCCCCAAAATTCGTGATGGCCAGAGATTGGCAGCTGATCTCTTATCCGGTTTTGCACTAACTTCTTAGTGTGGAAATATGGCTGGTTACATTCAATGCATCGAAAACCAAAACTGTACCATCAGTTACAATGAATAGATGATCTCCCACCTTCGGCACACCTACGTGCCTTCAGAGACCGTTGGGCATTTAAACACATTCCTAACTGTAGAATATTGGTTAGCTTACAAGTGGTGTGACACACAATTAGACTCGTGTAGTCACTTCAAGTTGAATCGCTACTGAGTGACTTGATGGAGAGATATATTGGTGAATAGAGTCCACTCATGCAAAAGTGTTGGGCAGGTCTATTCTAGTAAAGTAGACTAACCCACCTGCTGTATTAGGTACTCTCCTACAAATGAGGTAGAAATGAAGTAGCCTGCCTTTACAAGGAGACACAAGGAGGCAGCCATGTTAGAAGGTAAGTCATTTGACTTCTACACTAACCTTAACTGTAATTCATACATACAATCCAGATGCAGGATACATGTTCGGTTCACTGTACAGCGCCAGCAAGTAACTGAATCTTCGTGCTATCCTCTAACATTAGAAGAGCCAGACCAAGAATAAACCGGAGTACAAATGCTCTGAAGAGCTTTTTTTCCCCTGGTGCCTTGACTAAATGAATTTAAACATGTTACTAGATTGACATCCGCCATTTCTACGCCAGGAGTTTATTTTCGCATCGGTGGAAGATCTTTCCGTTTACTTTCTTCTCTGATAACTCCAAAAATCTAAATGCGACATCAATCGCTATCGTCTGTCTTCTTGAACCTCTTTCATCTTTTGTCCTTTTTTTCCAATTCTCCTTATACTCTGTCTTGTCTCTCACTTTCACTTCCTGTAACCCTCTGTGTACTAGTGACATTCCAGCTTTGTTTGAGGTGAAATGTTTTTAAAAAAAGATGTAATTGGACAGGAGCTTCACAATCCTCACTTTCCCGTCTCAATCACGTCCAAAACTGTCCTTGTAGGGGATAAATTATTTTCCACCGTCCAACCTTTCTCTTACAGCAGGATGTGGCAATCCACTCAATGCTCGATATGCTCCTTCCATGAAAAGTGCTCGGACGGATTGCATTCCTGTGTTCCGTCAGTTCACGGACAGGACACACCATACCACGTTCACCGTAGCAAACCCTCATTCCCTCCGTATTCTACTGGTGTGAATTGAGCTTTACACGGACAGCCTCTTCCAGTGAACCACTGCTCTGTGGAACTGACACTCGAGAGGATGTTTCCTTGATCACTACTATCTCAACCTGTTCAAGCCTATGGTTAACGGTTATCTCTCCCTCCTATCTGCATAAACTGCATCTTACTCTAATCGTCTACCTTGAGCGGCATTCGGGCCTTGTACAGAGTGAACCCCACCTCCTGTACTCGTGTAATCATAATGATACATGAATCCGCCACCTACAGGTCCTGTCAACTAACCAGTGAAAGTCGCTTCACACTGATGCCCTTACAGATATCGTTATATACATTCCCTATGATTATTGTAATGGGCACGTTTCAAGAGGTTAAAACTGAAAAAGAATTCTGACCATGAGACCCGGGTTCGAATCTCACCATGGTCGATTTGTCAGTAAGGAAACTTCCAGATGTTATCGGACTGAAGGGGTCGATCCCAGCTTGTGGCACCTTTGGAAAGCCTTGTGAGTGAAATTGGGTAGAAGGAACCATTGGGAGGCGTCGATAGCTGTGCTAGCACGAATTGGCAAGTCATCGTGACCGAGGGCTTGAGCGTGCTGGCCTTGTTCAAATTGTTGATCACGCGAGATAACACGCTCTTTCCCAGGAACTGTAACTAAGTTCTGCTCAGCATAGTTGCAGTATAAACCACAGGTGAGCACTGTGTGCGTTGAATAAACACAAATGCGCCTGATCAAGCGTCTGCAATAGGGATTGGCTAGCCGCCCTAGCCGACGGGTATTTTTAAACAATATGTCGTTCGTGTATAGTTTACGAACATAACATTAAACAAGCATTACACAAAAATGCATTAGCGTATTTATCAGTTTCTTGCCGAACTTCTAGCAACCTTCTGAGGGACTCTAGGGTTCTGGAGACCACCGGTTGAGAAACGGTGGTATAGATAAGATAATGATATAGTAAACAAGAATAAACCAGTATCTGTCTATATTTCTGAGATGAGCTCTGGTAAAAACATATAACAATAACAGCAAAAATTGCAATATGAGCCCTGGTAAAAACATGTAAAGACATTAGGTTTATAATAACCAAAAAATTCATACACAGATGTCCTCAAGGGCACATGGGATAAAGGAGTGGGTAAAGACGTTAGTTAGATCCAGGACCCAAAGATTGTGAGTTCAATACCCGCTTAAGGCAGTGGAGAACTAATAGAAGATAACTGATAACTGACATCCATTTAAACATGGCCAGCGAGCGAAATGAAGGGTTTAGTTCGAGATTCCAAACCACGTGAAGAAGGCCGGAGCGTACAACGCTGTAATTAATATGGCGACAAAGATGAGGAAAATAGTCCGAATAATGTAAATAGTGCAAAGAATCACGCAATTATACTCTGAGATATCATTGGGTAGGCAACTGACAATCACAAGATACCAAGTTGATTATGCTTTGAACGATTTCAGTATATTTTGTAAACCCTAAATTAGTTAGAGATTAACATACAACCAAAACCGGGCCTCATTTCGACAAGAATATATCTTTCTTCTGGATTTTTATTTTGACAACTGTTTTCTTGTCCGGTGATTGAAAAGTAGCCAGGCCTACGGGTGAGATTGATAATGGCAACCTTCCAGTTTTAGACTTGCTAGATTCTCCATAAAATGTAACTCGTCATACCCGACCCGTTCACTATCGGAGATTTTATTTCAGGAACATTGCCAAATCGGATGTTGACGAGGAATACATTTTAATTTGCACTGTTCTCGAGCTTTCATGAGTCGGAGGAATAATGAATTTGAATTCACCGATATATTTTGACAACAATTTGGGCTTATTATTCTTAAACACGGGTCTCGTAGTTTGCGCCTTCTTTTTCGTTTTCCTGCATTTATAAACGCCTTCTTTTCTGCCAGCTTCAAACACCGTTTTTTATTGTTTAAATAACAATTTTCATCAACTTTATACTGTATTCTGTTGTGTTTTTGTTTTACAGTTTCGAATTGGCAATTTATTTTCTTTATAATTGTTGTTTTTTCTCCTCGTGCCCATCATACCTACACTTGACTTACTCTTTATTTTCCGCTTTCTCTGTTGGACTTTATTAAGCAAACCTAAATTTTGCAATACTCGCAGCTTCTGCAGAATGTTTAACTTATTGATCGCAGCTTTTACGTTTATGATATTTAAAATTTTATTAGTATATAATATATTTATTTTATAATTTGTATTACTTATCTTTACATTCTATAACAAACTATATAACATATGTCAAACAATGAACATGTATGAGTATACCATAATTGCTGATGGCTGCCATTGATAGATCGTTTTGGAGGAGATTCAGAGTGGCTTCAACATTCGTCCACCATATCAGTCCTACATTTTGGCAGAGAATACTGGATAATTTCCACGTAGAGGAGATATGAGGCAACGGACACGTGGTTCTAAGGAAGGATTCTCTGAATAACATTGACAGAGCATCTTAGCAATGAGGAAGTATTAAGAATTGAAAGTAAAGGGACACTTAAAAAGAACACAAAAAAGACACTTAAAAAGTACACTTAAAAAATATAGGTTCAAATTTATCTGAACTTCGATTGAAAAAATACTATAAATATTTTAGTCTGGATTATGGGCACATAACTGATTTCAATTTTCACCTGTTTACATTCTCTTCCCACTAATGCGAAGGGAATGAATAAGATCAGCCCTGCGCTAACCAATCACCTTATATCTAGACAATATATTTCATATCAAACATGTCGCTGAGCATTTTCTTTCTCAAATAATAAGGGGACTAGAGGTACGGTGGTAATCTAAGAACTGAATTGGTATTCCAGTCGAGTTCGTTACATTCACTTAGGGGTAAATACACATGGGAAATATAGGGATACACCTTTTCCTATCTCTCTCTATGGATCAAATAGCAAGCCAGACTGGGTCATATAACGTTGGGTATCAACCAGTTTAGTAGAAAGAAAACACTGAATCGACACTTCTTACTATGGGCGAAATAATCTCACCAACCGGCAGTTGGGCAAGCGTGGTGATTACGCTTGCACTCCCCCACTAACCAAGGCTGGCTTAACACAAGAGGATTGAGGCAGCCCTAGATTTTTGTTTTGAAGAAGGTGACTTGACAGTCAATACAAGTAATTCAACAGAAGAATTCTGAGAATAGCATAAATGGAATATGTGAGCAATAAGGAAATAAAAAGTACACGAATGCTTAGAAACAGCAGGAAACCTCTGACATTTCTGAGACATATAATGAAGAAAGAAGGCTTGGAGAATTTGGAGCTCACAGAACATATGGAGGATAAGAGAGACAGTGTGAAACATCGGGTAACCTTCCTAACGAACACGAGTAAATGGAGAGCAGAACAGTAACAAGGTGGAACTAATAAGGCTACTACCTATAATTACAGAATGAACTCTTCCTAACACTATGTATACTACGCCTCTCAAGAGAGAGGGACGAATCGAGTCGAGCCGATAGTAGTTCACTCCCAAACCAGACTGACAGTCATACTAACACCTTCCGCATCTTGTATTATTAATCCGTGTAATATATCTTAGTTATTTCTACTCTTGTGTTCGTGTTGTTCTTCCTTGGTCCTAACCTGAACCTAAACAGCGAGATAAATTACTTAGAGCTACAAAGGGTATATTGTGGAGCGCTATGGTCACCCACGCAAGTAAGAGATCCAGTTTGTTGCTAGGCACAGCTCAGTTGAATCAGTGGCTAAAAAAGCAATAAATATACGACAGCTTTGTTGCCTGTTAATAAAAGGTTTTTAAAGGCACTAGTTATTGAGTGTTAGATCACAAAGAAGTGTTTTCGAACTTCTAAATAAACTTTTCGAGTAATTGATTGCGGATCGAAATCGAGGAATTGGATTTCGAATTCCAGACGGATCCATTACATTCACGTATGAGGAAATGCATGAAGGCTTTTCTTTTCCTCCCCCATAGCTTGTAGAAGAAGAGGATTCATAATTCTTCTTTTCCTCCCGGCTATCGGGGGGGGGGGGAGAAGAAGAGACGGTCTCTATATGGATCTCTTAGATGTGTCAAATAGCAAGACAGACTGGGTTCTATAAGCCTTGAATGGAAACCGTTCTAGGAGAAAGTAACTCTTAATTCAAAACGGTATGCATCCCTAGCGTATCACATACTACACAGCTAAAGAAAGGGTCGTTAAACGCAACATTCATGTCTGAAGATTAGCTATATGGCCTGGCGAGTTGGTTTAAACATGAAACAGATTGTTGCCATTGCCTCAATGCATATATATATATATATATATATATATATATATATATATATATATATATATATATATATATATATATATGTATGTCTTTAAATAATTGTCGGACTTTGTCCATTTCATAATGTGTGACGTCATTTGTTTACATTTGATACGCCATGAGCACTTATGAATATACGTGAGAGATTCATGGAAGATTGAAGTTTATAAGCAGTAAATTCGACCCTGCCAATCGAACGATCCTCAGTGGCCGAATCGGTTAAGGCACGTCAGGCTATATGATGTTTCCGTATAGGATACAGGTTCGAATCCTGTCGGAGGACGAATATTTTCTATAAAAATTTCTCTGACATTCAGGCCGGTAAATCTTATTTAATACTGTTTATTATAAACAGAGCATTTACTTAAATACTTGTATCTATAAAAAGAATGTTAAACATATATATAATCATTTAATCCCAAGAAAGGCGGGAATATGATTACGCAGAGTGAAAGGGAGAAGAAAGACTGGGTATATGGGGTGCCGAGGAAAGGATAAAAGATAAACGGGGTTCAAGACAAAAGAAGATGGCGGTTGACGTTGTATTTAAATTTTTGAAGATTGTATTTTTCAGTGAGGCAAATAAACGGAAGGGAGTTCTACTGTTGGGAAGTGCGAGAAAAAAACTGTTGAAATGACCGTTACATTTAACTAATTAAAGAGTAAAAGGGTGGGACCTAGATGCCAAACTAGTAGCACGTTTAAATTCATATTGTCGGACATCAGGGAAAAAAAATCTCGCCAGAGCAGTTGCCATGAAAAGAAATTTGTAGAAAAACAGCGGGAAGCCACATCGAATCTGTGAGAAGGTGACTGAAGTCGAGATGCCAGGATTGGTTACATTGCAGATCCTTCTTTGGATTTTGTCAAGAACATCGAGGTGAGTAGCAGGAGTAGCAGACCAGATATGGCAACAGTATTCAATACACAGACGAACCGTAGATTTGTACATGTGCAAGATGGACTCGAGAAAATATTCTGCCACAAGACAGGGACCCAACGTTCCTTGCAATAGATGCAGCCGTTGATTCAATGTAGTTGTTCCACTTTAAGTCAGTTGAAAACGTAAAGCCAAGCAGGCGCACTGGAGTCTTACTGGAGTCGAGCGTCAGCCCAACTAATGATGGACGGGGTAGTTTCTCTATGGTAGTTAAATGAGGGCAGTTTATTTTTGAAGGCATTAAAACTTACAAGTCATTTCATGCTCCACACACACACACACACACACACACACACACACACACATATATATATATATACATATATATATATATATATATATATAAGTGAACATAGAAGTCAACAGTTAGAGGCGACAGTCTGTTTCATGATAGATGCAATCGTCAGGCCACGAGTGCTGTTATTTTTCATTTCCCAAATAAATAAATAAACGACTTCCGGTAAAATAACTGCCAAAATAGACAACCCACAATGCACCACTGACCCGTATATATAAATAGCCGAGAAAAATAACAGCACTCGTGGCCTGGAGATTGCATCTAGCATGAAACAGACTGTCGCCTCTAAGTGTTGACTTCTACGTTCACTTTTATATTTACACACGCTCTATCTCTGATATTGACCACATTATCCCATAAATATAGCACACTTTAAGACTATATTTCTTCATATATATATATATATATATATATATATATATATATATATATATATATATATATATATATATGTATGTATATTATAATAAAAAGAAAGAACAGTAAGATATATAATCCGCTGT
>OZ038478.1:24163786-24176286 GCA_964036315.1 Acanthosepion esculentum
CTTTTCTCCGAGCTGTATTGCTGAAGACCAAGTTGTAAGACCCATGAGCTGTTTTTTCTTTTGTACAAAATCGTCAACCGTTACGAAAAAAAAAAGAAGAAAAATAGATGAATGAAAAAAGAATGGAATTATTTGTACGTACCAACTTTATTTATATTCAACACAATCTTAATTGATCTGAGGAGCATAAAACAGATCTTTGTCCCTGGTTGCTTTCATGTGACTAGCTTAGGTATTATATGGAAACGAAACGGTACTTCATGACTGGCAGGTATTGTAGGCTGCATTAGTTATAGCCGTGGGCGCAGGAAGATAACGGCACAAAAATGTCTGGGAAAATTATTTCTACTGAGATTTAAAAACAATAAAAAAGAAAGTATTTCTCTGGTGACTGTGTGCATAATGCCTTTGAAGTGAAAGGAAACGTAATTTCTATGCAATCGCAAAGTCTTAAATGAAAAACAAACAAACGAACGAAATAGAACCGTAATATCATATGCATATACATTATGTACATATTTAGGGACGTGAGATACTGGAGGTAAATACATCCATTCATACATACACACACACACACACACACACACACACACACACACACACATATATATATATATATATATATATATGTATGTGTATAATGTTTTATTACATCGAGCACTGTTTTATTAACACCAGTACTGTATGTATGATATCTATCTATCTATCTCTCTCTCTCTCTATATATATATATATCTATCTATCTATCTATCTATATATATATATATATATATATATATATATATATATATATATATATTTGAAAGGCATTGCTTTTTCAATATAATACATCAGATAGTAATACCTTTGTAATTACCTGCATAAATATTTTTACAGGCGCAAAGATAAAGGTCTCAGTCTACATCGGCGGAAAGTGTGTTTCAAAGTAATATGGCTGGAATGAATGGAAGAATTCATCGCTTGTAAAAACTGATAGCAACATACATTTACAAGAGAGAGTGATGAAAAGTAAACTGTTCGGTGCACTTCTCAAGAATCTTATATTATTTCATTCTTGGCTGTTTGAACCGAGAGCTTTCCAGCAATTTTTCCTTTTTTTTTTTTTTTTTTTTTTTGATAAGAGGATCTGATAGATAAACATGACGTATTTTCGAAGGATATCAGACAAATTTAGCATTTATTCTGGTAGCAAAAAGCCTACATGCGGATAAAAAAATCAATTCAGTAAATGTACAAAAATAGAAAGTAATGTAAGACAATGATGTATCTTCTCACCGGAATTATTTATCTTAAACAGTGAGAGAATTAGAAATTCTAGCAAGATTCATTATCGGCAGCCACAATCTTAACATAAGATATGCAGATGACACAGTGTTGGTAGCAGACACAGAAAGTAAACTGCAAGAACTCCTTCAGAAGGAAAGCGAGAATCTATAATTCTCCAAAATATGTGTGTGTGTGTGTGTGTGTGTGATCGGATGTTGTTTATGCATTTCCACAGTTTTCATCCCATTTCGAAGACTTTGTTTTGTTTGATAGATAATTCTGCAGTGCCGGTTTTGAGCCCAAATTGTTGACGACAATGGCTCACCACTACTTCCAGTCCATTATAACTCTCAGCAACTTTTTACTATTTACTATCTGGTCTTGGATATATATCTTTCATAAAAAAAATTTTAATAAAAATAAATAGTTTACATTATTACAATATTATTATGCAGTTAAATTTATATAATTAATTATCTTAATTATATGAATTATAAATAATTCTTATTTATATTATAATTAATATCATTATAAATAATAATTAATTATTATTAATTATAATTAATTAACATATCTGTGAAGAGAACCTAGGAATTTAATCTATATCTATAATTCTCAAAATGTGTGTGTATATGTATGTGTATGTGTGATCGTATGTTGTTAATACGTTTCCAAAGTGTTCATCCGACTTCGTTGATATTTTTTTGTTCAGATAATTCTTCAGTGCCTATTTTGAGCCCAAATTAAAAAAAAAAGATTACAATCTTGAAGGTTTTTTACACTTTGCGTAAAACAATAGCAAAATCTAATGTCTGTAAAAAACGGCGTACATTCAATTTAGAGTTGAAATCTAACGCAAAAGATTATTAGAATTCTAAAAAAAATATTATAAATAAAAATTATCGTATATTATTATTATTAATATTATTATGACAGTCGATGGAATAGGTTCCTTCCTTGCAAGATTGTGAACGCAAAAACGACCCTTTTCAGGGCCACACCCTGATTCAAATTGCTAACCCCCCATTAGGGGATGTGCCTCAGTTGCACCCAAATGTTTTTATTAATATTGATTTTCGGGTGGGCTGATTTTAAACTTAAACTGCTCCAACTGAATGGGAAAAATTCCCAGCAATCCTACTAGTAAATAATTAAACACCAATTGCAAAATACCAACGTTTAAATTACAAAATGGAGATGCCAAAATCAAGTAAGTATACCAATTTAAACATATGAGAATTGTTTTATTAGAAGACGGAAAGTCAGTCGCTGATATCCGAAGATGAATAGGGATAGAGAAAGATGTCTTCCAGATTCTAAGCAAAGTATTAAGAAATATAATTTAGTTAAAAACAATGAAAATACTGCTGAACTGTTACTTGATATAAGTGTACCTATGAGGCACCAAATGCTGGAGAATCTCCTGGCTGATGAAGAAGAAAGAATATAAATGATTTTACTAAAGGATGCTCAGTATACTATGGACTGATCATGGGAACAACGACGAAGGTTTAGAGAAAATGGAAACAAAAAGGAAATCTACAAATCTACCATGGTGAGATTCGAACTCGGGTCTCATGGTCAGAAAGCGAATGTTCTAACCACTCGGGCATGTGTGTGTGTGTGTGTGTGTGTGTGTGTGTGTGTGTGTGTGTGTGTGTGTGTGCGTGCGTGTGTGTGCGCGTGTGTGTGTGCAGGGCGTTGTTGAATATGGCTTTCCGCTTGTGTACTTTTTATCTCTCGTATACTCTATTCTGCCATCCATTTACACAAGCTCGCTTAGTAGTTTATACGCTATTTTTATCTGTCCCCCTTTCCTTCAATATGTCGTGTGCGTGTCAAATTTTCCGAACCCTCTTTCCTCATTATGTTTCCTTGAATTTTCCACTAACACACACACACACACACACACACACATGCCCGAGTGGTTAGAACATTCGCTTTCTGACCATGAGACCCGAGTTCGAATCTCACCATGGTAGATTTGTCATGTTATCGCTCTGGAAGTGGGGACCATCTCAGCGTGCGGTACCTTTGGAAAGTGCCTGAAAAACATACCCCGGTTCGACCCAAGCCTTTTGAGTGAAATTGGGTAGACGGAACACTTGGGGGCGTCAATAGTTGTGCTCACAAGTCATCGTGAGTGAGTGTCTGTGTGTGCTGGTGTTGTTCAGATTGATGATAATTCTAGATAACACGCTCTCTCCCAGAAACTGTAACTAAGGTCCGTTTAGCATAGTGGCAGAATAAACCACTGGTTGGGTCTGTGGGTGTTGAACAAACACAAATATGCCTGAGCGAGTGTCTTTAATAGGGATTGGCTAAGATCGGATAGGAATACCAGCTATTATATATATATATATATATATATATATATATATATATATATATATCGGCGAACAATGCGCATGCGCGAAATTTAATTGGCCACAATTTACCCATCACGCCCTCTCTCTCTTTCTCTCAATATATATATATATATATATATATATATATATATATATATATATATATATAGATATAGGTTGCGATGGGTAAATTGTAGCCATTTAAATTTCACGCATGCGTATTGTTTGTTTTTTATTTTGTCTACTGCACGCTATAGTAGGGTCAGAGAGAAAAAGAGCACCATGACGCAATGCACTCAGTCAGAAATATTGAAATGGCTTGCTGTACTGCTTGGCATTCGCGCTGGAAGCTACAATACGAACATTGCAGTGTTTGGGGTGTCAATCTGATAGTGCAGAAGATTCGGAAAGAGTTGGATGAGACTAATGGTGATTACAATGGTACGTAAGCTCGGAGTACTCACGCTGATCGTTTCGATAAAAAGATAATTACCGAATTTGTTGGTGAGGGCCTTAAACTCAACACAGAAGCCTATATTAACTGTCTTGAGGTGTAGTCCTGCCCTGGGTCATGAGAGTGGCTGCTGGAAGACCGTGTGTGTAGCAATAGGATTCTGAACTATGTGACAAAGTTAGTAGAACCTAGTAATGGCTGTCAGACAATTTCTGCGACGACATGACCCCTTATATCTGGCCACCAGACTGCAAACCCCTTGATTATTATATGTAGGGCGCAGTTGAACGAGAGACAAACAAAACTCGTTGTAACACGAAAGATGAATTGAAAGCAAAGATTATGGCAGCACTGAGATATTTAAACAAGGAAACGCCCCAGAAGAGTTGCTGGAGTTTCCAAGGTCGTCTGGAGGCCGTGGTTGAAGCCAATTGCGATTTTATTGAATAAACTTACTCATTTCAGGATATGTCTTTGTAATTTTGTTAAATATATCTGTTAAATTGAGAAGTCTTATTTTCATTTTTGCGTAAGTTAGGCAACAATTTATACATTGCACCCTGTATATAGAGGGTGTGTCAAAATACTTTTTTTTAAGCGGATTGTTGTATCGTCGACGTGAAGGATACATAGTAAAGAATGAGTGCTTAATATATTTATTCAGCACCAGTATCCGGTGCTAACGGATACATACAAAAAACACAGAACAATAAATTACAAAACTATTAACAAAACAACTTACAAGAAATAGAAGAGGGTCAAATGCTGTATAGCCAAACGAAGTAAGATTAGTACGAATATTAATCAGCTTAGTATCAACTTATTAATCAAATGTTGAAGTCCTTAATCGTAGGCTATTTAAGGCTATGATCCAGGGCATCTGGCAGAGTGCTGAACGAGTGCTAGCTAGTCTACAATGCGGGTTTAATCAACATTTAAAATCAACTTACCATTATCCCGCAATATAGATTAGGTTGAAAGAGCTAAAATCTAAGGTAAAACATACACAGTAATAGCTTCTTTTCTTTAGTATTAACCCTTCTTATTATTTGAATTTATGGTAACATCCTTAAGAGAGAAAAAATACAGAAGTGATCTAGTAAATTAATTTTATAAGCCGTAACAACATCCAATATCCTGGCAACTTTTCCAAATCCAGGCGTAGCGGGTAACTCACGTCCTATACAGCATACATCATTATACATTTTTATGACTTTCAATGTTATTTTTAGTAGATACATGTATTTGAGTAGATGCTCCGTTTCTTTATTAAACCGTATATTTATTTAGTTTCGTCTAACGGCCTGAGTGCTTGAGATATGTAATTTAAAAAAAAGAAACGCTTTTAAATAGTATTCTCAGCTGCGTGTCCCTGGACAGAGGGAGCTACCATTAAATCCGTTACACTCTGACCAACCGAACTACAAATAGCTAACCGGTCAGGAAAAGGTGAAATTTTATCTTTAAGCGACTTTCGTCATAGATCACCCGGAATTTATCATATCTGCAGTCAAATATATTCACTATATATATATATATATATATATATATATATATATATATATATATATATATATATATATATATATATATATATATATATATATATATAATACACATGGAGTCTGTAAGTACATGTATTACAAGTAATTTTTTCGGTTTCAGAATTCTATGATTTTCAAAAGTTGAAGATTTATAGATGTCTGACGCTGTTTTCGCAGGTTTCTCATACATATATATATGTATGTATATGTATGTATGTGTGTGTGTGTTTATCCAGGTACGATGAAAACGAATAGAGTACACTTCCAATGTTCGTAACTTTTAATTTAAAAGAGGGCTCAATAAATGTAAGAATCGCTAAACAATTGCAGTCGTGTTTCACCACATAACAATGCTTTTGAAACCTTATTAATCATTGTTTCGCCAGTAATTTACAAACGCCTGAGGAGACGCATCGTTATGTTTTGAAACACGACTGCAATTGTTTAGCGATCCTTACATACTTTTTTTGTAATATCCTAAAATACACACACACATACACACATATCTTTATATATGTATTTCTCATATATATATATATATATATATATATATATATATATATATATATATATATATGTGATAAAATCAATTTTTAAAGTATACTACGTTTATTTATGCGTTAAGTGCTCAGTATCAGGGATAAAGCGTATATATATATATATATATATATATATATATATATATATATATATATATAAAAGTGGACATTGAAGTCAAAACCCAGATTCGAAAGTCTGTTTCATGCTAAACGCAGTCGCCAGGCTATTGATTGTGTGTGGCAATGAAACAAACTGTCGTCTCTGGGTGTTTACTTAAATTTCCACATTATATATATATATATATATATATATATATATATATATATATATATATATATATATATATATAATCTACAAATAGGAAACTTTTATAAATCTAACGTTTCGCTTTTATTAAAGCTTCGGCAGAGATTCATGTATGGAAAAATATTTTCTGTTATATTTCTTTGTGTGTTATTTGATTTTCATTTATTAAGCGGACTTCTTGTTCATTTGACTTGTCAAGTAGCTTCGTCATTTCATTTTTATGTCTGAGTGTTTTATAATTCTGGTATCGCTATCCTGGATTCGTATGATAAATTATGTATATATATATATATATATATATATATATATATATATATATATATATATATATATATATGTGTGTGTGTGTGTGTGTGTGTGTGTGTGTGTGTGTGTGTGTGTGTGTGTGTGTGGCATTATTTATGTTTGGAAACTTGACACGTATATTTGGGGATTTTTTTTACCCCATCACACTGCTCACGGTAGTGGTAGTTAAATATCCGTTAGATTCTTTAAGAATGGATGTAATAAATGTTGGTAATATTGTTTATTTCGCGTGTTTTTAGTCGGTAATATTTTTATCAGGACTCCCCCGAAATCTTGGTCCTGTGTATTGCAAGCGAGTTTAAATGTTTGTCCAAACGTAGGTTTCTGTTGTGTTCATAGATCACAGCTTTTCATACTTCGTGACGTCTCGCCGCTGTAAGTTTATATACATTGTAAGAGATTTAATGGATAAATCCTGGCATCTGAAGTAATGTTGGATCTCTTTTTCTTCCGAAGTATATCTCCGCATTTTTGGGAAGCAGTGGTCGTAACCATTATGTTGGGAATAACTAATTCATTTTCATTTTGCTATATAGAGTTTTCGCGGGTAGGATTATTAATTTTGAGTTGTTATAAGTGCTATCAGCGGTGTCTACAACACATAATTCATAACTCTACCCTGCTGTTTACTCTATATGAATGTTGAGCCTCCCATTTCATCAATCATGACTACATTATTAACAGCTCAGGGAAGTTGCGATGACATTAGAAATGACTTCATACCTCTATTTTCGTATTAAGATATTAATATTCCGTGTATTAATATTAAAGAATGTGAGAAATGTGCAATAGATGTTTACATTTCTTTTATTTTCATTTCCCAAGTACTTTCGATCTTCTTCCAAGATCATCTTCGTGGGTTCAAGTTGTACAAAATTATATGTTTGTCATTACTACAAGTATTAATACAAAGTTGTGCGTAGTTATCCCTTACCATAATTTTTTCATTATGGTTTTAAATGTAAAAAAACTGTTGACAATCTGCTGAGCTTTCATTAGAACGTGAAAAACTTAACCATAATAGATAATATTTTCATGTTATAATGTCATGGTCATGCGCACATTAAAGCGTGAAAAAACTGTTTCTTTACATGCATTTCAGAAAATTACTGCAATATTTAAAATTGATTCTATTCAGTGCCGGCTTTATTTTTTTTTTAATATAAATTACTTCGAGTATCTGTAATCTGAATTTGTTGTTTTTTTGGTGTAGCATAGTTGTGTTGTCGATTAGTAATTCTTTATATTGTGAATGTGGACAGGAAGATTTTTGCAGATGTCTTGCAATGTATATATGTTTGCGGTAATTTGTGGAAAGGGGCCAATGTTCATGATAGAGCTAGCATATACAGTTGCATGGAGAGTTGTTTGTGACCTTAAGTTTCACGCTTTCGCGATCTTCAGAGTTTTTCTTTCTCCTGCGCGTCGTATTGTTTCAAAATGTCGGCGATTCTGACTCTCAATAGGTTCAATTCTTTTTTTTTTATATCTTTTTTTTTCTTTTATATATAAGGCCGGATTTTTATTCATACTTTTATAAATAAGGCCGGATTTTTATTCATACTTTTATAAATAAGGCCAGATTTTCATTCATACTTTTATGTATAAGACCGAATTTTTAATCATATTTTTATATATAAGGTTAGATTTTTATTCATACTTTTATAATTAAAGTCAGATTTTTATTCATAGCTTTATAATTAATACTGGACATTTTGTCATACTTTTTTAAAAATAAGTCTCGGTTTTTATTCATACTTTTATAATTTAGGCAGGTTTTTATTCATACTTTTATAAACAAGGCTGCATTTTCTTCTTTTTTTTTAGTTTGTAATCTGAATATGTTTAATTCATGTTCTTTGATCTCTCGATAGTAGTGATTTTTTTTCGTTACCAATCACACTCAGTAATCCTTTGGCTGTTAGTGGATTTATTGCCTTGCTTTTCAAGAAAAATCTAAAATCTAGAGTTAACAGCTTTCTTTCTACTATGCCCTCATAATCTGCTTTTACGTCCAACTTTTTTCAGCCAATCAATCTTGAATGGTACCAAAACATTGTTCAGAGTGAAGATTTCGTTTAACATCTCATCCTAAGCAAATAACAAAGGGAAAACCCATTACTGAATTTGGAAGAATTTGAGAAAAAAATATTATTAATGTGAGAGAAAAATTAAAGAACAGACGATAACGAATCTCATTACATTTACGCTTTTGAAGCTCAAAGTTGACTTGAATGCAAAAAGCCAAATAGAATTCCACAACCGCGATGTGCAAGAGAAGAAACTGTTTGAATAGAATTTACGGTTAAATCTAGATATTTCAACTGCAAAATGATGAGATCTTTTTGATAACTTAGTACTGCGCTTAAATTCGTAAATCAAGGTACTAGACAGAAAATTCCATCAGAACAATTACCATGTAAATATCTATAGAAAATGCAGTGTTGTAATGTTTTCAATGTTTAATAGTAAAAAGAATTGGAAAAATTGTTCACTGTGAGATTTATTCGTAGATAGTAACTTAACTCTTTTTCCTGAGTGCACAGTTTTTTTTTTTTACAGAAGTTAAATAATTCTGACACTCAATAGATTCACCGATTCATTTTTAAATTTGTAATATGTGCATTCTCACGACTGTTCTTGGGAAATAAAGTGGCAATTGCGTTGCATTTGACATGGTTTTCATTCCAGAGTTCCCCTTCATCGACTTTACTTACCAACTATTATTAAAGATTCAAGCTTACCCAAAGATCAGGAGAGAAGCTCATCTTTAGAAAACATTTACTTTGTAGGATCATTGGTCCCTGCACAGGGGTTCAAATAATTGGTTGTTCTTGTTTAGCTGCTTATCAAACTTTCTGGGTTATTAAATGCCGAAATCAAAATATTGGGGGGGGCGGGGATACTACCATTTTAAGTGATACAACTCTTACTAATTAAATCATAGTTGAGGGAGAATATGTGGAGTCATACTTTTCTCAAGAGTATATGCACGTACGTGTATATAACGAACCCGACTGGAATTGAAACTCGGCTACGTGATTAATAAATCCGGGCCATTATGAATTACACCACCCGGAAATCGAAGATTACAGTAACTGGTACTTCCAAGACATTCATAAGAATACCATTTGTCCTTGCTTTGAATATTGCTTCCGCATATGTTGTGGTGATATTGCTAGATACTTTTAACATTTTTAAAAAAATATAAAGAAGAATCTGCAATATTATTGGTCCTCACCTAGCATCACGGCTTCAGTCGCTTTCCCACCGCCGTGGCGTAGCTTCCCTGTGTCTTTTCTGTAAATATTTTCATGGTAATTGTTCTGATAAAATTTTCTCTATGTACCTGGGATTTATGAATTTAAGCGCAGTTTAGGTTGGCAACAAAGTTTCATCAGTTTATATTTGAAAGGGTTCGATGTAACCGTAAGATCTATGTTAACAGTTTCTTCTCTCGCACTTCTCGCTTGTGGAACTCTTTTCCAGTTTCTTCCCTGCCTGTCAATTTCGATCTTAAAAATTTTTAAATGCAATGTCAATCAATATTGTCTGGCTTTTTAGTTCCTGTTCTTTGATTTCTCCTTAGTATTGATTTTTTCTTCTATCTTTTCACACTCAGGAACCCATTCATACTTTTATATATAAGGCCTGATTTTTATTCATACTTTTAAATTAAGGTAAGATTTTTATTCATACTTTTATAATTAAAGTCAGATTTTTACATAGCATTATAATTAATACTGGAATTTTTTCCATACTTTTAAAAAAATGTCTGTGTTTTTATTCATACTTTTATAATTAAGGCAGGTTTTTTATTCAAACTTTTATAAATAAGGTCGGAGTTTTATTCAGATTTTAGTAAATAAGGACGGATTTTTATTCATACTTTTATATATAAGGCAGGATTTTTATTCATATTTTTATATATAAGGCATGGTTTTCATTCATACTTTTATAATTATGGTCAGATTTTTATTTATACTTTTATATTTAAAGTCAGATTTTTATTCATAACTTTATAATTAATACTGGACCTTTATTCATAATTAAAAAAAGTCAGGGTTTTTATTCAAACTTTTATTATTAAGGCAGGTTTTCATTCATACTTTTATAAATAAGGCCGGATTTTTATTCATACCTTTATAAATAAGGCCGAATTTTTATTCATATTTTTATATATAAGGCCGGATTTTTATTCATACTTTTATAATTGAGGTCAGATTTTTATTCATACTTTTATAAATAATGCCGGATTTTATCCATACTTTTATAATTAAAGTCAGATTTTTATTCATAGCTTTATAACTAATATTGGACCTTTTGTTATACTTTTTAAAAAATAATCTGGGTTTTTATTCATACTTTTATAATTTAGGCAGGTTTTTATTCATACTTTTATAAACAAGGCTGGATTTTTATTCATACTTTGATAAATAAGGCCGGATTTATATTCATACTTTTATAAATAAGGCCGGATTTTTATTCATACTTTTATATATAAGACCGAATTTTTATTCATACTTTTATAATTAAAGTCAGATTTTTATTCATAGCTTTATAATTAATACTGCGACTTTTTTCATACTTTTTAAAAAAAATAAGTCTGGTTTTTATTCATACTTTTATAATTAAGGCAGGTTTTTTATTCATACATCTATAATTAAGGCAGGTTTTTTACACATACTTTTATAAATAAGGCCGGTTTTTTATTCATGCTTTTATATATAATGCCGGATTATTATTCATATTTTTATATATAAGTCTGAATTTTTATTCATATTTTTATATATGTTTTGATTTTTATTCATACTTTTATAATTAGAGTCAGATTTTTATTCAAAGCTTTATAATTACTACTGGACTTCTTTTCATACTTAAAAAAAAGTTTTTTTTTTATTCATACCTTTATAATTAAGGCTTTTTTATTCATAATATTATAAATAAGCCCGGATTTTTATTCATACTTTTATATATAAGGCCGGATTTTTATTCATATTTTAAAATATAAGGCTTGATTTTTATTCATGTTTTTATATATGAGCTCAGATTTTTATTTATATTTCTATATATAAGGCCTGATTGTTAGTCATACATTTATAATTAAAATCAGATTTTTATTCATAGCTTTATAATTAATACTGGACCTTTTTCATACTTTTTTAAAAAATAAGTCTGGGTTTTTATTCATACTTTTACAATTATGCAGGTAATTTATTCAAACTTTTATAATTAATGCCGGATTTTTATTCTTACTTTTATAATTAAAACCGGAATTGTATTCATATTTTTATAATTAAGGCGGGATTAATTAAGTTGGGCATTGTGAATTAGTGGATTCAACTTGTGTGAGGTTTCTATTGAGAAAATGTTGGGAAATAAATATTTTAAATCTAAAGTTTTCTTTTTATCATGTGTCGACGAAACTTTTCACATAAAAGTGCAAACGTATTCGGAGGAAAGAATTTAAAAAGCTTGGAGTTAATTAAATCCAATAAAAATGTTTCTTTATAAAGAATTGCATTTTAAGCACATAAATCTATGGTTCCAAAGTCAATTCTGACCAGAAAAATGCCCATGCTGTCCCTAAGCAATCGGTTCTATGAATGAAGAAAATTCCCAAATGGCTTATATTCTTTTAGCAAAATTCAAAAACGGTAGCTACGATAGAGAGACACAGAAAGTGAAAAGTGTGAAGCAGTTCAAATGAGAGACGAAATGAAAATTAGGCAGAGG
>OZ038478.1:24183786-24236286 GCA_964036315.1 Acanthosepion esculentum
TTTCCTGTCTCGCGACCTTCTTCAGTCAGAGCGTGCGTATTTCCACTTATTATTAAAATGGATTAATGTTCCTTATGGTTGGATTGAAAGACAAGGAAAGACAGTTGTGTCACTACTACTCACCTCCAAAAAAAAAAAAAAGAGATTGTTTACATCGAAAACCATAAGGAAAATTAATTCATTTTAATAATATGTGGAAATATGCCATCTTTGCCTGAAGAAAGTCGCGAGACCAGAAACTCGTGTAGCAAAATTATGGAAAATAATGTATGTTTAAAAAATATAACAGCAAAATTGTCCAGATCGGGCATAATTATCCATCCCACAAAATGTTTAATATCTAAAAGTCCCCTAAACTAATTGAATTTCTTTTTTCCAGGTTTTCATATGAGACAGCTAGCAATCTTGACACTATTTGTCGTAGGAATCACTGAAAACCCGTTTGAGTTATTCAGCTAGAAAGAGAACAGGTTAAAATCGTTTTGTGTGAGCCCCACTGTATTACTAAATAAGCGATCATTCAGGCCTTTAGTAATGGTACCAATCTTCATATTCTGGCTTTCATTTTGAAAGTCCATTCAAGAACTATCAAGAGAATAGTGAATTAGTTTAAAAAAGAGGGAACAGTAGGGAGGAAAACTGAATCAAGAAGCCACAACAGCAAGACGGATCATCATTTCAACTTAGAGCTGAATACATTCTTATTGCTCAAAATAGAGTCCAAAACCTCGCAGAATTCCAGTAAGATATGTTTAATCATTTATAAGATACAACGGCTATATATATATATATATGTATATATATATATATATATATATATATATATATATCGAGCGAGAGAGAGAGAGAGAGAAAGAGAGTGAGAGAGAGAGAGTGTGAGAGAAAATATATAATTTGTTACTTAATTGATTTATATTATATTCAGTACCACCACTACAGATTTTGTAGACGAGCACTTTTTTTAATCGTTCGGTCCATTCGTCAGGAGGTTTTAACGATTTTTACATTAAAATTAATTCATATGCTATTTATTGGTGTTAGGTGTTTATTTTTTATTTTTCTTGTGTGCGTGCGCGCGTGTGCGTGTGCGTGTGTGAGAGAGAGAGAGAGAGAGAGAGACAGAGAGAATGTACGGATGCGTTGTGTCCGCAAGCGTGTGCATGTGTGTGTGTTTGTGTAGGCGTGAGCGTGTGTTTATGTGCTTATGTGCAAAATCTCCCATTTTGTTTCAGAAAAAGCATCAGATTACGAGAACATAAAGGATTTTTAAATTTCTTCTTTTCAAGGTTTCGTGTCCCGTCAGGAGGTGGGCAATGATCCCTCCACTAATTTCAGCACCCTGTTCATTATATTCATAAATGATCTTCCTGACGCCATAGATTCCCAAGTCGGCATCTATGCGGATGACATCACAATTTACTCCTGCCTCAGAAACAAATCTAGTGCCGCTGACAAAGTTAACCTGGCAGTTCGATTAGAAAAGGACCTCCAATCGGTTGTGAACTGGGGCAGGAATTGGCTGGTTAACTTTAACGCCTCAAAAACAAAACTGCTCTCTATTAATCACCACATGAATCCTTCTCTGCATCCCATTAGAATGTCTGAAGCTCAACTTCTCGAGAGCTCCTCTCTGCGGCTGCTCGGTCTCACGCTGTCTGCTGACCTGAGATGGAACAAATACATTGATTCAATTGCTTCATCCACCGCAAGGAAAGTTGGCTCCCTGTGCCGGGCCAGGAAATTTTTCTCCCCAGAATCGATCCTCCAAATTTACAAATCAACCATCCGCCCTTTCATGGAGTATTGCTGCCATATATGGTCTGGAGCCCCTTCTGTTTGCCTCGGGGTTCTTGATAAGACCCAGGGCGTTTATGCAATGTAATTGACCCTGATCTGGCTTCTCGTCTGCAGTATCTCTCTCACAGGCGAGCTGGTTCCGAGGCTCCATGAATTCAAGCGTCATACGAGGCTGGCATCCCGTTCCCACCCTTTCACTATTGAAACTGTTAAATGTAGACGTCTCTTTTACTCCAATAGCTTCATATCTCGCACCTCACGCCTGTGGAACTCCCTTCCTTATTCCTGTTTACCTGACAACTATAATCTCCAACTATTCAAATGTAACGTCAATCGACATCTCCAGTTGCATTGATCTACCCACTATCCTTCTCCACATCCTTTCCTCTATCACTCCTATCTGCTCTTGCTCCAAATCCTCTGTAACCCCTTGCGTGCTAGTGGCTTTCAGCCTTGCCTGGGGTGAAAAGCTTAAAAAAAATTCCCCAACACTTATTTTTCCTCTTTCTCTCCAGTCTTCAATATGTCTTGTGAGCATCAGATTCTCCAAGCCCTCTTTCCTTGTTATATATCGATGAATTTTCATTTTTTTTTCTAATTCTAAGCATAAGCATCCTTTTTGTTTCCATTTTCCCTAAAACTTCCTCATTACTCACATTTCAAGGCATTATCGGCATCCTTTCGTAGGAAAGACATTTCTGTTTCGTTTTCATTTCTGATGAGATTTTCCAGCATTCACTGCAATAAAGGATGACAGATACTTCATGGAAGTTTAGTACTACTTTCTTTGTTTCTAACGAAGTGCCCTGTTTATTTGCTTACCTTTTGGAAGGCAACTTCTCTTATTCAAATTCACTTGACGAAAAAAAAAGTGATAATCGAATATCTAAATACGGGTACGAAATCAAATTCCTATCATGTTACCTACAGCCACATCACGACATACAGAACTAACAAAAGCTAATAACCCATAATTTAAAAATAATAATTATTATTTAAACTATAAAGAGTCGTAGAAATTTCACGGTTTTCCTACTTAAACTTTCTAATATATCTTACCGTATCTGACGGCATATTAGGCGAACATTTTTTTACTAAAAATATCTTTCAAAATTCACCTGCGTCTTATATGCCATATCTAGGTTTACTAATTTTACTAATTACTAATTTTTCTTGATTTGCCCTGCTGAATTGGGGGTGCGTCTTATACACCCGTGCGTCTTTTATGCCGTCAAATTCGGTTTAATAACTTTAAGGAAATATATTAATGACATGCATAATTCTGAATGGTAGTCGTTAATTTAAGAAGTGGGTACAAATGAAAAGATTTGAAATTGACAACATTTTCCATTTCACTGAAACAGCCGTTAAACACTTCTTTCTTTCTTTCTTTTTCTTTCTTTCTTTTTCTTTCTTTCTTTCTTTTCGTGACTTGCTGATCTCTTTTGAAATCCTCTTTTCTTTCTTTCTTCTTTTTTCTTTTTTATTTCATTCTTTCTTTTTTTCTTTCTTTCTTTTTCTTTCTTTCTTTTCGTGACTTGCTGATCTCTTTTGAAATCCTCTTTTCTTTCTTTCTTCTTTTTTCTTTTTTATTTCATTCTTTCTTTTTTTCTTTTTTCTTTCTTTATTTCTTTTCGTAATTTCTTTTCAGTTTTACAGCCTTACTGATCCCCTTTGAAATAGTCTTTTCTTTCTTTCTTTCTTTCTTTCTTTCTTTCTTTCTTTCTTTCTTTCATTTTCTCAGTGAAAACAAGTAATGTCTTTACACTTCTTTTCACGCGATCAAAACAATCCTTTATTTATGACGTTATCGGAAGGGGGGGGTAAACATTTTTATCTTCTCTTATTTATATTTTCAAGCCTCATCCAGGTTTTACGAATATTTTTCTTAATAATAATTTTAAAATAATTCATCAATTATGTTAATTTATTTAATTCGTTGTAATTGTGCTTACTCAGTTTCCGTCTTTCAATGGTGTGCGATTGAAATATGGTGCCTCTATCGCGTTTGCCATTGCTCCTTGGTCTTTTGGCACGGGGAAGTTCAAATAATACTAAGCTCAAGCTCAAGGAGACATTCCCCCCAGACAGTAACTCTCCTTCGGGAAGAGACCGGGTTTAATGCCACGAGCCTGAGGCGACAGCAAAAGGGGAAATGTCGAGGGGGCCTGGGCAGTTTTTCCACGGTATTGCCCTTCTAAACTTACCTTGTGTAAGTAGCGACATGAGCGCACTGAGAAATACCCGCTTCTCGGCCTTTTGGCTAATATCACGGTGTCTTCACTGAGGAGTCCATTGCGCACACCTTCCTTCACTGTAGTGTCGTACACCAGCTGTGTCAGCTGATTGAAGGCTACATGGTTCGCATCTTGGGCGGAAAGTTCTTTCTCCTTGATGCCAGCACCGTTTGTTCCAATGTCTTGCCGCCTATGTCAAAGGACCAGCTGTATGTACTCTTGTGTTTGCTTGGCATCATGCGAATGGTTGTGTGGACGACGCGACAGAAGGAATTTCACGAAGACGAGAAGTTCTCCTCTTCTCAACTGGTCGTTTTCTTTAAGCATCAGCTTAAAGTTAAGATCAGGGCGGAAAAGGTGCGTCTCTCTTCGCTGAAATTTGGTAAATGTTGGGTAAGTGTTTCGCAATTGGTGCGTGTGAGAGGAGCTGACCTTGAGTGGTTGTTAGACGCAACTTAGGAAAAAGGATTTTGAGCCACGGCTTGAAGTCACCCCAGACTTGACCAAGGTAAGATTGACCAACTCTGTCAGAACTAGCTAGAGAATGCAAGTGTTTAGGCTCCCTTATTTGTCCCACATGTATTTATTACCCCATCCCCTCCCAACCCTTTTAGGTGACAGATGTTGTTGTTCTCTGGAATGATCAGACATGACCAATGTCTGTCTTCTTCCCAGTTAACCAGGATTTCTGCCGCATTTTCACCATTGGACGGGACCTGATACTAACACATATTTATTTTGCAGGTTTCATTGTGTATATTCATTGTATCCCCCGCCCTGTTTTTCTGTAAATAAAATTTCATTTTAGGATTCTAGTGGAATAATTGAGGTATTTTGGTAATTGCGGTGCGAGAGTTTCTGTTGCATATGTGGTATTATGGTGAAAGGTTTATTGTCAGTACGATTGGGTCCATGAGAGCGACTAGCTAGTTTTGAGTTAAGACTAGAGAAGACCACTCCTTTTCCCCCTCCCCCAACTTCGCCCTTGTGGCACATTTTGTATTTTAAAATGCAAATGAATATTAAGATCACGGTGTAGTATATGTTCTCAGATTACTCGCTGGACGATTGCCTTTTGGCTGAGATTCGATCTCTGATACAGGCCGGTCGCAGGGATTCGTCCCTGCGCTGGAAGTATCGCGGCTACGTCTAGCTTTGACCAGCTAGGACCAGCTAAGACCAGCTATGACTAGCTATGACCAGTTCTGACCAGCTTGGACAAGCTAAGACCAGCTAAAGACCAGCGACCCGTGTGAAAACACTCGGGTCAACCCCGCTCCCTTCCCACATTAAACCCCGACCTTGTGTCACAACCTGGCCCTGTGGGAGGTCAAGTAAATCCACGGTGTAGTATCTGTTCTCAGATTACTCGCTGAATGATCGCCTTTTGGCTGAGATTCGATCTCTGATACAGGCTGGTCGCAGGGATTCGTCCCTGCGCTGGTAGTATCGCGGCTACGTCTGACTAGCTATGATCAGCTCTGACCAGCTTGGACAAGCTAAGACCAGCTATGACCAGCTTGGACAAGCTAAGACCAGCTAATACCAGCTTGGACAAGCTAAGACCAGCTAAAGACCAGCGACCCGTGTGAAAACACTCGGGTCAAACCCGCCTCCCGTCCCACATTAAACCCCGACCTTGTGTCACAACCTGGCCCTGTGGGAGGTCAAGTACATCCACGGTCTTTTGGCTAAGATCAAAGTGTAGTATCTGTTCTCAGATTACTCGCTGAATGATCGCCTTTTGGCTGAGATTCGATAACTGATACAGGTCGGTCGCAGGGATTCGTCCCTGCGCTGGTAGTATCGCGGCTACGTCTAACTAGCTATGACCAGCTTTGACCACCTCCGCCCAGCTTGGACAAGCTATGACCAGCTAAGTCCAGCCAAGACCAGCTATGACTAGCTATGACCAGCTCTGACCAGCTTGAACAAGCTAAGACCAGCGGCCCGGGTGGAAACACTCGGCTCCCCACGTTAAAAACCGACCTTGTGTCACAACCTGACTCAGTGGGTGGTCAAGTAGATACCAAGCGTAGTATCTGTTCTTATCATTTTTGCTTCGGCAATTAGTTGGAAATTCGTCTCCAGCCTCGTCTGGGGTTGTAGACAGCTACCCAACCCCGTTTTTACGGGGTCTACGGCGAAATTTTGCCCGAGCCCACGGGCTCAGTTTTAATCCCGTATTAAAAACGGCCTTGTGCCACATATCCTGCCTCTCTCTTTCTCTCACTTTCCACTTTTCTCTTCCCTTCTTTCTTCTTTGTTTCATTTTCTCACTTAAACCAAGTAAAGTTTTTTCCCTCTTTCCACGTGTTCAAAACACTGAATAGGAAGTAAGGGTCGTGCTAACTAACAATAGGTTAAGACAAACACAATTAGAATAGGATAAGAAAATATAGACCCAAGAAAAAACAAAAAAAATATGTCTTTAAATGCAATATATAAATAGGTAAATAAAATACTAGATATTAAAATAAAACAAAATAAACGAATACAATAACATTCAAGGTCAGTACTAGAAATAAAATCTAACATTAGCTATATATAAAAAACCTAAGAAAAAGTATTTACCATGCGGTATCCAATTCCCCTAAGCATAAGTATTTTAACAGCTGTCCTCCAGATAACATGGTGAAAGTGAAAAAAACAAAACTATGTATATAAGATGAGATAAAGAAAAGCGATATTATTTCCCCCGTGATTTACAAGGTTCGATCGTTTACTTGTTTCAGAGTCGTATTTCAGTCGTGGGTGACTGAGAGTGGGTTCGGGGTATAACACAAGGTAGTAGCCGAGTTAAACATGTGGAGAAAATTAACACCTACATGGGATCGAGTGAGAGAGACTGGTGGGAGATATATATTCCATGAATTGTAGTAATCAAGTGTTTGCTGCTGCTGCTAGTGGTGATTTCGTATTGCAGTTGATGGAAGCAACCTGGTGTCGCTGTGATGGCTTGGGAAGTTTTGTCGTCTCCCGCGTTAGGTTAAACTAACTCGATGGCAATACCATCTGACCTCGTGGGTGAAATCCGGGTTGGTTTTATAACACTGGTCAACATGGGTTTTCGTGCCAAGAAACATCACAGTTTTTAGCTAATTTGATGATGCTGATTCCGAAAATAACCTTAGCTTTTCATGGTTAGCTACTGTTTTTGCTGTACTAAAATTGCTCATTTTTGGAAAAAAGATCAATTTTCGATCTTGGCTGATCGCAAAATGTAGTTAATAAAGGTCCTAGAAACCCATCAGTTTTCAGGTAGGCCGAACAATTTATGTCAGCTACATGAAATAAACTATTTCTATCAGAAAAAATGTTTTTCAGTCAAAAATTGTAAAATAAAAGCACCGAACTTTTCCAATTTATCGCCAAAATTCAAACTGATAAATTTTATCAGTAATACACTTTAATAAACCTGGTAATTAAGATGACATAAAAAAAAGGTAACCCTAAAATCTTCAATTTGATATTTATAAATTTATCCCATCACTTTTATACCTTCACTACGAAAGGAAATCAAGCACATTGAGAGCATTTTGTTTTTACAGTTGGAAAGAAACTCTATCTAAAGACATCGCAATTGGATGCACCAATTCCATGGTGCAATATACTGCTGGAGTATCAAAAGGGACTTAATAACATTGAACATGACAGACAATCAAGAAAGGAAAAAATATTTACCATAATTCTTATATTCACGAAGGTTTTATTTCTTCTGTTAATTTATTAAATGATTTGACGAAAATACTTATTGATCTTGGTATAGTCAATGATATTATTTTTAAAGACTTAGGGCCTGATTGTTATTGCAAAATAGTATTTCTCAATAAACACACACCAATATTTGTTGGTTTATTTACGAATTGGGAGGTTTCTACGATTTTATTTCGAGTAATATTGCCATTGGTCAATATCATATATACAGAAAACAACTGAAAAAAATGTTTTTTCGCCAAAAATGAAGCATTTCTGTACAGCAAAAACGGTATCTAACCAAGAAATAGTAAGGTCATTTTTAGATTCAGCGCCCTCAAATTAGCTAAAAAAGATGTTTGGTGTCACGACACCATTTCAATTTTTTTTGTTGTTGACCAGTGTAATGAATCAGTTGTTCAGAATCATCTGCTTCGAAAACTACGTGGGACCGTTTTTTGAAATGGTAAGAAATTATGTTTATAACCCATGTATTTTTAGGCGGTAATCTGGAAGTGGATGCGTGGTGCCAAACGAAATTAAGGTCTGTTTTAGCCATATGAGCTGTGGATGTCGAAGTGAAAACTTCCGTTTGATTTAAAGAATTAGGATTCCGATAGGTGGGATAAGATTAATATTGTCTGATATTCGCTAAAGTTCTGAAACTTGACTTCTAAGTCCACACTATTTATAAAGCTTCTATCTCCGATATTAAGTTTTTCTTCCCCATAACATTAACAGAATAATTGTTGTGGATTCCGGAATGAAATCCGATATCAAATAATAACAAACGCCAAGAATGAATATAGGAAATAAATGTATTAACGTAATAAAACAAACTGGTAATACAGGTTAGTAGTTCCAGGAATGCGGGTTAGTATAAAAATATATAGATAGTCTTTGGTATCGACGTATCACTGTATGACTTCTTACTGAGTCTGAGTGCTCGTGACTGTGACTCTTGCCGCTACATTATACTACCGACCGACTCAACGTTCCTACTCTTCGGGTATTCACTGGCGGTAGTATATGGATATCTTGGGTGAGTCCATTTGTGTAAAAGGGGGAGATCCCTCAACAATAATATATATATATATATATATATATATATATATATATATATATATATATATATATATGTGTGTGTGTGTGTGTGTGTGTGTGTGTGTGTGTGTGTGTATTACGAAATGGACAAAGTCCGTCAAAGATTTAAGACATTTTTTATGTTAATACGTTTTTTTATAGATACAAATATTTTATCTATAAAAAGAACGTAGAAACATAAAAAAATGTCTTCAATATCTATCTATCTATCTATCTATCTATCTATCTATATATATATATATATATATATATATATATATATATATATATGTATGAATTGAGATCAAATACAGATTAAATATGGCTCGGAATCAGACAGAATGATAGGATAAAGAACAGATTGGAAATGCTTCACTTTTACGAATGATCCATTGGAGAATGAGATATTGAGGAAAAAGAAAAAAATCCTGGTATATATATTTTGTCTCGTTTGATTTTCGTTGTTTAATCAAATTTCACGTGCTTTTGACTTGTTAGACAATATTCAAAGCTGCAAACAATCAATGGATTCCAGAACGAACTGAAAAACGTATGTAAGTGCATAATAGTTATAGTTTCTCTATGTGGGATACAGATAATCTGTATATACGATAGTGTGTGCGCGTCTGTCTGTGTGTCTAGTAGATATTATTTAGGTGCGGAATGTTTTTACATAAACTCCCGTTGTGGTGGATAAAAAATAAGTTAAATTCCTTAAGTTGGTGATGAAATAGAAAGTGAGATTTCTACGTGGGTTTATAGCTGGTAAAACATTTAAACAGCACTCCCTCGAAATACATTCGACATGAAGAATTTTCTTCTTTTTTTTAAAGTGGCATAAGTGAACTCATAGCTATGAATATTTTTACTTGTTTATGACCAGCGAGTATCAGCAAATATGAATTGAGTTCTCCAAGCCGCTGGCGTATTCGGTATAGAGAAAAACGGCTTGAAGTAATCAGACGTATAGCCACACTGAGGAGCTGTGATACAGCGAAACAGTGTGTCTGTGGATGATTATATATATATATATATATATATATATATATATATATATATATATATAATGTCCTATGGAAGTTTAAATGACCTATGGAAGAATGCTTATCTAATCAACATATATACATTGGATTTACAACCACCCGGCTTTCCAGAGGTTTAAATATGCATTTAAATAGTTCTAGTGTCATTAAACAACATCTTATGTCACATACTGTTTCCCTGAGCAATAACCCTTCTCCAGTTGCTGTGGTTGTTGATAGAACCAATGTTGTGTATCAGTTTAAATGTCCTATGGAAGAATGCTCTTCTAATCCACATACATACATTGGATTTACAACCACCCGCCTCTCCAGACGATTGACTATGCATTTAAATATATATATATATATATATATATATATATATATATATATATATATATATATATATATATATATATATATATATGTGTGTGTGTGTGTGTGTGTGTGTGTGTGTGTGTGTGTGTGTGTGTGTTTGTTTAATTTCTCTATATATTATTTATATATGCGCGGTTCTTATATGAAAGGGCTCAATATCAATGATGGAGCTAACATCAAACTCACATCAATACGACTAATTAACATTAAATATATATATATATATATATATATATATAATATTAAATTTAAATGCAATAATATTAATACACACGCAACACGTACTCTATAGAGAGAGAGAGAGAGAGAGAGTACGTGTTGCGTGCGTATTAATATTATTGCATTTAAATTTAATATTATATATATATATATATATACATATATATATATATATATATATATATATATATATATATATTAATAATCAGTTCAATTCTAATATTTTTATATTACTAGGATCAGTTCAATTCTTGTATTTTTCTGTTACTAGGATCCACTTGGATTATATACCAACGGATTTTTACTTTACTGTATGTGTGTTGATATTATTGTATTTAAAGTTAACATTTTTATCATCTCATTATTATAACTCACAAATAATCTTGTAAGCAACATTTCCTGTGTCGTTCAAATAATTTTGTTTTGGTATTGTAACAATTCTATTTTGTTCCAAGTAAGAGTTTCAGATGCCAAAGTGCCCAAAAGCTGCCAAGATTGGGACATTTCAGCGCGATATAAAACAAAGATAAGACCAAATTCTAAGTAGATGTCAGTATTGGGAATCAAGTTGGAAATTCTTCGTAATTATTTATTAGTTTGGCGACAATCATGTGGAAACAATATTAGTAATACCACCAGAAAAGAGTGATAAACAAACGAAACAGCACATGATAATTTGCATTTTTATGTTGAGTGAGTACGTTTATGGTTCGTAATTTCGTAAAATGCTTATTTTAGTTTTATTTAGTGATAATTAAATCTATGGAAAGAATTTTAAATCTTCAAAGTTGGTCGAGGTGTATCGTTGGGTGATGTTTAAACTCTGCAGAAACTAGTTTTAGAATTTATGCGTTCAAATATGTCTTTAACGCTTTATCTTTTCAAGCCGTCCTAGGTATGACGATAAACTACATCCGCATCCTGGGTAAGACGATAAACTACATCCGCGTCCTGGGTAAGACGATAAACTGCATCCGCATTCTGGGTAAGACGATAAACAACATCCGCGTGCTGGGTAAGACGATAAACAACATCCGCGTCCTGGGTAAGACGATAAACAACATCCGCGTCCTGGGTAAGACGATAAACTATATACGCGTCCTGGGTAAGACAATAAACTACATCCGCGTCCTGGGTAAGACGATAAACTACATCCGCGTCCTGGGTAAGACGATAAACTACATCCGCGTCCTGGGTAAGACGATAAACTACGTCGAACAGCAAGATCATGAGATTTTGAGTGTCGTGGAACCGCCTCTTAATTGCTGGTGTTCCCAGGTTCACCCTGACTCGGGGTGGTAGCACCTATTAGGGTCTCAGCCATTGGCAAATAGTTAACCCCCAAACTGGGGTCAAAACACTATGAAAGTGTAAAAATAGGTCTTAATAGCTTAATTACTTTGTAAATGAAATCATTACTAGCAATACATTTTTGGAAAAAAATACCAGTAATAATTTTTTGAAAAAGAAATATCAGAAATAGATTTTTTGAAGGAAAAATATTATAGCAATACATGTTTGGAAAAAAAATGTTTTATCAGCAATAAAAATTTTGTCGGCATTAAACAAACCATTAAGGTTGGTATGCCGTAAAATAAACCAAATCAAACCAAACCAATTATCTTTTCAAGAGCTAGATTCGATCAAAAATGGAGCATATCGGCTTTATTTGGGTTGGAGCTGCTGAAACATAACTTTCCAGTCTTGACAGAATTTACGACGTCTTCTGGTTGCCGAATATTTCTCTTATCTCACTGGCATAGCGTTGCAAGCCTTTCGCTAGTCTATAAGCTATTTCTATAGAAATGTTCATAATAGCGCTCCATTATTTAGTTCAATTCATCTACAACTAGGACACACATTGCTACATCCACAGAGTCGAATAACCAACATACCCCCCCCCCATATTCCACAAGTATTCATTTCAAACAGCTCTTTCCTATGAACAAATTCCACGATCATACTCCCCTGAAAGCTAAAATCTAAACCTCTTCGTCAAAAGCCAATCTTTAAATATCTTCCTTATCCTCATAATCAGTGAATGGGCAAACTGCGGTCCGCAGGTTACATTCGCCCCGTTTGGACCTTTTGAATGGCGCACTTAATCTCATAATAACGTTTCTGAAAATATTATTTTGTTTAGTTCTCAGTTGTTCATTTACCCACTCTCTCTTACGTAAACAATTATTAAGTACAATGGTTCATGAATTTTGTAAAATTTCGGGGAAAGTAACGGTGTCAGCATTTTAAACCATTGGCGATTTTCACTAAGGAAGATCATGCGTGTAAATATCTTTTACTTTTGAAACAGAAAACATCCAAAATAATTTTTTTCTCTAAAGAAGACATATAGTTTTCTTTTTAAATTTTCAAATGAATAAATTAGAAATAAAGCACACTGTCATCAGCGATAATAATATACAAGACATCAGTTTTGTAATTATGCTAAAAATACTTTTTAAAATACAAGGGTCATTCAATAAATAAGGTGAATTTCTCGGTATAAGGACGTCTAATACAGATAGAAGCTTACTTTTTATATATTTTTCAACGTAGTCTCCCAGCACTGTCACACACTTTTCCCATCTGTGCACAAGCTTCCGTATTCCCTCAGCGTAAATATCTTTGGACTGATGGCTCAGCCAGTCGCTCACAACACTTTTGACTTCACCGTCACTTTTAACCTTCGTGCCTCTCGTGAACACTTTCAAGAAACCAAACAGGTGAAAGTCTGAAGGGGCAAGGTCTGGGCTGTAAGGGAGATGACGGAGCAGTTCCCAGCCCAGCTCGTTGGTGGTCTGCACCGTTTGGGCTGCTGTTGCCTTGGCATGATGCAAGATAACTCCTTCTGACTGATGACCCCTGCGTTTGTTCTTTATGTCTTTAAAAGTCCTTGCACTGTCATCCACTGTCAGACTGAATGAAGTCATTGACTGATTCGATCACCTCAGGAGACCTCACTTCTGTAGGCCTCCCAGGCCTGTCTTCATCCTCAACAATTCTCCGTCCTTCTTTAAACAGTTTAGCCCACTTGTAGACATTTTTTGGTTGAAACATGTGGTACAATACACAGTTGACATTCTCCTATGAATTTCCAGTGGTTTTCACCCTTCAGCAACCAAAAACTTGATAACTGACCGCTGTTCAATCCTGGAGCATGCTTCTTGGTCGGCCATCTTTGTTAATCGCCAAAACTCTCAAAGTTTTTTTTAATCTGGAAAAGAAATTAAATCCATGTGAAAAAGAAGTAAAACAAACAAAAATTAAAAGAAAGTAAGCTTCTATCTGTATTAGAAGTCCTTATACCAAAAAATTCACCTTATTTATTGAATGACCCTCGTATAAAACATTCCTACTAGTTCTAAGGTGTCTGTTTACGCATACAGTCTTCCGTAGTGGAAATAGCTGAGATATCTATTAAGAAAAATTACCTTGAATCTGTTTAGAAGTGCGGCCCACCTTTGGATGATCCATGGGTCATGCGGTCAACTGATCGAAAAAAAGGTTGCCCACCCGGGTCATAATCTTCACTTGCTACCTCCTGCTGTTTTATTTCTATAATGCAGTGGTTTTCAACCAGGGTTCCGCGGAACCCTAGCGTTCCGCCAGTAAAGCCCAGCGGTTCTGCAAGAAGTTACACAAGTTCTATGATTGGCACGACCCAATATTAAAGATTTGTGCAAGAAACATCAGGCTCAAGTTTCTCAGTGAATTTTTAATGAAAATAAATCCATTTAAACTGAAGTTTTTTAATACATGTGTAATAACCGTAGAAGCAAGATTAAAATTGCATATGGACGTATACAATATTTTTACAGTTTGTCTTTGTATTTTTTTGTAAATAAATCTGAAGATGAGTATTTTTATTTTATTTTAATAATTGAAAGCTTTTTTGCATAAGATAATTTATTTCAGGGGTTCCTCGAGCCACTGGAATGTTTCCTTGTGGTTCCGCTCCAGCAAAAAGTTTGAAAACCACTGCTATAATGCATCTCATTCATCACGGCATATAACAGTAATCTTTTACCGTATTTGGCTTTTGCATTGTTAATTTAAAAAAAAATTGATTTCCTATAGCTCCTGATATTTGCACTGGGTGGATTTTAGTTTCTGGAGGCACGGTGGAGTAATGTATTAAGGCACAGATTGAGAAATTGGAGAGCCGAGTTCGAATTCCAGTCGAGTTCCTAACATTCACTTACGTGCTAATTAGCTTGGGAATGGTGTGAACCCATTTCTTCTCCTCCGAGCTTAAATATCAAGACTGTGTTCTATAGCGTTCTATAGCCTGGTTTTCGACCAGTCTACAAGAAAGAAAATTCTGAATTGAAACCTGCCTGGAGAGGTTTGGGCCCCGTGAGACTATCTTACCCATGACCACTGCTATTCCAGTTTCCGCACGTATTGGGTTACGTCCATTATGTACTAATCGGTCACATAATTCGTTTTGTATGAACTTTAGTATAAAAAGGTGCTTTCATTTGGCTTTTTATATCCGCATTGGGTGAATTTTATTATTTAATACATTGATTTTGTATGATTTTGAAATAAACATATCTGACATATAAATTTTAAATCTATGCTTTTGTAAAAACTTATTTATATTTCTTTTTTTTTTCTATTTTCAATATATAGTATTTCGCCCTGAACTGTCAAATAAAAATTTATAGAACCTATTAAATAATGATCCAGTGTCTTTTGAAGATCTGGCTTTCTCTTGGATTAATACTTCAGTAACAACGGTGCCAACGCCCTACATATATCACAGAGCATCTGGACTTGGAGATGAAACATTTTCGATACAAATATTTTACTTCCATGTTAGAAAATATGTCAGAAACAAATTTGAAGATCTCCTTCTAGCAATTCCGACTTTCCTGCTTGAGAGAAACGAACCAAAAGAAAATATATCTCATCAAGCGAAGAAACTGATAGCTTAGGGACAATATGACTTTCTTTGCAAAATGTAAGACCTTAAGACGCATGTAGCCGTCAAGCTAAGTCTTAAAGGAAACGAAATAAAGCTTACTAAACTGATGCAGATAGACACATATATACATTAGTCTGTATGCTTTTACGAAGGTTAGCTTAGACAGGCACAAGACCACACAATTAGAGCACGTGGCAACGGTCCATGTAACATCTAAAACTGTTCTTTCCAATTGTAGCTTGATACTTTTAACATGATAGTCCGAATAATGTAAATAATGTACATAATACCTTATCTAAAAAAGATACTGCAAGGCCGAAACATTGTAATAAATATGGCGACAAATATGAAGACAATAGTCCGAATAATGTAAATAATGTACATAATACCTTATCTCAGAAATATAGACAGATACTGAAGGGCCGAAACGTTGTAATAAATATAGCCACAAAGATGAGGACAATAGTCCGAATAATGTAAATAATGTACATAATACCTCATCTCAGAAAAATAGACAGATACTGATTTTCTTTTTTATTCTATTTTTTTTTTCCTTTTTTTAAATTTTTTTTCAGAAAGCCATAAAAAGCAGAAACATTACAAGGAATACTTACAAAAAATGAAAAACAAAATTAAAGAAGGAGAAATGAAAATAAAAGAAAATTGAAATTGACAGAGAATAGAAAAAGAAATAATTACAGGAAATAATGAGGGAAAAAAAAGAAATAAATAGATAAGAAAAGAAAAAACAAAATAGAGCAATAATAGATGAAGAAATGAAGAAGGAAAAATATAAAAGAAAATAAGAAAAGAAAAAAACGAACAGGAATAGCCAAAGAAGTATGGTGTAAAATGCGTAAGAATTAAGAAAAAAGGAAGAATAAACAGAAAGAATGTAAATAAAATTCTGGAGAAAAATAAAATAAAATAAAATGAAACGAAAAAGAAATAAAATAATATAAAATAAATATAACAATGGAGGAAAAAGAGAAGAAAAAATAGAATGAGAAAAAAAGGAAGACAACCGAAGATAAAAAAAATGAAAAGAAAAAGCGAAGTATAAAAGAAATGAATGAAAACTTAAATGATAAAAAGAAAATAAAAAGACACAAAAAAGAAAATGAAATAAAATAGAAGAAAAGGGGCAAAAAGAAAGAAAACGGTGAATAAAATAAAATAAAATAAAGATAAACATAAAAATGATAAAATAAAAAGAAGAAGAATTAAAAAAGACAGAAAAGTGGGAAAAATAAAAAGTCAAGGCAAAAAAATTAAAATAAAATACAAAGAGGAGAAAAATGAAAAAAAGAAAAGGAAAAAGGGAATAAAAAGAAAAGAAACTAAAGAGAAGAATAACGAAAGAAAGAAAGAAAGAAAGCAAAAGAAAAGATTAAGTTAAAAAGAAAAAAGAAAAAAGTATTAAAAAAAACAAATGATGAAAAATTGCAAAAAAAAAAGATAAGGAAAAGAAAAATAAAGAAACGTTAAAACAAAAAGAAAAATCCAATGAAAGAAGAAAATATTAATTTAATCGAAGTCTTATTGCACAGACGAAAAATCAAATCAATTACAACGTTATAGTCCCAATGATGCTTTTCTGTTGTATAAATAAAAGAAATCACAAACACTATTGCTAATTATAACATTGTCGCCTATCGAAGCTTGTCTCCTATTTTCCACCAAAGAACAAATATATAAAACTATTTTACAAATATTACCTTAATTAGCCAAAACATCAATTATGGCGTTATTAAGATGCTTCTGTGTCAGACATGAAATAATTTATGGATTTTTTTCTCTTTTAGTAATGAGCTTGGAGATGTAATTATGATGAATATCTATTATGCAAAAAAATATTTCCTTTGTTGAATTGTCAAAGTGTATGGCAGATTTAGAAACTGTTTGAAAACTATAACAAAGGTTGAGTGAAATTGGTTGAGTGAAATTGGTTAGACAAACTCTTTTGCTTGTGAGTGCTTGTGTAGCATACTGACTTAAGAGCTGCTTTCTTTGGTATACCTGTAAAAAGATCATATTTACTGTATTCAGAATATATATATATATATATATATATATATATGTGTGTGTGTGTAAGCAAATATGTGGATGTATATATATATATATATATATATATATATATATATATATATACATCCACATAGTTTTTTCTTAAATGAATCTTGGGAGTGCGTTTTTCGCTTCACGCCCGCGTGATGACAAAGTGACGCCAACGTGACCGAATCCCAAAAAAGGAATGCTGACTTTATTTCAGTTGTTCTGTTTCTGAGTAGTCTTGTGTCTATCGTCTCTTCATGTTGACTTAAATATCGTCTAATCCTAAGTATGTTTCTAATAACCATGTCCTGAAGATGGTCTACTAGACCGAAACGTCTGACGTCGACAGTAAAACAACATTAAAACAGTAAATTTGCATATTCGGATTTTGTTTTGTCTTTTCCATATTTTTCATCATATATATATATATATATATATATATATATATATATATATATATATATATATATATATATATATATATATATATATATGAAACAGCCTGTTGCCTCTGAGTTTTGACATCAATGTTCACTTTTATATTTATATATATATATATATATATATATATATATATATATATATACACACACAGGCACACACACACAGGCGCGCGCGCGCACACACACACACACACACACATATATATTCAGGGGTTAGATAAAATAATGTGAACAGCTTGCAAAATAGGATTTTATTTCAATTCCGGCATTTGTCGGTATTTGTAAACATCAAACCGGCATAAATTGTGTGGTCTTAGCTCTTGAATCCTTTCCCTTGCTTTTCCACTTAATCAAGTCATTATTTATCTTCAGGTAAAAGAGTTACATACTAAAATGCAAGAACTGTCGGATTTTCAATAGTTGCTGCTCGTTTAGCAGGAGCATCTGTTGCCAAAACGTCTCAATTATTGAATGTGTCATAGGCTGCAGTGTGTGTATGGTTATGACAGCTTACACAAAACAAGGCAAAACGTCATTTGCAAAGTGTAATAGTGGACGGCGTACAAAGTTGACAGAAAGAGACAAACGAGCTTTAAAACGAATTGTGGGGGGGAAAAAGTAAAAAGAAATTTAAAACTACAGCAACAAAAGTGTCATCAGAACTCATTACTCACCTAACAATTTCTACACGCAGAGTACGTCGGGAGCTCCACAAAGCTGGCAACGACGGAAGAGCTGAAACCTCTGATCACAAAGTCGAACGCCAAGTTGCGAAAAAATGTTGTGATGATCACAATAAGTGAACACTAGACTAACGAAAAAGCGTTATTTAATCTGATCAGTCTTCTTTCACGTTATTTCGTACAAACGGTCGTGTTTAAATGTGGAAAACACTGCCTGAACACGGATTACATTGAACCTACAGTCAAATATGGCGGTGGATCAGTAATGATTTGGGCGGAAATTTCCTGGTATTCTTCTGGTCCTATCATCACTCTTAATGGTAGAATTTCTGCAGATAAATATCTCGGCATTTTCAATGACAATGTCCTTACATTGGCTACCATACTGTTGCCAGAAAAAGCCATATTCCAAGATGTTAATTCACCCATACAAAAAAAGTGAAGTCAGGCATCATAACGTAATTAACCATCTTCCATGGCCAGCACAATCACCTGGTCTCAACATAATTGAACCATTATGGGAAGCTCTAGAGCAGAGAGTGAGGAACAGATTTCCACCCCCATCGTCGCTGAAGCAACTTTACGAGATTTTGATTGAAAATGAGATAAAATTCCACTGGAAACAATTCAAAACTTATTTGATTCTATTCCACGTAGAATCAAAGCAGTTTTAAAAGCTAATTGAGGTCCAACAACTTATTCGTCAATAAATAAATGTTTAAGCCAGGTTTTCACATTATTTTGTCTAACCCATATATATATATATATATATATATATATATATATATATATATATATATATATATATATATATATATATATATATATATATATATATATATAAATATATATATATATATAAATATATATATATATATATATATAAATATATATATATATATATATATATATATATTTTTGCAGGTACAAAATTTTATCTCAGAAATAAAGGTGTGAAGCTTTATATTACCAGACATATTAAAAACGGGCGAAGTAACCGGTTTCGCTCCCGCCCTTCATGCTTCCAACGGGAGATTTAATTTAAATTAAAAACACAGAAAATGTACAATGAAAAATGTACAATGAAAAAAGAAATCTGGAGTAAAAAGAATTATCAAGAATATATATATATATATATATATATATTTAATAACATTTGTTATGTATTTCATTCTTTTACAATTTCTTATTTATTAATTGTAAAGTAACGTAATACTCCTAGTCAGTTTGTTCTGTAATTTAACTTTCAAATATTTTAAAAGATACTGCAACAAAAACAACAATAATAATTTAATAATAATAATAATAATAAAATATTATCATATATTTGATAATAATTTAATACTTTTTGCTTATTTATTTTCTTTCTCTTATTTTAAAAGTATATATAGCAATATATTGGAATATTCGATGACGAACTGTTTAGTGCAACATCCAATCTAATATATATATATATATATATATATATATATATATATACATATATATATATATATATATATATATATATATATATATGTTTTTGTTTGTGTAGGGGTCATTGGGTAGAAGTAGTACCTTTGCTGCTCGGCTACTGCACCCTATTATTAGGCTGTACGGGCAAAACTGGCTTTTACAGATTGCCTAAATGTCTCACGTGTTGTCTCCACGCGGCAAACTCTGTAAACCGCTTCAGCAGGCGGGTTAAAGCGGGTGAAGGAGTAGTTTCTGCATTGCATTACTAGGCGGATGGTCTGCAGAAACGGACAACGGCTTGACACTGGATTCAACGACCAATTATTAGTGGTTTCGGCTGTCGGCCAAGAACTTGGAGAGATGTGTGCCGCCAAGTTCTCTACATGCCCAGAGAAAGGATTATATATATATATATATATATATATATATATATATATATATATATATATATATATATATATATATATATGAAAATGTATATATGTATATGTGTATATATGTATATGTGTGTATGTATATGTGTGCGTATGTAAACATATATATGTATATGTGTATATATATATATGTATATATGCGCATATGTATTTGTATGTATATGTATATATGTATGTGCATATGCATGTGTATATATATGTGTATATACATATGTATATGTAGGTATATATGTGAGGGTATATGTTTGTGTATATGTACATATATATATATATGTATGTGTATATATATGTATACATAAGTGTGTGTATGAATATATATATATATATATATATATATTACATGAATCATTCATACAAAAACTGATAGTGAAATTAATGATATAAATGGCGAGAATACATCTTCGCAAACAATTTTATTAAGATACATTAACCCACAAACCTGTAGATGAATGTTATGATCCCTGTTTTTAATAAGTTCCAGTTGCATAAGGTCTTTTTATACGAAGAACTTTCGTCTGTTCATACAGACATCATCAGGTATGGAAATAGATTTTTTTTTACATGCAGGTAATATTAACAGACGAAAGTATAAATTGAACTGCACCGCATACTTGATATATATATATATATATATATATATATATATATACATATATATATATATATATATATATATATATATATATATACATATATATATATATATATATATATATATATATATATATATATATATATATATATATCATGTAAGCCAGTACTAACTTTTGCATGGTCGGACAATCGGCAACTAAACCGGTTCCCACATCAGGTCTAGAGTGGCTAGAATTACTGTAGGACAAAAAAAAGATCAAAGGGTGGATCTCATCGGTCATCTAGCTATTTTTGCGCAAGAGCATAGAAATATTTTGGCTAGTATCCAGGCGCGCTGTTAGCCCACTGGGGGTGGGACCTCCAAAGCGTTCTTGCAGTTTCCTAGGAGAAGGAAACTCTGACAGAAAACCTGCCTCATGACCTCCCTAGATATCTTGCAACTTGTTTCTGAACAATGTGGTTTTGTGGTGAGAGTTCATGCAGTGTTGTACAAGTTACATCCGACCTTAAAACCCGGACGGGCATTACTGACAACTTGCTAGACAGTATTTTTTTTCAATCAAAGTCCGATGGAGGTGGCAATATGGTGACGTGTACATGTCTGATGGGTGTAGCTGCTTACCTGCACAATTGGCGGCCTATGGGTAGATATAAATTCGCTATCTCACATTCATTGAGACAGAAGTGGCTTTCGGTTCTTCCAGGGGTGCCTAAGGAGCCCTTTTAAAGAGAGCACTGCTCCCCAGAAGGTTGTTGGAGGGGTCTAGAAAAGTTGACCCCAGAATTACCAGTCTGATTCATTTGGCCAGTATATCGAGGCTAGCGGATGTCTATTTTGTGCGCGAATAAAGGTAAAAAAACAAAACAAACTAAGGATGAAACTGAAACTATCTTGTTAGAACGCACGACCTCTCATAGATAATCATTTGGGATCTGCTCCTCAACACAGAACAGGTCTGGAGTCTAGGGAGCCAGAGAGATATGCTACAGATGTAGTTGCTCCCTCGAAAACACGTTTAGCTGGTGATGGTCAACTTTAAGAAGTTGGAGGTGTTTACACTTTCTTCTGAAAGGGAAAGTGCACTGAGGAGGATAGAGTAGCAGAGGGGGATAGAGTAGCTGAGGGGGATAGAGTAGCTGAGGGTGGTAGTGTAGCTGTGGGGTATAGAGTAGCTGAGGGGTATAGAGTAGCTGAGGGGGATAGAGTAGCTGAGGGGTATAGAGTAGCCGAGGAGGATAGATTAGCTGAGGGGTATTGAGTAGCTGAGGGGGATAGAGTAGGTGAGGGGGATAGAGTAGCTGATGGGGATAGTGTAGCTGATGGGGATAGTGTAGCTGAGGGGTATAGAGTAGCCGAGGGGGATAGAGTAGCTGATGGGGATAGTGTAGCTGAGGGGTATAGAGTAGCTGAGGGGTATAGAGTAGCTGAGGGGGTAGAGTACCTGAGGAGGATAGAGTAGCTGAGGGGGATAGAGTAGCTGAGGAGGATAGAGTAGCTGAGGGGGATAGAGTAGCTGAGGGGGATATAGTAGCTGAGGAGGATAGAGTAGCTGAGGGGCATAGAGTAGCTGAGGGGGATAGAGTAGCTGAAGGGGATAGAGTAGCTGCGGGGGATAGAGTAGCTGAGGGGGGTAGAGTAGCTGAGGAGGATAGAGTAGCTGAGGGGGGTAGAGTAGATGAGGGGGTAGAGTAGCTGAGGGGTATAGAGTAGCTGAGGGGGGTAGAGTAGCTGAGGGGTATAGAGTACCTGAGGAGGATAGAGTAGCTGCGGGGGATAGAGTATCTGTACATAGCACACTAGTGCTGAAATTCCTAAAGGAGTCAGTGAACGTTTAATGACTTTTCGCCTGCATCTCAATGGATCACGATACGCTACAATCCTTAGAGCCTACGCTGGACAGTACCGACATTTTAAGGTTTCAGTTCTATGGGTCCTTGAGAAGTATACACTACATGATTCCAAATGATGACAAGTTTGTCCTTCGCGGTGACTTCAACGCCCGAGTTGGTACGGATTTGGAGACTAGGAGTAGTTTCGGGAGATATGGCGTCGGGAAAATCAACACTAATGGTTTACCGCTTCTCGAAATTTGCAACGAGTTTATTTTTTTTATCTCCAGCGTTCAATTTAAGCACAGGGGGCGGGTGATCATGTTACTACGTGGATTCATCCCCGTTCACAGCAGTGCCATCTCATTGATCGTGTCATCGTCCGAAAGAGAGATATGCAGGATGTCCATAATGTTAGATCTCTGCGTGGTGTTGACTGTTGGATTGATTATGCCCTAATGAGGGCCAAGATGAATTTTGTTCTTGAACAAGCAACTAGACAAAACAATGGAAAGCCTCCTGCACGTCCGAATGCTGCGAAAATGCGCTCTCTGGAAACGCGAGGAATCGCTAAAGAATGACTAGCTGAAATCAATGGTACATCATCATGAGACTCATTGTGGAAGAATATATATAAAGCGGCTGAGGAAGTTTTAGGTAAAACCCCAGCAAAACATCGAAGTTCGATGTTGCAAAAAAGGCCTGTCCAACGAACAACACAGTAATCTGCACAAGGTGTTTAAAACTGCAAAACAGAAGCTCAACCTGCTCTTCGAACTATGCAGGAAAAAATGGTGCTCAGAGCTAGCAGATGAAAGACAGAATGCAGCGAATTCAAATAATACCAAGTAGATGTACCACTTGATGAAACAAGTATTTGGCCCCAGATCCACCAAGATTGCTCCTCTCAGAACCGAGGACGGCAATGATCTCCTCACTGACATGGATGGCATGTCTAATAGATGGAAGAAACACTTTGATGGGCTACTGAACAGGCTTTCAATTGTGGACCCTGAGGTTCTCGAGAAAATGTCTCAAAAACGCATAGTGGTAGAACTTAACAGCAAACTGGGTGGAGGGACTCAATATGGGCGGGACTGTTGGGGTTGACGGCGTTCCTGCTGAGGTATTCCCTTACGGTGGAATACATTTAAGTCAACTTATGCATGATATATTATAAAGGTTTGGAGAGATGGAGTAGTGCCAAAAGATTGGAGGTATGCAACAATGATACCTATATATAAGGATAAAGGTGCCCGGGCATTATGTTGTAATTATAAATGGATTGCTCTTCTTCGGCACGTAAGATCTTAGCCTCTGTTCTCCTATTAAGATTAAACCAGAGCATAGTTAACAATATACTGCCTGAGTAATAGTGTGGGTTACGCCAACATAGATGGACCGCAGATATGATTTTCACCGCACGACACTTCCAGGAAAAGAGCTGTTAACAACAAATAGACCATTATCAAATATTTATAGATCTGAGGTTCTTCCTGACAAAGCCTGTGTCAGTTTTGGCGGTATGCTTACGGGGCCCGTCAAGTTTGAAAATGCTGTCAAGCAGGGAGATCTTCTGGCTCCTCCACTATTTTCTATCTACTTTGCAATTGTGCTGCTTGATACGTTCGGGGACTGCCATGATGGTATTATGATAAGGTACAGGTCAACTGGCAAGCTTTTCAACATAAGGACAAAAGTCTTTTTGAGTTCAGTGCGCAACCTTCTCAATGCCGATGACATTGACCTGGCCGCACACGCAATTCAGCACGCACAGGCGTTCATGGATCAACTATCAGGGTAATGTATAGCTTTTGGACTGTCCATCAACCTTGAAACAACAGTGGTGATGTATCAACCTGCCCGAAGAATTCAGTATATACAGCCATCAATTTATGTTGATGGTAGCCGATTTGTGGTAATAGAAACATTTGTATATCTTGGTAGCACCCTTAACCGACACTGCTCTCTTGACAATGAGTTAGACTTACGGATTAAGAAGCCCTCCGATGCAGCATTCATGGTCCCTGTCTGTAATAAGGAGGGTATAAAAAGCAGGCAATAATTAAAATAAAAAATGCCTGCGTCATCTCTGCTATATTCATGTGAGACATGGGTAGTCTATCGCAGACATCTGAAGATACTGGAACGTTTTCATCAACGCTGCCTTCGGTCTGTGCTTGAAATCCACTTGATGTCTCACACCATTGATACTGTTGTTCTACAAAGGGCCAATTCACTCTCTGTGGAAGCAATTATACACAAGCACAGATTGCAATGGTCAAGACATATCCGTATGGCAGCTGACAATACCAAACTATTAATGTATGGAGAACTGGAAAAGGCAGCAACACAAGCCGAATCTTCGTTAAAAAGATTGCCTTAAAGAGTCACTATACAAGTGCAATATTGGTCTGGATAACTGGAAGACTGTAGCTAAAGAACGAGTTTCTTGGAGAGCTGGTATTGCTGACGGCATCAAGATCTTCCATGAGGCATCACAAAAATATACAGAATTGAAGAGAGGGATTTGGAAGGGTTCTCTGAAATGCTATGAGTCGCCAACCTGGACATGTGCCCAATGCAATCGGGTATGTCTGTCCTCATTCACTAGAAATCACCCCAACACTGTCTATGACGATTTTGTAATGGCAGGCTTTGAATGTCCGACCTGTTAGGGTGTGCAAGTCCAGGTCGGACATGACAAGGCATATGAAAATGCACATAGGAAGTGATGATGATGATCAAAGTCAACTTCCACCGACCGGAGATGACTTGATATGTCTCTCATATGTCCCAAGAAGTCCAGATCAATGGCTGCCTTAATGAGCCACTGTCGTTCACACAACCGATGGATGCTGTCTCGTGTGAAGAGTTTAAATGAAGGGCTGGACATGTCAGTGATGGTCATACTCGCTTTGTGAGTTGACAACCACCAAACATATATATATATATATATATATATATATATATATATATATATATATATATATATATATATATATATATATATATATATGTGTGTGTGTGTGTGTGTCTCTGTGTGTGTGTGTGTGTGTTAAAATTTGTCTCAACAATACACACATGTACATGGTTATATGTATACGTATGGCCGAGTGTTTAGAACGTTCGCTTTCCAACTATGATACGCAAGTTCGAATCTGAGTATGGTCGATTTATCAGCGAGCGGCATCGTTGAAAAGTACCTGAAAGCCATACCATGTGTCAATCCAAGGATTGGGAATGAAACTGGAACTATTGTTGGGCTAGCACGAAGTCACAAGTCAGTGTGACCGAGGGTCGCCGCGTACTGACCTGGTTCGGACTTTTGATCACTCCAGATAATTCGCCCACTCCCATAATCTGTAGCTAAAGTAAACTCAGCATATTTTCAGTATAAACCACAGGTGTGTTATATCGGTGTTGAACCAACGCGGATGTACCTGAGTAAGATGCTGACGGTCACCCATTATAGATGCCCAAAATAATATATGTATGAGACGGTATTTTTTGATTATATTTAATTCCGGTGTTCGGCGCATTCGAAAAACCTTCACTTCTTACGTGCCTGTCATGTTATTTAACCCACAGCTAGAGGGAGAAGTGATGAATTCATACCATTTTTTGCCGCATAAGGGAACCTAACAAACAAGGTTGGTATTCGAATTCTGCTCTCCAATATCTTATCCCGATCTGTTCTCCATCACACTACCCGCACTTCCAAGCTTACAGCCCCAGTTGTAACCACTAGAAACCATGAACCTGAAATATTTTATGTGTAATGTGGCCTCCTCCAAAGGGAGATAATCAGTAGCAGACCGGTCAAGAGTCGCCAGATTGATTGCTGACAGGGCAGGTTTTGCGTACGTAACGCCAGATACGGGAGGAAATTGAAGCAATTTCCCTTCAGCCCTCATGAACACAAATTTGTTCCTATTCAAATGTTATCATTCCGTCAAAGAAAATCATCTCTGTCTATTCTCATCTCTATTAGAAATCCAATGGCTATATATTAGGTTGTCACACATGAAATGACGAACATTATAGGACATTAATAAATCCTTTCTGAAATGTTAAGTATATATATATATATATATATATATATATATATATATATATATGTGTGTGTGTGTGTGTGTTGTGTGTGTGTGTGTGTGTGTGTGTATATAAACAAATCTGTTAAGACGCCGGAAAAATACGTTACCACAAGAAGGACGTATATCAAGAATTGCTAAATGCGGATGCCTTGAAAAATGACATGCAGGGCAAGTTAATATATAGGAGAAAAAACACTTTATGTAAACGCACACAACCTTGGTTTCGACCATTAGGTCTCTTCATGTGGGGGGCAACCTGAAGAGAGCTGACGGTAAAAACCAAGGTTGTGTGCGGTTACATAAACTGTTTTTCTCCTTTATATATATACATATATATATATATATATATATATATATATATATATATATATATATATATATATATATATATATCTGAAGAAACATATTCTTAAGGTGTGCTCTATTTATGGGATAAAGTGCTTAATATCAGAGATAGAACGCGTATAAATATAAAAGTGAACATTGAAGTTGACACTTAGAGGCGACAGGCTATTTCAAGCTAGATAAAATCGTCAGGTGGCCTGACGATTGCGTCTAGCATGAAGCAGCCTGTCGCCTCTAAGTGTTGACTTCAATGTTCACTTTTATATACATATATATGTATATATATATATATATATATATATATATATATATATATATATATATATATATATATATACCGGGTGAAACAGCAAGATTATTCAAATCGTGTAACAGCATGGAATAATTGTCCATCCAACAAAATGTTTAATATCTAAAAAGTCACTAAACGAAATGAGTTTCTTTTTTACAGGTTTTTCCCAGACAGAAAGTTAGAAGTTTAGAGAGGGCGAAGATCATGTTGAATAAGGAGGAAAATGATCCCGGAGTTCTTCTGTTAAGCTTGCAGAGTAATTATATATTCTTATTTTTCAAAGTAGAGGCCAATAGTGTTATAGAAACCACGGATAATTCGAGTAAAATATCATTAATCCCTTCTAAGATTTCCTCTGTCCCTCTTTCCCTCAATCGGTCTCGTGAGTATCAGATTTTACAAACCGACTTTCCTCAGTATGTACCCTTGAAACCTCAACTACCTCTTCTTGATATTAAGTATAAATTTCGTTTTCAATTTTATAAAATTTCATTGTTGATCACATGTTCTATACACGGTATCCTCATTTAAAGGATCTTATTAATTGAATGAATTTAAAATCTTCCTGTTGCCAGGTACATAATCTTTGTATCGGCTGAATTACCTCAAATCTGTTCAATCCTGGAGCATGCTTCTTGGTCAGCCATCTTTGTTAATCGCCAAAACTCTCAAAATTTTTTTTTAATCTGCAAAAGAAATTAAAAAAGAAGTAAAGGAGTAAGCTTCTATCTGTATTAGAAGCCCTTATATCGAAAAATTCACCTAATTTATTGAATGACCCTCGTATCATTCTTAATATTTGTTCTATTGTACTCGTTCACTTTACTTGATATTTAGATGGACAGATTTACTATTAACACGGCTATTATATCAAAGAAAGAGAAAAGCCTGATAGCTCATTCTGATCAATTACGACCTAGAATTGTAAAGGAAGACGTTGTAATGGGAGAAGACCTTGACAGGGAAGAAAGGATGAGTTCTTCAGATCAGGACACTGCAATAGAAGACAAGCCTATGGGTGATAGCAGAAATGACTCAGACATGAAAGAAGATGAGATGAGACCAATATCTCCATTAAAAAGAACACGACATAAACCTCAAGGGGAAGATGAGGAAAGAGTTTTGTAGAAGTTAAAAAATAAGAAAAGGCATGAAAACTCTTTGATTCAGAGATGTGTAATAGGATTGGCGAACTAGATTTTAACTATTTGCTGGTGAAAGGAGAAATAAAGAGTCAGAGAAAGTTGACTACTGATCATGTGTCGTAGAACAATACTTTTCCTACAATGGTATTTGCAAAACAGGATACATTAGTATGCTTTATAAAAATTCTTCGGTAGAAAATCTCGTGACAAGATTCTGCATAATTAATTGTTCTAGGGAATTGTTGTCGAATGCTAGAGAATACTGATCATTCGAGTGATGGATATATAGGATCGGAGATATTCTCGGGGGTAGAGATTTTCTTCCATATAGGTATTCTCAATATAACCAAATAATAATAATAATAATAATAATAATAATAATAATAATATCTTCCATTTCAGTTTGTAGTACTTCATGATTAATGTCTTAATACGCACAATATTTACATTATTCGGACTATTGTCCTCATCTGTGTCGCCATGTTTATCACAACGTTTCGGCCTTCTTCAGGTGGTTGGATCTTTATTTCGCTCGCTGGGGTAGATTGTTCTAGTTCCACGTGTCATGTGTCTAATGAATATCAGTTATCAGTTATCTCCTGTTAATTCCCATCAGAATGTTCTCCACTGCCTTAACCAGGTATTGAACTCGCATTGAACTCCCGTCACTGGATGTAACTAACGACTTTATCCACTGTGCCATGTATCCTTGAGGACATCTGTGTATGAATTTCTGGGTATTATAAACTTAATATCTTCAGACCATTTTTTACATATTGCAATTTTTGTTGTTATTATCGCTTTTCTCTGGCACTCCTTATTTACTGGTTCCCATATTGTATTCATTTCTGTGCTTGGTCGACTCATGAGATTTTTGTGGCCTAGCATATATGCTGATTCCTTAAGTTTATTGCAAATAAATAAATAGATAAATAAATAACTAAATTAATAAAAACCTACCGGCAGGTACCATCAGTCTTTGGGAAATCCTTTCGACAATCCACTTGTGAAATAGCGATTTAGGAAGCACAGCTTACATGTGACACAAGTCCGAAATTATGGAACACACAGTGAGGATCTTAATCACGATTCAGTCGAAATTGTTCTAGCGAAATAAGTTGTAGACCATTATACCTCGTCGAATTTGCTCTTTTTTTCATAAGGATTTATTAAGCATAGCTGAAATGTGACAAAATCTGAAAGTACAGAGCAGCTAATGAAGGTCGAACTCACTATTCTGTCATAACTGAGGTTGCAAGACAAACTTGCTAAACATCACACCACGTCAAAGTCCCCAAATATATTTATTAAAACGAGATTAAGGAGCACGAAGGCTGATCGAACTCACTACTGAGTCGTAACTGACTGAGCGAGCCGAGGTTGTTTACCATTACAACACACTGAAGGGTGTGCCCAATTGGGAAACAGATATTCCCAAATGGCTGCCTTATTAAAAAATGGCTTAAATATATATATATATATATATATATATATATATATATATATATATATATATATATATATATATATAAAGTGAACATAGAAGTCAACACTTAGAGGCGACAGTCTGTTTCATCCTAGATGCAATCGTGTGGCCTGACGATTGCATCTAGCATGAAACAGACTGTCGCCTCTAAGTGTTGACTTCTATGTTCACTTTTATATTTTCACACTCTCTATCGCTGATATTGAGCACTTTATCCGATAAATATAGCATATCTTAAGACTATATTTCTTCATATATATATATATATATATATATATATATATATATATATATATATATATATATATATATATATATATATATATATACATATATATGACAATTTTTGCTATTTTTGGAGTGGAATGGTTCGAATTCTTTTTTTTAAAATTTTGTAAGAGAATTTCACCTCAATCAACGCTGGAATGCCACAAGTGCACGGGGCTTTACAAGGAGTGAGAGTGAAAAAGAAGGCTGAAAATAGGGGTGATTGATGAAAGGATAAAAGATGAACGGGATTCAAGAAGAGAGAAGATGGTTATTGATGTTGCATTTAAATCTTTGAAGACGGAAGCAAGGAAACGCAAGGGGTTTCCACAGATGGGAAGTGCGAGAAAAGAAACTCTTGGAGTAGAAGTGGCGGTTGCATTTAGCTATTTCAACAGTAAGATGGTGGGACCTAGATGCCAATATGGTAGTACGTTTAAATTCATGTTTTCCAGATACCAGGGAAAAAACTCATTGGAATATTTCCTATAAAGATATTTGTGGAAACGACGGAGGGAAGCCACGTCACATAGTGAGAAAGTGAAGGAAGTCGTGATGCCAGATCAGGCTCAATTATATTACAGATCCTTCGTCTGTTTTTGTCAAGAATCTCAAGATGTACAGCAAGAGCATTTTTTTTTAATTCTGTTGCTTTTCTTCTCATTGGTTGTGTGGAAGTAACGTAAACTTCGCGACATTAGCATATATGATATTTGGAGTTGATTAGAAATGCGTTACTGTCATTTAGTGGCCGTCAGTTCAATTCTTGGATCAGGGAGTGAAACACTATTTCAGCAGGAACTGGTTTCACAGGGATAACATAACACAATAGTCAAAAGATGTTTCATACCAGCCTAATAATTAGCTAATGATGGCTCCAAGGTACTAAGCTGAAATGTTTTTGCCTATAATGACATCTAAATTAACAAAGATGAAAACAACAGTTCGAAGTAAAATGTTTATTGACATCACTCATATCAGAAACGAAATACTAAATTAGATCTTAGCTGTATATTTGCGTTATGGTTCTATCTATCCTTTTTAATCATTTCGTTTCAAGGAAGGCAATAAATCCACTAAGACACAAAGGTTTACTGATTTTGAAAGAATAAGAAAAAGAATAGTATAACGGAGTGAGAGCAATAGAAGAGAAATCAGGAAGACAGTAGATAACGATTGACATTACATTTAAATTTTTGAAGATCGAAGTTGAAGCCAGAATCCAGAAGCCAGACGAGAGTTCCAAAAGCTAGAAAAGCAGTTTTGCACATGTGACGTCCAGCAAAGAAAACAGTTATACGAACACAAGAAAGATTAAATAAAACGCTTCATTGGAGTATCTTGTCAGTTGTCTTTAATGAAACATGTATAAAAGAGGGAATGCTACACAAATACGCACACACATATATAATTGTATGTTAATTTTTAATATTAATATAATGCATGTGGACATAAAATATATCCTATGCATTTCAAGATAACATTTCCCGTGGTGAATGATATCTTATTTAATCTGGTCTGCTTATTTTGTTTTATAATAGCTTCTGGAATTTTGAGATTTTACTTGCCACACTCATGTATATTGACCTGACACCTGTCGGAACTTGGCGCAATCCGTGCACACATCGTCCAACGCATCATGAACGACTAAAGTGTAACTATCCACATGGGAAAATATTAGTTGACAACACTAGCGTACATTATAGCACCAATTTCTAGGAAAGACTCAAACCTCTAGATGCTATTATCATACAAAATAAACAGCCCACTTTAAATAAGATATCGTTCACCACAGGAGATGGTATTCTTGAAGTACACACACACACACACACACACACACACATACACACACAGATATATATATATATATATATATATATATATATATATATATATATATATATATATATATACATACATATATACATGCATACATACATACATACATATATATATATATATATATATATATATATATATATATATATATATATATATCATTAGGATGGGTTAAGGAAGTAGGGGGAGAGTCTGATCTTTTCAGCAAATACCATTTAAGCAGGCAAATAGCCAACTGCGAATTGAACTGTTTCCTATGATTGGTTACGAAGCTGAAACTCGATTTCAAATCGAATCCTTGTGGTGTTCTAATTACGAGACATTAAATTTGGCTTCGCTCTACGCCAGAGGAATGCTGTATCTGTTGGCCGGCCAACCGTCAACACAAGACAATAACAAGAACAAAAACAGCTCAGGAAGAAACGGGATGAATATAAATTCCTTCTGGGTGCGTCCTGTCGGACGGAAATTTGTCGGCAGGCGTAAAGAAAGCATTGTGCAATTTCCGATTTTGAAATCTACAAAGATGTGTATATGTGAGGGTGTGTATGTGCGTGTTAGCTAAATTTTATTAAAGACCACTGATACTTTTTAAGTAGTTCCAATGTGTTGTTTTATTTGCGTTATTTAAATTGGTCATAGGTTCGAGTACTTTCATCCATGATTAGTCATTATCATAAAAGAAATGATACACTCTTAAAATTTAATTTTTTATTATAGCGTTTGCTGTTATATTTTTTTATTAAAATTTGTGATATATATATATATATATATATATATATATATATATATATATATATAGGTAACTATAGTCGTGTGGACAAATCTTCGAATTCTTGATTTAACAAGAGCCAAATCAATCACGAAGGGAAAAAAAGGTTTTAAAAAAGAAAGAGCCAGGAACATGAAAGTCTGTCGAAAATAATCGCACAGATACAGGTTCAAGGCCCAAAGAAAAAAACCGATACGAGTAAACAACTAAAGAGCTCGATACAAACGTAGAGCAAACCTAGTCGAACCTAATGAGCCAGACAAACCTGCCAAGGTTTCACTTAGGCAGATCGTCAGGGTCAGCTGGCTAAAAAGGCAACAGCAAACGGTGTATTGTCTTGGTTGTCATCTATATATACGCCGTTTGCTGTTGCCTTTTTAGCCGGCTGACCCTGACGATCTGCCTAAGTGAAACCTTGGTAGGTTTGTCTGGCTCATTAGGTTTGACTATATATATATATATATATATATATATATATATATATATATATATATTGATGCATGTTTCATTAAATAATATAGACAAGTTGTGTCTATTTATTTTAAGTTAGTTCCTACCATGTTGCCTGATAAGCTTAATAACATTATCATTGAAAGACGAAATGAAATTATCATATTGATACATGTTTCAATCCGATCTAAGCTTTCGGCTTACATAAGTCATTATCAAAGATGACAATTTCATTTCAATATATCAAACAATACACGGACGAAACAATAATGATAGTCTGTTTTTGTTACATGAAAAATTTCAAAGCAGTAAAAATAAATATAAACAATTTGTCTATATTATTTAATGAAACATGCATCAATGAAAAATTGCTGCCTAAATATACACAATAAATATATATATATATATATAGTCTTAAAGTGTGCTATATTTATGGGATAAAGTGCTCAATATCAGAGATAGAGCGTGTGTAAATATAAAAGTGAACATAGAAGTCAACACTTAGAGGCGATAGTCTGTTTCATGCTATATGCAATCGTCAGGCCACGACGATTGCATCTAGCATGAAAAAGACCTTCGCCTCTAATGTGTGTGTGTGTGTGTGTGTGTGTGTGTGTCTGTAAAAATTTAAGAGAGAGTATATCTGTAAAAGGACAATATGATTAAAGACAAAAGTAAAACTTATGTTAGCCTCCGCCTTTTGTCTTCTGAGATAGTTTAACAAGGTAAATGCAAGGATTTTATTTTTGCAAGAAGTATTTATATACAAAAGCAAAAGTGTTATATTTTTTATTGTCCGCATCTTTTTCGCCAAACTTATTACAAAGTTTCGGCTGATGTACGCTACGGCCTTCTTCAGTTGGTTGGAATGTCGAACTGAACCCTTTATTTTGCTCACTGGGGTAGAATGTTCTAGTTCCACGTGCCATGTTTAATGGATGTCAGTTATCAGTTAGCTCCTCATAATTCTCCTCTCCAAGTTCTCCACCGCCTTAACCAGATATTGAGCACATGGGACAGTGAATAAAGGCGTTAGTGACAGGACCCAAATAGTGTGAGTTCAATACACGGTTAAGGCGCTGGAGAACATTGAGAGGGGAATTAACAGGAGATAACTGTTAATTGACAAACATTAATAATGGCACATGGAACTAGAACAGTCTACCCCAGTGAGCGAAATAAAGGGTTCAGTTCGAAATTCCAACCACCTGAAGAAGGCCGGAGCGTACAACGGCTGAAACGTTGTGATAAATATGGCGACAAAGATGAGGACTATAGTCCGAATAATGTAAACACTGTGAAGCCAATTTATATTTTCTTTTCATCAAAAAATCCAGCACAAGAATTTATTCTTGGAATCCTTTCTGTTAACTTGTAAAAGTATATTGGTGGAAGTGATTCCCAAGCAGTCTGTAAATGTGTAGACAACTCTTGCTTATTCTTAGGCAGTTCACTTCGAACTTTACCTTCCCCAGACGAGTTCAGTGGGTGAAAGATCTGGAGTCTGGGAGGGGAGAGTCACGATTTTCAAAATTCCCTTATCTTCCGTTGACTTTAGATAATCTCTACACAGTCTTCAGTTGAGTTTTGGATCATTATCTTGTTGCAAAACAAAAACTTTGTTCAAATAATGCGGAATTGCATTCCTGTGTAGTATTGAATGAATGTTGACGTGTAGAATTAAATCACGCATTTAGTTATGGTGCTGTTTTTCGTCTTTTCTTTTTACTAAACACGATCAAGTGTCTATTGTAGGCAATAGATGTTCTGGGCCTCACAGATCTTTTTCTGCGAACATTTCTGTCGGTTTCTGCATGTCGCTGCAGGTAATAATACACCGCATTTTTTTTTATATATCTCTAATTTTCTCGCAATCTGATATTCGGAGTACCCTTCAATAAAAAAAGTATTTCTACTTGGCCTCTTTTTTTTTACTACAAATCTGTTTAGTTCCTAGCGGTTTCTGAGAATTAATTTCAATCACACATTCATCGAGATGGAATTGGACGTCTACCAAGCAGTGGAGCTGAAACTTTTGTAAATGTCTGCTCTACAGTTCAGAAAAGGTAGCAGGTTCTAAAGACATTTCCATAGCTTATGAAAATAAATTTATAATGCTTGGAGAAAAATGTGTTTGAATTTTATATAACTGTTTGGATACATACACAGTAGGTGAATTTATTCATGCAAATATGGAAAATTAGTCTTTTTCATGAAATTGGATCGGTAGTATATATATATATATATATATATATATATATATATATATATCATCTCTCTCTCTCTCTCGATATATATATATATATATATATATATATATATATATATATATATATATATATATATATGTGTGTGTGTGCATTTAAGGTGTACTATCTTACGGGATAAAGTGCTCAATATCAGAGCTAGAGCGTATGTAAATATAAATATAAAAGTGAACATTGAAGTCAACACTCAGAGTCGACAGGCTGTTTCATGCTAGACCCAATCCTCAGACCGTGAATGTTGGATTTTTCCCGGACTATTTATATATATCGGTCAGTGTTGCATTGTGGGTAATCTAGACTGGTGGTTATTTTTTTCGTGGGAGTGGTTTGTTTGTTTATTTATATATGTATTTGTTGGATTAATTTATTTTACGTGTTTTTCATTTTCATTTTGTATTATTTATTGCTGCTATAATGCTAACCCCTTCGTAATGAATAGGCCACTCTGGCAGCTGATAATGCTTATGCCACTTACATAATGCATTAAATATTCACTTCCTCAGTAGCCGATAGTCTAGGGATAAGAGTCTCCGACTGATGTCAAATTGGTCGAGTTGCTTGAAGCAAGAGCCACACTGAAAAGCTGTGATAGAGCGAAACCATCTGTCTGTAGATGACTATATATATATATATATATATATATATATATATATATATATACTTTGGCTGATTGGCATTTGTTTACATTTGTAAAAACAATACGCTAGATTTAGTTGTGTAACTCTACCGAGTGAAGATAGCTCTGGCTGACACCAAATTAGTTGTGTTTCAATCCTAGCTTGAGGCAATCGGAAGTCTAGTCGCACTGAGGAGCTGTGATACAGCGAAACAGTACTGTCTGTGAATGTCATAATTTAGCTCTTGAAAATACATTTCAATTGAGCACTGTTGAATGATAAGCTAATTCTATAAACAACAGCCACCTGCACTAATATATATATATATATATCGCTGTTCTTCTCGCAAAAGGCAACATTGATTGAATTGATATTTTCCTGATGCAGTCGCAACTTCACTCGGCTGGTTATATTGCAAGCACGAATAACGACTGATATGAATAGCCAGTGGACAGTGAACTGACGACCGTGGCTCAGGTATAAAGCCAAGCTATATAGTGACCTTTCAACTCTCCATGTGCCTCATACTAACTTTGAGGGATTTTACCTGGATAGAATTAACCGGATGTATTTGTGCCAGAATGCTATCAGAAATTGTGAAATACCTGGTTTTGACCGGCAACAACGGCCAAAAACGTTTCATGCAGCTATATCTCGAGATGCTTGCTATTGTGGAATTGTATGCTGGTTTCTAGCGGGACACATACGACACAAACATAAAAACAGAATGAGGTTGTCATACGTTGAAATACGAGAGAGTCAATAATATATATATATATATATATATATATATATATATATATATATATATATATATATATATATAATGAAATATATTTTTATAGATACAAATATTTAGGTAAACAGAGCATTTACTTAAATATTTGTATTTATAAAAAGAATCTATAAACATAAAATGTCTTAAAATAATTGTCGGACTTTGTCCATTACATAATATGTGACGTCATTTTTTACATTTGGATACGCATTGAGCAGATATGAATGTACGTAAGAGAATCATGGAAGATTGAATTTTAAAAGCAGTAAAATCGACCTTTCTAATCGACCGTTCCTCTGTGGCTAAATCGGTTAAGGCACGTCAGGCTATATGACGGTTCCGTATAGGATACAGGTTCAATTCGTGTCGGAGGATGAATATTTTCTCTGAAAATTACTCGGACATTCAGGCCGGTAAATGTCGTTAATACTGTTTATTATAAACTGAGCGCTTACTTAAAAATTTGTATCTATAAAAAGAATGTATAAACATAAAATGTCTTTAAATATATATATATATATATATATATATATATATATATATATGGGGCATATTTAAATAAAAATCAAAATAGTTTCCATTATTTAAACATGAATTGAAACTTACCTATTCGTGAAATTACTTTCAAATTTTCCATAACACTTCCTAACATTATATACCTTTAATGTTTATAGGATAAGTAAATATAGCCACTCAAACAAAACGTGATCAAATTGCCCTATTGAAAATGCCTCTCATGAAGAATTGGGAAATGATAAAAAAAGGTTTCTCGAGGAGCAAGCAATCTCACCAAATTCAATTCCGGGAATAAACCGTTCTGTTCATTACAGGAGAGTCAATGACGAGGTCAAGGTGTTGGTGAAGAGAAATCCACGAAGATGCTATAGGCAAAACCTGGTTATATGCTAAGAGTAGCACCCGTAGACTGATCCGATATAAGGCACAAAAACAGAACAATGTATAATATGGAGGTAATATGTATTTGAAAATTAAAACAATGCAAATGAAATAATTTCCCCTTAATCTGCTTCCGAACGAGGGACATTTGATGCAATACCATGTCCGATATAATCGTTAACATATCAGACCACGCATGAGCAGCCTTTTTTAAATAGTAGACTGCATGTGGTACAGTACATCATAAGGCGAGCCGCATGAACTAGAGAACATCATAAGGCGAGCCGCATGAACTAGAGAACATCATAAGGCGAGCCGCATGAACTAGAGTACATCATAAGGCGAACCGAATGAATTACAGTACATGTTATGGCGAGACGCATGAACGACAGTACATCATAAGGCGAGCCGCATTAACTATAGTACATCATAAGGCGAGCCACATGGATAAACAATACATCATAAGGCGAGACGCATGAACGACAATACATCATAAGGCGAGCCGAATGAAGTACAGTACATCATAAGGCGAGATGTATGAATTACATTACATCATAAGGAGAGCCGCATGAAGTACAGTACATCATAAGACGAGCCGCATTAACTACAGTACATCATAATGCGACCCGCATGAGCTACAGTACATGATAAGGCGAGCCGCATGAACGATAGTACATGATAAGGCGAGCCACATGAACGACAGTACATAATATGGCGAGCCGCATGAACGCCAGTACATTTCATTACCTATCTACCATAAGGCGAGTCGCATTAACTACAGTACATCATAAGCCGAGCCACATGGATTACAATACATCATAAGGCGAAACGCATGAACTACAATACATCATAAGGCGAGCCGAATGCAGTACATCATAAGGCGAGATGTATGAATTACATTACATCATAAGGAGGGCCGCATGAAGTACATTACATCATAAGTCGATCCCCATTAAATGCAGTACATGATAAGGTGAGCTGTATTAATTACAGTACATGATAAGGCGAGCCGCATGAGCTAGAGTACATCATAAGGCAGGCCGCATGAACGACAGTACATCATAAGGTGAGACGCATGAAAGACAGTACATCATAAGGCGAGTCGCATGAACTACAGTACATCATAAGTCGAGCCGCATGGATTACAATACATCATAAGGCGACCTGCATGAGCTAGAGTACATCATAAGGCAAGCCGCATGAACGACAGTACATCATAATGCGACCCGCCTGAGCTACAGTACATGATAAGGCGAGTCGCATTAACTAGAGTGCATCATAATGCGACCCGCATGAGCTACAGTACATGATAAGGCTAGCCGCATGAACGACAGTACATCATAAGGCGAGCCGCATTAACCACAGTGCATCATAATGCGAGTATGCTTGGAAATGTGATCAGAGGAAAGAGGGAAAATCACTTTCCTGTGGAAATATAATATAATCAATGGACCCTTAAGGTTGTCCGTATTTTTTATTAAACTAATATTCATCCTCCTTGAGATTATCTACACAGATTACCAGTAATATTCAAAGATTATTTTTCATGTATATTGTATTGTTATGGTATGAGATGGACATATGTGTTGGACATTGTCAAAGGCTAAAGTGATGAATTTAACTGTTTTCTTTTTATTTTTCAACATATTTCTGGTTGCGTCTGTTGGCTTGAAAAAGTAGTAATTATTTCGGGAATGGTGAGATTAGGTGAAAAACAGGGCGTAGATTTATATTTTGATAAGATTCGATGGCAGCACTCCCGAGAATTTACCTTCAGAGTAAACGCGTTAGCTAAGAATAGTTTTTTCTCTTGTCTGTTTTATTGATTTTGTCTCATCTACAAATACACTCTATCTGAGAAGATTTACACACACACACACACACACACACACAGACACACACACACACACATATACGTATATATATATATATATATATATATATATATATGGAAAATGTGTGTGAAAACGAGGACAACTTCATGATGCATAAGTGGATATTCAGAAAGGAGAGAAATAACGAATGCGAAATGTCGCGAGAAGGCGATGTTGGAGTATTTGGGTACCCTGGTGTATAGTGAGCCAATCAAAATGAGCTGACTCCTTTTTCACCAATAGAAGTTTTAACAAATCAGAATTCTCAAAATATTTAATAACACGTGTAGAAAGGCGGCCATGTTTTCCCGAATATGCACTGCCAGCCTCTGATGACTGAACAGTCGAAATCTCTGCCTTCGGACAGAGAGGAACCCGGACGAGGCTCCGCCGAGGGTCAGAGTCTCGTTCGGGGTGGTAGACTGTACCTGAACCCGTTTTTACGGGTTCCAATAGGGAATATTTTTGGCTGAGTCTACGGGCTCAGAAAACCCTCGTTAAACCCGGCCTTGTGCCACATGTAACCCTCGTGGGGGTGACTAAATAAATATTGCCAGCCTTTCATATCGAAGACTGAGGAATTACGGAACAGCTGCTGGTGGTATTGGCGATATAGTCAAATTCAGTAGAGTGTCTGACCGGTGAGTGTTAATCTTTAACGTTGTTTCATTGAACAGATTTCGTACTGCGCTGTATTCTATATTCATAGACTATGGTGAACATGGTCAACAGGCGAAAGTAGGAAGTGTCTGATATTAACAGATGATTAAATAGTTTGATCGATGAGTGGTCCCGGCAGCCGAATGGTTTATTAAGACGACATTCGACGCATAACTTGCATGATATTCCGTGCAGTACAAGTAAAGGCATTCTTTGCTCAAGATGCAGACTGTCCAATCTTCCATTTGCAATTCGCTAGCCCGGAGACAAGTAGACAATGTTAGCGACGAAATCCCATTCATAAACGAGATCTCATTCTGGGAGGAGAATGTTTAATGAATTATATGTAAGGACAGAGGAACTGACAAAGCAGCAATAGCCGTGACGAAAATTCTCTTAGGTTGCGTCATAAATAATTTCCGTTTTTGTTCATCAACTTTAATCTGAAAAAATAAAATTCCATCTTTATTGATTGTATTAAATATTCCCCATTTATTTGTAATGATTTGGGTGCGTGGCCCAGTTGTTAGAACGTTCGCTTTCTCACCATGAGACCCGGGTTCGATTTGTTAAGAAGGAGACTTCCTGATGTTATCTCTTTGGAAGGGGGGCACTATCGCAGCGTGCGTCACCTTTGGAAAGTGCCTGACCCAAACCTTTGAGTTAAATTGGGTAGACGAAAAACATGGGTCGTCGATAGCTTTGCTGTCACAAGTCATAGTGGCCGAGGGCTTTGTTACAATTTTTGGATACATCCTTATTTACTAGGAGATTTATTTAGTACAATTGTACAAAAAAAGGCCGAAAAGCGGGAGGGGTAGAGTCTGGTCTTTACTAACTATCTTATACCTAGCTAATCAGATTCATGACCCTTTCATACGTTACAATTTCCACATCCACCAAAAGAACTCATCCATCACCATTCAATCCTCCATACACCAAAATACCGCATCCTCACAAGGGGAACCTACAAAACGCGCTCCACACCATAAAAAATTGATGATAATAAATGATACTTAAAATTCTAATAATAAAGAATGAGAGGGGGGAGATGAAACCAGTAATCAACTTAAAGTCAACACAATATAAACTAAGCATGACTGATGTTAGTAGGGCACGTCCAACCCTCAAAACGGAGAGGCCGCTGTATTCTGCCCATGGGACAAAATCAAGAAGCACTCTCGCTAAGGGAGTGGGGAAGGAGAAATTATAAGCGGGCATGGGAAATTTGAAAGCTAACCCAGTCGAGATAAAAAGGGGCCAAAACAAACTGGGGAGGTTGGGAATCTCGACTTGGATCATAACAAAAGAGATAGCCGGGAACAGGCCAGGAACAACACTTACTCACATTAACTAGGTACACAGAAGTTTGTCTAACCTAACCAAGGGAAACCACCCCGATGTGACCTAGGTTGACCTAGAAGAGAAAATCAAGGCTAGCCACGTTCAAAGGAACCAAGCTCGACTCTTTTACCCACCTTTCGCTGAAGACTGTCGAATGCAATCGTTTTCTATCAGTTCTAATCTTCATCTTGAGCTGATGCTCAAAGAATCGGATGAGGAAGACGGTTGCCTCGCAAGAATTCCTCCTTTTGCGTCGTCCAAATCACCATTCGGACCGTAGCTAGCAGCGTCTAGAAACACCATTCGTTTCACCCCGGAATACGGGGGCGACACATTGTCACACGCGTATGCGCGATCAATGGACACAAGTTCTCCGGGAGCGAGACGAACCGTCAGCTCGCCGACATGGTCCCATAAGGGGCGGACCCGGGGGCAATGTTAGAAGGCGTGCGAAGCCGTTTCTTCTAAACAAAGTCCACATCGTTCACAGTCTGGCAAATCCGCCAAGCCCCATATGAAAGCCTTGCCGTTGAGAGACAGCCAATTCCGAGCCAATCGCCAGCGAAAACTCAGGGTTACTGAGGTAATCCGCCGCTGGCGCCCGAGACGAGTAGGAGAGAAACTCTTCCTCCGACAAGCTGAGCGTATCACGTAGGGAATCCTTCGCGGGCCCCACCACCTATTTCCGATAGAAGACCTTCTTAGGCCGTGAAACGTCAGTGGACCGCGGAACAGCCAGCGACCGATTGGTGTTGTTTCATTGAACAAATTACTTACGTTGATTTTCTATATTCAGATAACGGAGAACATGTATAACAGGCTTGACTGTGCTGGTGTTGTTCAGATTGTTGATCATTCTAGATAACACGCTCTCTCCCAGAAACCGTAACTAAGTTCTGCTCAGCATAGTTGCAGTATAAAACACAGGTTGGCTCAGAGAGTGTTTTACAAACACAAATATGCCTGCACGGGAGTCTGCAATAGGGATTGGCTAGGGTATCCTCGAATACGAATGGCCAGCAATTATTTGTAATGACTTGTCATTTTTCAAGATGCTCTTCATTAGCATTTGTGGAAAAGAAATACGCTATATCAGACATGAAAACGTTATCGACGATCTCTTCAGACTGATGCTCATAGTTTTATATTAAACGACAATTAAGTAAAGCAGTGAAATCTTAACAACATTGGGTCAGCAGATGACGAGTTGTTAGAAGAAGGCGAGAAGAAAAGACTGTCAACTGCAAGAAGACTGAAAATGTGGCCATCAGCAAGAGAAAATAAACCCGAAATGCGAGTTACGAATTGGAGATAAAAACAAGAAGACGTTCGAATATATTGGATATTAACATACGATGGGACATGCTATTCCAACAAGATCCGAACACGCATTCGACTAACGAAAGAAGAATACCAAAAGCTGAACCTGGTTTTGAGAAATGGAAAAAAAAATTCGTTAGAAACAAAGAAAAGAGTGAGGATTGCTATGTGATATCCATCCTCTTACATGGCAGTTTAATGCTAGACAATCTCCCAACAGGTGAAGAAGAAAGCTAGAGGCAGAAAAAGGTGGTTCTACAGAAGGATACTGAGAATTCCATAGATGCAGAGAGTAGGCAACAAGGTATTCTATAAGAAAATGACAACAAAAAGAACTCCTATACTCAAAATCAGGAAAAGACAGCAGAAATTTCTTGGACACATAATTCGGAAAGGAGGTTTGGAAAACATAACACTCAAGGGACATACTGAGGTTAAAAGAGACAGATGAAGGCAACGAGTCAACCGATGAACTTATGTGCATGGATGGCAGGAACTGTTAAGAGCTGCATGAGATAGAAGGTTGTGGATATCCGGAAGAGACGAAATACATAGAAGAAGTCATTTTCTTCATTTCATGTGCTGTATCCATTTCCGACATTGGCCATGATGGCTTTCTACAACTTCCTCTTTTCTTATTGTTTGTATTGCATCTTCAACATTCTCTTCGTCTTTATATCAGCAATTTACACAAACTGTAGACATCTATCGCCGTATGTCAGTGCATCACGATGCCAAGGCTAGCAATCTAGGTCCGTATAAATTCACAATGAAAATGCAAGAGATTCAATTGATGTACTGTGGTCCGATGTCGCAGTGCAGGAGAAGATATCAAATCCAGCATTGTATGTATTGTAAAGGTGAGACAGAGAGAGAGAGAGAGAGAGAGAGACAGACAGACAGACAGACAGACAGACAGACAGACAGACAGAGAGAGGGGGTAGTTGAGACGATGAAGCGTAAGATCTTGTCTCTCTTGCAGTACTGAGAACTGCAACAAATCGGAGGGAAAGAAAGAAAATCAAATAGGAGATTGTTTTTCTTTTCGTTGATAATTCCCCAACTTATAGTTTAACAAGCTAATGTCCTCATCTCTTAGAGGGAAAAGGAACTTCTATAGAGATTATCCAAACGTAGATTAGATGTGGCACACGACATAAAGTATTACACCGCCTCGAGGGACCAGAGATTTCCCAAGTGTACCATAGATGTGGCACAAGGCCGAAAGAATGGGGCACCCAGTGAGGATCGAACCCACTACTCAGTCGTAATTGTTCTAGCAAGACAAGCTTGCTAACCATTACACAGCCTCGTGTTGCACAGATATTTTCCAGACGTAGCTTAGATGTGGCACAAGGCCGAAAGTATGGGGAACCCAGTGAGGATTGAACTCACTACTCAGGCGTAATCCTTGTAGCCAGATAAGCTTGCTAACCATCACACCACCTCAAGGTGCTCAAACAGCTATTATATCCATATGTACAAGGTTTAAGCGACGGTCGAACGTCTTAAGTCAAGCAATCCAGACGATCCATGTATCAAGTGACCCTATCACATCTCATAATACCGCATGGATGGTACTTCAAAAGCAGCTACTGTACCTGTATTACTTGCAACGAGGGCAGGGTTTTTCTGATCACCCACCACAGAACTTTGGCCGATGGCTTTATTGCACAAACTGATGATCCATTCTTTGTCATTTCAGTCTTGTTTACGGATGAGGCATCATTTGGAAAAGATGGAATAACAAATTTACGCAACCAACATTTGTGGGGAGATCGGAATTCCCATGCTACAATGTTTGTAAAAGTATATTTGATTGTATTTTGGATTGGACATTAACAGCGTTTACCGTAAAGTTTAAACTTATTAAGTAAAAAACGAAGGATTTTCTGACATATGCTTTGTCCTTGTTTTACTGTGACAAAACCGCCTTCAAATTTGTAAAAGTATTTTTGATACGCCTTGTATACGAGAAGTGAGGTCTACAGAAGTGACGTCTCCTGGGGTGATTGAATCAGTCAATGACCTCATTCAGTCTGACAGAAGGGTGAGAGTGTATGACATTGCAAGGACTTTGAGCTTATCTGTTGGGACAAACGCAGGGGTCATCTGTCAGAAGGAGTCATCTTGCATCATGACGACGCAAGGCCTCACACAGCAGCCCAAACGGTGCAGGCCATCAACGAGCTGGGCTGGGAACTGCTCCCTCATCAACCTTACAGCCCAGACCTTGCCCCTTCAGACTTTCACCTGTTTGGTCCCTTGAAAGCGTTCACGAGAGGCACGAAGTTTAAAAGTGACGATGAAGTCAAAAGTGTTGTGAGCGACTGGCTGAGACATCAGTCCAAAGATTTTTACGCTGAGGGAACACGGAAGCTTGTGCACAGATGGGAAAAGTGTGTTACAGTGCTGGGAGACTAAAGCTTCTATCTGTATTAGAAGTCCTTATACAGAAAAAATCACCTTATTTATTGAATGACCCTCGTATTATGAGCAGCAAACCAGTGGCAGTAGCATACAATGCATAAAAGAATGGTAGATTTATAAATCTGCAAGAAATATCCAGACAAGAAGAATTGTCCAGCAAGACACAGTGAAACATGGTTGCTAGCAGCTGACCTATCAATTGATTTAATTTAATTACTCCATTTCATATCAGTAGCAAACGCGAGTCCAACAAGGCGCAAAGTTTTGCTTTCCTGGAACTTAGCATCATCCATGCTGGTGGCAGGCACAGATCGTTGTTTGTGAGGATTAAATGAAAGCTGTTTTGTTTTGGAGTGATAAAATTTTAGAAACCAATTCTTGCGCCAGTTAACCACTGATAGGAGATCCTTTTCGCGAGATGTTGCCAGTTTTACTTTGTCAGAATTGCTACTAAGACAGAACTAAATACTTGCTTCATCTGAATAACTAACTAGTTGGTAATTGATGATAACGGGAATATTGTTGATGAAGGGCAGAAACAGCATAGGTCCGAGGATAGTGAGCTGCTTTAATGTAAAATGAACTAGAAGCGTGTCCAGTAAACACAGCCTTCATTGCACGAATTGTTAGGAACGAATGGATTAGGCCAAGTATGCGTCCAGAGACACCGGCGCCCTTGAGTTTGTGGAGAAGGCCTGCCGTTCTTATCTAAAGCTTGATAGACAAATTATATAATAAACGTAAAACACCTTTCCGTAATTATATAATATCTGTCCTATTTATATATAAAAGTCGGTTGTGTTTGGATTGTCTGCAGTTTATGGCTGGACATGAGTTACCATCATTGCACTGTCAGCACCAAGTGGCAGTGTCTCTGTAATGATATCGACGGATTTTGTTAAGATGTTTTACAAAGCAGGAACTTAAAAAAAGAACGAAAGCATGTAATAGACAGAAAAAAAACATATTCTGTTGCCGGTCAGTTGCAATTAATACGTTAGGTGCGTCAAATATATAATCATGAATATTTTGTTTGAAATACGCTGTTTCGTAAAATATAGATTTATATTTCCACTGAAAAATTTGCCGTAATCAACAAGCATAGTCTAAATCCATACTACAGTAGCACTTGTGAATAAATTATTATCCTAACCTAAGAGTTAACTTCTAGCTACTCACATTGTGTTCGACATTATGCTTGTGCCTCATTTGAAATAGTTTTATGTTTCAGGGTACCCCTTTATAAAAAAATTATTACGTACCATTATTAATATCTATCACTTTTATAGTTTTATGGTAGTTCACGTGGCAAACATAATAGATAGACAACGTTCATGCGTCCTGTTCTCGAGTGAGTCAGACACGAATCCACCGCGTACAGATCCTGTAAACTAACCAGTGGAGGCGGTTTCAAACTGACGCCAGACATCGCTAAATACATTCCCTATGATTATTATGTTTTTAAATAATTCCAGACTACCAGTGACTCTTTGGGTTATTGACGATTCAGGTTATAAAACATTGAAGTTGATTTCAACGTACCATTGAAATGAAAGTTAATTTTATTATGATTCATTTAAGTAATTCAATTCGGTCGTGTCATCATTGGTTTGGTTTACAAGTTCATGTTTAACGTTTTACTGATTGCTTACAACATTTAATAGGAATAGAATTTCCAGGATAAACTTGAACTTTAAATCAGATTAACTTGAAAATATGTTTTTAATATGCTCAAATATTTTTAAATCATATTCACTTGAAAATATTTTTTTAATGCAAAAAAAAAAATATATATATATATATATTTTTAAATCATATTGACTTGAAAATATATTTATTAAATAAGACAAATATATTTATAAATATTTAAAATCTTGTATTAAAATATGTTTTAAAATATTGTTCGCTTAAAGAAACCTGAATCTCTATCTATAAAAGTCAGGATGTTTTTGTATGTGTAACGAATGCACGGACGCAATTTTCGACAGATTTGCACCAAAATTGACATGCACATGCTCCAAGTTAGCGGGAAGGCCAAGACCGACGTTGCATTTCCCAACTACCATCAATAGTGGAAATAATCGATTTTTTCATGCTTCTACGGAAGTTTTCATGTAGTTTGTGGCCATTTTCTACTGGCCAGAGTGAGAGCCTATAGCTGGCTACCACGAATAGGCAGGAAGATTCTATTGGCCAGCGTGAGAGCCAACAGCTGACTGACACGAATGTTAACTAGCATGCTAGCATGCAAAAAACATCGATAGCTGTATTCGTCACAAGTGGGAAAAATTTAAATCTGTATGGCACATTACTCCAATTGGCTCATTCGCTTGCTTAAACTCAACGTTGATTCTGATTCCGCAGATCTGGGTTGGGTGTGAAAAAGTATTTGTTGTTAACATTCTTTTTTCATTCGGTTTTTCCAGTTACGAGTCCTTTTTTAAAGCTGATTGTTTTGTGTTCATTTTGTTTAGTTCTTTTTTCGTAACAGATTTAATGTTTAGTATAGAGCTTAGAAAAACATCGCAGTGTGAAATAGGCAAGAAGTAAGGCATGTAGCAACATAAGTACGGCAAAGGGCACTCCTTTAAAGGCAAGGAAGGGCAAAAATATTTTAAGTCAAGTGATAGTGATTGCTGTATGAGTCGTACGATTTTTGAATCAAGCACGGGCAACGCCGGGCCATGCTGCTAGTTATAAATAATTACTTTCCAAACGACTGGATAAAAGAGCAAAACGGAATCCCTTTGTGCCTGTCTTTAAAATAAAAATATTTTAATTAAAAGTTGTTTGAAAAAAGTTAAAATAAAATTGCTTACTTTATAAACAACTCGTATTTTAAAGTCTTATTCACTTAAATCAGATTAACTTAAATCATTATGCGCCGGACGGACAGACAGACCGACCACGCACGCACGCACGCACGCACGCACGCACGCAAAAACTTTTAGTATTATATAGATAGGTGAGAGGTTGAAGTCTTTATTATAATAACTAAGGATTTTCCTACAATATGTCGTACATGTATAAGAAAATTACAAATATTATATTAAACAAAAAATTTTCAAAAATATTTTCATAATTTCTCGCGAAACACCTAGCCACCACTTGCGGAAACCTAGAATTGAGAACCACTGTTTTAAAGAAAAGACCAGAATGCTGAACTGCTATGTAATTTTGGTCCCCTTATATGGCAGCGGATGCTGGACAGTTACTCCAAAGATGAAGTGACATAAGGCAACAGACAGGATATTCTACAGGAGGATGTTGAGAATACGATAGACACAACAGCTGAGCAACGAATAAACTAGAAGGAAAATGGAAAGAACAAGGACACTTATATTTCAGACCAGATTGATACGGTCAAAATTGTAGTTTAAATTCGAGAGACTGGCCTAAATTCCTTAGTAGGCGTTAATCCTGAGTGACAAAGAGTAGATGTTGTACTTGTCGTATTGTTGTCTCGTCGTCTTTCATACACTTCATATTGATATTCTCTTAAATCTCGTGGTCGCCGGTATTTTGCGTTAATTTGTCAGTATAAAACAATATTGCTTCCTCACGAGATTCTTTTTACGTACGGACGTCCATGAGGTAAGTTTTTTTTTTCAAACTACACCCCATCCCCGATATCATGATCACATCTCATGTTACATAGTCATCCATTCATCTGGGCGGGTGTCGCTCTCTTTGCGAGAAATTCTCATACGGCTCAGCCCCAAACACTGCTGTGTTTGGGGCTGAGCCGTATGAGAATTTCTTCCATTATCTCCATCATTCGCAGAATCCTCCGGAATCACTCTAAGGTCAAGAACATGTCTTGGCATACCATCCACCTCAACATTTTTGCGCGACTGCGCCCCAGTAACCGTTCCTCTTGTACATTTTGTCGTGCAGCGGGCTCCGGTTGGCTTGACCCAAACCTCCTCTCCAATCAGTATAGATTCAGGCCCGTCAGAGTGTGTTAAACATGATCTGACTCTAGTATGTCTCCATTGGTATGTGTAAATTGCTCTGTGCGGCACAGTGTCTTCACGTTGGCCAGATTAGAGATTTCAAACTACAAAAATTTCTTGGTTATATTATGAAGAAAAACGGCTCGGTGTATTTGCCACTCACGAGACATAGGGAAGACCGACAGGTAGAAACATAAACATAGCTAACGACTAAAACAAATGAGAGAACAGGGGTTGGGAAGGATCGTAGGGAGACAAATATTGTTTTGAGATCCAATGGGCAGCACTATTGTGGATAGACGCGATTGCTGACTATCTACAAAAACATAGCCCATAAAAAGAAGGAATATTGGTCTGAAAGGATGCATTATACACTTTTATATACTTTAAGCGGACAACTAAACAGAAATAAAAACAGAAACAAACAAAACAAAAATAAAAGAAATGTAGATAAGATGAATGTTCGAAATTGTAAACAATTGGATTAAAATTATTCAGTGTATCTAAATAGGAAAATTAAATTATCCATTTCCAAATAACTTACAATAATAATAATAATAATAATAATAATAATAATAATAATAAACAATGAGAAATATAATATAATATAATTTTCTTGCTAATCGATAATTGATTATCCTAAACAATTTTTGTCTATATTTTGTCTTAAAATACGTGCTTATCTCCAAAAAGCAGTCAACCAGAGAATAAACAAGTCTCCACAATATATATATATACAGTAGCGGCCATAATAAAAGGAACGGAAACAACAAAGACATAAATATGTGTATTACTTTAAAAGTAATGCATGATTAGCAATGAAATGTCTTTGTTGTTTCCGTTCCTTATATTATGGCCTCTACTGTATATATATATATATATATATATATATATATATATATATATATATATATATATATATATATATATATATATATATATATATATATTTTGAACGATAAAAATTATTAGAAAAATCAATTAAAATCTTCAGACACACTGGGTTGTAGATTAATATTCTTATGCTTTTATTATTATTATTTCATTTATATTCCTCGACTAGTTTCGACCAACATGGCCATCATCGGGAGAGAAAAAAATGTCTCTGCTTGCTATAGCAGTAAACTACAGAAATGAATGTCTTGTTGAAGAAAACGAACGTTTGTCTGTAGTTTTCATTTGTTTTTTTATTGTTTATTTTTTTTTTTTTTTTTTTTTTTTTTTTTTTATCTTTTTAACATTCCTTGTGTTGGTCAAACAGTCTCTTTTAAGTTGTCATTTGAGATAAGAGCTATATTCCCTTTTTTTTGGTCAGTTCAGTAGTTTATTTGTGTTTGGGGAGGGGATGGTAAGTGTGTTTGTGTGTGTGTGTTTGTGTGTGTGTGTTTGTGTTATTTAGTTTAGTGTGTGTGTTATTTAGTTGTTTAGTCTCTGGTAAGTGTGTGTGTGTGTGTGTGTGCGTGTTATTTGGTTTTTAAGGGAGTGAGTGAGTATATGTGTTAGCTTGTATATTGCTGTGGGTGTGTGTTATCATTTGGCTCATTAGGAAAGTGAGTGAGTATGTTGTGTGTGGGTGTGTGTATAGGTGTGAGGCCTCAACACCTCCGTAAGCCTGTCTTTTTTCTATGGGTATGGAATGTGGGTAGGTTTTGATTTGTAGGGTTATGTGTTGCTACTATCTATATTGTTTAATTTATGATTTAACCCGGCTGGAAACAGGGTTTGTAGACGTCGTATCCACTTATTTTCATGGAACTCTAAAATTCTTCTAGTGTTATCTGCTTTGGGCTTTTCTATTCTCTCAATTATGGTGAATTTGGCATGGGTTTTGAAATTGTGTTTTTCTATGCGGAAATGTTGTTCTACAGGTAATAATTTTTCATGGGGAGTCGACTTAATTCGATTGCGGTAATTATTGATTCTGTAGTGAAAGGGCCATTCAGATTTTCCTACATATTGTTTCTGGCATAGTGTGCATTCTAGGAGGTAAATTACGTTATGACTTCTACAGTTAGAGTCGTGATAGATTTTGTAAGTAGATTTAGTGACTGAGCTAGTGAATGAATTCGTGTGTGTGACGTGATTGCAACATAAACTTCTTTTGTTTTTACATGGTTGGGAAAATCCTGTTGTTTTTGTTGTTAGTTTATCACGGATTACTTTGTCCCCTAAAATGCGGTTACTACCTATGATTTCTTTTAGGTTCTTAGGTCGACGATATGCTAGAAGGCCGGGTTCCTTAAATAGTTTTTTTAGGTCTGGTTTGAGATGTAGTATTTCCCAGCGACTTTTGATTATTTGGGATAGTGGAGGCAGAGTGGGGTTGAAAGTGGTTACTAGAGGAATGCGGCTAGATTTAGTTTTAATCTTGTATATTAGGGTGTTTTCTCTAGGTGTGGAAATTGCTTTATTTATTTGTTCCCTGATTAGGTGTTGTTTATAGCCACGTGTTGTGAATTGATGCTCCAGATTTTCAATGTGTTTGTTTAATTCTTCATTGTGGGAACATATCCTTCTGAGTCTAAGTGCTTGTGAATAGGGAAGGTTCTCTTTGAGGTGTTTAGGGTGGGTAGACTTAAAGTGTAGATAGTTGTGGGTGTCGGTGATTTTAGTGTGTAGTGTCGTTTGCAGTTTCCTGTTTTCATCTATGTAAATGTGAGTGTCTAAAAATGTTACTGATGTTTTGGATTTTTCGTAGTCAAATTTAATTGAGTCGTGTACCGTGTTTAGGGTCAAGAGAAATTGGGTGAGTTTGTCATTACTGCCCGTGTATATAAAGAATATGTCATCGATATATCTTGCGTAGAA
>OZ038478.1:24241286-24266286 GCA_964036315.1 Acanthosepion esculentum
CTCCGATTTTCAGATTTTGATCTTCGGGGTCAGATGTAAGACATAATTAGAAAGTCGATTTTGATTGGCTGAACTTGCGTGGGGATGATAGATAGATTTTCTTTTTTTCTGTGAGTTGTTTCTTACCCGGCAAGAGATGTAGACGTGTTCTCGTTCGTGTACGAAACGGCTACCCAGTGACGGGGGAGACTCCCACTGAATAGTCAGATAAATTAGATGTCGACGTGGTTAACGAAGATAGATAATTTAAAATTCTCTGTCTTGAAGTCTTTCATTGCCGAAATAATCGGCGATCTCCGGCCAAGACGAAAAGCCGAGCTGAGATCATTCACTACTGTCTCGTGTCCACAAGGTCTGGTTCTCGGGAAGAAGTTTTATGAGTATGACTTCCTTCTTATCAATGGAATACGAAGGGAAGTAGAACGATTCGATCTTGGCTACGCGGCACCGTGGGTCCTATTTCGACTGGCTTTAACCCATGGAAGTAACGAATGTAGCTCATCTGAACAGTTGCTACGGATGTAGAAATAGGTTAGCGATTGGCTAGCAACTTTAATCTGTCGGAATGTTTTCGGGTTGAAAACAATTCAGTGCCCACAAGGTCGTGTATACGCTTTTGAACTCTTTCAAGATTGGGGTTCTGTAGCGCCAACCCAATTATGGCTGCCACACTCCATTTTCGGCCTAATTTTATTGATTGTTTTAATAAAGTATGAAAGAAAGTGGCAGGTACTTTCGGGAGCGGTCCCAGAATCCGACCATTTTTCATCCATGGAGCGTGAATATGATTTATTTCAGGTGTGGAGTGAGCTTGAGTGACAATGTACATGGTAGGTAAAGAAATACAACTCGAAAAATCTAAAAGCAACACAAGACGTTTAAAAAAGCTCTCATCTAAATAGCCGAAACTTGCTGTTAATAATACACGTCGGGAAAACATGCGTAGGGATATATATATATATATATATATATATATATATATATATATATATATATATATGGTACAGGTAATTGATCCGTTGATATATAAGTGAAGGAAAAGGGTTTGAATCCTCGAATACATTGCAAAATTCTAGGTTTCACGAACACTCCCAATATTTTTAGGGATAGGTGCAAGCTACGAGGGTCATTCAATAAATAAGTTGAATTTTTCGATATAAGGACTTCTAATACAGATAGAAGCTTACTCTTTTTTATTTTATTTTTTGTTTTACTTCTTTTTCACATGGATTTAATTTCTTTTGCAGATTAAAAACAAACTTTGAGAGTTTTGGCAATTAACAAAGATGGCCGACCAAGAAGCATGCTCCAGGATTGAACAGCGGTCAGTTATCAAGTTTTTGGTTGCTGAAGGGTGCAAACCAGTTGAAATTCATAGGAGAATGTCAACTGTGTATGATGCCATATGTTTCAGCCAAAAAATGTTTACAAGTGGGCTAAATTGTTTAAAGAAGGACGGAGCAGTGTTGAGGATGAAGACAGGCCAGGGAGGCCTACAGAAGTGAGGTCTCCTGAGGTGATCGAATCAGTCAATGACCTCATTCAGTCTGACAGAAGGGTGACAGTGGATGACATTGCAAGGACTTTGAGCTTATCTGTTGGGACAAACGCAGGAGTCATCAGTCAGAAGGAGTCATCTTGCATCATGACAACGCAAGGCCTCACACAGCAGTCCAAACGGTGCAGAACATCAACGAGCTGGCCTGGGAACTGCTCCCTCATCCCCCTTACAGCCCAGACCTTGCCCCTTCAGACTTTCACCTGTTTGGTCCCTTGAAAGCGTTCACGAGAGGCACAAAGTTTAAAAGTGACGATGAAGTCAAAAGTGTTGTGAGCGGCTGCCTGAGACATCAATCCAAAGGGAATACGGAAGCTTTTGCACAGATGGGAAAAGTGTGTGACAGTGCTGGGAGACTACGTTGAAAAAAAAAAAGAAAAAAAGTAAGCTTCTATCTGTATTAGAAGTCCTTATACCGAAAAATTCACCTTATTTATTGAATGACCCTCGTATGTTTAGAAGAAAAATCAAGATAATAAAATATAAAGATCAATGCAAACTATTAAATCAACATAGAGAACTAATCATGGCAAGTAGACATAGAAATTGATTCAAAATGACATAATAATACATGTGTATATATGTGGGGTGTATGTGAGTGTATAGTAGCATATATGTATGGATATGTAAATGTACATATATGTATGTATGAAGATGTGTACCCATATAAGTGTGTTGGACAGCATAATTTATTCCATCGGGTGCTCTGTTATTACCCACAATTTATAACTGTATCATTCAACTACCTTACATTAATCTTAACGGGTTTAATTTTAAACCCCCTATCGCTTTTTAATTAAAATTGCACACCTGTAGTAAAAACAAAAAAACTATTTATTATGAATCTCAGAAATACATAATTGGGAATCGTATAAGAAACGCCAGGTAGTAGGAACCGTATTTAACTACAAAAAACGAAAGGCTCTCGCCATAAATAAACTCCAGCTTCAGACCGCTTCCCCCGGAATAAGATATCTTACGCCCTCCACCAGTCACAAACCCATTCCCATTAACAAGGCATCTACCAGAGGAGGACTGACATTGAATATAAATTTAAAACAATGATCCCAGATAGACACTTAGGGGCTGATGATACTCGCGTACAAAACGGCTTGAAATGTTGAGGTAATTTTTGTTTTTTGATGTAATATCTATCTATTTCTCTCTCTCTCTCTCTCTCTCTCTATATATATATATATATATATATATATATAAAAATGGTCGAAGTGTTTTCAATCTCCCAAAAACACTATTCGAGATTTGATACTTATATTAGATAGGCAGGCCACCCCCCCAATACTTATCTAATGAAGATATATAGATAACAAACACTTTTAAAATGATACCTTCAATATCCTTATTATTTCATCCACAATACTAAACAAACAGAATGCAAAACCGCAAAAGGGTAACATTATTAACATACATAATACTAACTACTAACTCCATACTATCCACTATCCAAAACAATCTATACAATCTAAACAAAATCAAAATTATTACCACAACATCCACAACTATTATGGGAAATTATCAGATTCAAAAATGCCCATAACAATAATAATTAACAAGGAGGTTTATATAGAATGAATTGCCAGAATTCCTCACAATAGAAATGGCAAAATTTGCAGAATTTTAAAAACGTATCTATGAACACAAAAGGGAGCTTATATACAACAATTTACCAAATGCATTAGTTATACATAGAAATAAATTCAACCACAACTTTGATGTAAAGAATAACAGACTTATCAAAAGAGAAAGTTACTTACTACCGAATCTTATGTAAATTTAAATCTGTGCTCTGGAATTTGTCCTATATCTCTATTTCTGAAATAATTATTACTTTCTCAAGGCAACATACATGACTACGAAAATGTTAAGAAATCAATAGAAAACGTTAAAATCCATAACCTCACATAACCAAATTAATTAAAACACTAATTTGCATAAAAAACGCTTTACAAAATTACGAAAACAGTATTTACTTGCATTTATTTGACATTGATTTAGGATATTACTTATCCTTCATAACTTGCCTGACTTTTTAGGTAGCCTAATAAATATTTATGAGCGTTGCTATACCTAAAATATTTGAGACACCAATACCACTTTTGCTCATGAATATATATAATATCAAAAAAGAAAATCCTCGCATTTGCCTTGATAAAGTAACTCAGAGGACCAAACGCATCGGCTAAGATAAGTCTTCCTTTGTCTCTATACATTTTAATCTTTTTATAGATATACTCTATCTGAAATTCATATATATATATATATATATATATATATATATATATATATATATATATATATATATATATATATATAGTGGGAGAAACAAATATTAGTATAGATAAAATTTTTAAATTTTAATTCATTGTATTCTGCGCTAGGGAGTAAATATACTTTTCATCTAATTAAATGTGCACAGATGCATAATAACTAAATATGTATAGAAAACAGAAAACAATTGATTTAAAAGTAATAAATCACATTTATCCATTTTAATGGGTGAAAGAATAACGTGCAATACAAAAAATAATAGATAATCTTCATTTAATACTTTGTTGAATAACCAATATTCACTTATACAGCAACGAACATCTTGTAGTTCAACATTAATGATTTTGGAATTTTAGTTAAGAAATTGTATGTGTACGAACATCTGTTTCCCAACTCTGAATATATATATATATATATATATATATATATATATATATATATATATATATATATATATATATATATATATATATATATATATATATAGCAGTAGGTATGTACAAGTCATCTTTTGTTGAAATAATATCTTTTAGAGGATGCTGTTATCAATTAGCGTTAAAAATAAAATAAAATTAAAAACGTTAAAAATTTCCTTTACTCTCTGCCGTGCGACGAAAGAATAGAGGTAGACTATCTGATTGAGGCCAAAACGATCGGGTTTCGATCCCGGCTTAAAGCAATTGGACGTCTAGCCACACTGAAAAGCTTCAAAACTATATATATATATATATATAGATAGATCGGAGACGTCGTGGATAGCGGCCCGGACTGAGGAATCGGAAAGCCGAGGTCGAATCCATTACATTGTCTTACGCGCTCATACCCTTAGGAAAGGTATTAATCTTCTTCTCCCTCCAGCTATGAGTAAATAGCAAGACAGACTGGGATCTAGAGCCTTGTATTGTCACTGGTTTAGGAAGGATCTTAGTTTCCTGCTGATGAGCTTCGTCTTCTGATTTTTTCATGGCAAAAATGAAATCGAAATTTATATTAACTCTAAAACTAAGATTTTTTTTAAATTGTCGTTCATACCAATTTGTCTTGTCCACAGAACTGATCTGGGAATTTAAGTCTATTGTCGACATGGAAAGAAAGAAATTCTTAGTATAAAGGAAATTTACATTAACCAGAAACCAGGCGTGTCTCTCTTTTTTTTAAAATTTGGATTTGTAATGTAACTATGACAACAAAAACATTTCGATTTCATTTTTGCCCTGAAAAAGTCGAAAGATGAAATGCGTTGACAAAAAACTAAGATGTTTTCCAATTCTCATCATATATATATATATATATATATATATATATATATATATATATATATATATATATATATATACATATATATATATATATATATATATATATATATATATATATATATATATATTATCAGATAAATCACTAATATATATGTACATTTTTACAATATACAACGGATTACTTTTATATATATACATATAGACGCATAGAACGCCCCATTCACATACAGACAGATTTATACATACGCAATCACATACACTCTCACACCTATATATATATATATATATATATATATATATATATATGTATATATGAATACACACATACACACATATATATATATATATATATATATGTATATATGAATACACACACATACACACACACACACATATATATATATATATATATATATATATATATATATATATATATATATATATATATATATATATATATATACACCAAGTTCTAAATAAATACAGAAGCGAACTCACATATAAAATGGATAGTTTTGTTTCATAAAACGCTATGCATAGCTTCCGTCTGCAACAAACAATTTCTATATTATTAATAAAATCTGCCTATAGAAATTACTAGCCTTCATAAATCTTCGAAACTTTTTCGTTTATTCTTATGTTTTGTCCAGGAAGTGTCTTGCTAACAATGCAACAACCTTTCGGTTGCCTCTTGCAAGACTGGCTGCGGGACATCTAATCTCATCAGTTAAAAACTGGACGACAAATAGAGTTGTAGTACGTAAGCTCTTAGCTTTCCCTTTTGTTAACAGGTTCAGCGCTTACGATCTTTAATTAACGACATCGCCATTTTATCAGTAAAACGCAAAAAAAAAACAAAATAAATGAATCAAATAGTGCTGAAGTTTTTAATATTAGTAATAAATGTGCCATATCTTTAATCATTTCACTCCAAGCAAGGCAATAAATTCACTAAGACGCAAGAGGTTACCGAGTGTTAGGGAATATTAAAAAATACCATTAAATACAATAAACAAGCAAGAAATAAGAAAAAAGTATATAGCGACTGACATTGCATTTAATTTTTTTAGAGTAAAGGTTGAGTGGAAAACAATAAACCAGACGATAATTCCACAAGCTAGAAACACTTTGTATCTGTCTATATTTCTGAGATAAGGTATTATGTACACAATTTACATTATTCGGTCTAGTGTCCTCATATTTTTGCTTAAAAAGTGGTGCCGTCATGAATTTTTTGTGATATCTGTGGATGGTGGCGACGTCTCCTCATACTAAGGCTACCAGGTTGGCACTTTTCTGGTTGCTGTTCCCGACTGGTAGTTAGGAGCCCAGACACTTGCGTAGCGTCTTAACAGACTGCTCTTATCAACAGTCACATAATATCTGGGTCCTTGCAGTACTATGTCGCACATGAAAGGGTGTTCCTGCAAGCTCCTCTGTTGGTCAACCTGAGGCCACAGTATGTTGCAGATCATGCGGAGCACCAGAGAAAGTATGTCAGCGTAGGGTCGAAAAGGGATATTAAAGAGAAAAAGGGCTCTTAGAGTTACACGGAAACCGAAGTAGGGAATAGTCATGATCATCCCCGTCATGAAAGGGACATGACTCATAAAGAAGAACTATTGATTCTAATCTCCATTGGGAATGACTGCAAAAACTTCTACATCCAAAAACTTTATAGAGAAACCGGATATATGCATGCTGGGTTTTCTACCTAGAAAATAAGATAGACCACTTCTCGCTCACATGCGGTATATTCTTTTTATTTCTTGTCTTGACCTCAGGACGCTAAAAAAGGCGCTTATCTCTTAACTTTTAAATATAATTTTTTTCTCCGACTTCGGAGTTTCTTGGTAACATTTCTGTTCTTCAAGGGGTTCGGTTTTTAAATTCCAAATTTCCCACAATTTTTCGGTCACTTTGTATTGAGGGGTTTTCACTTTTTACACAAATGAACTCACCCGATGTATACATATACTTCTACCAGTGAATATCCGGACAGTCTGTAATCGAGGTGACGGCGACGTCTTCTCGGTTAGACGGTCGAACCCTCTGACTCTGAGCAGAGGGGAACCCGGACGAGGCTCCGCCGAAGGGCAGAGTCTCGTTCGGGGAGGTTGACCAACCCGATCCCGTTTATTCGGGATCTGCGGGCATTTTTGGCCGAGCCTACGAGCTCGGGAATACCCCACTTTCAACCCGGCCTTGTGCCACATCTATCCGTCGTGGGGGAACAGTAAATACTGTCTGTAATAGAGGAGGGTAGCACAAGAATCAGAGTTAGCGAGCACGTAGACTCAGTAAGGAGTCATACCGCGATACTTCAATACCAAGACTGTATATATATTAGTGCTACTAACCCGCATTCCTGGATCTACTAACCCGTATTACCAGTTTGTATTATTACATTAATACATTTATTTTCCTCATCCATTCCTGGCGTTTGTTATTCATTGATATCGGATTTCATCCCGGAATCCAAATCTCTTTGGCAGTTGTCTAGAGAAGAATATAATCTTTTATGGCGACTGCTCCAATCTTGGTGGGAATGACTAGAGAAAACTTCCCCTCCACTTTTACAGACAAAAGCGCACAAATGCATGCTGGGATTTTTTCTTAATTGATAAAATAGGCCGGTCATCAGTTTGGCATGACTCTGTCTCGATCTGCTATATCCAGATATCAGAACGCAACGTTCGCTTGTCCGAATTTGCTTTTGTGTGTCGATACCAATTCATTGGTTGTTAACTTTTTGTTTATTACTGCTAATTTGCTTTTAATATATTGTTTGCTTGTTAGCTTGATACTATTTCATTTTTTGCCTTGTTCTTTTCAAACTGATGAAGTATCTTTTCTGTTTCCTCGAAGCTTCGCAATGCTACTTTAAATTCACTAAACAATAGTAACTTGTCTTTCTGAGTGATAATAGTTGTAGATAGATTGAAATCGACCGGAAGGCCTTTTGGGACCATCGTGATTAATAAACAATCGTCCAAAATGTCCCCAGAAATTAGCCGATATTTTGGCTCTAATAATATAATCAGTAATGGTTTCCGTACTAATTTTGCGTAGGGATGTTAATTCCGTATACTTTCTTTTCTTTTTATCTGCCGTGTCCTTTCAGGACGTAGACGATCATAGCCCTCCACTTCCCCCGACCCCTTGTGACTCTCAACAGGTTTTGTGTTTCTGCCAACTCCCCCAAACCAAGCTCCGCCAGCCACTTGCCCAAGCCCGCCACGTATGTCATGTGCTGCTTTCCCCCGTTTTTTTTCCCTCTCTACGTCCCGTGAGTATCAGATTCTCCAGGCCCTCCTTTCTCATTACGTGTCCCAGATGCCTCTTGCTTATGTTAAGCATAAGGGTCCTCCTTGTTTTCACCCTCTCCAAGACCTCATCATCGCTCATATGCTCGGTTCATTTTATCCTCAGCGTCCCTTTGTAAAGCCACATCTCCGCCGCCTCGAGTCTCTTCTTTATTCTTGAGGATACCGTCCAACATTCGCTGCCGTATCGGAGGACAGATGTCACGTAGCAGTTCGGTACTCTTTTCTTAGTCACCCTAGAAATCTTCCTGTCTCGCAGTACTCTGCCCAGCTTCCGGAATGCATCCTTGGCCATGACCATCCGTCTTCGGATCTCAGCGTCGCACCTACCGTCCTGTGTCAGAACACTTCCCAGATACTTCCACGCCTTCTTGATTTTAGTGTCCCCGACCGGCAAATCGTATTTCGGGCTTATCATTTTACTGATGATCATGCATTTTGTGTTCTTGTAGTTTATGCTTAGTCCTTTCTTCTCGCTCTCCCTCGCTACAGAATGTAGAGAAGAAAGTAGTAGTAGTTTCTTTTTTTGTGTCTGCTATCAGTACCGCGTGATCTGCGTATCTTATGTTGGTAAGGTATGAGCTCTCTCAAAATTTTGAGTACTCCCCCCCCATCGTCAGGGGCTTCTCTCATAATAAGAGAAAAACTTCGAATATCGAGAAATTAAATAATTTCGGCAAACGCGTTTGCATTCTTTTCACGGTAGGCTTCGTCATTGGGATTGTCAAATGTGGTCAAAGTTATTTCGTGTAATTTTTTGAACCGCCTACAATCCAAAGATATTTCCCATAGCTCATATTTTGATTCGTCACCGTTAAAGCAGAGTCTATTCCTGGGCTCATAATCGGATGAATTAAAAGCCTTTGTCAAAATGCAAGATAACTAACGCAACTGTCCAACGAACAGAATTAATAAAGTTTAAAATAAAAAGAAAATAGGGAAAAAATGAAATAGTATAAAGCAAACAATATACGCAAAGCAAGTTAACAGGTAAGAATGCAAAAGAGTTCACAAACTATGAATTGCTGTTTGCATAAAAAAGCAAGTTCAGACAAGACAGATCTGTCTAGTAGATAAGGCAGATCTGAACTAGGCCATGTCAAAACGCAATCTGTCCTATTTTATTGGCTAAGAAAAATATCCCAGCATGCATTTTATGGACTTTTACCCAAAAAAGGGGAAAAGGTTCTGCAGTTAGCAATCACATGCGTAGTGTGTAAACCCCCACTTGTGGGGTTTGTAACACATTATTTATCATCTCTCAGTTGCGTCTCTGTCTTTGGGCAGAGTGCACTCAGGGGCGACTCCGTCAAAGGACAGAGTCGCAACTGAGGAAAATTATACTGAGAGGTGCCCAGCCCTGGGGAACAGCTGCCCGAGGCCGGGCCTTCTCATTGCACCAGAGAGAGGGATCGGTGCTTGCACAGAGGCAAGCGCAACGGACGGCTGCGGGGGCTGCGGGCAATTTTTGTTCCTGGCCCGTGTGTACGCGCTCGATCCCCAACATTAAAAAAAAGACCTTGTGTCACAACTCGTCTTAGTGGGGAGACAGAGTAAATACCTAGTAATCACATTCTTAGCAGCGCAACAATCGACAAGTGATCCGTTTTTGTTGGAAACGGTATCTAGTTCAACTGAAAACATAAATAAATAGTCCTCATCTGAAACATGTTTCACTTTTTTTTTTTACGAAATCAGCTTGCTTTTTGTTTCTATATTCGATTCTCTGATATCCAGTTTGCGAAAAGCATGGCAGCTAGCATTTTTTATTTGGTGCATTTTGAGGAGTGATTATTTGCTGGGAAATTACGCAATTTCTTCCTGCAATCAGGACTTTTATGTTCGAGTTTACCACAAGTGAAACAAGTAGGCACTTAATTTGTGGTTTTGGTCTTAGCATTTAGAATGACATTACGGTATTTTCACTTTTATTCTCATGAATCACAGTTTGATTTTGTCGACAATTTTCGCGCCTTCCCCAATATCTTATGGGTTTGTATGGATGATTCGTTAAAATGCAGTCTTTGTTAATTCTGTTCTCAGCTTTATTTTGCATTTGATATTTGATAATGGCTACTCACTCCACAAAGGGAGATATATATTATTTTCATATTATTGTGGGAACCTAACATACCTACAAATGTACTCTTCCACACTTATATAATGTGGCTCCCAATTTCTAGTAAGGAGGAAGTCACCAAGTGTGACTCCTATCGAACTCTCTGCTTTGGCAGAGAGGAACTCGGACGAAGCTTTGCCGCAGGGCAAAGTTTCGTCCGGGGAGGTAGACAGTCCCTGAACCCGTTTATACGGGTTCTAATGGGCATATTTTTGGCCGAGCCTACGGGCTCGAAAAGCCCACATTAAACCGGCCTTGTGCCATATACGACCCATGTGGGGGGTTGTTAAATATCGGAAGTCACCAAGTGTGACTCCTATCGAATTCTCTGCTTTGGCAGAGAGGAACTCGGACGAGGCTTTGCCGTAGGGCAAAATGTCGTCCGGGGAGGTAGACAGTCCCTGAATCCGTTTATACGGGTTCTAATGGGCATATTTTTGGAGCCCACATTAAACCGGCCTTGTTCCATATACGACCCATGTGGGGGGGGGGGTTGTTAAATATCGGAAGTCACCAGGTTTTACTCATCGCTAGGGATCAACCGATATTTTCCGAAATTATCTATCAGATTCTGTAGTAAAGCTCCACATCATCCAGTCTCTAGTTACAGCTTCTAATCAATAACAGCAAGAGGCAATCAGCCGTGACGAAGCAAGCTTGAAACAATTTAGATGATATGCTTCGTTGTAAAACATGTACGCGCACGTCACATTGCTGTTCGATAGGGCATGGATTTGAGACTGATTGCAACCACATAATTCTGCTAAGAATATCAAGTGTGTCTCAGACAGACTCATACCGCGCTGGACGTCTTAACAGTTTTCGCTCGATAGGGATATAGAAATGTATCAGTAAAGATTGGGGCCAAGTCGGGTGGTACACAAACGCATAGCGCATGATTCTTGCATCTCTTCAGAACATTAAGAAATGTTCGGCTTCCGGAATCTAAATTCGAGCGTGTTGGCAACAGATTCATCATGCTGATGTGCCATCAGGTAGAAGAGGAAAGACGAATATGACGTGATGTGAGAATATATATATATATATATATATATATATATATATATATATATATATATATATATATATATGTGTTAACTTAAAAAATAAGTTATTCCAAAATTCACTTGAGGATGAAACATAACTAATGATTTTAATTTAATTATATAATTGAATTTGATGATTTAGTTTCCTTTATTGAAACATGGTAATTCCTGTGTAGCGATGAAACCATATTTTTAAATCAGTTAATTTATAACATATATATATATATATATATATATATATATATATATATATATATATATATATATATATATATGAATGAGAGGAAACACTGTTTTTAGCCTCTGCCGCTTTTTATTCATTTTGTTCCTTTACAATACACTCTATCTGAAAATAATTTATATATATATATATATATATATATATATATATATATATATATATATATATATATTTATGTGTGTGTGTGTGGTGAATGTTTAGAATGAAAGGATTAAAAGTAAAAGCAAACGAAAGAAAGAAAGAAAGAAAGAAAGAAAGAAAGAAAGAAAGAAAATTTGCTGGGAAGGGAAATTAAATGCTAAAGTGAAGGAGAACAAGAATAAGAACAACAATAAAAAAAGTGTAAAGAAAGAAAGAAAGAAAGAAAGCGACATAGAAAGCCGATGAAGAAAAATGGGGAAATATTTAGCGAAATAATTATAAGGGAATGGAAGAAAACACAAAGTAGAAGAGAAAGAAGGTCTGAAGAAAGAAAATGAAGAAGCAAAAGAAATGATTAAGAGAGAATTATGAAGAAGACAATGATGAAAAACACGTAGTGATAAAGAAAACAGTTGTTGTAGAAGAAAAAAATAATGAATACAAAAGAAGAAGAAAAGAAGAGGAAAAACAAGAAAAGAAGAAGAGGAAAAGGAGAAGAGAAGAAAAAGACGAAGAAAATATATTAGAAGTATTAGAAGTTGTAGACGAAGAAGTAGAAGAAGAAAAGAAGTAATAGAAAAAGTAGTAGAAGTATTAGAACAAGAAGAAAAAGAAGAATTAGAATAAAAAAGAAGAAATATTAGAAAAAGTAGTAGTAGTAGTAGTAGTAGTAGTAGAAGAAGAAGAAGAAGAAGAAGAAGAAGAAGGAGAAGAAGAAGAAGAAGAAGAAGAAGGAGAAGAAGAATTACTGAACCAAGAACCTAGAGAAGTAAAGAAGACATAATAATAAATAAATAAATAAATAAATAAATAATTAGGTATTTAAAAAATTAAAAAAGTATGAAAATATAATATTTGAAATATATCACTTGCATTATTTACAGTATTCGGACTATTATTCTCATCTTCATTGCCATCTTCACGTTTCGGTCGTTATACGCTATGGCCTTCTTTTGGTGATTGGCATTTCGAAACAACCCTTTATTTAACTTCACCGGGGTAGACTGTTCTAGTTCCAAGTGCCATATCTCTTCCGGATATCAACTCAACTCTCCAAATTTTGTTCACCATTCCTGCAGCCTAATATCGAACTAACAACTCTTTGAGTCTACTCACTGTATCTAACCAACGCCTTTATCCACTGGGCCATGTGTCCTTAAGAACAATCAACCCTGGTGGACGAAATAATGGGTTCGATTAGAAATTCAAAACACCGGAAGAAGGCCGGAGCGTACACCGATCGAAACGTTGTGAATATAGCAATGAAGATGAGGATAACAGTCTGAATAATGTAAATAATGTAATCGTAATACCTCATCTCAGAGATATAGAGAGGCTTAAAGTACATATTTGAATATATATATATATATATATATATATATATATATATATATATATATATATGTGTGTGTGTGCGTGTGTCTATATATATATATATGTGTGTCTGTGTGTATATATATATATATATATATATATAATTTAGGTGTTATAGAAATAGTAAAGGAAGAGAATCAGAATAAATAGGATATGAGAAGAAAACTGTAATGTTGTTGTTCCTGATGAAGACAACACGTATTTATCGTTAGATTTTAATTCAATCCAATACTTCTTTTGAGTCAGCCAATTTATCAGCTCGTTAAAATTAGGATTTGGTTATTTCTGAAGGACACATAGTACGAAGTATAGTTTATCGTGATCTGGTGTGAAACACATACTACAAACCAAAATTAGAGGGAAAAATATTTGAAAGAGCGACAGAAAGAGAGAAAGAGAGAGAGAAAGAGAGAGAAAGAGAGAGAGAGAGAAGATAGAAAAGGCAATAAAAAAACAGAAAGAAGGATTTACTACGTCATCTTACATAAATTCGAATGTCAGTGAGTCATTGTGTCACACTTGTTCAACCTTACTCCTAGAGGCCGTAGCGCAGCATATCATACAATTTTGGAATCAGGCGTCGCAGAAAGTCACGTAAAATAATTCGAGAAGCAATCACAGTAATAAAAACTTGGGAATACCAAATTTCAGGATTGCGGGTTCGAATCCAGCCCAGAATGTTTTTATTTTGCTTACACTCCGTAATCCGCAATCCTGAAATTTGGTATTCCCAAGTTTTTATTACTGCGATTGCTTCTGAAATTTTTTTACGTGACTTTCTGCGACGCATTTTATTTTGTACGATAACGATTCTCATAACTTGGAAATAAATTTGGGAATAAGCGAAAGTAATTTCGAAACCCAGCGTAAGTTAATCATGAAATCAAAATAATTGTTTGTACAGAAAGTTAGCACCTACGTACATCAACTTCTCTTTAAAATAAATGGCGGCAGAAGAATTATCGTTGGACTCTTAAAAGGTAAGCTTAAATAAATATATAAATCAGCCATACGCCCTTGCAAGGAATACTGCTGCCATATATGGGCTGGAGACGCTGCTGTTCGTCTCAACAAAATCCAAGTCCTCGACAAAATCCAGAGACAGATATACAATATGGTTGGTCCTGGCCGGGCACCTAGTTTACAGTCACAGACGTGCCGTCGCTTACCTCTGTCTTTTCTATAAGTACTTGCACGGTAACTGCTCCGAAGAGCTATTTTCGCTGGTTCCCAAAGTGCATCTATTTAATCGTGTTACTAGGTTGGCATCTGAGTCCCACCCTTTCACTGTCGAAACGGTTAAATGAAGCCGTCTCTTCTACTCCAATAAATTCCTGTCTCCCACTTCCCATCTGTGAAACTCCCTTCCTCTTTCTTGCTTCCCTGACAGTTATAGTCTTCAAATATTCAAATGTAATGTCAATCGACATCTCCTGATGCCTTGGTCTAATTCCCCGTCTTTCTATTTATCCTTTACTCAATCACGTCTTTTACTGTTTCTCCCACTCTCTGTAACCCCTTGCCTGCTAGTGGCGCTCCCGCCTACTGCAGTCTATTGTTGCATCTACTCCTCCCCACCTATCGTTATAAAATCTCAATCATAGGGCGGCTTCTATTTTCTTATTAATATACTAGCTTAAAGCTAGTATACTAATGAGAAAATATTTGTATTTTTAGTAATGTTCACCCAAAAGAAGGCATAAAAGCCACTCAGGCGGGAGGTTACTGAATGTTGTTGCATTAGCTTCTGTTTAGAAGAGAAAATAATTCCTATTAATTCGTTAAGCGTAAAAGAATAATTTTTCGAAAAATCGAATGACGAAGAAGGAAAAGAAAAAAAAGAAAATATGTTCAAACTGAAGAAAAAAATGGAATCGATAAAAAGAAAGAAAAATAAGGAAAGGGAAGAAAAAGAATGACGGGAAAGAGTACAGAAGGAGAGTAAGGCGATTGGAGAGTAAGAAGAAGGAAGTGTTGAAAAAACATAGAGCAGTATACGTGAAAGAATATTTTAAATAAAGAAAGCGAAGGAATAGAAAAGAGGAAAAGAAAAAATACCTTTACAGGAAAGTAAAACAAAAGGACAAAGTTCAAAATTTTAAGAACACATTGAAAATAAATAGAAAAATAAGGACAATAAATATAAAATAAAAGAAAGAAATGCAATAGAATGATGAATAAAACGAAAATGTAATAACACTTTTTATTTTTTGTCTATTCAATTAACCGAAGTATTTCTTTCCGAACAGCAACCTATCGATTTTTAAGGGACTAAGAATTACTGCTTAAAACACATTGCATTTAGATAAGATATCTCAGTCCATTAAGTTTGAAAATTACTCAAGTATTCAGTGAAAAATAATCGAATTAAATTCTCTGATATAAATCGATATTTGACGCATACAAATGCAGTAACAGTTCAAAAATCTTTACCCACCTTCGCTGAAATAGCTTCAACATTCAGATAAAACCCATTTTGTGAATTTTCAAAGTTATCTCTTATTTGACACTGTTAATTCATTTTACTTTCTGCATTTATTTATGTATATTTTTTTAATTAGTGTAAGGTGGAGAGAAATGCATCCATTTGACAAATTCAAGATGCCGTCTGCTTTTTTCAATCTCTTTTTTCCTTAGATTTTAAAAGCAAAATATATTAGCTTAGAGTAGCATGATGGCCGATATAAAATTAAATTAGATAATGGATTTTCTTATTTTTAATCAGCTATTTGCCTGGTGCCTAATGTCAGATAACGGCTCTTGATAAGGTGTCTGTAATCGAATTTTTTCACGGGGTGGGATGATTGGTGACAAGGTCCCGTTCTATACTTTGGTGGGATGATTGGTTTTCTGTCAGGGATTTCTGTCATTTTGAGAGCCACATGGTCCAAGTATAACGAGTTCCAACAGCCAGGGTTTGGGAATACAGTTTTCTGTTTTTTCTAGAATGTTTGCCGAATAAGGCTGAAGGACCCAGTCTGCACTAATACTGAACCCATAAATGGGGGATATAAGAGAAGAAAAAACATATCTTTCAAAGTGAATATGTGCGAAAAGGGTTGAAACGAACGCGACTCCAGACTTTTACTTCCGGAACCGTAAATGCTTGCACAACCTGCACATGCTAGTTGCTTTAAGATGAGTGATTCTCAAAGTTGGCGGTTGAAAGATTCAGCGGGCGGCGATGAAATAAAGTAGGCAGCCAGAAGGTGGCAATGTCACATCTGAATCATAACACATACTGATTGTACCTGAAGTTTATCTTGCTTTCACTTTACTGTGTATTCCATTTACATAAAAATTATTATGGGAAATACTAAGATACTCATTTGACATGTAATAAAATCTAATTAAACTTGAATATACATGTGGGTCATTTGGGTTTTGATTTGGTACAGAAGTGGGTGGTAACCACAAGAAGTTTGGGAACCACTGCTTGAAATAGTTAATATCTTAAAATACTAGGAATATTTTATCAGATGGCAAAGTATCTTCAGAAGTGTGTCTGTGGTGATGACAAGCAATAAAGGAAAAACCCGAGAGCTTCTGCATAACGTAGGAAAGGGCATCGAGAAGAAAGAACGGACCATTAAATGTCAGACGGAATGTACGTTTGTCAGAAAACGAAAAAGAACATAATACAAACAACGAATTTCATATTTCGCAAACAAAAAAGACACAGAAGTTTAAATAACTACGAACTCTTTTAACGAAGGATGGAAAATGTGACCTAGATATTCAAACACGCATTGGGATAGAGAAATTAGCCTTCCAAAAGCGTAGCAAAGTTAATATTTAATAAAGAAAAGAGTACTGAACTGTTACGTAATATCAGTCCTCATACATGTCGGTGAATACTGGACAATCTCCTCACAGATGAAAAAGAGACTTGAACAAAGAAAAACAAAGAAAAGTGTACTGAATTGTTATGCAATATCATTACTGCTCTAAGGCAATGAATGCTTGACAATCTCCTCACAGATGAAGTGAAGACGGGAGTCAACAGAAATGGACGTAGCACGTCAGCAACGATAAATTCTCAAGGAAAATAGAAACAAAAACATTCATATCCATAATTAGAAAGAGCTGAAATTTCTTGGACAAATACTGAGAAAGTAAGGAACCTCGGAGAATTTGAAATGTACAAGACATATCTAAGTTATTGGTAGGCAGAAGACCACCAAAGAAACGAGCTTGTGTCAATTAATGGCTGAATGTAGAGCCAAAAGCTTGGTAATGAGATAGGATGTTGTAGAGAGCCATGATCGCCCACATGTTCAAGGGAGACGGCACATGAAGTAGAAATTTACTTGGGATAAATTCATCACTGCATCGGAAAAAAAAATTCGGTTACCATCAATTAATTTATCTGGGCACCCATAAGACTCTAACATTAATATACGTAATTTCTTTTGTGTTTTGTTTTCTGACCTATAGAGTTATTCATATCCAGTTGATTATAATGAAGAGACATCGTAGGAGAATTTGACCGGAAAATATTACAAGATCTTTGCCGAATTGTTCAAGAGACTAACAAAACTTTGCGTTATTTTATTAACAGAAAACAATCAAAGCAAGTAATTCAAAGCAAAAATAGTTACACCAAGGTGTTATAGAATGATCACTTACACTAACTGAAAGAGAGCGACATGAAGAACTACTTGAAATATTAGAAAAGCTTGATTTACACGGATGATATATTCGTGTAATGAGTAAAATGGGAAACAGCTTGATTCAGCTAGAGTATTTTTAGTGAATACGAAAACATAAACAAGGATCTGTAGACTTGTTTGGGAAACTGTCTATCGGAAATAAATATCTGAATTCAAAATCTTTCTGAAAATAACAGGAGACCACTCCGCTATTTTCGCAAGAAAACAATTCTTTTTTATGTGTCATGTCGTAGGCGATCATGGCTCTCCACCTCCCTCTATCCATTGCAGCTCTCAGACATTTCAAAATGTTTTATTATAATCTCTTATAAGAAAAAACATAATAATAATATATTTCTCTACATTGTATTGAGCACGTTTTAAAAAATAAATGCTCCGAATTTAGTGTATTTGGACATCAGATCATTAGTTAAACATATATTGTTAAATATAACAGACAACGAATGTCTATGATGTTTGATCAGGAGCCGTTCTAGGCTTCGTATTAAATTTGTCTTTATTTTCTCCCGAAATTAAAGCAACTATACGAAGTTTAGAACGGCTCATGATCAAACATAATAGACATTCGTTGTCTGTTACATTTAACAATATATGAATATATATATTGTTATATACCGTGCCTATGAACACTAATGTCCCAATCCTAATAAAACTTTGGACACTATTGTAAGTGGGGGTAAAGTAATCCACAACTAGCATTGGATTACCTACTTCACGCCGCTGGCGAATATTGTATTTTGCTGATGTTGTATAGATTACCATATCATTCCCAACTTCCGTTTTGATTATTCCTCATTCAGTAACCCTTTCTAGGTTACAACATATATATATATATATATATATATATATATATATATATATATATATATATATATATATATATATATATATGTATATAGAGTCATCCACAGACAGACTGTTTCGCTATATGACAGCTCATCTGTGTGTCTAGATATGTGATTGCTTCAAGCCGGAATATATATATATATATATATATATATATATATATATATATATATATATATTGTCTACGAATTTAAAAAAAAAATCTTTCAAAAATTTCCGAATAAGTAGTTTTGTGCTATTGGTAAATTTACCAAAATTCGTATTAACTTTTATTTTATATTATTTTTCCCGAGTGTTTTCAATTGTTGCACCATTCGTTTTCTAGAATTTTTCTGTGTGGAGTCAGGCAACTATTTTTTTTTAATTCTATCATTCTCACGTTTGATGGAACCAATTTCACATCACTCAAGATGACGTCATATAAACGGTCAAACTGGATTATTATATGTGCGTGTAGCTGGGGGCTGATTTTTTTTATATATCAAATACACTTCAATAAACGCTCTCCTATGGAGAAAGACACCTTATTTAATGTCGACTGTTTCACTTCTTTTACAACAGCTTCCGGGAAACAGTGCAAAGAGAGATTCCAAATAATGGGGCTGTTGTAATAAAAGAGAAGCAGTGAACATTAAATAAGGTGCCCTTTCTCCATAGAGGTAGTGAGTTTAAACAGAGAGAGAGAGAGAGAGAGAGAGAGAGAAAGAGAAAGAGAGTAGAGAGAGAGATTTCAGTTTGACCATTTATATGACGTCAACTTCACTGTCATGAAATTGTTTCCATCAAACGTGAGAATACTGGAATGAAAAAAAGAAATGTTGATAAAATATATACTCAATAATCCTTGAAAAAGAATTTATCTCGGCCAGAAATTATAATAAATTAAAAATAAATATGAATTTTGGAAAACTCTCCGAAAAAACATGTAATTCCGAAATTTGTAAAATTAAATAAAAAGATATAATCTTCCGAAAGGAACTTCGGACAATTTCTAATGTATTTTCCATTGCCTTTAGTAATATTTAACTAAAAGAATATTTGCTGTCTGGTATATATATATATATATATATATATATATATATATGAAAAACAAGTTCACCAGTCAGTTGAATAGTTTGTAAATTTTTGAAAATCATAGAAATGTGATACTTGTAAGTATACTGAAATAAATATTTTTGGAGACGCCCGTTATATTTTCAAATTCTTCGACAATATGTTTAGCCGTGTGGGTTATGTATAAAAAAACTTTGCTTTCTTTCTCTCTCTCGCTCTCTCTCTCTCTCTCTCTCTCTCTCTCTCTATATATATATATATATATATATATATATATATATGCTAACTTTTGAATTACAAGTGAACATTATTATTTTTTATATCCTATCTTTTCATCCGTTTATATATGATAATTTTTTGATAGATAGATAGATAGATATGAACAGACTTAGATAGATAGATATGAACAGATTTAGATAGATAGATAGATAGATAGATATGTACAGCATGAGATGGATAGCTATATAGATCAATAGAAGATATGAACAGTATGTGATAGATAGATAGATACATAGATAGATAGATAGATAGATAGAGAGATAGATAGAGAGATAGAATGAAATACGATAAAATCTTATTAAATAATATCTCTTACCCATGATGAAATCTATAGATATCGTATTTATTTGGAATGGCCGCAAGAGACCGAGAGTCTATTCTTTAGCCTTTTAAAAAACTTTTTTTTCATTATTTAGTCAGTCTGGCCTATCGACTCCTGCGTAATTATCATTGTTGCGTTCCTCTTTCTCCAGACCGCATCCGGCATTTCACTCTTTCTCTCTAATGTCTTTTGCTAAACCGCCAGTCTCAGACGACTTACTTTTCATTCAGCGCCCAGATAAATCCGCATAAGTGCTTTGATCTCTTTAACGGAATTAATAATGGCACGCATGTGTCTGTATCGTGGAGGTTAAAATTCTATGCGGAAACAAGAATTTTGATTTTTTAGGTACCAATCGCTTTTCTCTTTTTTTTTTATTTCAGCGATGTCAGTATATAGAACATTTTGTCTCGAATTTCTGAATTCCGATTGCCATCGGAGATTTTGTTCATTTAACCCATGAAGATTCGGCCGCCATATTTATCACTCATTCGGAGTTAAACAGTAGATCTTGTAATCTAGTCGTGTCTCGTGTGAACTGGATTACAGGATGTTAACAATATATATATATATGTATATATATATATATATATATATATATATATATATATATATAAAAGTGACGATTGCCTTCAGCATGAAACAGCCTGTCACTTCTGAGTGTTGACTTCAATGTTCACTTTTATATTTATATTTACATACGCTCTATCTCTGATATTGAGCACTTTATCCCATAAATATAGCACACCCTAAAACTATATTTCTTCATATATATATATATATATGTATATATATATATATATATATATGTATGTATGTGTGTGTGTGTGTGCGTGCGTGTGTGTGTGTGTGTGTGTGAATCAAATTTTACAGTCCCCACTTTCTTCATTATGTCCCCCAGAATGTCAACTGCCTCTGCCTATAAACCTCTCCCTTTTCTGTCCATCTTCGCTAAAACTTTGTCGGATGTCGTTGTCTTTGCCCACATGTTCGATTCATAGAATTCACAGCATCCCTCTGTAGAACAACATTTCTGCTGCTTCGACCGTCTTCTTCATAAACAAGGAGCCCGTCCAGCATTCACTACCGTTTAGGTTGTCTGATGTTACATAACCAAAGTATTTCTAACGTAATATTTCTCTTTCTTAATACCTTCCTTGGCTTTTAGAAAACAATTTTCGCAGTCCAAATCAACTTTCTGATATTAGTCTCACACCTTCAGTCCTGTTAAAACCCTTCAATATTTTGTATTTGTTTGATTTCGGCATTTCTAATTTGTAATTTGCATTTAGGACTGTTCCTTTTTGCTAACAACTCCGTATACTTTCTCCTTGCAATGGATTTAGATTACTTTCTTCTCGATTTCCTTCAATTCATTCTTTTGGAGATCTTGTATTTTCACTTCTATGTCTGCTATCAAAGTTTTTATATCTGAATACCTTATGTTAAGATTATGGTCGTCAATAGTGAATCCTAGTAGGACATTTAATTCTCTCACTATCACTTCACTGTATAAGTGGAATAAGTCCGGTGTGAAGACACATCCTTGTCTTACACCCCATTCTATATTTGCATATTTCCTAAATTCGTTTTCTATCCGCATGCAAGCAATGTACCACCAGTATGCGTTCTGGATTGTTCAAATATTCTTCCCAAATATGTCAATGATGCTTAACCGTTCTTTGTGACTTTATCAAATGTTTTTGCAGTATCCATAAAACACAATTACACATCCTTCTGTATTTGTATTCTTTCTGATATCATTCTGAGTACAGATATTGCATTCCTTGTTCCAGTGTATTTTATGAACCAGTATTGTTTTTTTTTCCTATTTCGAATCTGTTGTGGATTCCGGGATGAAATCCGATATAAATGAATAACAAACGTCAGGAATGGATAAGGAAAATAAATGTATTAACGTAATAATACAAACTGGTAATACGGGTTAGTAGATTTAGGAATGCCAGTTAGTAGCAATAATATATATACTGTCTTGGTATTGAAGTATCGCGGAGGACACATTACTGAGTCTACGTGCTCGCTAACTGTGACTCTTGTGCTACCCTCTTCTATTACAGACTGTCCGGGTATTCACTGGTAGTAGTATATGTATACATTGGATGAGTCCATTTATGTAAAAAGGGGAGACCCCTTAACACCCCCCTCCTTAGATAGGGAGTCAGTATCTTTTCCTTTCTCTTATGGTCGACAATTAGAGGCACTGTAATTTTTTTCTTCCTGCTAGTCCTTCCAATGTCTCTGTCTTCTTGTGGTCTTTGAATCTCAAAAAATTCAAAGACCGCCTCCATCGATTCATCATTTCTGCGGGTGACAAGCTTGGCTCTTCAACATGTCTTTTTTGTATTTGGTCAATATGTTTTCTGTGGGTAAATCTTTGGCCTTTTGTGTACATCTCGTTTCCTAGTCTGTTAATTATTGTATTTGGTTCCTCATAAGCCATATTTTTACTGGAATAGATCCATTCTTGTTTGAATGTTCTCTTGAGTACTGTAGGTGTATACCGGTTTTTATTTATTTTGTCCTTCGTCCTTTGAAGAAATTCATCCTTTTTCGCTTCTTTTCTTATCTCTCGCAAGGTCACATGTAGTTCCTTTACTGCCTTGTATAACTCTTTACTGTTTTCATCTGTGGTAGCAAATGGCGCGTTTCGCTTCTTTTTACATACTGGTTGGACATTTTCTTTCAATTCAATTCAAGCTGCACCCTTACAAAACGAGCTGATAGGTAGGTTCCAAACATCGAATTTTTGCATCCAGTCTGTACCCACATGATTTTCTGTATCTTTCCTTACGTATATCTTGAGTTTTTTGTTTTCCTGTGAAATTTTAAATGTACGATTATTTCTCTTTCGAATCTTATACGCTTTCCTGTCACCGACTTTGCAATTTTTTGTGTATGTAACATGATTGGTCTGTTAAGCTTTTTCCATGTCTGTAGGTCAATTATCGTTAGATCGGAACCCGAGTCTAGTTGCAATTTTATCTTTTTATTTAAGATTTCAAGTTCCACATATTTCCTTATGTCGGTATTGTCTTCGTCATGCATCCTAGTAGCTCTTATCCTACTAGTAGCTTTTCTGTTCCTACATTGGGATGCCTTGTGCCCCATATATCCACGCACAAGACAGTTTGTATATTTAAAACGGCAATCCTTATTCCAGTGTAGTCCTCCACATCGATAACATGCAAATGGTAGGGCAATTATATTTGCTTCGATTTTCGTCATAATTTGCCCTATATGTTGTACTTTTTCCCTTATTATAGAATTTTTGTTTTCTCTCCTGGGAGGGTGAAGAACGTAAACTTTTGTTTAACTTCCGTATATGTGATACTCCTGACTCCTCAATGCTCTTCGAGTCTTTCTTTATACTCAGGCATTTTTGGCAATCTTCTGATAATTGTTGTAGTGCTAGTCCAGGTTCATTTCGTAGTTTTGAAAGCATTCTTTAGCGCATTTCACTATCTTTTGAACAAAGATGAAACACTTGAAATTGTCCGGTGTTAATTCTGCCAACTTGAAGTCGTGGCAATGTTTATTTACGATTGTGGCAAACGTGGAATAGTCCTCATTTTCGCCCTTTAACAGGTTAAGACATTTCCACCTCTTGTGAAAGAGTGGCGTTTTTGGACTGAAAAACTGTGTAAGATATGTAACTGCTTCGTCAAACGTTAATTCCTTCGTCTTTTTTGGCAAAATGTAATCCACAAATTTTGTGTATTCTTCAGTTCCTAATTTTCTGAGCAACAGACGTAGCTTCTTTGCTTCTGTCCAGTTTTGACAATCGATGTTAAAGATGACTTTGTGGCGTCTAAAATAATCCCCGAAATTTTTATCATCTGCTAGAGAGTATTTGAAAGTTTCTATCGTATTCCACACTGCGTCTTGAGAAAATGTCGCCTCTTTTTCGATATTTTGTTGTTTGTTACCCGCTACCTTTAATATTAGTTCCTGCGTTTGCAGTAATTGTTTTTGTCATTTTTCTTCCTTCTTTCCTGGAGTTGTAATTGTTGTTCATTTTGGTATTTTACAAGTTCTACTAAACTATTTTGAAAATCCTCTATGATAAAAGTCTTACGGAAAACTCGCTTTTCCGTATTTTAGTGCTCGTAAAACTTTTGTCGCCAAGTTTTTGTGGACACTGGCAAAAAGCGGCAAAGGAGACTTTTTCGTGTGTGTGTGTGAGTTCGAATACCTCGTCGTCAATTTGTTGTGGACAACGAGGGAGAATTTTGTTTCGTTTTCCTTCCCGTGTGAGTTCGAATTCCTCGTCGCCAATTTGTTGTCGACGAGGGAGAATTGTTTTTTCCTTCCCGTGTGAGTTCGATATCCTCGTCGCCAATTTGTTGGGGACAACGAGGGAGACTTTTGTTTCGATTTCCTTCCGTGTGAGTTCGATATCCTCGTCGCCAATTTGTTGTGGATTCCAGGATGAAATCCGATATCAATGAATAACAAA
>OZ038478.1:24271286-24273786 GCA_964036315.1 Acanthosepion esculentum
CAATTATTTGTGTAAAAAGCGAATTAGAAATATCCTAACCCAAAATACCTGAACGCTCAAAAATCAAAACTTAAAAATGGTGGCATGTGTAGAGATAATAATAATTAAAAACAAATGGCTACAATTGGGAGAAAAGAGGAAATAGAAAAAATTAGAAAAGGCTACGGAACGAGTGTAAAGTGAGAAAAACGAACAAATGATCACGGCACCCTACACGTACAGACATCCACACAGACCGGTGCACTCGCATGAACGTACTTCCGCACAGACGGGTGCAAATGCATGCACGAACAGAAACAATACATAAAAAAATCTTAATGATGAGTGCATAATAAAATAAAACTAGAATAATATAAGAAGCTAATTTCTGATACCTCCTGAAGAGTGGACAAACAGGTCCGTCTACGAAATTCTGTATTCGGGATGCTGAAGGTAACACCAATCAGCTAAGTGCCAATCTTATACATATTTCAATTCCATATACATCAGCAGCTGAGACATACCTCTTCGATTGTAGATGTATATACTCTTAAAAACATTTGTGCTTGTTCAACACACTCGGTCACGATGACTTTTGACTACGTGCTAGCATAATATTCAACACATTCTAAATGCTACTTCCTATCCAAAAGGTCAGCTCGTAGGATGGTTCCTGACACTTTCCAATTTTATGCACGCTTGGATCGCCTCCGCAGTCTCACGAGAAATGGTGAGAGTCGGGAAGACTTTTGTAAACCGAAATATTGTTTGACTATAGTGTAAAACCAGTATATATCTCTTTCAATTAGTTCTTTGTTGTTTGACTTGAGTTCGACATTAAAAGTAATTCTGACAGCTGCTCATGAAAAGGGCCTCGTCGAATCTGTGGTTAACAGGGGCAGGAAATATCTTCTAAATTTTAACGCCACAAAAAAAAAAACTGCTTTCACTTAACCACCATAGAGAATCTTTTCTGCATGCCATCATCATCGCTGAGGTAAACTCCAGGAAAGAAATACGCTACACTTTCTAGGCCTCAGTAGCTGCATCTACGCCAAGAAATCTTGCCTCACTGTGTCGTGCCAGAATTTTTTTTCTCGTCAGAATCCATTTTACACATTTAAAAATAAACCATCCGCCCGTGCATTGAACACTTCTGGCATATCCGGTCTTCTGGAAGTTTATGTCAAAATCCAAAGAATGCCAATGATCATGTCTTGGCACCTCGATTTCGGTCACATTCTCACAGACGCGACGTGGCTATTCTCTGTCTTTTCCGGAAATATTCTGATACAACTGTTTTGATGAGCTTTTTATCCCGGTGCTCCAACTACATGAAATTCAACGTGATACTAGATTGGCATTTAGGTCCCACCCTCTTACTGATGAAATACATAAATGCAACCGCCACTTCTACTATTTTTTTCTCTCGCAGTTTTTATCTGTGGAACTCCTTTCTCTTTACATGCTTCCCATATGATGACAATCTTCAAAATACTAAATGCAACATCAGTCGTTATCTTCCGCCTTCTCGAATCCCGTTCATCTGTTATCCTCTCTTCAGTCCCCTCTATACTCACTCCTTTCACTTTCACGTCCCTTGACCCACTGCATACTTGTGGCATTCCCGCCTTGTTTGGGGTGAGATAATTAAAAAAAATCAAAAAACAAACTATGATGTGATATATTGATATATCCCTAACAAACGTTATATGCGTGTATGATTGTGTATGCGAGTGTGTTTGTGTGTGTGTTGTAATCACTGAAGTCAACAACAAGCTGTCTCATGCTTGATCGCAAACTTCAGGTCATTTTATATACTATTAAATGTTGCATTATGGGTAGTAAGGTCTATTGGGTGTGCGGTAAAAACTATTTATTATTCGTCTGTCTCTCTCTGGGATACTGAGCACTTTTACCCATAAATATAGCGTACCTTAAAAATATTTGTTCATCATATATATTCCTGATCAAACCATCTCTTATGAATAATTATATTAGACATATGTCTATCGACCATAGCTAAGTTAGATTCTATTTAAATACACACGGACACCTACCAAACTCCCTCTGCAACATACTTGTATAAACTCCACACCTAAAAAGAGTTTCAAATAATGGAAGCACTAATAATAAAAAAAGGGAAAAATGACCTCGCAAAAGGAACAAGTATGAACACTGTCACAATGTGCTGACGGTTTTTGGAGAATAAAACATTCTATAAGTCTAGATACATACATAAACTTCATACATTCATTTTAAAATGAAATAATCCTCGACAATAGCTAAAAAATAGGAAAAACTTCTCGGATATGCACAACATTTGGACACATTTTATATTGTAGAAAAGAGGCATTGATTAACCAAAACACAATTATACATGCATACATACATATATATATATATATATATATATATATATATATATATATATATATATATATATATATATATATATGAAGAAATATAGTCTTAAAGTGTGCTATATTTATGGGATAAAGTGCTCAATATCATAGATAGA
>OZ038478.1:24278786-24283786 GCA_964036315.1 Acanthosepion esculentum
TTCCAGCAACCAATAGAACTAAAAAAAATGACCAAGGGAATTCAGAGCAGCATGAATCCATCCAGCTCTTATCTCAAATAACAACTTAAAAGAGACTGTTTGACCAACACAAGGGCTGACCAAACTTCATGTTAAAAAAATTAAAAAAAACAGATGAAAATTACAGACAAAAATTCATTTTCTCCATCAAGACATTCATTATTTCACTGCTACCAGCAGGGCAGACATTTTTTCTCCTGATGATGGCCATGTTGGCCGAAACCAGTCGAGGAATCTCAATGAAATAATAATAAAAACGAAAGAATATTAATATACAACCCTTTGTGTTTGAAGATTTTCATTTTTTAATTTAATATTTTTATTGTTCAATACATATATATATATATATATATATATATATATATATATATATACGTGTGTGCATGTGTGTGTGTAATAGCAAAATTATCTAAATCGTGTAACAGAAAAATTGACAATCCTACAAAATATCTGAAAAACCACTAAAGTAATTGAGTTTCTTTCTTCCAGGTTTTCAGATATTACGTTTTTCCATCTTGTCACAATTTGTCGTCATTTCAAATTAGCGCTAAAGAGATCAATTGGAAAAGATCCAACTCAACCCATAATACGTTTGGCACGTGAAAAAAGAGTTTCAGCCATTGAGCAGTGAAAAAAAAAGACTTGAAAATAAAATCGTGCGTGAAACATTTGACGTAACTTCTTACTCCAGGACAGAAAGTTAGAGAGGGCGAAGATCATCGTGAATAAGGTGGAAAATCGTCCTGGAATAATAAATATATGTTTGACCTTTATTTCAATCTTTCATGAGCTTCCGATCCTTAGCTATGATAAATTAATGATGAACATATCATTTTCGTTTATGATCGATTTCTTCACGGTCCTTCTATTAACCTTGGAGAGTGATTATATATTTTTACTGTTCAAATTTGAGTCTAATAGTGCTACAAAAAACTCGGATAATAATTTTAGATATCATTAAAAGGTCAATTTTGATTTTACACGATTTATACAATTTTTCTGTTACACCAGGTGTGTGTGTGTGTGTGTGTGAGAGAGAGAGAGTGTATATATATATATATATATATATATATATATAGATAGAGAGAGAGAGAGAGAGATAGATAGATCTGTAAAGAGAGAGTGGGAGAGTAAGATAGTAAGAGAAAGAGAGAAGAGTCTTTTTTGCATGTGTCCATTGGTGTGTACAGTTCTATTTTAATAGCTCAAATAACGGCAAGTGCACCATCTAAAACATACATTATTACACATCAGTGTTGATAGCGGGCACACGAAAGGAACTAGTAGAATCCGTACAAAAGATAGCGAAGGATAGCAAGAAGAAAGGAATAAGCATCAATTACAAGAAGCCGGAATGCATCATTGTTAGCAAAAGGAACAGCCCAACATGCATATAACGTATCTGAGTTTCCAAAATCAAACAAGTATAAAAATTTAAATATATGAGAAGTACTTTAACAGATGACAGAAATTGCGACACTGACTCTGAAATCCTAAGGCAGATTAGGACAGCGGAAAGAATTCATCATCTTCATTATTCGACTGTTATCGGGATCTTCGAGCCAATGCGAAGGATCATTTATTTAGCTGTATAGTACGTTCTACACTAGGACTCCATACAGTTTTCAATTCAGCGTTACTTTCTCTTGCTAACCAAAGCTACACAACACAGTCTGTCCTGTTATTTACCCATAGATATGGGAGAAGAAGAGGATTCATAGGTTTCCCAAGGCTATTAGCACATATGTGAATGTAATAGACTCGACTGGAATTCGAACTCTCCGATTCCCCAGTTCGAGTCGCTATTAAGAAACATAAATACTTCCTTAACAAACAAAGAAAAGATTACTGAACTGTTACGGAATATCAGTCATCCTATATGGTAGAGAATGTTGCACAATCACCTCACAAGGAAAAGAGATTGGCAAATTTTTTACTCTCAGGTCATATTCAAGGTAAGAGAGACAAAGGAAAATAAAGCTTAATCTATCAGGCGAGCTTGAGTAAATGGATAGCAAATCGAGGTTGAGGAGAAATAATTGAATAGAAAATTCTAACAAGCAGTAACGGTAGCATTCGAAATCCTATCCCTTATTTCGACTCGAAGCACTGGTTGTAATTCTTAGCTGCAAGCCAAGACCATAAGCCTGGTTCATTTATTGTTATCTTTCTGTCCATCCATATTCTCGTATTCCTTCGATCTCAACTCTATATCTGAGTGAAATAAAACCAACAAATAAATAAAAGGAAAACAGTAAGTAAAGTATATAGAAACAATGAATAAAATGTAAAAATATAATGTCCAGAAACTTTACATAGAAAAATCACAAAGGCGATGACGAGAAAATAATAAAAAAAGACTGTCATCTTCGAGAGAGGTATAAAGTGCGCATGCGTGATCAAATCGACCTCACGGGCGAGCTATGAAGTGTGTTACCCGTTTCTTTTGTTTTTACATGTAGTTCAAAGCTGTATGGGTGAAGACGTAGCTGTGGCTGTCAGAATTTTCAATGCGGAACTACTATCTTCAGTGGAAAAAACAATTTCCATGGTAAAACCCGAATGTTATACCTAGAAAATTATGCTTTGATTTCAAAACCGTATTGTTATAATAAAAAAAATCCCTCTGAGATTTTATGCAGGGATAATTTGCCTTTAGCTTTATTCAAAAATTAAATTTATTTCATCTACTTTCAGAAAGGAAAATGGTTTCTGGAATGGAATATTGAAGTAAGAAAATTGTTCAAATTATATTTATAGAAATTTTATATTTGCATTAGAAGTTGTAGTTTTGTTTTGTTTTTTTTTTGTTTTTTCCAGAATCAACTTTCACGTTGTTTTCATTTTTCAACAATTTCAAATGCTATATTCAGGAATATTCGAACGGAGCAAAATAATAATTTTTTGGAGGCGTGGTCTGCTACTTCGGTTGTATGCAAAAATTTGTGCAACCTTCGAAAGTTCTATCAAATTATCCCCATTTTGTCTGTTGACCCCAACGCTAGTGATATTCATGTTTGAACTCGACGAGACATTAAACTTGCTGTTGCCTGAAACCAGACGTTCTCCCAAGAGAATTTATCTCCAAGGCCATACCATACATTTTATGTCATAAAAATATAATCGAACCAGTCTGCCAAATTCCAGTTAAATTAATTTCGAAGAGACACAAAGAACGGGCGTTAATTGAGGAATCGTTTACAAAATATATGTTATTCAGACAGACGTCATGGAGAAATAGATTGATAGCGTTCTAAGGGCATATATACGTGCAAACGGGATTTATTACATTTTGCTGAAAAAACATTTGTGTAGTTTTTATTAATTTTATATTTCCAATATTCCGAAGGAGGCTATAACTCTGTAATGAAAGTTCACACACACACACACACACACACACACACACACACACACACACACACACACACACACACACACACACATATATATATATATATATATATATATATATATATATATATATATATATATATATCCAGTGTTCTTATTGATATTTTTTATTTTAATAATATTATATATATATATATATATATATATATATATATATATGTATATATATATATATATATATATATATATATATATGTATATATATATATATATATATATATATATATATATATATATATATATATATATATAGTATATATTATTATTATTACTATAAGAGATTTAACAAAAACATGTTGAAATCGCTACAGAAAACCTTTCATGATTCAATAACTTGATTATACTTCATCAGCTGATGATAAGGAATCATCAGTTACTTACCATCGCCTGAAAAAGTACAATCTAATATTGAAACAGGAAAGATTTTGTGCAGTGATTTCAACATGTTTTTAATATAATCTCTTATAATAATAATAATAATAATAATAATAATAATAATAATAATAATAATAAAAATAATAAAATATTGAGCACTGTTTTTTTAAAGTAAATTCTACGTATAGTGGAATTCTACTCCATCTGTTCCTTAAAGAAATGATCTATTAAATCAACGAAACGAACTAACTGTAATTTGTAGGCATTGTACAATATTTACGTTAAAATATAGTTAATAGAATTTTTCTAAAAAGAAAACTGTGTTAGAAATTATATATCTATTATTTCATTATACATAATAGTACATATAATATTTATTTAATTCTTTGATTTTAATTTTAATGTCCTATGTCCCATTAAATATAATAAGTATAGTATTTTAGTATGAAAATAATATAATATATAAAATTGATTTAATCATACAAGAAGCCTCTTTAAGATAATTCTAAAGTATAATCAATAATAATTTTAAAAAGTAAAATCCTAAAATTAATCTTTTGTTGGATACACACCCATTCCATTATTTTATTGTAACGAAAAATCATATTCTTAACGAGATGTAATTGGAGGCACGTCTAAAAATGACGGCTCATCTGGACTAGTTTGAATGACATACATACCCTAACCTCTAACCTACATTTCTTTCACTCTTCTTCTTTAGCTTTGACCTGTCTTTTCATTGGTCAAAGTAGACATAACCATAAACATTTTGAAATCTTGTTCCTCTGTCCTTCTTAAGTCTTAAAATAAATACCATTCTGTTTTCAAAAGTAAATCATTTTCATCAAAAGTTACCAAAAATGGCTTGAGAATGGAACAGTTTTAAGTTCCGAAACATAGAAATTTCAGTTTTGCAATGTAAAATATTATATATATATATATATATATATATATATATATATATATATATAAAATAAAATATTGGCTCCTGAAAAAATAATTTTGGTTGAGGTCTTTGGTTTGAGGTGTGAGTTTGTAAACAGTGACTATTTAAGCTAATATAGGATGACTCTTCGGCAGAATTGAGTCACTGTCAGTCACTGTGTATTTATGTAAATCTAAAAATAAACATGCTAAAATTCACCTTCATCCCTGTCGTGAGCTGACGGCTTAGT
>OZ038478.1:24288786-24318786 GCA_964036315.1 Acanthosepion esculentum
TTTGAATGGAAGTCTAGAAGCCGGATAAGTCCCACAATCGAAAAACGTGGTACTCATGGTTACATGTAGCAGGATCAACTCTAAAATGATGAGACCTAGCTGCCCATCTAGTAGTGCGCTTAAATTCTTGAAGTCGAGGTACGAAAGAGGAATGCTCATCAGAACAATTACGATGAAAATATCTATAGAAAAGGCACACTAGGCTATGTTACAACGGTTATCCAGCCTCGTATGCACTTAATTAAAATCTTCTTAAATGCTTATGAGGCTGGGTAAAAAAAAAAGAAAAATTTTAACTACCCCCCGATACATTTACAATAAAACTTGCTTTTCTTCTCCGGCCACTTATTCTTGTTGTTCATGATGACGGTAGTCTTTGAGTATAGAATCCAGAGGTTTGCAGTGAATATTTCGAAGACAGTAGGGAAGCGTAGTTCAGGTTAGCAGTGGATATTGGTAGCAGAGCGTAGTTCTTCCTTCTGTCCTGGTCATCTTTGGTTCTGACAAGTTCGCATTGGACATTCAGAGAGAGTAACCAAAAATGGCCGCCGTTATATAAGACGGATAGAATATTTTACGCGTTCTGATTGGTTAAACTTCATTTGGGGGAACTATAAAGTGAGTCCAGTCATTTAGGTTTGCTCACTAGTTATATAATAGTTTATAGCCGTAGCTAGGGAGGCCCTGCAGCGTTCGAATAGCGATCGCTACATGGGTCAGGTAATTAGGCATAAGTTAAGTAAGATTTCTAACGAAGCTGTGAACCTGGGCGCAGATCTGCGTCGGGAAGAAGTCCGTCGAGGTGGTGATCGATACATTCGTCAAGTCAAAACCCCGGAGGGGCGTACTCTGCGGTCGACTGACGACATGTGCGAGGCGTTTCGGCGGCATTTCGAGAGCCGCTTTACCAAGGAGCCTGGTCTCCGTGAGGAGGAGTTTCGCAGCTATTTGGCTGACTTTCCTCGGCTTGATCCGACTGAAGCAGCTAGCTGCGAGGGAGAGATCACGGAGGGCGAAGTCTACGAGGCACTGAAGAAGGTCGGCAGAGGCAAGTCGCCCGGTCTGGATGGTTTGCCTTATGAATTGTACTTGAGGCTGTTGCACATCTTTGTTCCGATTTTGACAGCAGTGTTCAACAACTGGTTTCGGTCGGGGTCCATCCCCAATCGCATTTCCAGGGGTGTGATCACTCTGTTGAAAAAGGGCAAGGGTGTTGGGGGGAAACTAGATGATTATAGGCCCATAACTCTGCTAAACACAGAGTTAAAGATTATGGCCAAGATCCTGCAGGAGCGTTTGCAGTCAGTTGCCGAGTCTCTGTTGGGACCTGAGCAGACTTGTTCTGTGAGGGGCCGAACAATTCAGAGCAACCTGCATTTGATCCGCACGATCGTAGAGGGCGTACAAGACGACGAAGAAGCCACGCTGATCAATTTGGATCAGTCCAAGGCATTTGATAGGGTCGACCATCGCTACCTTGCTGCTGTCCTGCAGGCCGCCGGATTCGCAACCGACTTCTGCCGCTGGATTAGCCTCCTGTATCGCTCCCCCAGTGTTGTGGTACAGGTGAACGGAAAGTTGTCGGGCGCTTTTGTTCTGTCGAGGTCGGTTCGTCAGGGTTGTCCGCTGTCGCCTCTCCTCTATGCTTTGGCGTTGGAGCCCTTCCTGCGCCGGCTGAAGGACGAGACGGGCAGTCCGGCCCTACGCGGGATCGCCGTTCCTGGAGGGTCTCGAGCCAGGATTTCCGCGTACGCCGATAACGTATCTGCTTTCGTGTCGTCCCTTAACGACATTGAGGCGGTACAGAAGGCGCTTGATCGGTACGAGAAGGTGACAAGGGCCAAGATAAACCGCGACAAGTCGTCCGGCTTGCGGTTAGGTGCCTGGAAGGGGCGCGATCTTCCAGGCCGCTTCGGTTGGACGGACGGTCCTGTCCGCATTCTTGGAGTGTGGTTTGGACCCGACCTCCAGCTGGAGAAAAATTGGTCTGAAGTACTAGCAAAGGTCGTTTTTGCCGGTAAGACTTGGAATCGACGGAGGTTGTCCGTAAAGGGCAGGGCGGAGGTGTGTGTTACATACATTTTCCCCCTGATTCTTTATCGATTGTCAGTACTTCCTCTCTGTAAGGCCCACATGAAGGCGCTCGAGCAAGCGCTATCCTCCATTTTATGGGGGGGACGCGCGCACTGGGTCGACAGACGAGTCTGCACTAAACGTCCGAGTCATGGGGGGCTGGGAATGCCACACTTGAAGAGTCACATCCGTGCCTCTCGGTTGGCTTTCCTACGCCGCGCATTGACTAGAGGAGATCCGATTCTGGAGTGGATTGTTAGGGACGCCTTCCCTAGCCTTACCATCAGTCCCCCTATCTCGAAGGTTGAGCGCCGTTGTAAATCTCGAGATGAATCGCTTTTCCTCAGCGAGTGTCGGTCAGCCTTGAGGGCTATTCCGCGGTCCAGTGACCTTTCACGGCCTAGGAAGGTCTTCTATCGGGGATTAGTGGAGGGTCGCGCGAAGGATCCTCTACGTGATACGCTCTGCTGTTCGGAGGAGGAGTATCGCTCCTACTGGTCTTGGGCGCCAGCGGCGGATTATCTCAGTAACCCTGAGTTTTCGCTTACCTGGCGATTGGCTCGGAATCGGCTGCCTCTCAACGACAAGGTTTTCATATGGGACTTGGCGGATTTGCCAGACTGTGAACGGTGTGGCCTTGGTTTAGAGGAAACGGCTTCGCACGCCTTCTACCATTGCCCCAGGGTCCGCCCCTTATGGGACCATGTCGGCGAGCTGACGGCTCGTCTCGCTCCCGAAGAACTCGTGTCCATTGATCGTTCATACGCGTGTGACAATGTGTCGCCCCCGTATTCCGGGGTGAAACGAATGGTGTTTCTCATGCTGCTAGCCAAGGCCCGAATGGTGATATGGACGACGCGCATGGAGGAAGTCTTGCGAGGCAATCAGCTTTCTTATCAGGATCTGATCCGATTCTTTGAGCACCAGCTCAAGATGAAGATTAGAACTGATAGAAAACGATTGCATTCGACAGTCTTTAGCGAAAGGTGGGTAAAAGCGGCGAGCTTGATTCGTTTGAACGGGGCTAGCCTTGATTTTCTTTTCTAGGTCAACCTAAGTCACATCGGGGTGGTTTCCTGTGGAACCCTCCCCTCGGTTAGGTTAGACAAGCCTAAGTGTACCTAGTTAATATGAGTAAGTGTTGTTCCCGGCCTGTTTCCCGGCCATCATTTTAGTTATGAACCCAGTCGAGATTCCCAACCTCCCCAGTTTGTTTTGCCCTCCTGTTTCATCTCAACGGGATCAGCCTTTTACTTCCCCATGTCCAAGTTATTTTATCTCTTTCCCACTAACTTAGCGAGAGTGCTTCTTGATTTTGTCATCTGGGTAGAATACAGCGGCCTCTCTATTTTGAGGGTTGGACGGGCCAAACTAACATAAATTATGTTTATTTTAAAAAATGTGTTGGATTTTTAGTTTGTTATGGGGTTCATTTCCCTCCCCTTTCATCTTTTCATGATTAGATTTTTATGTACCTTATTATCATCAAATTTTTATGGTGTGGGGCGCGTTTCTGTAGGTCCCCCCTGGTGAAGATGTGGTATTATGGTGTATGGAAGGATTGAGTGGTGACGGATGAATTCTTGTGGTGAATGTGTCAATTGTAATGTATGAATGGGTCGCGAATCTGATTAGCTAGGTATAGGATAGTTAGTTAAGACCAGCCTTACCCCTCCCCTTTTTCGGCATTGTGCCACAATTTGTACATTTTTTTTATAAATAAATAATCTAGTTATATAATAGTTTATAGCCGTAGCTAGGGAGGCCCTGCAGCGTTCGAATAGCGATCGCTACATGGGTCAGGTAATTAGGCATAAGTTAAGTAAGATTTCTAACGAAGCTGTGAACCTGGGCGCAGATCTGCGTCGGGAAGAAGTCCGTCGAGGTGGTGATCGATACATTCGTCAAGTCAAAACCCCGGAGGGGCGTACTCTGCGGTCGACTGACGACATGCGCGAGGCGTTTCGGCGGCATTTCGAGAGCCGCTTTACCAAGGAGCCTGGTCTCCGTGAGGAGGAGTTTCGCAGCTATTTGGCTGACTTTCCTCGGCTTGATCCGACTGAAGCAGCTAGCTGCGAGGGAGAGATCACGGAGGGCGAAGTCTACGAGGCACTGAAGAAGGTCGGCAAAGGCAAGTCGCCCGGTCTGGATGGTTTGCCTTATGAATTGTACTTGAGGCTGTCGCACATCTTTGTTCCGATTTTGACAGCAGTGTTCAACAACTGGTTTCGGTCGGGGTCCATCCCCAATCGCATTTCCAGGGGTGTGATCACTCTGTTGAAAAAGGGCAAGGGTGTTGGGGGGAAACTAGATGATTATAGGCCCATAACTCTGCTAAACACAGAGTTAAAGATTATGGCCAAGATCCTGCAGGAGCGTTTGCAGTCAGTTGCCGAGTCTCTGTTGGGACCTGAGCAGACTTGTTCTGTGAGGGGCCGAACAATTCAGAGCAACCTGCATTTGATCCGCACGATCGTAGAGGGCGTACAAGACGACGAAGAAGCCGCGCTGATCAATTTGGATCAGTCCAAGGCATTTGATAGGGTCGACCATCGCTACCTTGCTGCTGTCCTGCAGGCCGCCGGATTCGCACCGGACTTCTGCCGCTGGATTAGCCTCCTGTATCGCTCCCCCAGTGCTGTGGTACAGGTGAACGGAAAGTTGTCGGGCGCTTTTGTTCTGTCGAGGTCGGTTCGTCAGGGTTGTCCGCTGTCGCCTCTCCTCTATGCTTTGGCGTTGGAGCCCCTCCTGCGCCGGCTGAAGGACGAGACGGGCAGTCCGGCCCTACGCGGGATCGCCGTTCCTGGAGGGTCTCGAGCCAGGATTTCCGCGTACGCCGATAACGTATCTGCTTTCGTGTCGTCCCTTAACGACATTGAGGCGGTACAGAAGGCGCTTGATCGGTACGAGAAGGTGACAGGGGCCAAGATAAACCGCGACAAGTCGTCCGGCTTGCGGTTAGGTGCCTGGAAGGGGCGCGATCTTCCAGGCCGCTTCGGTTGGACGGACGGTCCTGTCCGCATTCTTGGAGTGTGGTTTGGACCCGACCTCCAGCTGGAGAAAAATTGGTCTGAAGTACTAGCAAAGGTCGTTTTTGCCGGTAAGACTTGGAATCGACGGAGGTTGTCCGTAAAGGGCAGGGCGGAGGTGTGTGTTACATACATTTTCCCCCTGATTCTTTATCGAATGTCAGTACTTCCTCTCTGTAAGGCCCACATGAAGGCGCTCGAGCAAGCGCTATCCTCCATTTTATGGGGGGGACGCGCGCACTGGGTCGACAGACGAGTCTGCACTAAACGTCCGAGTCATGGGGGGCTGGGAATGCCACACTTGAAGAGTCACATCCGTGCCTCTCGGTTGGCTTTCCTACGCCGCGCATTGACTAGAGGAGATCCGATTCTGGAGTGGATTGTTAGGGACGCCTTCCCTAGCCTTACCATCAGTCCCCCTATCTCGAAGGTTGAGCGCCGTTGTAAATCTCGAGATGAATCGCTTTTCCTCAGCGAGTGTCGGTCAGCCTTGAGGGCTATTCCGCGGTCCAGTGACCTTTCACGGCCTAGGAAGGTCTTCTATCGGGGATTAGTGGAGGGTCGCGCGAAGGATCCTCTACGTGATACGCTCTGCTGTTCGGAGGAGGAGTATCGCTCCTACTGGTCTTGGGCGCCAGCGGCGGATTATCTCAGTAACCCTGAGTTTTCGCTTACCTGGCGATTGGCTCGGAATCGGCTGCCTCAACGACAAGGTTTTCATATGGGACTTGGCGGATTTGCCAGACTGTGAACGGTGTGGCCTTGGTTTAGAGGAAACGGCTTCGCACGCCTTCTACCATTGCCCCAGGGTCCGCCCCTTATGGGACCATGTCAGCGAGCTGACGGCTCGACTCGCTCCCGAACAACTCGTGTCCATTGATCGTGCATACGCGTGTGACAATGTGTCGCCCCCGTATTCCGGGGTGAAACGAATGGCGTTTCTCATGCTGCTGGCCACGGCCCGAATGGTGATATGGACGACGCGCATGGAGGAAGTCTTGCGAGGCAATCAGCTTTCTTATCAGGATCTGATCCGATTCTTTGAGCACCAGCTCAAGATGAAGATTAGAACTGATAGAAAACGATTGCATTCGACAGTCTTTAGCGAAAGGTGGGTAAAAGCGGCGAGCTTGGTTCGTTTGAACGGGGCTAGCCTTGATTTTCTTTTCTAGGTCAACCTAAGTCACATCGGGGTGGTTTCCTGTGGAACCCTCCCCTCGGTTAGGTTAGACAAGCCTAAGTGTACCTAGTTAATATGAGTAAGTGTTGTTCCCGGCCTGTTTCCCGGCCATCATTTTAGTTATGAACCCTGTCGAGATTCCCAACCTCCCCAGTTTGTTTTGCCCTCCTTTTTCATCTCAACTGGATCAGCCTTTTACTTCCCAATGTCCAAGTTATTTTATCTCTTTCCCACTCCCTTAGCGAGAGTGCTTCTTGATTTTGTCCTCTGGGCAGAATACAGCGGCCTCTCTATTTTGAGCGTTGGACGGGCCCAACTAACATAAATTATGTTTATTTTAAAAAATGTGTTGGATTTTTAGTTTGTTATGGGGTTCATTTCCCCCCCCCTTTCATCTTTTCATGATTAGATTTTTATGTACCTTATTATCATCAAATTTTTATGGTGTGGGGCGCGTTTCTGTAGGTCCCCCCTGGTGAAGATGTGGTATTATGGTGTATGGAAGGATTGAGTGGTGACGGATGAATTCTTGTGGTGAATGTGTCAATTGTAATGTATGAATGGGTCGCGAATCTGATTAGCTAGGTATAGGATAGTTAGTTAAGACCAGCCCTACCCCTCCCCTTTTTCGGCCTTGTGCCACAATTTGTACATTTTTTGTATAAATAAATAATCTAGTTATATAATAGTTTTTTTTGCGACCGGTGCTTGACGCCAGACGTTTTTGCCATTGTTTAAAGAACTGTTTTTGATTTCAACCTTTGTTTTACGTTAAGTTACTTTTTTGCAATTTTCTTCTGTTTGATTTATTGACTTTTTCGCGAAAAGTTTGATTTTTTCTTTCTTGTCCCTCCCCTCATTTTTATTTTTTTTACCCCTTGTTGTTTCTTAATTTAAATTTTCATTTTTCGTTTTTGCGTTTTAATTTTCTTTTAATTTTAATTTCCTTTTAATTTTTAGTAACTTCCCCACGCCAAACTTTATTTTTTATTGTTTATTCATTGTTTATTTTTGCCCCACGTTAGACTTTATTTTCTTTGTTTTCATTTGATTTCTACGTGTTTCATTGTTCTTTGTCGTTTTCTGTTGTAAATAAGTGTTTAAATTTTCTGTTTCCTTTTATTTTAATCTGTTCTGTGTTTATTGTAACTTCTCGTATTTATTTTTCATATTTATTTTTCTATTCGTTAGTTCTTGTTTATTTTAGTTTACGTGTTTCGTTCGTGTTTGGGTCGACTAGATTTTTCTAGCAGCGGCCATATTGTTTTTGTGAACCCGTTTGGCATTTTTCGTTTCGTATTTTTTGTTGTATTATTGTAAAAAAAAGATACTTTTTGTTTATTTTCTGTCTTAAATTCCTTTTTTTCCTTCGCGTATTTGTATTTTGTAATCTGTAATTGTTAACTGTTTTATTTTTAACGTATTTTGTCTTTGTGTACGTATTTCTGTTTAACGTTTAAGTATCTTTGCCTGTTTAACTGTTTAGTTTATCTGTCTCGTTAAATTTCCTTGTTATTGTGATTTATTCGTGTTTATTTTTCGTTTAAATTATACTTTTATTTGTTGTTTACTATTTTTGTGAAAGTTTTAAAAAAATAAATAAATAAATAATTAAATTTTAAAAAATGGGCCCCAAGAAAACTGTTAAGAAAAACCTGTTTGGGCCAAAAAAAAAGAAAAATGATCCACCGGATAAGGTTTCGGAAATGGATACACAAGACAGCCAGAAGAATGACGACAAAAATAAGAGTCCTGAAAAAAGTATGGTGGCCTCAAATGGCCAAAATTCTGATATTGAAACCAGTTTTTTAGACAAATCTACGGTGGCCGAAAGTGGCCAAAATGATGAGCTTAAAAACTCAAATCCAGACAAGAATATGGTGGCCGATAATGGCCAAAATTCATCCAAACGGAAAGACGAGAATATGGTGGCCGAAAGTGGCCAAAATTCAACTCAAGACCCTAAAAGCAATGACGTAGCCGGAGAGACGCCCTCATGCTGGAAGTCCCCGCCCAAATGTTTAATCAACATGACGGAATTCCTCGAGAAGGCCAAGAGTTACGCACATCTGGTGACAGCAGATGGGCTCTTGTCCAATCCCGTGGAACTACAGAAAGTTGAAAAAAGAATTGTGTCAGTCTTTGTGGTTGATAAGCGCTCGCGCCAAATTTGTCGATCCACAAAAGACACCGTTATTAAAACGTTGACTTCTCTGGGCATCAAAGCTCAGAGAGTCATCAAGGGAAAGAAGTTTTTTATGTGGGACGTACTGTTGCCCACGCCTGCCGATTGTGAAAGCATGACCAAGAGGGAACTTATCACTAAGGACCTAATTCTTCGCACGGAATATGAAGGCAGGCGGAGGACCAAGGTTTCGGTATATGAGGTTCTTCCTCAGATTGTCGGCGAGCATTTAGCCGCGTATCTGTCCCAGTTTGGGCAGATTCATAGTGCTTCGTCAGATGATCTGACCGGGGGGTGGAGTTTCGAGATTATGATCGACGAAAAAGCCTTCCGCTCCATCCCCAACTGTCTGACTGTCGAGGGCCAGAAGATGCCAATAATTGTCACCGGGCGTAAACCGGCATGCTGGAAATGTGGAAAGACTGGTCACCTTGCCCTTTCCTGCACAGAGATGAAGGCCTCTGATGTTCTGGCCCCCGCCCAACCAAATCCCCCTTTGGTCGAGTCTGATCCATCCGTCCCGCCTGTAGTGGGCACACCAGCGACCAGGACCGGTGTGGAAAATCCCCCGGTTGGGTCCAAATCTCAGCCCCCATTCCCCAAAAAGCCTTTGCCCGCCGCTAATGCGGTCGCGGAGAAGGAGGAGGGGGAATGGCAGGTCGTTGGTAGGGCTAAACGGAAGAGTCAGGCAGCGGGACCTCGTCCCACTCATAAAGCAACGAAGGACACAAACAGCCCCACTCCCTCAAACAGTGATAAGGGCGACTCTCCGGCTAGCTACTCGGATAAACTAAGAAGATGATCCAATACGAACCTTCCTTTGAGAAAAAAGAAAAATTAATGCAACTAAAAGAGTCGTTAAAATCTAAACGTCAGGAGGGCGAAAAGAAATCTGGCGTCTCCATTTCGGCACCGTCTTCCCCAGTTGCTAAACATTATCCCATGGTTCCTCCCCCTATCGTAAAACCTTTAACCAAAGTTGCCACAAAAATGACCACACTCCAGAAGGCAAAATCATCACCTAGAAAATCATCTCCTATTCCTTCTCCCAAACCTTCCCCTATGCAAACTCCCATCAATTCACCAAGAAAAGACCATCAAAAAAGACAAAGAAGCCCTTCCTCCGACTCATCCGAGTCCACATCACAGAAGAAAAAATCTAAACCCATTTACAATACAGGGGAAGACGTGTGCCGAATTTCCAAAGAAATCGAGGAGAAGGCGTTAATCCATGCAAAAAAAACTAAAAAATTTAAAGGCCTTAATTAATTTTAAAAAAATCAATGACCTGGATAAAGAGAACCCCAGAAATTTTCCCAACGCCAAAAGGGTTCTCACTGTGGTAAGATCAGGCGTAGTTGGCCAGCAGATATGGGCCATGATGGCCCTTGCAAATGAAACATTTGAGATGTTCCCACCAATGTCGTGTTTTGACGATGACAATGTAAATAAACTAAAACAATTTTGTTCAGGGAGGTTCCCGATTTTTGTTCACCCCTCCCTATATAGAGCCCTTAAATTAACATTTCCCCTGGACATTGGCAGCCTGTCTCCTGATGGCACCATCAAAAGTAAGATGGGCACTGGCTCAATGGGAGAGGCCGTCGGTGTCCTGACCCCGGCCATGTTCAATGCAGGAGGGCAACCCTAATCGGTATTCACCATGGCCCTCTGGTTAGCAAGTATAAATGCCCGAGGCCTGAGGTCCGAGTCTCGAAGGGTGAGGCTCTCTCGTGACCTTCAGCGTCTCGGGGTGAATATATGTTGTGTTCAAGAAACCCGTTTTTCTTGTCGTGACTATGAAGGCATTCTGTCTAGGGGTTTTTCACTCTATTCAGCATGTTTTGATGGACGCTCGAGGGGTGTCTCTTGGCTGGTGAGCAAGTCTTTGAAGGCTCCGTGTGTTCTTGTCTTCGCGGATCCGGCGGGCAGACTTTGCGTGCTGGATGTTACCATAAAGGATAAGGCTCTTCGTCTCATTGGGGTTTATGCGCCCAATGCCCATGCTGAGCGGCCTGCTTTGTTTCGGCAGATCGAGCCGTTTTTGACGCCATCGCGGCGGGTAGTTTTAGTGGGTGATTGGAATGCCGTCCTTGATCCCGATATAGATCGTATAGGGCCAAATTCGGGTACTAACAACCGAGACGTGAAACCATTTCGGGACTTTATCGACAGGTTCGATCTTGTCGATAAGTACCGAAATGAACATCCTCGGGGGGTAGTGTGGACTTGGACCAATAGTGGCGGCTTGGCTAGTTATCTAGACCGAGTCTTATTTAGGAGAGTCGATGTAGGGCTCTTAGGGTGTCCAAGTTTTCATGAGATAGTTTATTCGGACCATAGCCTTGTCCGGGTCCGTGTAAACTTAGATAAGCCTAAGGTTAGGATGGCTGGCTACTGGAAATTAAACTCATCATTATTTGGTGAGCAAGATTTCCGGGACCAGCTACTACTAATGATTCAAAGGGAACTGACGGGTGCGGTTGTGGGAAATGCCTGGTGGGACAAATTAAAATCCAAAATTCGAACGTTTGCTGCTGATTATAGTCGTCGGCTCAATCTAGATAGATTAGCGGCGCAAACGGCTTTAGAGCAAAAGGTCGATCGGGCGGTGAAATCCCGTGATAGTGGGGACATAGCTTTAGCTAAGGCATAGTTTGCCTCCTTGCTTATCAAGAAGGATCAAGCTCTGGTAGTTAGGGCTAGGCTAAAAAGAATGTCCTCTGAGGCAACGAATATGGCCGCGGAATTGCGGTCAGAGGAAGCTCGGAATGCATCTCATCGGCATATCGCATGCGTCACATTGCCGGATAGGCGGACCGTGACAACAAACGAGGGCATATGCGAGGCTTTTCGTGACTATTTTCAGGATCTTTTCAACAGGGAGCCCGGTCTGAGCCCTGCTCAGTTCGACGCCTATTTAGCCGACTTTCCCTGCCTTGAGGCAGCTGAAGCGGCTGGGTGCGAGGGTCCCATTTCAGAGTCGGAAATCTGGGATGCGTTGAAACAGGTTGATCTGGACAAATCTCCGGGACTGGATGGTCTTCCGTACGAAGTGTACTTGAGGCAGTCGCCCGTTTTTGTTCCTCTGCTGGCACTGATTTTCGGCAACTGGATGAAGCAGGGGTCTATACCCCAACGCTTCACCAGGGGCGTGATCAAGTTGTTACGCAAGAATAAAAACGGAGGGGATGGGTTAGATAACTTTCGCCCTTTAACTATGTTAAACACAGAGTTAAAGATTTTGGCTAAGATCTTGGCCAACCGTTTGCAGGTTGTCCTGTCTAGTCTGATTGGCCCGGAACAGACTTGTGCTGTGGAGGGTAGGACTATTCAGGACAACCTTCATATGGTTCGCCTGATCATCGAGCAAGTCGACAGTGAAGCCGCGCTGATCAATTTAGATCAGTCCAAGGCCTTCGATAGGGTTGACCATCGGTTTCTGGAGGCTGTTCTTTCGGCTGCTGGTTTCGAGCCGTACTTTCGCTCCTGGATCCGACTTCTGTATGCGACTCCCGGTGCGCTGGTGGAGGTGAATGGAGTACGATCGGAGCCTTTCGTATTGTCTCGCTCCATTCGTCAAGTTTGCCGGCTTTCGCCCTTGATTTACGTTCTTGCGTTGGAACCTTTCCTTCGCAAATTAAAGGCGAATCCGGTCCTACGCGGAATTGTTCTGCCCGGTGCTACCACATCGGCCAAGTATTCCGCCTATGCTGACGACGTTTCGGCTCTTGTGTCGAGCAGAGCCGAGATTAACGAAGTCAGCAAGGAAATCAGTTGTTATGAGATGGTGACAGGGGCCAAGATCAACCGCGATAAGTCTGTTGGCTTGCGGTTGGGTGCGTGGAAGGGAGTTTCTCTTCCCGGACCTTTCCACTGGACGAATGGACCGGTCAAGATTCTCGGCGTCTGGTTCGGTCCTGATCTCCGGTTGGAAATGAATTGGTCGGAGGTGCAAGGGAAGGCCGAGATCGCAATTAATTTGTGGTCTCGGAGGAATCTTTCCTTAAAGGGGAAGGCGGAGGTGTGTGTTTCACACATCTACCCAATTCTCCTTTACCGACTCTCTGTACTTCCACTTCCGTGTGACACTTTGCTGGCGTTAGTGAGGCTCTTGTTCTCTTTCTTGTGGAGAGGCAGGGCCGCCAGAGTCTCTCGGGAGATCTGTTGCCTTCATCCTTCTGAGGGCGGTCTGGGCATGCCAAGCATTGAGATTCGTCAACATATGCTTCGCATTGGCTTTCTGGATCGAATGTGTCGCGATCCGGATGGTGAGGGCGCCTTCTGGAAGGAAGACGTCCGTAAGAATTTCCCATCCCTGAGAAGTGTGCACTCGTGCGAGGGGGAGGCCCACCGTTTACCCCGAGCCGAATGCTCCTTCTATCGTGAATGTCGTATTGCTCTGAAGCGACTCTTACGGGCGTCGGATGGCCTCTCCAACGTCCAGGCGTTGTCTCGTAGGGCATTATATCAAGTTTTAGTCAAGGGGGCCGTTCATGATGAGCTGATTGGCAGGCTCGGTCTTACGGAGCAGGTGGCTCGCTCAATATGGCCTTGGGCGCCCGGGTTGAAATGTCTCAATAACGATGAGGCATCACTCACCTGGCTTGATTCGTGGGGCCCTCTGGGTCGCCAAAAGACTCTGTTCAGCTGGCCTGGAGAAATCTCCAAACTGCCGACGCTGTACTGGGGAAGTCGAGACCCTGTGTCACGCCTTCTTTCAGTGCAGACTGGTAGTGCCGTTGATCAAGTTTGTTGAAGGCCTCATGGTCCGCATGCTGCGGGGAAAGTTCTTAGTCCTTGAAGCCTTTTCCGTTTGTAGCAATGTGGCACCGCCGCTGACGAAGGCTGAACTATATGTGTTCCACTACTTGCTAGGTGTTTTGAGAGTCGTGATATGGACGACGCGTCAGAAGGGATTCTATGGAGGCGAGAAGTTTACCTCTTCCCAACTGATCTTGTACTTTAAGCATCAGCTTAGAGTCAAGATTAGGACAGAAAGGCAGCGGCTCACTTCATCAGAATTCAGCAAAAGGTGGGTGCATCTTGCGCGCATGTGTCGTGTGAAAGGAGCTGACCTTGAGTGGCACTTTGATGCCGGTTAGGCATCAGGATATTGCTCTTCCTGGGTTGAACTAGGGCAACCCATTCCAAAAATTAGGCTAGTTTAGGTTTCAGTTTTTGATGTTTTAGTTTCCCTTTTCCAGTTAACTTAGCTAGGGTATGTATGCTCATTTGGCCCCTTTTATTTCTGCCCCCCTTTTTTGTTTTCTTTAAGTTTAATTCCCCATCCCCTCCCTCGTTAGGTGGTTGGTGATGTCAGTTCGCAGGTAGGATGCGGGGCGCCTTTCGTTTCGCGTGAGTGTTTTCGTATTTGTTGTTGTGTCTGAATGAGTGCGTGTCAGTGTGTGTGCTTGGGATGGATAAATGTTCTATAATATAATAGTCCCGCATTGATTTCGGCCAGTGAACTGGCATTTCTGCCACATTTAGTTATTGTGGGGGTTTTATTTACTAATAATATTTTCTTTAGTTTCTTGTAAATATTTTTATTCATTTGTATATACTCATTGGGGTTAATTTTTAAAATTGTTATTTTATTGCCCTCCCCTCACAGACATTGAATTGTACATATGGGGACTAGTCAGTATTTTCATAGAGACAGTGAGGTATTATGGTGGTTGTAGTAAGAACGGTATGTATGAATGTGGTGTTTTGGTGTAAGGAATATTGTTCGTACGATTGGGTCAGTGTTTGCGGCTAGCTAAGTTATAGTCAAGACAGATGAAGACCGTCCTATTTTCCCCAATCCCCCCTTTGGCCATGTGCCACATTTCTGTACAGTATACAGAATAAATATCACTAGTTATATAATTCGTGTGGGGCGCGTTTTTTTGTAGATTCCCCTTGTGAGTCTGCGGTATTATGGTGTATGGAGGATTGAATGGTGACGGGCGAGTTCTTGTGGTGAATGTGTCAATTGTAAGGTATGAATGGGTCGCGAATTTGATTAGCTAGGTATAGGATAGTAAGTTATGACCAGCCTCAGCCTCTACCCCTCCCCTTCATCGGCCACGTGCCACAATTTGTACATTTTTGTATAAATAAATCTCCTAGTTATATAATTGGTGTGGGGCGCGTTTTTTGTAGATTCCCCTTGTGAGTCTGCGGTATTATGGTGTATGGAGGATTGAATGGTGACGGACCAGTTCTTGTGGTGAATGTGTCAATTGTAAGGTATGAATGGGTCGCGAATTTGATTAGCTAGGTATAGGATAGTAAGTTATGACCAGCCTCAGCCTCTACCCCTCCCCTTCATGGGCCACGTGCCACAATTTTTGTATAAATACAAAAATAAATCTCCTAGTAATATAATTGGTATACAAAAATTGTAACAGTTCTTCTCTTTCGTTCTTCACATCACCCTTTCGATTACACCCAACGTCGTGAGTTTGTTTATTTATTTGGAAAATAATAATGTAGCATTCTTTCTTTCTTTATTTTTAATAAAATAACGTTAGGAAGTCATTTGATAAAATATCACCTGAGAAAAACCGAACGGTTGAAACAAAAGTACCGGATTTAACTTATCTCCTGATTTTTAAAGTTAAAAGCTCTACATGTTATTTTGACTCTTGTTTTTGTTACACGTGTATTGAGCAATTTTTAATAATACTGTTTCCTGGTGACTGATAGAACTCAGGCTATTAACTTTTTTGTTCTATATATATATATATATATATATATATATATATATATATATATATATAATGAAATGGACAATGATGTGTGACGTCATTTACATTTGATACGCCATGAGCAGTTATGAATGTACGTGAGAGATTCATGGAAGATTGAAGATAATAAGCAGTAAATTCGACCTTGCCAACCGAAAGATTCTCAGTGGCCAAATCGGTTAAGGCATGTCAGTCTATATGACGGTTCCGTATAGGATACAGGTTCGAATCCTGTCGGAGAATGAATATTTTCTATGAAGATTTCTCTGACATTCAGGCCGGTAAATGTCATTTAATACTGTTTATTATAATCAGAGCACATACTTAAATACTTGTTTCTATAAAAAGAATGTTAAACATATATATATATATATATATATATATATATATATATGCGTGTGTGTGTAACATTTCAGATAGGATATATCTCTCAAAGGACAATATGAAAAAAGACGAAAGGAAAATTTATCTTAGGTCAAGACAAGTTTTCCTTTTGACTTTTTTCATATATCTGTATACGAATTGGAATCAATAATATATTAGAATCCGATAGAATGATAGAATAAAGGACAAACAGAAAACTTTTAGAAATTCAAGATGTTTCGATTTTTATTTAAGCTTCATAAAAATATTATATATGGAGGGAAAAGAAAATTGTAGTATTATTTTATTTTTGCGTTGTATGATTTTCCTTGGTTATATAATCCAAGTGGATCCTGGTAATATAAAACTATTAAAACTGATCCACAAAAAAGAGTTCGATGTATTTTATTTATACAAAGTAACATAATTAATAGTCAAGCAATTCTTTTTACCTCATATGGGGAATAGGCTACTTCGGAAGAATGTGAAAGTGGTCGTATGTATTTTAAACGCCTGTGTGGAATGAAGTTCACGTCTGCTGCTTCCTCTAAATCTACAGACGTGAACTTCATTCCACACTGGAATTGAAAAGACAACCACTGCCGAAGTAGCTGATTCCCCATATGAGATAAAATGAATTATATATATATATATATAATTCATTTTATATATATATATATATATATATATATATAAAAGTGAACATTGAAGTCAACACTCAGAGGCGACAAGCTGTTTCATGCTAGGCGTAATCGTCAGGAACATGAAACAGCTTGTTGCCTCTGAGTGTTGACTTCAATGTTTACTTTTATATATATATTTGACTGCCAGGACTCGGGGGATGGCCGTTAATAACTAACCTGTTAGGAAGGATTATATAGTTAAGAAAAGACGTGCAGTGATTCCATAGATGGAGGGCATGTGTAGCATACCTTTGTGCTACACCTTGTCAAAGGCCTTCGGATGATCTAATTCTATGATCCTTGATAATTTTTTGCCCTCAAAATCTTCACTAATTCTGTGTGTAATAGTAGTTAAGACGTCAGCAGTGGATCGGACAGATCCAAACCCGTACTGGTTGTCGCTCAAGAAGTTGTACGTATTTAGATGCTGCACAACTTTCTTGACGATTATAGCCTTAAATACTTTTGATGATACTGCGCACAGGAATGGGTCTATAGTGGGAGGTAGAAGATCGTCGTCCGCGTTCTTGAAGACCGGGCATACACGTGAAACCCCACAGGCGTGGGACGGATTTCTCCTTCAATCAGTAGTTGAATAACTTCGCTAGAATAGTGGAAAAAGTATGACAAAGTAAAGGACTTCATAGGACTAAATCAAAATTATGGTCAGTCTCGTTACGGTTAGCAGCTAATGCATTTAACGTGTTATTTTGTAAAAGATTCCTTTTGTGTTCGCATACTATTTTATTTTAATTTCTTAAGTTTCTCCAATGTATTTCTTGTGGCGATTATTTAAGGTAATAGAGTAAATTCCGCCTTCAAATTTTAGGTTATTACTTTGTTTTGTATTAATTAGGTCTTTTATTGTTTTAGACGTAGTTGTCACACATTTTATATTGCGTTTAGAGAAATTATTTTCAGTTGAAGTAATGATACTGTTGAGTAGAACAATTTTGTTTTGCATTGAATATGAAATATCTACGGTAGTGGAGGAGTTTGAAAGTATGTACAATGTATTTCCCCTGTTCATGAAAATACTGTGGGTCGCAAATTATGAGGACTCTTAAATTGAATCTCTCCTTACTATAATAATAAAACTCTTATCACCAGTCAATGCTCTTTCACATTTAACAATATTGTTTTATAAAAAATTGTGGATTAACAATGGGATCACTCCTAAGTGCAACAATGGCATGTATTTACTTAAAATTTCTGAAATTTGATTCTTACCAAAATATTTTACCAAAACAAACAACATACGACCAATATATTGATTATGTTCTATTAATATATCCCCATTGTACTGATTTGCCCAATCTTGAAAAACTAAACAGTCAATAGAACTTACATATGAAATAGAAAGGAACATTAGTTTAATTTCCTAGACATCTTACTACACCCCGTTAACATAAGCTTAAACCTTAGTGTCCACCGAAAACCAACAAATAAAAATGATCTCATAATTTTCTATTCTTACCATAAGGACAAAATAAAATCTGATATATATATTTATATATATCGCTAAAAAATATTTGGCATTTTGCGAAAGTTATAATTCATGATCATTTAAGGACCATTTTTCTAATGTACGAATAGCCTTTCGTTTGCGTGATAAGTAAATTGACCAAAATTGAACACACGCAATAAATGCACTTGCAAAAGGATCTCGTACACGAGGAAATAAAGAAAAAATATAAATTCTTTTCAGATATAATGAACAGGCATCTATATTTCTTATAAAGATAAACATTATTTTTTTATAGTTAAAAGTATTTGAGTTCCTTAAAAAGTGCAATCAATGACAAACAGCCGAGATTAGTTACATTAAAGAAAAAACTGCGCCTACGTGGAAATCGAACCTGTATCCCCTTTTCCATAGACGAAAGGTACTTTTACTAATGCGGTGATGGTGGTTGTGTTAATGGAGTGTAGTTTGTTTTTCCTCTTTAAGGAAAGCGTGTTTTTTTTCTTCTCTCGTTTGGACGTCTACGAATCTATATCTGTTAGCTGAAATTTCTTAACCGAAATTTAAACAGCAGTATTTTTCGAATTGTTTTCTCGTCTAAAATGATTTCTCACTATTATAAAACGTTGCTTTTAGCGGTAACACTTTGCTGGGCACTTATATCACTTTCTAATTCCTTAAAAAGTGAAATTAATTACAAACGGACTACATCGAATAATCTTAGTCAACAAAGATCTTGTTTCCAATAGGAATGAAACACGTATTACGCTTCCCATCATGGAAAAGCAGTAATCCCGCTAGTAGTTTGTGTTTAGAGTCCAGTCTGACTGGTACATGGACGGGATACTGAAGCCGAATTGACACATTGCCGAATGAATATAAAGCCGAGCGGACAGGAAAATGAGACACGAAAATTAAAATATACGATAATTATTTTATTCCTAAAATATGGTCATTTGACAGACTGAAATATTTTTTAAAATAGATACATAAAACTCACTTTCTAAATGGGTTTCTTTAGATTGTAATCATACAAAAGTAATGTGTTCAGACATTTTGAACCAAAGATCGTAGAAACGCCAATCCTTTTTTTATAAGAAATAAAAATGATTTTATCCTATCACTAATGGTATCATATTTTTGTTAGCTTGTGATATGTAATAAATAAAATAATTTAATTAAAAAAATGTAATTAAATTAGTTAATTGGTCATTAAAATACGTAGGTAGGAATGTTTATTATTATTATTATTATTATTATTGGTTTGTTTTGTTTTATTTGTTTTACGGCATATCAACCTCAATGGGTTATTTAATGCCGACAACTTTTTTTTCCCTGGTAATATATTTGTTTTGTCAAAAATCTATTTCTGGCAATATTTTTAACCTCAAAATTGTATAGCTAATATGATTTTCAAAAACGTATTGGTAATATTTTTTTCAAAAACGTATTACTGGTAATATTTTTTCAAAAACATATTGCTGGTAATATTTTTTTTCAAAAACATATTGCTGGTAATATTTTTTTCTTCCAAAATTTATTTCTGGTAATATTTTTTTACAATGTATTTCTGGTATTAAAACCTATTTTTACACTTTCATAATGCTTTTAACTTCAGTTCCGAGGTTAACTCTTTGCCCATAGCTGGGACCCTAACAGGTGCTACCACCCCGGGTCAGGGTGAACCTGGGAATACCAGCAATTAACAGGTGGTTCCACGCTCCTCAAAACCTCCTGATCAGAGGCCTTACTCCTGGACGTAGTTTATCGTCTTACCCTGGACGCGGATGAAGTTTATCGTCATACCAAGGACGGATTATTATTCATATTATTTGTAGTATAGTATGCAAATTAAATAGACAAGTATAAATAGAGAACAATTAGCGAACAATTGGCGAACATAGGGTGGATATGCCTAGCAAATCGGGTTGCTATTCAGGAATAATACTACGTAGAGAGATATGCAAAACATAACATTAATATTATTAATTTATCATTATTGACAAATTGGTGAATTGGTCATTAAACTACGCCTGTAGGAATGTTTTCGTCCATTTCTCCATTCGGCTTTATTCGGCATTGTCCATTATGCTTCATGGCTTCGGCTTCCTGTCCTTCAACAAAAGTACATTCCGAATCCCATCAGCACACGGTATAGCAGGGAAAAGTTTTTAACTAATATTTAAGGAATATACGTATGTTGGTGAGATTTTCACGATTGTATATCTTCTCGCTTTAGTTGCGTACCCAAAATGTAAACATCAAGAATTGTTGAATGGATTACAGTGGCTCCCAAACCGTGCAGCGCGCCTCATAGGTGCGACCGAATAGCATAGCAGGTGAGACGGAAGCGGATAGCAGGTAAGGCGGAAGAGGATAGCAAGTGAGACAGAAGAGGATAGCAGGTGAGGCGCAAGAGGATAGCTGGTGAGGCGGAGGATAGCAGGTAAGGTGGAAGAGGATAGCAGGTGAGGCAGAAGAGGATAGCAGGTAAGGCGGAAGAGGATGGCAGGTCAGGCGGAAGAGGATAGCTGAGGAGGTGAAAGAGGATAGCAAGTAAGGCGGAAGAGGATAGCAGGTGAGGGGCAAAAGGATAGCAGGTGAGGCGGAATGATTGAAGGACAATCAAAGATTTAGAAACAGTTTCAAAAATTTCTCATACCAAAAATAAATATGATTTCAAAATTTAAAATGTTATCATGTATTACTTGTAATTGCATGCACGAGTCCCAGTATAAATAGAAATTATTTGTAAAAAAGACGGGGGGGGAGACGGCACATCTCCCAGAGAGTTACTGCAGACGAAATTCCAGATCAGATACATTGCATAACCGTCTCTGGATTTTATCAAGAACCTTGAGACAAACAGAAGGGGCTCCAGACCATATATGGCAGCAATACTCCATGCAAGGGGGAATGGTTGATTTGTAGATTTGAAGGATCGACTCCGACGAGAAAAATTTCCTGGCGCGGCACAGGGAGCTAACTTTCCTTGCGGTGGACGAAGCTATTTACTGAATGTATTTGTTCCATCTCAGGTCAACAGTCAATGTGAGAGCGACTAGTCGCAAAGAGGTGCTCTGATGGAGTTGAGCGTCAGACATTCTAATGTGGGGTCAGGGGTGGTTCGAGGGCGAGATGCGAAGTCAAGAATATTAGAACACTTGAAAATTAACATTGCTGATTATACATTGCATCAACATATAGTCATACTGTATTAACGAGTCGACAACCGCCATAAATAGCGCATCATTATAGACACATGTTAAAAAATAAGGACTGGGAGCGAATTCAACAGAGGGTCGCAAAGACCACACGCGGAGGGAGGATAAGCCAACGAGTAACATCCGTTCACGTGACATCATTCATCCCGCTGCCTCCTAGAATCCAAGCTACTACGTCTGTCCCTCTCTTCTTATAATAAAGTGAATAATCAAAAGAAATCTGGTTAGTATCATGTAGTAGAGTGTGGACTCAGAGACGACATGGAACGCAACATATAGCGATTGATAAAATAGTTTATCTTTCGTGAATACATTAGAGATTAGTATGGTTGCCAGGGATGTTGCAACTCTGAAAACTTTTCAGCCGTTGACATTTAGATCTCAAATTTTTTTGGCCAGAAAATTGTATTTTGCAGAAAAGCAAATAAAGGTATTCTGAAGTTATTCCCTATTGTCTATGGCGGAGGAGGCGCGTCGTCTTGAACAAAGTCCAAGTTCTTTTGGTATTCATGAGACGAGCCCAGTACTCATAGACCAATTATCTCTATCCTTCTCTTACTGGTTATATATATATATATATATATATATGTGCGTGTGTGTGTGTGTGTGTGTGTGTGTGTGTGTGTGTGTGTGTGTGTGTGTGAACGAGTGTGTTTGTTAATTATTTAAAAAGACAAGTGACCTTTCTTTGTTGCCCACTGTGTGGGGACGCCCCTGTGATTACTGAGTCGAACAAGAAGCCATGATTATAGAAATTATATCTGGAGCAAGGTTGTTAGTTAAAAGTTTAAAATAACTTTGTTAAAATTGTTCGCTGGGACTTCGCTGAAAAAAATTCTATCTTCATAAATTTCTATGTTTTACGCCTACAACTTATTTATTTTTCCGCGCAGGCGGAAGTTAAATCACTGAAAACGGAAGTCATTTGTACAGGGTGAAAATAAAATATATTGTATATTATTTACATTATTCTGACTATTGTCCTCATCTTTTTCGCCATATTTATTACAACGTTTCGGCCGTTGTACGCTCCGGTCTTCTTCAGGTGGTTAGAATGTCGAACTGAACCCTTTATTTCTCTCACTGGGGTAGACTGTTCTAGTTCCACGTGCCATGTTTAATGGATGACAGTTATCAGTTATCTCCAGTTAATTTTTCCCTCTGTAAGTTCTCCACTGCCTTAACCGGGCATTGAACTCACACTCTTTCTCAACGCCTTTATCCACTGTGCCATGTGTCCTTGAGGACATCTGTGAATGTATTTCTGGGTATTATAAACCTAATGTCTTCAGCAGCCATTTTTATCAGCGCTCATATTGCAATTTTTGCTGTTATCATTGCAGTTTTTTTTACCAGCGCTCATATCGCTTTTCTCTGGAACTCCTTATTACTGGTTCCTATATTGGATTCATTTCTATGCTTTGTCGGCTCAGGAGATTTTTGTGGCCTAGCATATGTGCTGATTCATTAAGTTTACGAATTTTCCAATGGTTTTCCTTGTTTATGATCTCAACCTGATCCCACAGATAATACGTTTTTCTCACTCACTTCTCGCTTTTGTAAGTCTCTTTCTGCTTTCCTGTCAACTACGATCTTGAAAATTTTAAGTATAATTTCATCTTCTGCTCACTTGATTCCTGTTCTTTTATCGTTCTCTTCGTTTCATTCGTTCTCCGTAACGACTTGCATCCTAGTGGACTTATTACCCTGCTTGCCGGAAAATGATTAACAATAAACATTGATTATATAAACACTGTTTATAATATTAATAATTTAAAGATATATTCATACGTTTCCATTTTTCTTTTGAGATTATCTCTGTGCAGTTTTCTCCATTTTGCATTATTCATGCATATTTTTCTTTCATCTTTTTACGTCCAGCTTCATGTCTACATTTAATAATGCAGTGTGCGATGCGTAAATTGTCTCCATATTATATTTTAATCTCGCGCATGTGCGTTGTTTGTGTTTGATTTTGTCGACTGCACAGTATACATACTGCACAGTTTGGCATATATAAAGAGCACCATGACGAAATTCAATCCACCAGAAATTTGAAAACCGCATGCTGTACTTTTTGGTATTCATGCTGGAAGCTCCAATACGGACATTTCAGGGTGTTTGGGTGTCAATCTGTGGACAGTGCTGAGGATTCGGAAAGAGTTGTGAGAGTCTAGTGATGATTACGAAGGTACGGCAGCTCTTAAGACTTACTCTGATCATTCTGATAAGAAAAGAATTCCCGAATTGTTTGGTGACGGCCTCAGACTCAACACAAAGGTCTACATGAAGTCCCTTGAGCAGGTAGTGATGCTCTGGGCCAACTGTGTGGCTACTGAAAGACCCTATGTCTGGCAACAGGAATTTGCACTATGCCACACAAGGAGAGCACAGCCTTGGTTGTCAGACAATGTCATCCCTTACATCTGACCACCTAACTCCCCAGACTGAAACACCCTTGATTATTATGTGCAGGGCGCATTTGAGCAAGAGACCAACAAAAATCCTTGTAACACCAAAGATGAACTGAAGGAAAGTATTATGGCAACATTCACCAACATAAAAAAGGAGGCCGTCCAGAAGAGATGCAGGAGATTCCGAACTTGTCTGAAGACCATGGTTGAAGCCAATGTCTACTGTGTTAAATACATGTACTCTTCAGTATTTCGAGATATTTTTGTGTAAATTTGATAAATATATCTGTTAAAATGAGATGTCAGTATTATTTTCATTTTTGCGTAATTTAGACGACCGTTCATTCATCGCACACTCTATTTTTCTCCATTGTACCCACTGTTAGTATCGTCGGTAATAGTTTACCTCGAACGTAAGCGAATGGTAATCTCATAAATATTTGTTCTCTGATATTATCCTCAGTTTGATATAACTTATTCTATGAATTCATATTTCTTCTTTTCTTTCTAGTATCGATAGGATCACCCACGTGCTTCTAAGATAACGTGTACATCTATCATTTCTATATGGTGCCACTAAAACATTAAAAGAAAAAAAACTTGTCTGAAGACCATGGTTGAAGCCAATGTCTACTGTGTTAAATACATGTACTCTTCAGTATTTCGAGATATTTCTGTGTAAATTTGATAAATATATCTGTTAAAATGAGATGTCAGTATTATTTTCATTTTTGCGTAATTTAGACGACCGTTCATTCATCGCACACTCTATTTTTCTCCATTGTACCCACTGTTAGTATCGTCGGTAATAGTTTACATCGAACGTAAGCGAATGGTAATCTCATAAATATTTGTTCTCTGATATTATCCTCAGTTTGATATAACTTATTCTATGAATTCATATTTCTTCTTTTCTTTCTAGTATCGATAGGATCACCCACGTGCTTCTAAGATAACGTGTACATCTGTCATTTCTATATGGTGCCACCAAAACATTAAAAGAAAAAAAACTCGTGACATATTCTAAAATACCCTCGTGTATATCATGACGTTCATATGAATGCGATGCATAGCGCCAATTTTGTACAATATATATACCGCCAGATACATGTAACCTTTTCTTCTTTTTTTTTTACCTTGGAATTCCTTTTTTTGATATGGCGAGCAGCTGCTTCGTGGCATTCTTTTGCATTACATTGAGGTTTCGAAATCTTATTATTTTCAAGTGGGAATTGATTTTTGAGGAGAGGAAAAAGTAGCAAGTGGTGAGATCTAAGAGATATGATAATTGTCAGACCTGGGTAATGTTGTACAAGCCATTGTCCCTGTGGTTCATTGTCTAAAACTGTCTCACCGGTACAGAATCACAAAGAACTGTACCAAATAATCGAAACCACATTAACTGAGGACCTTCGACAGCGGCAACAACTAAATTGAATAGCACCTGTAACTCAAAGAGAAATTAATGATACGACTAAGATGTTGACGTTCAAAAATGAATTTACGAAGGAAGTCACCCATCAGTACTGGAAGGAGCAGCAACAGTGAATTTGAGAAAGTTACTGTGAAAGCTATTTTGTATTTAAACCGGAATTAGCACTGGCTGCTCAGACAATGAATGGTGAATGTTTCCTTATAAGGAAACGGCCCATATTCCATTTACATTTTTTATATTAGTTTGGTGTAATGGTTTTCGCCGTCAAAGATGGAATCAGCGTGCTGAGTCCAAAATCTGCGCGGTGTCCTGGGCAAGACGATAAACTACGTCGAACAGCAATGAGGTTTTTCGGAGCGTGGGACCACCTCTTAATTGCTGGTGTTCCCAGGTTCAACCTGACCCGGGGTGGTAGATCATGTTAGGTTCCCAGCTATGGGTAAATATTTAACCCACAAACTGGGGTCAAAACACTATGAAAATGTAAAAAAAAAATCTTATTACCAGCAATTAGTTCTTGAAGAAAAAAATTATTACCAGCAATATATTTATGGAGAAAAGAATTTTACCAGCAATATATTTTTGAAACAAATATTACCAGCTATATTACCAGCTATACTTTTTTTGAAAAGAAAATTACAAGCGATACATTATATACTATATATATCATATATATATAAACTATAACCAGAAATAGATTTTTGAAGGAGAAAAAATTACCAGCAACACATTTGAAAAAAAAAAAGAAAATTCCTAGCAATAAAAATTTTGTCGGCATTAAATAGCCCATTGATTTTGTTTGTTTGTTTGTTTGGGGTTTTATGGCATATCAACCACTGTGGGTTATTTAATGCCAGATCCAGTATTTACTAGATATATAAAAACGCATAACTGGCAACATCATTGTTTCAGAAACGTATAGCTGGCAACATCATTGTTTCAAAAACGTATGACTGGCAACATCATTGTTTCAAAAAAGTATAGTTGGCAACATCATTGTTTCAAAAACGTATAGCTGGCAACATCATTGTTTCAAAAACGTATAGCTGGCAACATCATTGTTTCAAAAACGTATAGCTGGCAACATCATTGTTTCAAAAAAGTGTAGTTGGCAACATCATTGTTTCAAATAAGTGTAGTTGGCAACATCATTGTTTCAATGTGCTGGAAAAGACCTGGAAGTTCACTGTTTTCTCATAGCTGGGACTCCAACAGGTGCTTCCACCCCGGGTCAGGGTGGACCTGGGGACACCAGCAATTAAGAAGTGGTTCCACGCTTCCTCAAAACCTCCTGATCATCGGCCTTCCTGTTGGATGCAGTTTAACGTCGTACCCAGGACGTATAGCCCATTGAGGTTGATATGACGTAAAACAAAACAAAAAAAACAAACAAATGAAAATCTGTGCGAAAAATTACGTTTACTTAGGATTAATTCTCTATGGCACTGACATAACGCCATCTTCCTTGTATGACGTCTTTGACCGAATCCGAAATCATTCAGATTTCATATTGTTTTATCATAGAGTTGTAAGCTTTTGGGTTGACAGAGTTCTGTAGAATTGCATGCATTTTCTTTAATTTGATATTTGGTATTTTTAAAACGTCATTCTATTTTGTTCTGTGAATGTGCAGGTGGTGAAATCGATAACGGCAAAGAATGATAAATGGGAGAGTCGAGTTCGAATTCCAGTCGTACTCAAAGCATCCATTTACCCGCAAATACACTTCGAAAAGTTATGACTCAAGTTCCTCCACCCAGCAATAGATTAAAAATCGAGATGTGATTTTTAGGCGGGGGACGTACGTTTTTTGAGAAGGTATTTCTATTTTGAAAACAGGGTTATTGACGTCTCCCGGGCTGGACTTTCGACAGTTTTTAATGAAGAATATGTGCTTTTCGCCACTGTTCAAGCCAGAGTCCCCTTATGTAGGAGAAACCAGCCTCACATTATATCCTCCATATATGGTCTGGAATCCCCGCTGTCCGTCTTAGGGTCCACGACAAAATGAAGAGATATAGGCCGGTTTATATTAATCCCTCTGTTGAAGAAAAAAAAATCATGGATACCAACTAGAAAAGCAGCAAACTCGTTACGTTACCTGATACAATTAAACGTTTTGAATATTCGGGAAGAAAAATTCCCGCATTTTTTATAATAGTCTCTCTAGCGCCCTAAAACTTTGAGGTATTAAAATTAATATTTTCTATCTGAGAATGGTTGATCTTAATTAAAACGGGAAAATAAATTCACGTTTAATGATAGTCTGTTTTAATTAATGTTTCTATATAATTAAATCGGAATTTTATTTCGAAATTCATTATCGCAACTCATGCAATAAAATTATTATTTCAGCCATGGTTGTTGTATCTTTGATGTCGTCATTAGTTAGAATGGATGTAATTCACTGACTAACGTTTGAAATCATCTTTATGAGTGCAGCGTATTTGAAAACGAATGATGATAATAATTGCATTTATTCATGCTTTCCAACCAGGACCGGATTCAGATGAAGAGTGGCCCTAAGCTATTCCATTTGTGAGACCCCGCTCCAAATCCCCTATTCTCACGTGTAAATGGAAGAATGTTAAATTATACAATTTGAGTAAAACCGAGAATGATGATGGCTGTTTTAAATTTCCCAATCAACTATTCCTCCTCTGAAAGACATAAGTTAAATTCGATATATGCGATTGAAAAAAATGCATGAAACCTATAAAGAAATCAATGCTAGCATCGAGTTCTCGGCTTAAGACAGAATTATTCTAAAATGGAACATAAGGAAAATTACTAAAGTCGACAATGCGTAAGAAAAGCCTATGAGCGTGTCAAAAAAACTATACACATTGGCTGGAGGCCCACTAGATTTTCAGGCCCTAGGCTTCATCCTGCTAAGCTTATAGGTAAATCCAGCACTGTTTGCAACTTCGGCATAGAAGTTTTTTGTAATGCAGGTGCGCCGTCTTCACTTACGCGGAGGCTAAAAGCCGTCGGTAAAGACTGAACCCTTACAACATGGTTAATCTGTGTAAGAGTACATAAGAAGATTAACAACAGTAATAAGCGCATTAATCTTTATATCTACTAAATCTGAAACGAAGATCCAGTAGTAAGATAACTAGCTCAAAACAAATGATTGGACACTATAAATAGCAGTAGATATGCTCATAATCACCGCAATATTAGATGATTTGTTCAGCTTCCTCGAGGCGTAGGTGAATGATAATTGTAAAGCAGTGTAATAGTTAGGCCTGTTAATCATATTCCCATAGAAGGCGCCTATCTACATATTTATAAATCCTGACTTAATCCGAGACAAAATTGCAGTATTAAGTCAGTTATGGAAAATCGATACCATTGTATTTTTCGGTCTGTCTGAAAGCCATAACTGACTGACACCTGACCTTATTTAAGACACGATATATATATTTCGTTCTTAAGATGTTATCTCTACCAAGGGACGGTTATGTTTCATGAGTATGAACGGCCCGTGCGTGAGTAAATATGGGGAGAATTAAGGGCTGGAAAAGTATAGACACATCCTCTCAATATCATTCTTTCAAGATCAAATGTCAAGAAACACTACTAGAGACTCGTTCTCAAGAAATAACCTAATCAAAGGTCGAAGTAACGGATTCCCTTCTCGGCCTCATATTATTTGCCACGTGGACATGATATTATTGGGCGGATGAATTCAGAAACGTCTTTCTCCTAAACCGGTTGCCCTACCAAAGGCTAGAGAACGTGGTATCCTCTACTATTTTATATAGGTGCGGAGGAGTTATGTATTCAAACCATTTTAAAAAAAAAAAAGAATATTAAAACAAAAAGCCTGTTTAGTGCAATAGGGTAGGTATTTATGGAACGTCCATAAAGAAGAAGAAAAAACAAGAAATGAAAGCAGCAACATTTAACAGGGGTGCGATATCAGCTTGCACTTTTCCATTTATCCCAAAAGATGAAAATTCCTTATCAGGTAGGAACGGTGAATTTTAGGCTACACAATTTCAAAGCTACCCTCTCGATATCCTGCTCCAAGCTCCAGCTACAATGATGCCTGCTGAAGCCTCATTCCAATGAATGACCACACAAATCATCGATGACACGGATGTCCTTCAGGCAAATCACGCCATCTTACCACGCCGACCTAGGACGTGTTAGTAAGCAGATGCATTTAGAATTGCCAATCTATACAGTTTGGAAAAACAAGGTTAGAAAGCACCGACTCTTTCATTTTACCTGCGTGCGGATAATGTATGAATTCAAGTCTTTTTGGACGAATAAGAATGCAAAAATTACGACTAGCAGCGAAAGGAAGTTGCAAGAGCCATGACCGTTCATTTCCTGAAGGAATGGGTCAGAAAAAAGAATGCGTGCAACGTGAACTGAGAAGATGCGACCGGAATCCCAGGAGAACATTATTGTTCCTCAGTCGGAACAGCTTGGTCATGAGTTGATCTTACGTGTTTTAGCCGTTGCATAATTCCAAAACTAACCTCTGCATAACACACTAATTTCCAGGGTGCTCGTTCCCAAGGAATGGGAAAATCAATCGTTTACACAATGGTCACCTTTTGTAGCACTTCACGCTATCTTTTTACATTGATCCATGATTTGTTGGCGGGTCCCGGGCTTCTACATTGTTATATCGTGGATAATACGATATAAACAACCAGGTAATCCCGAGTGGAAAGATTACGCTAAACACAGGAATTAGGTAAAACAAATAACATGGGTTTTATTGTACGGAAAGTACAATGTGTAAGAGTTCTTAATAATAATAAGGAAACCGGGAGATACGTCACGGAGATCCGTTGTGATACCTGTCACTACAGTAGTTCGTCACGCCTTTTATTTTCTCCTCATTCACGGCTCTTTAGACTGACCAATCACTGTCGGGGTGTGATAGGTTGTTTCACTATGACAAACATTTTTTGTCCGACAAAAGCTAGAGAACGTATTCTCTTGTATCAATTTAGCTGAGGAGAGAAAAATATGGATTTAAACTATTTTTAAGGATATTAATGCAAAACAAGGTCCTTAGGGTTCAGAAGGACAAGATAGAAGATGTGGAGAGCTATGATCATCCAGATCCGGAATTGACACTGAACGCAGAAGAAGAAAGAAAGAATAAAAGAAAAAAAGGGACCAGAGAAGAAAAAACAAAGATAAACAGACAAATATTAAGAAGACGAAAACGGTGAAGAAATGG
>OZ038478.1:24326286-24343786 GCA_964036315.1 Acanthosepion esculentum
GGGGTGAAATGATAAAATAAATTGGTTTAAGGACAATAATGAGACGCTTTTTCGTTGTTAAATTAATTGACAATGCAAAATAAAGCCATATTGCTCGTATATAAGAACTTACACCGATGTTTTCATTTACAGAACATAACCGTAAATACAAACGCAAAAATAAACTTAAATAACTAATATCACATACGTATATCATATATAAAGCTATCTTAAATATTTGTAAGTCTACCTCTCCCCCTTGCTTTGAACATTGCTGTCAAATATGGACCGGTGCTTCTATTATACATTTAGAGATTCTTGATAAAAATTCAAAGAAGAATCAGCTATATTATTGGTCCTGATCTGGTAACTCGGCTTAAATAACTAATATCACATACGTATACCATATTTCAACAGAACGAAAGTGTGTAACTCTAACAATAACTTATCGATTACAAACAATGTTGAAAAAGCTAAAATAACAGCTAAATAAGTAAATATATGGGCCAAGGAATTTTTATTTTCGAAGCTGATTTAGATAATGAAATGTGATCCTCTATTTTGAAACCTGTACTTGTCTCTCGCTTCTCGCGGAAGCCCTGGAGAAAATTAATTATGACCAGGATGAGTGGTTTATTTGCACTGACCTGAAGATGGCGAAAGTTTTGTTGGCCCAACAGTTCGGGTTCAGCAAGTACCCCTGCTTTCTATTCATGTGGGATAGTAGGGATACTGCCCAGCCTTGCACTAAAAAACGAATGACCTGTTCGTGAGGAATTGATGTCTTGCAGAGCAACGAACGACATCAATATTTCTCTGGTGGAAAGAGACACGATACTTTTCCAAAGCGCTGCGCAACAAGTTGGGCTTGATCAAGCAATTCACCACAACTCTGGACAAGGTTGGTGGCTGTTTAACTTGCCTGTGCCAGGCTTTTCCAGGGTTGACGATGGAGTAGTTGAAAGCTGGCATTTTTGGTGGTCCTCAAATAACGTCAGCTCCTCAGAGATCCAGAGATTGAAAAGCCAATGTCCGGAGTGGAACTGGAAGTGTAGAAGGCTTTTGTTCTGGTCGTAAAAAAACTTTCTTGGCAACATCAAGGCCAGGAACTACGCAGAACTTGTCATCAATACTCTGACAGCTTTCAGCAACCACGGATGAAATATGGACATCAAACTGCATTATTTATTCTAATATATGGATCCAGAATCTGGGATCAATGAGCGACGAATAAGGGGAAAGATTCCATCTGGACATGTAAGAGATGGAGACCAGGTATCAGGGTCGCTAGGATAGAGTCATGATGGCTGATTACGGGAGGACTTTGAGGAGAGACACCCCTGATGCTGATCATTCTAAGGGTTCGAATAAACGGAATTTCTTACCCTGAATTTTAAACAATGATGACGTAACATGCAATTTAATTATACTTACATTTATAAATCATACTTTCAATTTATTGGAATCGATGTTGGCAAAATTTAATTAATAGATTGTGCTAGAAATCATTTTTATATTTTAAAAACTTACTTCGTACGTGAAAATGTAATGAATAATATCACAAAAATGTAATCGATTTAGTCAGAAAAAAAAAACTCAACTTAGCACACAAACATTACCTGATCCAGAGAAACTGGTGTCATTTTCGGACTCAGCGTTGAAAACTAATTATGAAAAACATAGACAACTTAAATAAATGTTTTTGGTTGCCCAGTAAAAGCTTTATTTAATAAATTCATACAACTTAAGACTTACCTTTAGGTTTAAAAGCTAGAGAATTAGCTGAGAGAAAATCTAATTAAGACCATTAAGAACTGGCAATTTTCCATTAAGGAAATTCAGACAAAACTTTCCTACCTATAATAGCAGAAAATAACATTAAATTAAAATTATTCCAAAATGACTAAATATTGATAAGGGAGATATCTTTTTGTTGTTTTTATAATTCAAAACGAATTTATTTTTTAAGAACGAAAGTATTAACACTCTACTTACATATATTAATTTTATAAAAACTATTCTAGGACAATTTTTCAGCATTATACACTTACCTTAAGTTTCATATATTTTTCCAGTGAAATTTTTGTCTGGGATATCTAGAGCTGAGACATTGTCTAAAACTTATGTTTAATAGCAGTTGTTAAAACATTCCCCTCCGCTCAACAGGAATAAATAAACATCTTAGGTGAGACTTTCTTATGGATGGCATGCACAGCGACAAACTCATGAAAAAATACCTAAACTGCCAGCAGTATACCATCGTTTGCTAAGAACAATGCTTTAAAATGACTTTGAACGGGTGGAGCCTATGGATCTTGGAAACAGCTATCCTTCTTTTGAACATTGTGGACTGGCGCTACAGGATCACAAAGTACTATCTGGGGCAAGAATTGGTTGGTTAACTTTAACGCCTCTAAAACAAAACTGCTCTCTATTAACCACCACAGGGATCCATCCCTGACATCCCATTAGAATGTCTGAAGCCCAACTTCCCGAGAGATCCTCTCTGCGGCTGCTCGGTCTAACGCTGTCCGCTGACCTGAGATGGAACAAATACATCGAGTCAATTGCTTCATCCACCACAAGGAAAGTTGGCTCCCTGTGGCGGGCCAGGAATGTTTTCTCCCCGGAATCGATCCTCCAAATCTATAAATCAACCATTCCCCCTTGCATGGAGTATTGCTGCCATATATGGTCTGGAGCCCCTGCTGTTTGCCTCAGGGTTCTTGATAAGATCCAGAGACGGATATGCAACGTAATTGGCCATGCTCTATCATCTGGTCTTCAGTCGCTCTCTCACAGACGCGACGTTGTCTCGCTCTGTCTTTTTTAAAAAACTACTTTTACGGTAATTGTTCCGATGAGCTGCTTTCGCTGGTTCCCAGGCCTGGTTAATTTAAGCGTCCTACGAGGCTGGCATCCCGTTTTCACCCCTTCACTGTTGAAACTGTTAGGTGTAGAAGTCTCTTCTACTCTAATAGCTTCATGTCTCGCACCTCTCGCCTGTGGAGCTCCCTTCCCTATTCCTGTTTCCCTGACAAATACAATCTCCAACTATTTAAGTGTAACGTCAATCGACATCTCCAGTTGCCTTGATCTATCCACTACCCTTCCCCACATCCTTTCACCTGTGATTCCTATCTGCTCTCGCTCCAAATCTTCTGTAACCCCCTTGCCTTGATCGATCCACTATCTTTCTCCACATCCTCTCCTTTACCACTCCTATCTGCTCTTCCTCCAAACCTTCTGTAACTCCTTGCGTGCTAGTGGCTTCCAGCCTTGCTTGGGGTGAAAAGCTTAAAAAAAAAGATAAGAAAAACGATATCACTTAAGGACTGCCAGCAGCACCAAATACGGATAAACAATATGTTAACTTTCCACACTACTCCGAATAAATTTTGGTTGAAGAAATTACCATGAAAAAAATCATGTACCATTCTCCAGTGCATTGAATACTGTTGCCATATTTGTTCTGGTGCTCCTGCTGTACATTTCGAGATTTTTGAAAAAATCCAAAGATGGATCTGTAATGTCATCGATCATAACCAGGAATGTCGACTTCAATCAATTTCTCACCGAAGTATGTGGTTTCCTTCTATCTTTTCTAGAAATATTTTCATGGCAACTGCTTTGACAAACTTTTTACCCTGGTGCCGCGACTACATGAATTTAAGGATGCTACTAGATTGGCATCTAGGTACCACGCTTTTACTGATGAAATAGTTAAATGCAACCGCCACTTCTTAATTTCATATGAACATTTTGTGAATATTTCACGTTCTAAAGCAGTGGTTTTCAACCAGGGTTCCGTGGAACCCGAGCGTTCCGCCAGTAAAGCCCAGGGGTTCCGCATGATGTTACACAAGTACTATGGTTGACAGTAATTTTTAATTCTCCTGTGCAGATATGTGTTTAGGTACCTCCACTAAATCAATAACAAAACAGCATAGTATGAATTAAAAAAAGGTCCCAAACTTAATAAAACGAACTTTTTCCATCAAAATGTTTATATTTTTATTAAGAGGAAAGATCAAAGTAATTTTTAATTATTTTTTAAAAACTTTTAATCCCTTCGAACATTTTTCGAACGTTACGTATTTTTATTTTATTTTAATAACTGAAAGCTTTTTTTTTTGCATAAGACACTTAATTTATTGCAGGGCGTTCCTCGAGCCACTGGAATGTTTCCTTGTGGTTCCGCCCCAGCTAAAAGATTGAAAACCACTGTTGTAAAATTATATCTTCTGTATATGAAAAAAAGAATGTGTCAATTTAAGCTGAGGTCTGGAGAATGTACCAACCGTCAAATTTTTACGAAGATAAGTATGATATAGGAAAAAATGTCGCTGCCGACACTTGAGTTTGAACACGGATCACCTGAGAGCAAACACAGTCGACCTCATCTTGAAATAATTAGATCACGTTACGGGTAAAGGAAATATATATGGGAAGTAGCGGTGTCTGTCCGAGTATTGCTCGAAGAAGTTACTATTATTGTATCTGTGATCTCCTCCATATGGGCATTATAAAAATAAGCATTACGAAAAACCTAAAATTATTATCTGATTTTTAAAGCGATCGATAAATAATAGCAACATTTATTTTATTTTCATAACTTTACGGTTATTATTAATAGCATTCTACCCCATTAAATCATTTCACTACAAGTAGGCAATAAAGATACTAAGACGTGTTAGAGAATATGAAAAAATATACTATTAAGGAGCGAGAACAATATAGCGAGAGGAATTAATAAGACAAAATATAGCTTTGGCATTGCATTTAATTTTTTTAACATGAAAGTTAACTGGAAAACAAAAAGCGAGAAGAGATTTCCACAAGCGAGAAGTCTGAAAAAGAAACTGTTAATATAGAACTTACGGTTACATCTTGCCGTTCCATCTGTCAAATGATGAGATATTTCCACCAATCTAGTACTGCGCTTAAATTCATAAAGTCGAAGTACCATAGCGAATAGCTCATCGAAACAAATTACCATCAAATTGTGTATAGATAAGGCACAGGGAAGCTACGTTATGGTGGTGGGAAAGTGACTGAAGCCAAAGATACCAAGTTTGAAATCATAGCATTGCAGATTATTCTAAAGATTTTATCAAGAATCTCTAAATACAGAACAGGAGCACCACACCAGATATGACAGCTATATTCAAAGCAATGACGAATGGTAGACTTATAAATATGTAAGACAATTTCTGTCGAGAAAAATTGTCTAGCACGAGACAAAGAGCCACACTTCCTAGCTGCGGACTTAGCAATTGATTCAATATCATATTTTCATTGCATGTCAACGGAAAACGTTACTGAAGCTTGTGCATTGAGGTTAGCATCAGCCATGCTGATGGAAGGGAAAAGAGCTTCCCTCGGACGATTAAAAGAGAGCATTTCCATTCTGCAGGTGTTAATATTAACAAGTCATTTCTTTCCCCACTTAAAAGCAGATTGTCGTTCCTTTTTGTAGTTTTCAAGTGATGTTTAATTCAATAGCCAATACAATGGAAAATCTTGGAGACGAGTTCGGATTCAATTCGTGTTCGTCACATTCACATACGTGTAAAAGATCTGAGATTCACCTCTAGACCCCCAGGTATGGGTTAAAAAGTAAACTGGAATATATAGAATTTGTTTGGAATCATTCTAGAGCGGTTGCCCGTGGGGATGCATCAACACATAAAAACGCAATGCGATTGAAATTTTTTTCCGTCTTTCTGCGGGATTGTGTAGCGGCATATCAACTCCTTATGGGTCATTTAGTACTCAAATTTAATTTTATGCGGGCATTAGTAATTAAGTTAACGAAGATGTATTGCTGGTAATTTATTTTCTTCAAAAATGTATTTCTGGTAATTTTACGATGAAAATGTATTTATGTAAATTTGTAATTTTTGACCCCAACTTTCGCTTAAATTAGCTGCGAACTTAACAGCTGTTATTAGCCTTGGTTAGTTAGGGTGGTCCTGGGAACAACAGTAATTCAGAGGTGGCTCAACGCTTCTCAAAACCTCTCGATCAGAGGGACTGCTGCCGGATGTAGTTTATCGTCATACCCAAGACGGTCATTCTGCAGCAGGTGGACTAAGCATTAACTTCTTCTATTGATATTTAACTTAGGGTAAGGGGTGTAAAACAGCAGTAAACTAGTATATTCATTTGAAATAGAGAAGTATTTTTTTCTTAATAGACCTTTTAAAATAATATGAAGTATCAATAAGTGGATTAATACTGAATTTGTTATTTGTTGCAAAAAAAAGGCTCTCAGAGACAATATGAAAAAAATAGGAAAATTACCAACATTGTTATATGCTTTAAACATGGCGGAGAATGGAAGCTCTATAAAAATCTGAAACCCTAATTAAAAACCTGACATTTATCCAAATGTTCGTCAATCTTTCATTTCCTCCCTTTTCTTCCTCCCCTACTCTAGTGTTTTTTTTGTTTTCGCTGTGCGAATTTGCGACTTTTTTTGTCTTCCCTCATACAAATTAATCATTTCATTTTTAATGTTTTAATTGTATGTAGGATGTTTGTGTGAGTAAAAGTAAATTGAAATAAATTATTATTATGTCCCCAGTCGACCCTGATGAGCTAGGGAACGAAACCGGTTGGTCTGTCTTGTTTGTGTTCTCATCTCTTATTTTTTTATTTTTCATAATGCCTATAAGGAATAAATTTTGCGTTTTCCTTGCAATATTACGGTTTTGTACCTCCAACAATTTATTTAAATATATATATATATATATATATATATATATATATATAAATGTATTTTCGAAAATTATAACAAAAATATGTTATAAAATCATTCTACATTCAACACCATCACTTGATAAGACACCAGGAGGGTTGAAACAAAATGGCTATTTTTGTAGTGATTTTATAAAATATTTATGTTATAATTTTCGAATAAATAATTATATTTGCTCTATTCTGTATTGAGCACTCTTTTACGAATAGTATTTGATGGCTATTGGAATTTATATACACCATTCCTATACTTTTATACATATATATATATATATATATATATATGAGAATTATTCATTTTTAAGCTAATGCCATATTTCTCGTTCCCTATGCCAATATTTATTAAGAGTATAATATAAAAGAAACGAATGTTTAAATTCAGCATAAAATAAGAATTACATTCTAAGCACGTTTCACTGACAAGCATTGAATATTAAATTTAAACAAATTGTTGGCAAGAAAATCTGATGTACATAGTCTGAAAGGCAATTATTCTTATTAGAAGTTGGCATCTGATAAGCCGCAAATATTATTTTGATTGTTTTTGACAGCAGTTATTCTTCAATAAATCTGGTGTTCTCGATTTTTCGGAAGTAAACAAAGTTATGTTATTATCTATTCGTGCCCTGACCATATTAAAAAATTACTACTGTCAGGAATAAAAATAAAATTGATCTACACACATTTTCCGACACAATGTGTAATAGAATTAACGGAACTGCAGTACAATTATTACTAAATATATATATATATATATATATATATATATATATATATATATATATATATATATATATATATATATATATATATATATATATATATATATATATATATATATATATAGCGATAAAGGTATTCAGCTTAATATTACTAGACATATTAAAACGCGCGAAGCAACCGGTTTCGCTCCCGCTCATCAGGCTTGCAACGGGAGATTTTAATTTAAAAAAACAGAAAATGTACACTAAAAAGAATTGTGGAGGGGAAAAAAAATATGAGCAAAAGGAGCTAGCGGCAAATGACAGCGAGCCCCAACAAATACTCACGTTGTTTACACAAGGAAGGTTTGTTGGGGCTCGCTGTCATTTGCCTCTAGCTCCTTTTGCTCATATTTTTCCCCCCCCTTCCACAATTCTTTTTAGTGTACATTTTCTGTTTTTCAAATTAAAATCTCCCGTTGCAAGCCTGATGAGCGGGAGCGAAACCGGTTGCTTCGCGCGTTTTAATATGTCTAGTAATATTAAGCTGGATACCTTTATCGCCATAATAAAATTTTGTACCTTTAAAAATATCTTCATATATATATATATATATATATATATATATATATATATATATATATATATATATATATATATATATATATATATATATATATATATATATATAGTCATCTACAGACAGCTTCTGTGTATTTCTCTCTCACTCCATATATATATATATATATATATATATATGAAGAATTATTGCTGGCATAACAAGCTGTATTATATACCCAGCGTTTTCATTGGCGTAACAATTCTTATTATTTACCAGCCTCCGTAGAAAAACCATTAACATGTTAATGTAACGTATTAATGTTCTTTCTTTCTATATTTCGTAAATATTAAATATAACTTTCTCTCTTTCTCTTCCTGACTCATTTTTTCTCTTTATGTATATATATATATATATATATATATATATATATATATATATATATATATATATACGAGGGTCATTCAATAAATAAGGTGAATTTTTCGGTATAAGGACTTCTAATACAGATAGAAGCTTACTTTTATTTTTATTTTTCAACGTAGTCTCCCAAAACTGTCACACACTGTTCCCATCTGTGCACAAGTTTCCGTAATTCCCTCAGCATAGAAATCTTTGGATTGATGTCTCAGCCAGTCGCTCACAACACGTTTGACTTCATCGTCACTTTTAAACTTCATGCCTCTCGTGAACGCTTTCAAAGGACCAAACAGGTGAAAGTCTGAAGGGGCAAGGTGTGGGCTGTAAGGGGGATGAGGGAGCAGTTCCCAGCTCAGCTCGTTGATGGTCTGCACCTCTTCATCCTCAACACTGTAGGCCTCCCAGGCCTATCTTCATCCTCAACACTGATCCGTCCTTCTTTAAACAATTTAGCCCACTTGTAGACATTTTTTGGCTGAAACATGTGGCACCATACACAGGTGACATTCTCCTATGAATTTCAACTGGTTTGCACCCTTCAGCAACCAAAAACTTAATAACTGGCCAATCCTTTTCAATCCTGGAGCATGCTTCTTGGTCGGCCATCTTTGTTAATCGCCAAAACTCTCAAAATTTTTCTTTTAATCTGCAAAAGAAATTAAATCTATGTGAAAAAGAAATAAAACAAAATAAAATAAAAACAGAGTAAGCTTCTATCTGTATTAGAAGTCCTTATACCGAAACATTCACCTTATTTAATGAATGACCCTCGTATATTATTATTCTTATTATATAGTAGATTACAATAAAAATCATTTAACATCGCTAAACAAAAAACTTCATTTTTCAGAACTATAATAGTTCTTCCTTAGGCGATGGTAGATAACTTGTGATAAAAATGATTTATCTGTGAAATTTGAAAACAAATCTTTAGTTCTTTGTAGAAGTTGAAAGGTTGTGAGCATAAGGTCAGAATTAAAATATACTTGTGCGTATGTCAAGATTAACCAATTAAAAGTCAGATCTGAGCTAAAATAGAAAGATATGGTCAGAGGGTGGAGGTATGTTGGTTATTCATTCATGTCAATATAAACCGATGCTCTAGACATGTCAGTGACAAATGTATTATGTATGTAGTCAAGTATGGTGTTCAGATTTGTTGAAGTAGACATAATGTTACCATGAACAATTTCTTTTTTAAGTTAAAAAAAATATATATTCAGGAAGCTTCTTAAAGGGGTCAATACGTAAATTTTAAATATGGAACATCTATATACGATGATAATTATACTTAATAGATGGTAAAACATGGCAATATTAAAGTTGAATAAATCAAATAAATATGGTCTGTGCCATTATATACTAATAAATAAGGGCTATATAATTGTAATGCCTAATTATTTATGAAAAATTCTTTTAACTATATTTTAAGGTAAAAGGTATACAATGCCGACATTACACCGTTAATTCATTACTTTGATTTTACAGTTAGGAAACTTCACAATGTGCAGGTTTTCTTGTAAACATGGGGGGCATAGATCATGTAAGGATTTATAAATTCTAGTTTATTTTTTAATATTTTTCATTTTACCGTAGGGGGTTTGTTAACTTCTTTTAAGTTTCAAAAATATTTAGAATGGATGTTCCGTTACGGTACGCATTGCTATTGGAAGATAAAATATGCTGATACCACCTCGTTTTAAAGGAATCTTTGGTACTGCCAATTTAATTTTTTTAACTTTTGGATTTTGTTTAGATGAAATAGTACGTAGATAAACAAGGTAATCTATTTAACACACACACGCACACACACACACATATATATATATATATATATATATATATATATATATATATATATATATATATAGAGAGAGAGAGAGAGAGAGAGAGAGAGAGAGCGAGAGAGAGTGCAGAAAAACAGAAAGACAGGCAGAGACTTACGCTTAAGAAAATTTGTCAAAATTTCATGTTGTGAATAGAAAAGGTACGTGGCGACAATATTCAATATCTGACTCACTTTACAAACGAGTATTATAAATACTGGCTTTTAATCAAACTGAAATTATTTTATTTAATGCTTTCACGATTTCTCTGTTATCCGTTCCACACAAAACGGTAGCTAGTTCTAGACACACCTTAACCTGCATGTGATGAGAGTCTAACGTTTCGCTATTAAACGAAACAGTTGAGACCTCATCAGTTGAAATCGACGCAATTTCCTTTAAAGATTGTGGCTGATTCTAGTCACGGTTTATCTAGTATAATTGTGTTGAGAGATTAACGGTTCACAACTAAACTGTACAGTTGACAACTCGTAATTTAAAATCGACGTGATTGTTCGCCATATATATTTTATGTAACTGAACATAGAATATGAAATTGTCTAATTAAATATAGAAGAGGTAATTCAACATATGTAGAATGGTTGACGCTTGGGGTATTTTCACCCATCACTGAAAATTGCAACAAAAGCAATCAAAACATTAGACTTCAAACTCGAGTCATATTCTGAATTAGTCTAGTCAGATCACGATGTTCACAGACATGACAACAAACTGACTCTGAAATATCTCAACTGTCAGTTCTATACAAGCGGTTTATCAGATCAATCATTGAAATCATTTCGATAGAATGAATTCAGTAAATCTTAGAGAGGACCATACATCTTCGAGACTTGTCGGTTGTCGTTAGACTATCGCAAAAAAAAAGAACTGTACCAAATAGCAGAAACCACATAACACGTGGACATTCAAATAACAGCAACAACTAAAATGTATATCACATGAACATCGAAAAGATAATAATGACATAATCGAAATTCTGACATTCCATACAAAAGAGAGGGAAGGAAACTCCTATGAAAATGAAAAGCATGATAACAGATAGTGAACGAATTTGAGAAACCTATTTCCTGAAGAAATGGTTTTAAGAGAAAGATTTTAGAAACTTCAAACGAACTTAGCTCTGTAGCTGTGTATATTTCTGAGATGAGGTATTATGTACACTATTTACATTATTCTTAACCTCAAGAAGGCCGGAGCGTACAACGGCCGAAACGTTGGGATAAATATGGCAACAAAGATGAGGACAATAGTCCGAAAAATGTAAATAATGAACTTAGCTGTCAGCCCACTCAGTGAATGTCATTATAAGGAAACGTCTATTATTAACATGACCATTATATATAATATATATATATATATATATGAGGAAACGTCTATTATTAACATGACCATTATATATATATATATATATATATATATATATGAGGAAACGTCTATTATTAACATGACCATTATATATATATATATATATATATATATATATGAGGAAACGTCTATTATTAACATGACCATATATATATATATATATATATATATATATATATATATATATATATATATATATATGAGGAAACGTCTATTATTAACATGACCATTATATATAATTATATGAGGAAACGTCTATTATTAACATGACCATTATATATAATTATATGAGGAAATGTCTATTATTAACATGACCATTATATATATATATATATATATATATATATATATATATATATATATATGAGGAAACGTCTATTATTAACATGACCATTATATATATATATATATATATATATATATATATATATATATGAGGAAACGTCTATTATTAACATGACCATTATATATATATATATATATATATATATATATATATATATGAGGAAACGTCTATTATTAACATGACCATTATATATATATATATATATATGAGGAAACGTCTATTATTAACATGACCATTATATATATATATATATATATATATATATATATATATATATATATATATATATATATGAGGAAACGTCTATTATTAACATGACCATTATATATATATATATTTCCTGCTGTTCAAAGATGTTGAAGATCAATTTAAAGGTACCCTATACAATTAATCTCATATGATATCAGAATGTCTGTGTCGCAGTAGACCACAAGAGAGTCTACGAGTATCAGCGGGTTAATGCGCAAGATGAACATTTATCCTTAGAGTTGTTGCCTACAACTTAAATAGAATTGTCACACGTGGAAAAACTGCTGATAGGAAGCACCCGGCCGACAGTGATAAGGAAATATATATCTTATATATTCGCGATCAGAAGAATCCATATCTGGAGAAAGCCCCTGAAGCCACACAGTCCCTCACCGATATTAATTGAAGTAGAGAGTTGAAGAAGGAATAGACTTACGTATGAGACACTGAATCTGATGTTTTTATTAGTCTGTCCATCGTTGGCATACAAATGTTTTGGCTTTCATAAGAATTTTTATCTTGCTTGATAGGGTGGCTGTTAGGGACGAATCTTCCGTCGGATCTGTCATCAGACTGGTGCTAGAGAAGGTTATGAAATAAGAAAAGCCCAGATCATTTGACAGCATTTAACAGAAAGAAAAATAAAGATATAATCAAGAAACGGTCTTTCCACACTAACTTAAACAAATTCTTACGTAAATGGTTTGGTTTATTTTGTTTTATGGCATATCAACACCTCAATGTGCTGTTTAATGACGACAAAATGTTTAAGATAAGTTCGTATGAATCGAATATGTATTCATTGCAGGTAATATTTTTTTTCAAAAATGTATTACTGGTAATATTTTATTTTAAAAATATGCTACTGGTATTTTTACTGAAAATATCTATTTTTATACTATCATAGAGTTTTGACTCCAGTTTTAGGGTTAACTATTTGCCCATAGCTGGGACTACAATCCCGAGTCAGGGTGGATCTGGGAACAAGAGCAATTAAGAGGTGGTTCCACGCTCCTCAAAACCAATCGATCAGAGGTCTTGCTGCCAGATCTAGTTTATCGTCATGCCCAGGACGGTTGTTATGCAGAAAATAGTCATCAGTAGTTGAAAGATTTATAACAGTTATTTGATTTGTAAAGCTTATTTTCCTGAAAAACATTCATGAGAAATATTTTAGAAATTTCAACAGATATTAACTCTATATTTTTCGTCAATGAATGCCAAATGTTTCCAGTATGGAAATAGCTAACATTACTATTATCATTGGGTTTCGTTTAGCTATTTTTTTTTTCAGTTGGGCGCTATATCAGTTTTTGTTTTCTATGTATCAGTTATTTTCTTGTTCATGCTTTTCTGTCCTTTGTTGCTCTTTTTACTTTTTAATTTCCTCTTTTTATATAAAAATATCGCTTTATATATGTTTATATTACATTCGATCTTATATATTCAACGTGACAAAAAGGTAAACCATTTTTAGAACTACTATTTGATACATAACAGTCTTTCCGACAGTCGACAGGTGGCAAGATTATTGTTAAGTTGTTACTGGATTTGGTTTGCGGAAATACTTTAAAGAATTCTACAAATGATTTTGCTATAAATCATTCAGTTTCAATGTGTCGATATTTTCTGGGAGATGCTCGTCTTTTTTTTTTATACCTTTCATGGCAACGTATCGATTTGATGTATTTGCTAACAATTCTTGACGGAAATCCGAAGATCAAAGTGCTTAGTATGCATGTAGCACCGAATGTCACATTTTTACCAAAATATCAAAGGCACCAATCTCATCTACAATGCGCTTTGTTCCATTTCACCAAAGATGGCCTGAGTTTTTTTTTTCTGTAGATTAAAAAATACGGATCAGACGTGGATATGATAAATTATTTTCAAGGTGATTCATGTGACATAAATTACTCTCTTTGAATTCGTATTTTACATTCCTCTTCTTTTAACTGCTACACTTCTTCAGTACCAAAGCGAACATGGATCTCCACAGTTTCCTAATATATATTGCTCCTAGCATATTTTATATATTTGTCTTGTTAATTACATTAATATCTTGGTTAACTAATCCATGTTGCTATCAATGTGTTTTCTGATTTTTTCAATCCTCCCTCCCAAGCAAGGCAATAAAACCACTATGACGCAAGGTGTTACTGAGTATTAGAGAATATGAGAAAAACTAATTTTAACGAGAGATAATAAAGGAAGAAATAAGATAACAATTGACATTGCATTTAAGTTTTTGAACATGAATGATAACTGGGTAACAAGCGGCCGGAAGAGAGTTCTACAGGCGAGAAGAGCGATAGAAGAAACTATAAAACTTCCGGTTATATCTATCCATATTTAACTGTAAAATGATGGGACCTTACCGCCAATCTAGTACTGAGATTAAATTCATAAATTCTACGTACCACAGACGAAAGTCCATTAGAACAATATAACATGAAAGTATTTATAGAAAAGGCAAAGGGAATCTACGTTACGGCGGTGGGAAAGGGAATGAAGCTAAGATGCCAGGTTATGACCAATAATATTGCAGATTATTCAAGAATTTCTAAATATATAGCAGGAGCACCAGACCAGGTGTGGCAGCAATATTCAAAGCATAGTTCAATGGCGAGAAAGACATCGTGAACCAACTTTTGTAGCTGCAGATTAAGTAATTGATTCAATATACTCTTTCCACTTCATGTCAGCTGAAAACGTTAATCCGAATAGAGGCAATGTGTTACTCTGTTGGAGATTAGCCTCAGCCATGTTAATGGAAGTTAAAAATGGTTCTCTCAGGCTATTAAAATGAACGGTTTCATTTTCGAGGCGTTAAAATTAATAAGCCATTACTTGCCCCATTTAACAACAGATTTTTTTATGACATTCATTAAATTAGCTGCCAGTATGACCTTATCACACCGATCAGATTTACTATTAAGACAAGAGTAAATAACAGAGTAAATATATTATTATACAAATCCACTTGACGCCTTAGGGTGCCTCGTAGTTTCCAGCTGTCTCTTACAGATTTTAGTTATAAGGAGCATTTGTTATTACAATTTTAAAAATTATTGTTACTCACGTATTGTTTTCATGACATTCTCAACATCTTTCCGTAGAAGCTCACCTCTGTTGCCTCAGTCTGAAATTCTAAAAACCGAAAAAATATCTTGCAATACTGAAAATTTAGTCTATGGTTATAAACTTGTGATCAAAATAAATTAGCGACTCTGTTTTGGGACGAAATTTCAGATAGGGCGTTTCTTCCCTCTACACCGGTTTTTTAGTATTTATCGTTGTTCTCTTCACTGTATCCGCTTCGTCGTTCCTTCGTTCTTTCGTCCTACTGCACGTATTGTACGCCGGAAGGCGCCACTGATCTCCACAATCGTCTACTTATCATAGCGAGTCACCAATCACTTGCCCGGATGATAAGCATACTAGACATACGGACACCTCAGAATGTCCCTCCTCGATTCCGTTCAGCCACGCTAATATTATACAAAGTTGCTAATGGCCCAATTTCTTGTGGTACAACACAGAAGGGTTACTTTTGACGGAACGACGCATTCGCCTTCACTCAAATTGAAGTCCTACATGCCAGAAAAAGACGAACTTTTTTTTCGTCGTGTATAAGGCAAGTCTGCTTCATCATTTCTGCCATTCGACTCTTGTTCTGGTTCACTATGTCTGCTACAAATCTATGCCCCAATAACTTGCTTATTGGCAAACAATATACATCTCGATTGAGGTCTCAAAATTTGCTTCTCATTTACTCTACAAAGAATGCTAGGTATTATTCTTTCGAGACGGACTTGTAAGTGTATCTTAGCTCTCCTTGTCAGAATTGCTTTCAATGAATTTGTTTGGTCCAGCAGATTTCAGTGTCTCTAATAGCAAGCATGTGTCTTTCCATCATCACTGATCGGACTGTGAGATTATTTCAGTCAAGATGAACATTTGCACTTTAAATGAGGCTTCTAGTGTTGGGCATTTATTGGGCTCCAAAACTCCACTCCAGGCCTGAATTGGATATAATATACATTGCAAAAGATGCTGAAAAAAGATCCTCTCATTCTATTGTTGCAGTAAATATCGGATTCATTCTCTCGTGTATTATCTTTCAAAGAGTCGGATGAGACCAGAAAAACTGTATTGCTAGAATATCTGCGTTGAATCTTCTCAGTCCTCAATGTAATCCCATTAGAATATTTAAAATCTTTTAAGCATTCTTTTGAGTGAAAGCCGTATTGACCACTTAGCAACCTCTTTTCCAGAGAGACAACATCTAAGCGCTATCGGTATTTCTATGGCAAGTATTCAGATCAGCTTCATTCTTTAGTGTTACTAATTCTAACCTTTAAATAGGGTATACTCCGTGCTGTTCTCACACAATCGGATCACCTTCGTGTCCTCCGTAGTCCAACAGTAAGGAGAAACCTTACGCGTAACAGACTCCTGCGTGAATGCTTTCCCGTATACAATCATCTTATCCGCATCAAATCAGTCGTTATATATCCACCTTATCCTCGTCGTCTTCCCTACCTACCCCTATTTCCTTCATATATAACACGTTCATCTTAATTGTTTCAATATTGAAATAACGATGAATCGCGTTTGAGTTATTTATTGGGTGCATTTTCGAAAGAAATAATCGCCATACATATCGACCACATTTTAGATACATGTCTGCTTTCTTTCTTTTTCCAAGTCCTTTCAGGGTGCGTATGACCATTTGCTCTCCACGCCTTGCTGCTAATTGTTGCTCTCGTCATCCTTTACTATCCCAGCTCGCCCTTGTTGTGCAACCCATTCCCACAAACCTGTTGATATTGCTCTCTCCTTTTCTTGCCTACAGTATGTCCTATGAATGTTAAATTTTCTATGCAGTATTTTGTCATTAAGCGTCACATGAATACACGCTGCCTCTTTTTATCGCAAAGGAATTTCCTCGCTGGTCTTCTCTTCATTAATCCGTCACGGTCTCTCTAACATTTGTCCAACATGACATGTTATTCATATCATAGGAATTCAACACTTTTTCTTTGTTTCAAATGATAATTTCCTAAGTTCTACCTTTTTGTGTTGTTTCTTATAGTCTTTTGTTGCTGTTGTGTTCGACCTTCAGATTTTTGTGTCAGTATCTACTATACTACAATATAAAGTAACTTTATATAAAACTACTTTTTGACATTTTAAATAATATCTTTACTGAGCACGAAACATCTAGGATAGGTTGATAATACTTTATTCGAAATTCTTGGGACTGGAA
>OZ038478.1:24352791-24375291 GCA_964036315.1 Acanthosepion esculentum
CGACGTTATATTTGTGACTATAGGTAAATATTGTATTTACATTATTAACAATAGGTATAATTGTTAATGTTTACAATTTAGACGATATCTCCTGTATATTCTTTTGTCTACCGATACAAACTAGTGATATTCATACTTGAGTATATAGTTAAAAATTTATATCTGAGTCTACTGATAAATATTGAACATGTTTACACTTGCGATTACTCGTAGCATTGTTAATGTTTATAACTGATACCTTAAACATGGTTCTGGTTTATATTGGGCTTTACAGGTAAACACTGGTGATGTCTATACTTGAGTCTATAGGCAAGTATTGGTTGTGTTTATATTTAAGTTTATTGGTAAATATTGAAAGTGTTTACACTTGCGACTACAGTGTTGTGAATAATCAAGAGTGGTCTCCCCTTGTTTTGTTACTCTCCTCTTTGAGATAGATATTCCTGTATACTGGGACTATAAAAGGACACTATACGCGAACCTTGTACTCTCAGTTGAATAAAGCTTTCTTAAAGCGTACACTTGCGTTCTCTTGTCATTGCATACAGGAAGCATTGTTAATGTTTATAATTGAGCACTTAGGTAAATATAGTTCGGATTTATATTGGGGCCGACAAGTGATGTTTATACTTGAGTCTATAGTTACACATTTGTGGAGATTATATTTGTGACTATTTTTAAGTTTTGGACGCGTTTCCACTTGGAATTATAGGTAGCATTGTTAATGTTTACAATTGAGACTATAAGTAAATATATATCGATGTTATTCTTGTGTCTACCGGCAAATGATGATGATATTTATACATGAGCCTATATTTAAAAATTGGTTGAATTTGTATTTGAGTTCATTGTCAAATATTGGAGGTGCTTGCACTCGAGAATATACGTAGTGTCCTTAATGTTTTAAAATTGAGCCATTAGCTTTAATATCTGTCGGGTTTCTACTGATGTGTACACATAAAAACTGGTGATGTTTATTCTTGAGCATATAGTTAAACATTGGAGGAGGTTGTATTTAAATGTGTTCTTGATGTTTATAACTCAGCCTGTAGGTAAACAACTTCCGGGTTATTCAAGAATAACCCGGAAGTTGTTTAGATACTAACGTCGTATCTCTGTTTTAGTCATTTCCCCGCCGTCGAACTGCAGCTTACGTGTGAGTTTCAATAAATATTTTCATGGGATTTTTCCTAATGAGCTTTCCTGTTCGGAATCTCCATTTTGCGAATTAAAGAGCAGTACTAGATTGGTAGTTAGGTCGCATCATTTTACAGATTTGAAATGACTAGATGCAATCGTAAATTATCTGATAACAGTTTCTTCTTTTCTGCATTTCTCGCATGTGTTACTATCTTGTATCTTACTTTTCACAAAATCTTGATCTTCAAAATTTGAATCGCAATGCCAATCATTATTTTTTTGTCATCTTAACTCCTTGTTCTCTCTCCTTAATGTTTTTTTTCTTTTTCTAATATTCTTTCAAACACAATAACCACTTGTGTAGCTTTATTACCTTGTTTGGTATGAAATAATTAAAGAAATCTGATCCTTTTTTTCAACAGCGGGCATGTTTTATTTTGAAATGTGTGGAATAATATGTAAGAGAATAAAGAAGTACCAACGCAATTAATCTGAGTATGTGTACCTCACCTGGTGATGCTTATATTGAGTCTACAGATAAATATCGCTCGTTCACAGTTGAGACGGGGTAAAGATTGTTCAGCTAAATCTACAGCTAAATATTGATCGGCTTTATATAAGCATGTAAACAACTGTACCGGTTTTTTGTCTTATACCTCTGTTGGTGCTACACCACGTGTACTTAGGCCCCATCGGAATGACGGTGCATGTCGTTGCAGATTTTATTTATTGATCAAATCTCGTATTTATCCAGCGATGTTTCTGTTGCAAGTAGAAATAAAATTCAAATCTTAGTTTCGAAATCACAACTCTCGCCTTTCTTTGTACAAGCAGGAACGGGATCGAATTGAAAGGCAAAATGTTTGTGAGATAATTAAAATCTATGTGGACTTAAATCGAACAGATTTTAATGAAATTCGACATTTTCTTTTTAAATCCAACTACTCAAATTTGACCGTAATAGAATATAAGTGAGTAAATTTATAGCAATATCAGAAAAAAAAAAATTTTACATAAACAAATGCTGAACTTCCATGAACTACTATTAATCAATATCTGAACAGAGCTTGTAGGCGATTCTTGAAATTATCGAAGATGAAACATTTCTTTCTCTGGAGAAGCTATGGAGCGTATATATATATATATATATATATATATATATATATATACATTTTGTATAAATTATATATATATATATATATATATATATATATATATATATATATATTCCTTATAGAAAATGTAATACGAAAATGAATATATATATATATATATAATTTATACAAAATGTATATAAGTATGTATGTATATATATATATATATATATATATATGTAAACATATATAGACATATATATATACAAATATACATATATATATGCATGTGTTTTTATATACACTTTTCAATATATATATATGTATATACTTTTCTTTATAGAAATATATTTGTGTGTATAAGTATACATATTTACGTATACATACATACATACATACATACATATATATATATATATATATGTATATATATGAGTGTGTGTATGTGTGTCTGTGTGAATACACATAATTACTTTTCGATATATATATACACTTTTCTTTATAGTTAATGGGTATGTATATATATATATATATATATATATATATATATATATATATATATATATATAAATAATATTTTGTTTTTCTTGTAGATATCTCAATTTTGGCTTACAGCCCCAGGTATGGAGTCCCAGCCGAAATGAAATATATACGCGGTGGGAGAAAACAGTCACATATATAAAATGTAAAGATAAAAGCAAAACATATGATATTGTAAATGTTGATGGTCTTATATGCATATTTACATGTATGTATGTAAATAAGTATATCCTTTTTTAAATATCATCTTTACTGACCTAAGCCCTGTCTGGCACAAGGCTGCTCGAGAAAGTAAGTGTACATGAAGAGGTACACATAAAACGTACGAAGACAATCTAATTACGTACCTACTTTTTATTCTCTTACAGATTATTCCACACATTTCAAAATAAAACACGCCCGCTGTTGAAAAAAAGGATCTCATCTCTTTAATCATTTCATCCCAAACAAGGCAATAAAGCTATTAAGACACAAGTGGTTATTGTGTTTGAAAGAATATTAGAAAAAAAAAATTACGATTGCATCTAGTCATTTCAAATCTGTAAAATGATGAGACCTAGCTACCAATCTAGTACTCCTCATAAATTCGCAAAATGGAGATACCAAACAGGAAAGCTCATTAGGACAAATACCATGAAAATATTTATTGAAAACTCGTAAGCTGCAGTTCGACGACGGGGAAATGACTAAAACTGAGATGCCAGGCTAGTACCGATAACATTGCCGATTCTTTTTTGTGTTTCCTCAGCAGTTTCTAAACTAATATTTAACACACCGAAGAATGATAGATTGATAAATATGCAAAATAGATTCTGGCATGAAAACTCCCTCACACGACACAATGAACCAAGATTTTTAATAGCAGTTTTAGCTGTTGATACAATTTAACGTTTCCACTTCATGTCAGGGGAAAGGATGAATGCGGTCTAGCATCAGCAATGCTGATGGAAATACAAAAAAATGTTCTCAGATGAGTAACAGAGAGAAACTTCGTTTTGGAGGCGTTAAAAATAACAAGACATTTCTTGTTCTAGGTAACATCAGATTGTAGGTCACTTCTTAGATCAGCTCAAAATGTGACTCACCAAACCAGCCATAATTAAAATTAAGACATGATTAAATATTTGTGACTAGCATAGATACCAATTTGAGAAGATCTTTGAGGAAAATTAGGAAGAACGTGGGTCTAAGGATAGAACCAATGGGGTACCGGTATTGATGCAAAATGATCTAGAAAAGTGGCCGTTCAAGTCAAATTTGTTTTCGATTTGACGAGAGAGATGGAATCAGATCAAAAATCTGTTCAGAATTACAATAATCTTTCAACATGCGAAGAAGACCAACATACGAAGCCCGATCAGAAGCATTCGAGATAACTAACGCAACTGTCCGAGTTTCACCATTCTTATTGTTGGGATCAATAAGACATCCTTCGTTGTCAATGTTGAGATCAATAAAACATCCTTCGTCGCCACTTTTGAGATGCTGAGTGTTTCCACGTGAGTATATGGTAATAACGAACAAACACAGTCGTAGGGAAAAATACTGGTATATTCAGAGAGGTATTTACATCAGAGAGATTAGTAGTAGAACGAACGTAGGTTAGTAGTAACAATAAGTAATAGTAATAAAGTCCAACGGTATCTTCCGGTCGAGAAACGGAAGTGTAACTGATCACTACAGAAGTCTCACTCAGCACTGCACTACACTGCTACACTCCTCACAGTCTCTAGAACTACTGTTCTATTTATAATAATAGGATCAGTCTATTGTGGTTGTGAAGGTGGGTGCGCCCCAACACTTATCTAAATGTTGAAATACTCAGCAATAGCCATTAACCCATCAGCAGTTGAACTAAAGAAGCGAAAGCCATATTTCTTGTCTGAAAGAAGATCCTGTGGGGTGAGATGTTTAACCAATTCGGAATTTATTAAAGACTCCACTTTCTTTCTTTTTATGTGCCATGTGCTTTCAGGACGTGGGCGATCATGGCTGTCCACCTCCTTCTATCCCCTGCAGCCTTCAGCAAGTTCCTTCCCGCTGCTTCCTCCCCCGGACCACGTTCTGCCATCCACTTGCTCAAGATCGGCAGGTATGTCACGCGCTGCTTTCCCTTGTCTCCATTTTCCTCTATTTGACCCGTGAGTATCAGATTCTTCCACATTATTTCTCCAAGAAACTTCAGCCGCCTCTTCCTGATTTTATGCATAGACCTTCTTCTTGTTTGTAAACTCTCTAAGACCTCATCGTCGAACACATGCTACGTCCATGATATCCTTAGCATCTTTCTTTAGAACCACATCTCCGTCGTCTCGAGTCTATCTTTGAGGAAATCGTCCAGCATTCGCTGCCGCAAAGAAGAACAGATTTGTCAAAAAGAGGTAGAAGTCTAATAGGTCGGTTGTTAGAAGGATCAGTTGGTTCTCAGATTGAAGCAAGGCAAATTGAGTTCTGATGAGTCAATAGAACTGGGTGAGACAATTACGAAATCATAGACCTAATATCTGCTAGCCTCATCTAGGAACTTGTCAATATTGTTTCTCCGTCAGTAAATAAAGTCAGATAAAACCATGATTCATGCTACCAACTATACTTCAATTGTCACCCACTATCTGACGGAACAGTTTCGCCTAACATCAAGAATTATTAAACCAAATTTCTTGAATCACATGTCTTTTCAGAATTATAATAATGGTCAAACTCAAGTTAACGATAAAATATAAGATCCAATAGAAACACTTGAACGTATGACACGAATCCCCCCAACTTGCATGTTTCACTATCAACAGAACGAGCGAGGCATCTTATTATAGAACAGGAGATAATATGGATTGTGGTTTAAAGATTGATATTTTTTCGGGATGTAGTAAATAGAGAAGAATGTAGTGAAAAGAGAAGAAAACTATTATGCGAGACTGTAGAAGAAATGCTCGCTAATATTTTATCTATTGTAAAGGTAGCAATGGCGTCAATTGCATACGTGATTGGATAAGTGCGATCATCATTTCGCAGAAGACAGAAACACTAAACACGACAGAGTTATTTGCTCTCATCTACGTTAAACACTTGCAATGGCAATAGAGAATATGGCGGAAGTGGGTCTCTTGCTAGAGGTACCGTATATACTCGCGTACCAAGCGACTTATGAAGACCTAATTTTGAAGCTAATTTTAAAGGGGTCTCATCATACACCACGTATAAAATTAGCATGTGTACGGCTGGCACTCGCTACGCAGTTGACCAAAATATATTTCTGTTTAAAGTAGTAAAATAAGTACGGCTGTATTTAAAATAAACCTGATTTTGATTAAACTGAGGTTTTGCGGTTTTCTGGTGGTTTGTCTCGTTTGATTCCATCATTCAAATTTACAACTCTTCTATTCGTCCTCGTATGGAATACTGTGGTCTGGTGCTCCCGCTGTGCACCTCGAGGTTCTCGACAAAATCCAAAGTCGCATATGCAATTTAATAGATCTTGACCTGGCATCTCGACTTCAGTCACTTTCACACAGACGTGATGTGGCTTCCCTCTGTCTTTACTACAATTATTTTCATGGCAACGCCTAAGTGAAGATAGATAGATATGGACAGACTCTATATATATATATATATATATATATATATGTCAAACCTAATGAGCCAGACAAACCTACCAAGGTTTCACTTCGGCAGATCGTCAGGGTCAGCTGCCTAAGTGAAACCTTGGTAGGTTTGTCTGGCTCATTAGGTTTGACAAGGTTCGCTCTACGTTTGTATCGAGATCTTTAGTTAGTTGTTTACTCGTATCGGGTTTTTTTCTTTGGGCCTTGAACCTGTATCTGTGCGATTATTTTCGACAGACTTTCATGTTCCTGGCTCTTTCTTTTTTAAAACTTTTTTTCCCTTCGGGATTGATTTGGCTATTGTTAAATCAAGAATTCGAAGGTTTTTCGACACGAGTATAGTTACCTATATATATATATATATATATATATATATATATATATATATGTTGTGATAGATAGATAGATAGATAGATAGATGAGAACACACTGAGATAATTAGCTACATTGCTAGCTAGCTAGCTAGATACATAGATAGGAACACACTGATATATATATATATATATATATATATATATATATATATAGATTTGAACGTAGTACATAGATGATGAATAGATATTCATGACATGACTGAGATAGATACGAGTTGCAATGAAGATGTTTTGAAACATTTTTGTAGAGGCAATTATTATTTTCCTAAATTATTATAGATTTAGTATATAATTATTCTGCATCGAATAACTTGACGTTCCAAATTTTGTCATTCCAGACGGACGGAGACGGTTGTCAAATCTCCTTGAGTATACCCTACTAAGCACTGCTTACCACAGCGGACAAGTTTGCAGAATGGGGTCTGGACGTGAAGACAATTTGGATGATCGCTATACAAATACGTTTTGTATTAAACAATTTGGATGACCGCTATACAAATACGTTTTGTATTAAACTGGGATAAAGTATAGAATTATCTTAACCTGAGACCAATACGGAAACACTACAGAAAATTAAAAAATTAAATTTCACGATTAAACTCTCCAATATTTTCTTGAACAACCCGATATATCCCTAAAAAATGTAGGCGGGTATATCTGAAAGTATACTCATGTTCTAGCTAGCGTTTATTTATATCGTTGTTATTTCTGATGAATATCAAAGCATTTGTCTGCTGCAAGGAAATCTTGAATGACATTGGTGCAAATAACAATGCTCCGATATTTTCTATCTAGCATGTATTACAAAACAACGATTCTTTAAAAGAAAATCAATATCGAACAGAGAAAATACGTATTCGAATGTCGCTATGATCTTTTTTGCATCTTCTCACTTAACTGCCCTTTGTTGGAACCTTTGATTGAAAATAAAATGCAGTTTGTTTCACGTAGGCTTACTGTAAAAAGCAACTTGTTATCATTACATCTCTTTTAACAACGAAAATAACTCGAGTTTTTTTTTTTTTGGTTTGCTACTCAGAAATATCAATAAAAGCATTGTAACAATGTTGAATGCAATGCTGACAAGCTGACACCTACTCTCGATAAGGTAGACTTATCCAATCCTGTAGACGTCTTATTAAGTATAATATTTGTTTTATATTCTAGTATTTGTGCTTCTTTCTTCATTGTGTACATATACATAACACAGACTCATGAGTTTGTCGTTACTTTGAAAATTTCAAGCAGCAAGGGCGGACTATTTTTGTTGTTTCGTCCCTGTGTTGTTTGATTTATTGAAATTGTCATTTTTCATAATGGCTTATGTAAGCCGAAAGCTTCGATTGGATTTAAACATGTATCAATATGGTGATTTCCTTTCGTCTTTCAATGATAATGTTATTGAGCTTATCAGACAATATGAAAAGAACTTACTTGAAATAAATAGACAAAACTTGTCTATATTATTTAATGAAACATGCATTAAAGAAACATTGCTGCCTAAATATACACAATATATATATATATATATATATATATATATATATATATATATATATATATATATTGTCATCCACAGATAGACTGTTTTGCTGTATCACAGCTCATCAGTGTAGCTAGACGTCGGGTTGCCCCTAGCTAAGATCGAAACCACACTGAATTGGCGTCAATCGTTGATTCTACCACTAAACCGTTAGCGCACGGCAGGGATGAACGTGAATTTAAGCGTATTTATTTATGGATAAACACACAGTGACTGAGTGAACTCGATTCGATTTAACAAAGTCTCTTGCATTATTAGCCGTCATAGTCACTGTTTACAAAACCACACTTCCTCCCCAGACTGTTTCGCTGTATCACAGCTCATCATTGTGGCTTGACGTCCGGTTGCCTATACATACATATATATATATATATATATATATATATATATATATATATATATATATATATATATATATATATATTAATTCATCGATCGCAGAATAATCTTCAACAGAATGCAGAAAGCACTGGACGGCCATTTCGTCCCATTTGGGACTCATCAGCAGTGCGCATCCACTACCGAGAATCGAACCCGGACCACTTCGATATTTCCAGTTCTTTCGGCATCCTGTTGAAGATTATTCTGGGCTCGATGAATTACAATATATGATTACTCTAAAATCCCCCAAAATTTCTTCACCATATATACCATAGCTACAAATGATAAATTTAAAATTGAAAATAAATATAAGTCTTTACATTAAACCCTTGATAATTATTTTGGGCGAGTGCGAAAGTACTTGAGCATGAAAAGAATCAAGAAACTAATTAGAGAAATAGAAAGGATTATTATGAAATAAATAGACATAATATGTCTATATTATTTAATGAAACATGTTTTAATGAAGATATGCTGCTGCTGATATCTATCTATCTATCTATATATATATATATATACATATGTGTATGTATATATACGTTTTATTTATTTGTTGATTTATTTATACAGGGTGTATCAAATATACAATCTTCACACCGAAACAAGGTTAACAAGTCCATATAAACATATATCCACAAATCCTTCCTTTTTGAGTTATTAATATATATATATATATATATATATATATATATATATGCTAAAATGTAGTTATGAGGTATAGTATATAGATTTGAATATATATAAATTGGCATCAAATACAGATCAGATAAGTTGTTTTCCCTGTAGTGTTGTTATTTTTTTCCTAATATTTTGACTGTTACATTGTGATTTGTTTTTGTGATGTTTTGAATGGGAGCGTTTATTCTGAGCTTTCACATATTATGCACGGCTGAATTTCCAGTGCGAATCTTTCAATTTCCAAAATACTTTTTATGCTTCATTTTTAGTTAAATAATGTGAGGTTGATAGTAGGATAATTGAGAGACTGTTTTCTTCCAAAATATACATTAATCGTATATAATGGTTTCTTCCTAAATGTACATTATATATATATATATATACTAGCAGCATGGCCCGGCGTTGCGTGTGCTTGATTCAAAAATCGTACGACTCATACAGCAATCGCTATCACTTGACTTAAAATATTTTTACCCTTCCTTGCCTTTAAAGGAGTGCCCTTTGCCGTGCTGATGTTGCTACATACCTTACTTCTTGCCTCACACTGCGATTTTTTTTAAGCTCTATACTAAAAATTAAATCTGTTATGAAAAAAGAACTACACAAAATGAACACAAAACAACCAGCTTTAAAACCGAAGGAATACTTTTTCACACCCAACACAGTTCTGCGGAATCAGAATCAACATTGACTTTAAGCAAGCGAATGAGCCAATTGGAGTAAAGTGCCATGCAGATTTAAATTTTTCCCACTTGTGTACGAATGCAGCTATCGATTTTTTTTGCATGCTAGCATGCTAATTAACATTCGTGTCAGTCAGCTGTTGGCTCTCACGCTGGCCAATAGAATCTTCCTGCCTATTCGTGCCAGACATTATAGGATCTCACTCTGGCCAGTAGAAAATGACCGCAAACTACATGAAAACTACCGTAGAAGCATGATAAATCGATTATTTCCATTATCAATGGGAGTTGGGTAATGAACAGTCGGTCTTGGCCTTTGTATTAACCTGGAGCATGTGCATGTGAATTTTGGTGCAAATCCGTCGAAAATTGCGGCCGTGCATTCGTTACATACACACACCCATCCTGCCTTATATATATATATATATATATATATATATATATATATATATATATATATATATATATATTCTGTTTATGCGCTATTGTTATAGATTCAATTTATTTAGGCAAATGCGCTGTTTTATTTACATTTAGCCGCATGAATGAATATTCAAGAAATTTATTAAAAAATATGCGTTCTCCGGTAGGAATCGAACCTGTATTCCTATCCGGACATCGTCCTTTGATCTGATGTGCATAACCATTTAGCTTCAGATTTTTCTCGAATGTTTATATGTACTACAAAATGTATCTTATTGTAAACAATCATAACATATACAGTAAGTCCAACAATTATTTAATATATTTTCTTTTTATACGTTATTTTTATAGATACAGTTTATTTAAGCAAATGCACTGTTTTTAATTAAACAGTATTAATTACATTTACCGGTCTTAATGTTTGAGAAATTCGCATAGAAAATGTGCGTTCTCAAACAGGAATGAAATGTCGGTTTCCGTATGAGAAATACAGGTTCGATTCCTGTGGGAGAATGCATATTTTCTACGAAATTTTATCGCTTAAGTAAATTCTACCCATACAAATAATGTATAAACAGAATATATAGTAAATAATTAAAGAACTCAATTCATTTCATCATATATATATATATATATATATATATATATATTTATATATATATATATATATGCATGTTTCATTTCATATATATATATATATATATGCATGTTTCATTTTTTCTTGTGTTCGAACAAGAGCTTTCTGTACAGGACAAAGGGTGTGTAAGAACTGCCCAAATGTTTTTAAACGTAAAAACATCAAACATAAAACATTTGGACAGTTCTTACACACCCTTTCTCCTGTAAAGGAAGTTCTTGTTCGAACACAAGAAAAAGTAAATAAAAACATCAATCGTAGTACCTTTTCTGTCGTTTTTAATGAAACATGCATAAACGAAGGATTTCTGCCTAAATATACAACTATATATATATATATATATATATATATATATATATATATATATATATATATATATATAACTGATAAGCTACATCACCTTTTATCAATATTTAAAATATATACTTATATGAATATAAATGATTATGTGATGTGTAGCAGGCATTTATCTCCGCAAGTGGAAGACATTTTTTCAAAAAATATCCTGCAATTCTCAGTTTACCATTAATAACTTCATGTTAATTTTTAGTCTTTAAATGGGTTGTAAATTTAATTTACAGATAAAAATATATTTAATATCTTGTGACAAAGAAAAAACAGTTCAGTGAATTTCTAAAAATTATCATATGTCCTGCCGCAATACGGGGGATTTCGTTGAAGATTAAGGACGACGTCGGTTCAGGCATAGAAGAGTAAACTGAAGCCTTTATCACGTTTATATGTCATGTTTGAAGAGAGTTGTAAAACTCTTCATTTTTGGCAGTTAAGAAACGAATGAAAACCACATGATATCGGATCTTATATAACGTCGCGAATCATATAAACCTACTCACTCGGTCTCCTTTAAAAGGTAAAATCGAAAGAAATAGACAGCAAGAGAAACGAAGACCACTTTTCAACAGTTATTCTCAGCGAGAAAATGACATGTTGTCACAAAGTACCAGAGCGTTGAAGCAATGGCTGGGTGTTCGCCGATGGAAATGCTTTCAAATTTCAAGGGCTCAAGAAAGCGGTGTTGATGTGACGTTTTTAGTTGGGGTCACAGGCCGTAAATCGCTGAGCACTTAACATGTCATATATGGTGTTATCAGCTCAGACATACCTTGTTTGTTTTGTTTTTTAATTCAGGCTTAGAGTCATGCTTCATAAAAACGTCAAACTATTTTAGGAAAATATTTTTTTATAGCTAACGAAGCGACATCACATTCAACAGTGAAAAATAAATACTCAAACCGGAATAAACTTCAAAGACCCTCTTTTGTTAAAAAGATCAACATGTCCGAGCAACATTTATCTGATTGATAACTTCTGATGGATTCGGAATAGGAAGGTTTACGTCGTAAATTGAACTGCAGATGAAAATTGCAATGCTATATTAGAGACGGTGGTTTATTTTTTGTCAATGCACAATTTATAATAGTTTCAGCTAACGGAGCAAACATTTTACCTATATGCTTCGGCAAATAGGGGCCTTCGTGCCAGAAAAAACGGAGTCATGAAGGGGGCCTTTTTTCACATGACACCGTTTTTATGTTAACTACTTTCGCTCTTCGAAATTTTTTCTTGTTTTAAAATGTGACGATGGGAATTTTAATAAAGCCTAAAAATATGATGAAAGTGAATTTATGCTTTTTTATTTATAATTGAGAATTAACAAAAATATTAAATCTGTTTTTTTTATTTGATTGTTTATTTACAAGATTCATTTTGTATTTCTAACATTCTAAAAACGAATGCAATTAAAGCTAATGCAATGTTTATCATTTACCAATTCATAAAGAAATAGATACGAAAACATTCACCATTTCAATTGGTTCGAAACAATTGGCAATTAGCCGATGTATTACCAACCATCTCAATAAACAGTAAAAGAAATAAATACTGTAAATAAATGTTAAAGTACTCGTATCAACTTGTAATTCGTGTTAATGATATTCCAAAGACAAACACTGAAAAAACAAGATTACTGAAAAGAACTGTTTAATTACGTGGATTAATATTACAATTCTGGCGAATATCGTAGTTAGTGGGATAATCTTTACGACACTACTGCACGACTGAACGTGTCTCGCTTGCAACCACATTCACGTTAATAGAAGAGTCGATGTTAATCACTTTAGTGTAGTCTTTCTACACAACAATAGACAATCTAATAAAGAATTACTATTTATTATTTTTTGTCAATTCTCAAGAAGAAAGGAAACATATAATTTCGAATGATCGCTTTTAAAAACAGAAAATATTACCGAGAAGCGATTTAGTTAAAATAATAGCGCTGTTATCGAAAAAGCCGTTCTTTTCACACTCCGTTCTTTTGCGAGCACGAACGTCCATATTTGCCAATGTTACTTTTGGTTTGGTTTAGTTGTTGTCTTTTACAATTAAATCCTGTGTGATCGAATTTAATGCAATGTTTAACCAAACTAGTCCCGTCAGACATTAATCTACAGAGGTGACCCTAGTAATGCTTCATTTAGTTTTCGTTCAAAACCTCTGTCTATTATTTTGATCACGTTCTGCAATTCTTAGTTTTAATTACAATATAACATAATTAGAATTTCATTAATTTGGCTCACGATGTGAACCTTGGAAAATGAGGGAAAATTCATAAAAATGTTGCTATATAGCAGCCCGGCGCGGAGTTTTCTGCAGCCCGCGGAGACATTTGGAAAAAAGCAGATCTAAAATTTCATAACCTGGTCAAAATAAACTGCCGTCTTGGGCCGAGACTTGCCCTCTTTGCACCATATATTCGCACTTGTGTTTAACAACGTGCTACGCATGCGCAATCAGTTACCCTAATCCTCTTTCCGTTACCTTTTCTCTTTCGATTTTGTCATTGTAACAGTTAAGTCAGTAAATTTCCCACCTCGTGGAACCATGAATCCTTCAAAGGAGCGCAAGATTGGTGATGAATGCCGTGTATTTAATGACGACAGGATAAAAAAAAATACTTCTTTTGCAAAACAGATAATAACGCTGTATGTTTAATTTGAAATGAAAATGTTACCGTATTTAACGAATATAATCTGAAACGGCACCACCAAACGAAACATGAAGAATTTTGCAACATCGCTTAAGAAAAAAGCTACAGAGTATGTTACGAAACCAAAGAAACAACATCCAATATTCGTCAAGCAAGCTGATCTTCACGATAGTGCAACAGAAGCCAGTATCATTGTAGCTTACAACCTCGCCAAATGCAACAAGTCATTTTCTGATGACGAGTTTGTGAAGCAGTACGTGGTGCATTCTGCAGGTGTAGTGTGTCCTGAGGTTAAAGGGAATTTTGAAAATATTTCACTATCAAGAAGGACAATAGTACGGTGCATTGACTTAATAAGTGAAGAACTCAAAGAACACCTGAACACTGCAAGCAAAAACACTTTTTGGTTTTCAATGTCTCTCGATGGAAGCACGGGTAATAAAAACACTGCACAATTACTTGTCTTTATCCGTGGAATTGATAAAATCTCGTAATTACAGAGGAAGTATTGGTCTGGAATGCATAAAATAACAACAACTAGTCAGAACCTGTTTGAATGTGCTGTGGATTTTGTTGAGAAACGTGGCTTGCCATGGAATAAAATGGCAAGCATAACCACAGATGGGGCCAGAATTTTTACTAGAAAAAATGTAGGAATGATTAAACTTTCAAAAAACAAATTAGAAGCACAAGACTTGAGCAGTGATATATTGACATTCCATCGCATTTTACACCAGGAAAGCCTTTATAAAGTAGCACTAGACTTAAGGCATGTGATCAACCCAGTTATATATGTAGTGAATACAATACAAGCAAGGACACTAAACCACCGCCAGTTCAAATCTCTGCTTGAGGACATGGAATCAGAATATAAAAGCGTGATTTATCACAAGTGGGAAGTGGTTGAGCGTGGGTAAAGTGATAAAAAGAGTCTGGTTATTACAGAATGAAATTCTATTATTTTTAGATATGAAAGGGATTTAATGTGATTTTGTGACCAAAATGGGATGTAAGGAGTGGAGATACGAGCTGATGTTTCCTGCAGACATATCTGACAAACTGAATGAATTGAATATGACTTTGCAGTGAAAGGGCATATTTGCACGTGAAATGTGGAAAAGTGTAAAATCTTTCAACACAAAAGTAGGCTTATTTGTAAGGCAAGCAGGTGAGACCTAGTTTTGCTATTTCCCTTTATTAGGCAAGAGAAAGTGCCTGAAAGTGTTTCTGCGAAGATCAGGGGTTATTTGCAGAGTTTAGAGGATAAAATCACAAGAAGATTTCAGGACTTCAGGAAAAATGAGACTGAATTCAATTTGCTGTCTTCTCCATTCACTGCTGATGTTCATGCCTAACCTGCAGCTTGATTTAATAGACAAGCATGCTGATCACACACTGAAAGAAATGTATAACGCTGGAACATAAAGTGAGTTTTATAAATCATTTTCTGCTGGTATATTTCCGTGTATGAAAAGATTTGCTGGGAAAATGTACTCTATATTTGGGTTAACATATATTTGTGGACAGTTTTTCTTCAATATCTGTCTCATATTTTGGAGATGAGGTATTATGTACACTATTTACATTATTCGTTATTGTCACCATATTTATTACAACGTTTCGGCCGTTCAGTATCTGTCTATATTTCTGAGATAAGGTGTTATGTACACTATCTACCTAATTCGAACAATTGTCCTCATCTTTGTCGCCATATTTATTACAACGTTTGGCCCGTTGTACGCTCCGGCCTTCTTCAGGTCAAACTGAACCCTTTATTTCACTCACTGGGTTAGACAGTTCCGCGTCCCATGTTTAATGGATGTCAGTTATCAGTTATCTGAAAGTTCTCCACTGCCTTAACCGTGTATTGAACTCACACTCTTTGGGTCCTGTCACTGGATCTACCCAACGCCTTTATCCACTGTGCCATGTGTCTTTGTGAATGAATTTCTGGGTATTAGAAACCTAATGTCTTCAGCAACCATTTTTATCAGTGCTCATATTGCATAAAGGGTTCAGTTCGACGTTCCAAACCCCTGAAGAAGGCCGGAGCGTACAGCGGCCGAAACGTTGTAATAAATATGGCGACAAAGATGAGGCCATTGTCCGAATAATGTAAATAAAGTTTTTCTTGCATGAAAATTAACAAGAATAAATGTAGATGTTTTTTTAACAGACATAAATTTACAGGCAGTCATGAGTTACTCAACAAGCAACCTCCCTCCAGATTTCAAAGGAATTGTGAAAAGCTGTCATAGGATACATTTGTCCCACTAAATAATTAAATGTGATGTAAAATTTGTTCATAAATGAATAAAACTAACTGAATTGTTTAAGATTTATTTATTGATTCTTATGCTTGAAATTACACCTTTTTAGAAATAAGACTTCATGTTCACTAATGAATACAATCAGTGCGGCCCTCCGCCGCCTTCTGCCCCAATAATGTGCCCCCCAGCCAAAACAATTACCAATTTCGACTATATGATAAAAGTGACATTTAGTCGACTACGATCTATACATAATAATAATGAAAGAAATCCGCAAAACCCTTCGCAAGTTTTCTAAAGTTTCGAAATAATTAAATGCATGTAATAATGGAAAATGCAAAACGGATGTGCTTATATTCATGGGTTCTGTTCATATGCATCCGAGTTTGAGAAGCGAAGATAAAGTTTCGAATTGTCGTGTTTCTTATTCAAGTATTTGAATTGTTAACCTGTCTTGTAAACAGTGAATTTAGTAAGAAACGTCCAATATTTCGCAGTCCTACTAAAGAACAATTGTACCTTCGACAGTATCCCTTTTCCCCCCATCTGCGAAGATGAGGTTTTAATATAATCAAATCGTGCCGCTAACATCTTTTGTAGTCAATTAGCCTGCAGAGCATCTTTGCAGTTACCTATTTAGGGAAAGTACAGCAATGTTTTTACTTCTATGAATCTAGATCTACTAGCTTCAGTCTGGTGATACATTTAGTTTTACAATTGGCAATCTCACGATTTCTCTAAAATACATGAAAAGCAAAATTATTAAGTCCTGTTTATATATATTGCAATTTACTTATCACCATTTTTGAAGCTTAAATTAAAATCAAACATCTGAAATTTTCGAACAACTTAGTTTTGTGTTTGTTCCTTATCCTATCATACTGTCGGATTATACATTTTTGATGCCAACATGACATCTTTTATCCATATACAAGGGTTGGACAAAATAATTGAAACACTTGTTAAATTCAAAGAAAATTTATTTAATATGGAGTTGGTTCTCCTTTAGCCTCACAGACAGTTTTAATACGTCTAGGAATGGAATCGTACAGCTTCCTGACTTCATCCAGAGGAATTTCCAGCCATTCTTCATTTAGCACCTGCTCCAGCTCTTTAAGAAACAATGGTAGAGGATAATAGCTCCTAATTTGTTATTCCAAAATGCACCACAAATGTTCAATAATATTGATATCTGGAGATTGGGGAGGCCACTCCATGTGTTCTAGCTCACTTTCATCCTCTTCATACCAATTCTTAACCACTCGAGCGGTATGTATTGGAGCATTATCGTCTTGGAAGATGCAGTCACCATCAGGGAATAAAGTCTTGGTCATTGGAGGAACATGATCTCCCAAAATATTCAGGTAATCATTGCTGTTGTTTCTACCATGCAGGGCAACAACTGGACCGAGACATTTCCATGATATGGCGGCTCAAACTATCACTGATCCACCCCCATGCTTCACGGCTGGAAGCAAGCAGTCAGGGTTGTAAGCTTCTTTGGGCTGCCTCCACACATAAACTAGCTCTGAAGTTGGGAAAAGAGAAAAACTGGACTTGTTTGAGAATATGACTTGCTTCCATTGGTCTGCAGACCAGGCATTGTGATCTCTGCACCACTTCAACCTCTTTTGAATGTTGCGAGTGGACAGAAGAGGTTTCGTCACAGCAGCTCTTCCATGATATGCAGCTTTATGGAGCTCACGGTGAACAGTTTTAGGATTGCACTAGCATGAAACAGACTGTCGCCTTTAAGTGTTGACTTCTATGTTCACTTTTATATTTACACACGCTCTATATCTGATATTGAGCACTTTATCCCAGAAATATAGCACGCTTTAAGACTATATTTTTTATATATATATATATATATATATATATATATATATATATCTGTGCGTGTGCAACATTTCAGGTGGAATATATCTGTTAAAGGGCAGTATTTCTTTTTGACTTTGTTCCATCCACATATATATATATATATATATATATATATATATATATATATATATATATATATATATATATATATGTGTGTGTGTGTGTGTGTGTGTGCTTGTGTGTGTGTACAGGGGTTGGACAAAATAATTGGAACAGGTGCAAATTCCACTCCTATATTTCAAAGACTCAAATTGTAATCACACAAAAAATACATCTCAAACAGTCAAATCATGAAAAAAAAACAAAAAACTAGCACCAAAACACATGCCCCTTAAAAATGGCTGAGTAAGTGGCCGAAAGTGCTTGGGAAAATGGAAGGTAGGGACAGATTTAATACTCCGTCACTCACAAGAAGCATTTCTATGAATAGAAGATGAAATATAGATCAAGTATGGATAGGAATCCAACAAAATCATAGTATAAAGAACAAGCCGGAAACAGATCTCAATCTAACAGGTTTCTCTTTATTAAAGCTTCGTCAGAGATCAAGACAGATATGATAAAACATGTTAAAAAAGATTAATGGTATTTTGTGTTTGGTTAATGATTATTGTTTAGATAAGTGTTACGTGTAAAGAAGTAACAGATAATATTCAAATATTTGTGAGAAACATTCTGAACAGTAAAGTCTGTAAAATTTACTGAGACGCAGCAGGATATTTTGAAAACATATTTTTGTTTTATTTTTCATTAAAGCATATCTCCTGCGTATTTTGTATATATCTTCATTGATTTTTATGTTTTAGAAACAACTAATTTAGAGCTGGAGAAAAATGGTGACGTAATGTAGTTTTAAAACGTTTGTTATTAGTTGGAAATATTGCTATAAATATGTTTACCTAATATTTTCTCTTTAAAGTGTTATATTCTTTTTTAATAAGGCTGACATTGCTGAAATTAAAGTTATGTCCCACGTCCTTGCGGTGTAAGACGAGAGAGTTTGAATGCCTATCTAACCGCAAGTCTCATTGGGTTCCTGAATGCGGGTATTTAGACTGCGTTATAATGCACTGAAGACATTTGACATAATTAAGTAATTCATCGATTCTAGAAGAAACCAACAGAATGCAAAATCATTGGACGGCCGTTTCGTCCTATATTTGGGACTCATTATCAGTGCGCATTCACTACCGAGAATTAAAACCCGAACATTTACGATAGGAAGCAAACGCAATACCAACTCGGTGACGAAGAGGTAACGAATTAAACTCGATATAGCGCCGCTCGATCAAATATTTAGTGGTGGAACTGATCCAAGTTTTTCTTTACCCATAGGACTGTGCCCCCACGAGCCACGACTATTATACCCAAGCCGCTCCATCCAGAGCATTAGAAGCCGGATCAAGCAAGGATATACAGATAGAAATAATTAGGAGGATTTGAAATAAGCTTAATTAAGTAATTCATCTAGACTCGTTGAATTACTGAATTATGATTATTTCAAATCCTATTAATTATTTCTCTCTATATATTTATATTATAATTTTTTCATATAGACAAAAACAGTTTACTCACCACAAAGATGCAACTTCGTTTCGGTGCATTTCTATTACACATCGACTGGTGAGTACCAAATTGGTTCTATATGAAGTTATAATAAATAATTATTGCTCTAGTATAGGTATCGAGCCCTCTTTTGAATTAATGCTGTGAACGTTAGAATTTTTATTTTATTTTCGTTCTCATTGCATCGGATATATATATCAGACAAAATGGTGTTATATAATTTGTCTTGTACTCTTTGATCCAAATATATTATTTTAAGTCAGAAGATATAAGAAATATGGTAGCCAATGACGACGAAAGTTTTTTTTGTGGGGGCGAAGAATTAAAAGGAGCCTGTACGCTGTTTTGGTGTTCAAATAATTGATATTTTACAGTGTGCAATTCCCATGACTTCATCTCAGCCTTAATTTGTATTTATGAGGGAACGACTTTATTTCTTTGACATTTTATATACTTTCTTTCTTTCGTTCTTTTTCTTTCTCTCTCTCATTCGTTCTCTTTCTTTTTTCTTTTTTTCACTTGCTTTCTTTCTCTTACTTTCTCCTTTCTTTCTTTCTTTCTTTCACTCCATTCTTTACTCTTTCCGATTTTTCTTTCTTTCCGTATTTCTTTCCTTTATCTACATCAATTTATGTATAATGTATTAATTCTTCTTCCTTTCTTTCTTTCTTTTCTACAGTTTCTCTTTTTTCATTCCTCCTCCTCTCAGACTTTTTCTATCTTTCTCTTTTCGTTCTTTTATTCTTTCTTTCTTTATTACGTCTTTACTTTCATTTTCAACATTAACTTCCATGCATTTATTTTTCTTCTTTCCTGACTTTCTCTGTTTGTTTCTTTATTTCTTTCTTTCTTCTTTTTTTCTTTCTTTCTTTCATATTCAAAATTAACTTTCATGTTTTTTCTTTCTTCCGTCTTTGATTCTTTTTTTCTTTCTTTCTTTCTTTCTTTGCGCTTTCTTATATCTTGTTTCTGAATGTAATTTTCTTCTGGAATGCCACCGACACAGCCAAGTTAAATGTGATTTCGGTCATTTCGCTGTCCGGGTTTGGCCGTAACATCAAAGTTGACATACAATGTTTGGTTGTTTCTTTGGCCAGAGATAACTTGCTTCATTTCTAGGTTCTGTCCTTCATTTCAATTTGGCGCGCTGCCTAAGTACTGCTTCCACTTGCTTGCGTCCACAATCATTTGCAGATGGCTACCTTGTTAGATATCTCTTGTGATAAGGCCAGATGCGAAACGCCCTCAAAATGAGAATAATCTCGATGCATCTTATTTGCTGATTTCTTATTGGCAATTGCAAGATAACTGGAATGATAATTCTTAAGATATAAGGCTGAATAGTTTAAAGTATATTGTATATTCCATTATGGATTACGCCATAGAAAATAGTCCGTTTGTGTTGCGAGATTTGACATACCGATTAAATAGACTACAGTAGATATCCCACAATGCAATACTAACAAAACACCGCAACGCCAAGTTCAATGTTAGAGAAATATATGTATTTTATTTTGCAAATGTGTCTTGTATTTGGATTTATTTGGTTTTACCTCAATGTTTTATTTAATGCCTACAACATTTTAAAAATAGATTCATTTTTTTGTTTGTTTAGCGACATACCAACTCCTTATTTGCCATAAATGCCAAAATTTAATTTTCTTGAGAGCATTATCAATTTCTTTTACAAAAATGTATTGCAAGTAATTTTTAAAAAAATATATTGCTCGAAATATATATATCTTCTCAAAAACAATTTTATGGTATTTTTAATATAAAACTTCCATCTTTATACATTCCGAGTGTTTTGACCCCCGTTTGGGGATTAACAATTTACACATTGTGGCCGTATTCGTAGTTAATATTATTAAGTGTTGGCTTTTTTTTTTAGATGAAATTAATTAAATACATACATATATATATATATATATATATATATATATATATATATATATATATATATTAATAATTCTAATATCTCTCACTTAATTCTTAAAACTACCTCATAGAATGGAATATGGAAAAGAAGTCTGTTTTGTATTTTAGAATACTCGGATAAAAAAGTGAGTGGTGATTTTTATTAGAAATTTTATCATGACAAAAAGAAAAAAAATCATTATATGATTAAAATTAGCTCTCGTTAAAATATCCTCCTTCCGCTTTGATTGGTGCAGCGCAAATATTTGGCGTTCGTTTCAAAAATATATCAAAATATCAGTTTGATAATTGATTCGATTCTGTTTACAATTATTCTAAAAGCTCTTTTTCATTTGTTTCACTCTTCTGTCAGGCCGATGCATTTTTAGGTGGTTTCTTAGACCTTTGGACTGTAGTGTAACTATATATATATATATATATATATATATATGTATGTATATATATATACACGAGTGTGTGCGCGGGCGTACGTCTGTCTAGTAGGCATTATTTATGTTTGGAGGTTATCTGTTGATTTGTTTGCAGTTGTTACATTCACTCCGGGAGTTCTTGTTAAATATACGTTATATTCTTTAAGAATGTAGTTGGTATAATGCCTATTAGACACACACACACACTCACAAACACATACAGGTACACGTACTGTTTTAACCTAGGGAAGGTTACTGAAGGGAATAATCACACGAAGGTTGGTAATGAACGATAATACTTAGGGAAAAAAAACGACACATAAAATTCGCCAG
>OZ038478.1:24380291-24395291 GCA_964036315.1 Acanthosepion esculentum
CTACAAAAAGTCGTTATGCAACATTCACTCGTAAAGAAAAAGAATTACTTTTACAAAACAAAATATGTTTCTTCTTTAAACAGACCGGAAAGGGTTGTTAAACCCTAAAAAAACAACTTTTTCTGGTCTAACTTGTTCCTGAAATATTTACGTGATCCCCACTCGCGCCGAATATAGTTCAAAGGAAGGTAAATGTACATCGACTGAATGATGATTTCATCAATAAGCCCGACCATAACTTTTATAAGAATGTTGGTGCATAATCTTCTTGTTATTCATGTTTCCTGGTGCAATGTGAATGTTAGTATCATTTTTTGTTCAATACTTTCAAGAATTTCTTTTCTGTCCGTAAGAGAAAGGAATTTAAATAAAATCTTCAAAAATATTCGCTGAAATATGATTTTATGTGGGGGAGGGAATTAATCATGAAGCAAAATTTATCGTGTTATTTCAATTTTTGTTGATATTGCAGACCTATAAACCCATTGTCCTTTTTAATTTTAAGAGATAAAACTAGTATATACAGGGTGTCTATAAAGTTCGTGTGCACTTTAAAAAATTTATAACTTTATTTGTATTTGCGATAGAAATAATTTGTAAAAAGGATTAGAAAGAATTATATCTATATTTTTTAAGGTTTTATTGAAATTTTATTTAAGTTTCCACATGTCCTCCATCATTAGCAATACAAAGGATAATACGATTTTGCATTTCACGGAAAACATTTGCCAACTGATTTACAGTAATGCCTGAAATCATATTAGTTATTTTAGCTATACTTAAAACTAGGTACATTAAATCTTATAACATTTTTTTGTGTATGTCGCTATTTCCACAGCAACTTATTCAGACGAGATACGATCTTTAATTCCATCGACCAGTCGCAGACCGCTACGGCTATCACGTGCCATGCTTTGTCCATATATAAAAATAGTTATAAATAGTTATAAATTTTTTGAAGTTTGCACGAACTTTATGGACACCCTGTATTTTAATCTCTTCTATGACAGTAAATGCTGGACAATCTCACAGATGGAAACACTTCAACTGACAAAGATTTGTTTCTACCAACAAAAGGCTAAAACTATCATTAGGCAAATCACTTGAGCTAGGAGGAAATATTAAGGACAATATGAAATAAATTGAAAGCGTAAGAAATGTCCATTTTTCTCATAAATCATTTCACCCCAAGCAAGGCAATAAATCAACCACGACGTAAGTAGTTACTCAGTGTGAAAGAATATGAGAAAAAGAAAAACATTAATAAGTGGAGAGAACAATAACAGAATTTAGATAGCCACTGAAATTGAATTTACATTTTTGAAAGCAACAAACCGGAAATGAGTTCTACAAGTGTAAGAGAAGAAACTTCGATCGATTTCAACTGTAAAATAATGAGACCTAATTCCCAATCTAGTGATGAGTTGAAATTAATAAAGTCGAGGTACAAAAGAGGAAAGATTATCAGTTTAAATCTTAAGGCACACCGGAATACATGTAACACTGTTGTTTGCTGTGATTAGACGGTAAAACTCACAGGCCACCTTTTAATTTTTTTTATTTTTCGAAATAGAGCAAGTATTGTGCTTTTGAAATTAAATTAATCGTCCACTCGCCAGTAATTTACTATCGCCTAAGGAGACACATTTGAAGTTTTGAAACACAATTGCTATTGTGTAGCGATTTTTAGCATGTTTTTGTTTTAATCTCCTATAATAAATAATATTTAGCTCTGCTCTGTGTGGAGCCATCTTTTAAATTAAATGTTACCGACATTGGAATTGTACTTCATTTTTTCTCATCTTACCTTAATATATATATATATATATGTAGAGAGAGATAGAGAGTGACAGACAGAGATAAACATACTCAGAAAATAAGATAGATATTAAAAGACATGAATGGAATATATATTGCGATTAAATGAAAAACACAGATAGGGGTAGATATATAGATAGCTCCGGTCAAATTCACAGGAAGAATGTTTCGTGCAGACGAAGATAGATATGAACATAGATAGATAGATAGATAGATAGAGATACATTTCTGGACAATGATAGATACCGAGAACAAAAATATTTTAGAATACAGAATCTCTTCTAAAATAGAATATTGAGGATATATATATGTGTGTGTGTGTGTGTGTGTGTGTGTATGTACGACCAAAGCTTTCAAAATTAGTTTGGTGCTGACGGAGATAGATAGATAGATAGATACCGAGAAGAAAAACATTAGTATGGAATACAAAATCTATTTTAAAATAGCATATAGAAGATTTACAGAATATATATATATATATATATATATATATATATATATATATATATATATATATGTATATATATATATGTGTGTGTGTGTTGATAGAAATATGAAATTTTTATATACCTATATATATATATATATATATATATATATATATGTGCGTGTAAAACGGAGGCACCAAATTAATTTCGTGATGACAGAGGTAGATAGATAGATAGATAGATAGATAGATAGATAGATAGATAGATGCCGATCAAACTTTGATAAATGTGTGAAGATTTAGATAGGATAAAAATATCGAAAAGTATTGCATCAATCGTTATTGAAAGCAACGACATGATACATCCCAATGTTCGATCTTTGATTTTTTTTCACTCGTTTCCAAAACCATCGCCATATCCGCCATGTTGCATCCTTTCTCAGGATTCAATATTTCTTTCTTTATTTAGTTATTTACTGCAGTAATCGGCTAAAATCTTTGAATCGTTCCCACGTGTCATATAACACCGAAGTTTTTTTTTGTTTTTTTTTTTTATCTATTTTCTTTCACTTTCCGAAATGATTCATGTTTCACTTTGATCCTTGCTATATTTTGTAGAACCAGATTCTTTTTTGACTCCGCCTCTTTGCACGAAATGAACTTTCTGTCCTTTTTGATTGGTTTTTTTTTCAGTTTTCTTTTTTACTTGTCGATGCGTAGACCGTCACTTTTATAGTATGACACTAAATTAACATTTCTGTTCGCCTCTGCCAAGAGGTCCATATCTCTTTGTTCCCTGCACCCGGCTTTTCGTCAAATTGGCCATTTTGGATTTCTTGAATGTCTATCATGAATCATTAACCTATAGATTAAAAAAAAAACTGCTGAATAATCGAGCGCCATAAAAACTTCTCCTTCGTCACCCAGCTTACGGCCACATCTTGTTGAATCACAGGTTCATGTACGATCACCCAAGTTAAGCAACGTCAGTATCATGATGGATGATCTCCTGGGGTACAAGGTGCTGTAAGCTTAGATGTGTGGGTTGTTTAACGGATAAAGGCTCGGAATTTTTAACCGATGATTCGAGTTTCAACTCACTTTTTGTTTGTTATATTCCATTACGTATAAACACGCTTGGATTCACCTATTTTCACCAATCTATGGGTTAACTATTAAGACTTGTATCACTAAACCATTATTATCTCACCCCCATGAAAAAATTCTGACATTCTAAAATATTCAATATCATGCAAAGGGTTGATTTGACAATCCGTAGAAAATGAATCAATAAAACAAGCAAGTGAACTCCTCTGTAGAAAACACACACACACGCGTATATATATATATATATATATATATATATATATATATATATATACACACATATATATATATATTAATAAATAAGCATATCATACCTCATCTATATTTATTAATACATACTTAATACCTCTGCATGGTGCACTGTTTTATTAACACCATCATTTTATGTACATTATATATATATTATATATATATATATATATATATATATATATGTGTGTGTATGTGTGTATGTGTGTGTGTGCGTGTGCGTGCATGAGAGAAAGACATTATATAATGAGCAAATAGGAAACGTTTATCAATCTAACATGTTTCGCTTTTACTAAAGCTTCATCAGAGATTGAGAGATAACAGACAAAAAGAACTTTGGTAGTTTCAATTTTGCTTGGACCGATTCTCATTGGTCAGTCATGTATCAGGTGCATTAATTAGAATTGATCCAAACAAAACTGAAAATACTAAAGTTCTGTCTTTTCCCTGTTTTCTCTCAATCTCTGAAGAAGCTTTAATAAAAGTAAAACACGTTAGATTGATAAACGTTCCCTATTTGTTCTTTGTCTTATCATCCTCTCGGATTCAGATCGTTATTTGGTCTGCATTTGATCTTTAACTCCCATATATTATTTGATTTTACCTAGGCGTCACTCTGAAGAGGGCTTGTGCGAGACCACCTTGAACTTACTAAATAGCTAGGCTTGTATATTTTTGAACGCCTTATCTCCGTAAGATATAAGTAGTTATGGCTTTCCATCTCTATCCTTTCTTTCATATCTGAATTACTATAACCTTAAGAGGAAGATATTAAATTCTTCATTTGATTTCATCATTGTTTGGAATTCAGATTAACCATACACTTAGACTGGCTTCCAGTTAATGCACTTTAATTTTGATATGTAGTTTTGTAGGAGATGAAACAGATTCATGTTGTCGTCAATGTGAAAGTGAAACTCACAGTCAGAATTTGCACGCCTATTCCAATTTCTCTGCAAATAATAGTTACGCTACCAGCAGATACAAATAAGCACCAACTCTATGTCCTACTTTCTTATGTAAGTCGTTCTATAAACAATAAAACTGGTATCAATCAACCTGGTTTACTGAGATTCTCAGGATATACGAGGGTCATTCAATAAATAAGTTGAATTTTTCGGTATAAGGACTTCTAATACAGATAGAAGCTTACCTTTTTTTTATTTTTCAACCTAGTATCCCAGCACTGTCACACACTTTTCCCATATGTGCACAAGCTTCCGTATTTCCTCAGCGTAAAAATCTTTGGACTGATGTCTCAGCCTGTCACTCACAACACTTTTGACTTCATCGTCACTTTTAAACTTCGTGCCTCTCGTGAACGCTTTCAAGGACCAAACAGGTGAAAGTCTGAAAGGGCAAGGCCTGGGCTGTACGGGGGACGAGGGAGCAGTTCCCAGCCCAGCTCGTTGATGGTCTGCACCGTTTGGGCTGCTCTGTGAGGCCTTGCGTTGTCATGATGCAAGATGACACCGTATTGATGATCCCTGCGTTTTTCCCATCAGATAAGCTCAAAGTCCTTGCAATGTCATTCACTGTCACCCTTCTGTCAGACTGAATGAGGTCATTGACTGATTCGATCATCTCAGGAGACCTCACGTCTGTAGGCCTCCCAGGGCTGTCTTCATCCTCAACACTGCTCCGTCCTTCTTTAAACAATCTAGCCCACTTGTAGACATTTTTTGGCTGAAACATGTGGCACCATATACAGTTGACATTCTCCTATGAATTTCAACTGGTTTGCACCCTTCAGCAACCAAAAACTTGATAACTGACCGCTGTTCAATCCTGGAGAATGCTTCTTGGTCGGACATCTTTGTTAATCGCCAAAACTCTCAAAGTCTTTTTTAATCTGATAAAAGAAATTAAATCCATGTGAAAAAGAAGTAAAACAAAAAAATAAAAAGAGTAAGCTTCTATCTGTATTAGAAGTCCTTATAACGAAAGATTCACCATATATTGAATGACCCTTGTAATTATTTTCATACGGTAGATATGCAACGTATATTTCAGTTTATCAGTTTTTCATTAACACTATTTATAATAAATTTTTGTTACTATATTTAAACATAAATACATATATATATATATATCAAGTATGTGGTGCAGTTCAATTTACATGACATTTTTTTGTATGAGGGATTCATGTCATGTAAATCTATATACATATATATATATATATATATATATATATAATATATATATATATACACTATTAAATAAGCTATATAAACAAATTTTTATTACGTTAATAAAAACACCAATAATTTGACCCAAATAAATAAACAAATAAACGACTTCCGGTAAAATAGCCGCCATAATAGACTACCCAAAATAAGCTATATAAACGAATTTTTACTACGTTAATAAAAACACCGATCAACATAAAAAATAAAAATAAATATAAAGGATAAAAACAAAAAATAAATTATATAAAAACAAGCAAAATAATTTGACACAAATAAACAAATAAACGACTTCCGGTAAAATATCTGCCAAAAAAGAGTACCCACAATGTGCCACTGACCCGTATATATAAAGAGCCGAGAAAAATAACAGCACTCGTGGTCTGACGATTCATGCATCTAGCATGAAACAGACTGTCGCCTCTAAGTGTTTTATATTTATATATTTATATATATATCGATACTCCCATTCTTTGAACAGGTGTAGATGTTTAATTCTTGTTTCCTGTTTAAGTTGGGGTTTCTTGTTCCTTCTGAGTCCTTAATAAGAGTGGTTGTCATGAATATTTAGTGATATAACTGGCTGGAGGACACGACCCTTCAGACTGAGGGTACCGCGTTTACAGTTTTCTTGTTGCTCCAACCCGTCTGGTAGAAAGGAACCCTAAGTTTTAGACAGTGCTTGGGGCGACTGTTCTGATCACCAATCGCCTAATGTCGATGTTCTTGTAATAACATGTCGTGCATGGATAGGTGTCCCTTTAAGCAGTTTTGGTGAGCAAACCCATAAACCACAGGATTTAAGGTTCACATTTTATACCTGGAGTATATGACGGACGCCTATTTTTCGGGCGATTTTTTTAGAGTTAAAGTGTCTCCTTGTACGCCGTCATATACGGTACGTCCGTTTTGCACGCCAGAATTTAATTCGTACAGCTAACAAAATTTGTCGAATGTTGGAAGACTCTACTGGAGATTAAAGAAATACCAAAATTGAAAACATTGTTAAGAGAATGTAAAAGACTTTCTATAAGAACGAGATTCTAAGTGATTTAAACAAGTCTTTCTGAATATCCGTGATGAAGGTTTATCATTATTTATAACGATTATCATCGGATTAAAGGCCTCATCTTTATTGTTATAGTTACAACGTTTCAGCCGTTGTGCTATCCGGCCTTCGTCAGTTGTATGCCGACCTTTTATGAATATTTATTACTGAACCCTTTATTTAATTTATAAGGCTAGAATGTGCCTTCATCGGGATATCTTGTCTTCATTTATTCATAACTGCTCAGTTATTGCTCGTTTGTATCACCTCTTCTAGGCTATTGAACTCACATTTGCTACTATATTACATTCAAATTTCGAGTTCAATTCCTGGGCCCGGGAGTTGCTATTCGGTTGCGAAGACCCAACACTTTTTTTAACTAAGATTTACAACGATACAGTACATATCAATCATCATAATCACCGTCATTTTCGATCATCTGCGACAAGGAAGATCATATATACCAGTGTAACAAAATTTGTCGGGCTTGCTGCAGTCACCAAATGGAGTTTTCAATTCATCATCCGTTGCACACGGTTTGCTATTCCATAAGTTCTACTGTGACCGGAATAGATGGTTGTCAGTTTGCGCCAGATCAGGCGAGTACACGGAGTATAAGGGAGAACTCTTCAATCTAGTTCCAGAAATGTTTCACAGGTGAGATTTGCAACCTGTGGCTGGGCGTTTTAATGAGGAACATGACATTCGTCAATTCTGGATGTTTTTATAGATTTCAGCCAGCTTCACGTTGAAGTTGTCGACAGTAAAGTTCTAGCATTTGTGATCTGGCATTTCCCAGTGAATCACGCACTTCCCATTTTATCAGAGACACACTATCAGATTCTTTTGATGCAGGTCGGTCTTTGTCTGTTGCAACCTTTTCTGTCCAGCGCCTATTGTGTATCACGTTCAAATAAAGAGGCCATTTTTCATCTGCAGGAACTACTTTGTTCAGCCAATCAAAACAGCGCTTCTTGGATATTAGTGTCGTTCAATCGTCCATGCAGCGTCGACGATCAAAGTCGGTCAGTTTATTTTGGATCTTGTCCTACATTTTGCCGACTTAACCCATTTCCTCCAGGTGATGCAAAATTACCCAATGGCTGACACCAAAACTTTCGGTCAAGTCGCGTGCTTTATATCAGCTTCGGCACATGCGCACAAATGATTATTGTCAGTGCGTGAGAGTCGACCAATACTTAGGTGATCTTGGAGATCCAATTGGCCTCGTGAGAACTTTCATAACCAATCGTAGGCCGTGTAACAACCAATTATGTCTTCCCCAAATTTTGTTGATACGACGTTGCGATTAGACATCTTTTATGCTGGATGAGTAATCATACATTAAGCCATGTGCATTGCTGTTCACGAGAATGAGTCATTTGCTGGGTCAGTTTTGGGAGAAGCTGTGAAATGATGAAAATTATCAATAATCAAGCAAAATATACAACATCTACTTATATAAAGGATTTCTAAAAACAATTTTGAAAACTTTGGGGGATGATTTCTCACACCAAAACGAGGCCAAAAGTCCACATAAACATATATCTGCAAATCCTTCATTTTTTTTACTTATAAAGTTTAAAGAAAGTCTCGCGCCAATATGTAGAAATCATATCAGTCTATTCACGATAAAAATATCCTGCCATATTTAAACGGAACACTTCTCAGTTAACTTACAACTACACACTTTAAACGTAGAAGACAGACTAGCTACAAAAGTACACGAATGATAAAAGAAACCTAGTCTATATAGCAATACAGAGCCATCTACCCTAAACTTTGTTTAAACTTAATAACTCAAAAAGGAAGGATTTGTGGATATATGTTTATATGGACTTGTTAACCTTGTTTCGGTGTGAAGATTGTATATTTGATACACCCTGTATAAATAAATCAACAAATAAATAAAACGTATATATATATATATATATATATATATATATATATATATATATATATATATATATAAAGTTGTGTGGGAACTTTGTTATAATAACAATATAGTATCAATGATCTGAAGAAAAGAAATTAAGTTGGCGTTTTGATTAATAGACAATCAAAAAATATTCTCTTGTTTAATTGTCTATTAATCAAATCACCAATTTAGTTAATTTTGTTCTTTAAGTGTAAGTGGAAATAGGATTTTCGAGACCCGCGTCGAATGAATCGTTTTATGACTGACAGCTTAAGTTATGATCTAGTTTTCGCACTATATACCCTTTGAAAAGGAACAAATTCATCCTTTTTCCCTATCATCTATGTGATGCATAGCCAGGTAAACTAGGCCCTTGAACAATGAGTGAAAAACGGTCTCGGTGAAACATTCCACTAACTTTCCCAAGAAGCCATGGTATAAATGTAATCTCTATCTATGATAGGCAGGGTGTGTGTGTGTGTGTGTGTGTGTGTGTGTGTGCGTGCGCCCGCGTGTAACGAATGCACGGCCGCAATTTTCGACGGATTTGCACCAAAATTTACATGCACATGCTCCAAGTTAGCGACAAGGCCAAGACCGACTTTGCATTTCCCAACTCCCATCGATAGTGGAAATAATCGATTTTTTCATGCTTCTAAGGCAGTTTTCATGTAGTTTGCGGCTATTTTCTATTGGCCAGAGTGAGAGCCTATAGCTGGCTGCCACGAATAGGTAGGAAGATTCTATTTGCGAGCGTGAGAGTCAACAGCTGACTGAAACGAATGTTAACTAGCATGAAAAAAATCGATAGCTGCATTCATCACAAGTGGGAAAATTTTAAATCTGCATGGCACTTTACTCCAATTGGCTCATTCGCTTGCTTAAACTCAACGTTGATTCTGATTCCGCAGAACTGGGTTGGGTGTGAAAAAGTATTTGTTGTTAACATTCTTTTTTCATTCGGTTTTTCCAGTTACGAGTCCTTTTTTAAAACTGATCGTTTTGTGTTCATTTTGTTTAGTTCTTTTTTCGTAACAGATTTAATGTTTAGTATAGAGCTTAGAAAAAATTCGCAGTGTGAGATAGGAAAGAAGTAAGGCATGTAGCAACATCAGCACGGCTAAGGGCACTCCTTTAAAAACAAGGAAAGGCAAAAATATTTTAAGTCAAGTGATAGCGATTGCTGTATGAGTCGTACGATTTTTGAATCAAGCACGGGCAACGCCGGACCATGCTGCTAGTTTGATAATAAAAAAGCTAATAAAATAAGGTAGTGTTTTTTATAATGAAGCAATTTAGAGATACATGTCTTACTAATTCATACCTTTCAAGTGCCTTTGCGCGTACGTTATCAAAGCCAATCCAATTGGCAATGGAATACTGCTCTCCGATTAACAATTCCGAGTGATTATCAATTACCCCAACCGTACCTCTAAGCTTACAGCACCTGACATTACTAAGCGATCAGCCATCTAGGTACTGAATAAGCACGACTTTAGGTGATCGTGCGGAAACCAGTGTTTGAGTGGCCGTAAACCTCTAAAGATGTCCAGTTGGTGTAATAGTAGCGACTAGATCTTGTCTTAGTTAGCAAGCTTGTCTTGCTAAATCAATTACGACTGAATAGTGTGTTTGATCCTCACTGGGTGCCCCATACTTTCGGCTTTGTGCCACAACTAAAGTACGTTTAGTAAATTACAATAGTAGCGACTTGGTTAGAATTCTATTCGAGTTTCATGGCATTCATTTTATTGCATATACTTTTGGGATATGGTTGGAATCCACCCTTTCTCCCTACTATGGGTTAAAGTGTACGGCAATCAAAGCTCTTCAGCCTTTTTTTTAGCAACCAGTTTAGGAAAAGGGCAAATCTGAAATCAAAACCTGTAGATTATAAGGCTAGCATCTCCAAACTGTAATTACCTGGAATTAAGCTGTGACCACTTACATCGTAGTGAAACCTCTAGACCCACGGAAAGATAACGAGAGAGAAATAAAACATAAATTGCATAATAAAGATAATGACATCTGGGAAGAATTATGTTCGTTTGCGTCTTAAACAATATGGAATTTACTTTTTTTTTTTAGCCTGATCCAATCTTATATTACTGGAGTACAAGAAGGAATCAAAACCACAAGACGACCCGTGAGACTTAAGTCAAATGCATTGTTTGACGACTGGCACTGTTAATCTGATTCTCAAGGTAGTTTCTTAAGAAACAGTTTTGCTTTCTCGTGTTCTAAATTAAATTTATTGAAGATCTGGCAAATGAAATCGATAGCCGGTGGAAAGAAGACCGGCGCTTTGAGGTGAGGTTTTGAATATTATCAAAATAGAATTTAGCTTTCATTGTATTAAAAGAAAACAAAAAAGTGATTTATTTCCAAATGATGTAGTGTTTAATTAATTAAAAGTTCAATAAATCTTGACGCCAATTCACGAAGAAGTTTCAATGATTAACGTATTTAGATATTTTAAAAAATATTTGAAAAGTTCAACATTGTTATTTTTGGCCCAAAATATGAAGGAACATTTATATAAATAATAATTTTAGGTATGAAATACGAATGAGATTATTATATAAATTATATTTTAGCGCAACATTCGAAGGAACTTTTATATAAATAACAATTTTAGGCATGAAACACGAAGGGATTATTATAAAAATAACTTAGTATATAAACAAACTATTGTGGTGTCCTCCATCTAAAGAGTCTATGTTGGACTCTTCCTCCTACTATAAGATTAGTAGGAGAGAAGGCCTTGGGGAACAGTCGACCAGACAGTTCATTGCAGTCAAACTTTCCGCCTCGGCGGAGAGGAATTCGGACGAAGCTTTGCCGCAGGGCAAATTTCCTCCGGTGAGGTAGACAGGCTCTGAACTCGTTTTTACGGGTTCACAGGGAATATTTTTTTGCAGAGCCTACGGGCTCGGAGAACCCACGCTAAACCGACCTTGTGCCACATACATCCTTGTGGGGAGCTGTTAAATATTAACAGTCGACCAGACTGTTCGTAATTGTCGAAATATCTGCCTCGGCAGAGAGGAACCCGGACGAGGCTTTGCCGAAGGGCAAAGTTTCGTCCGGGGAGGTACACAGGCCCTGAACCTGTTTATACGTGTTCTAAATGAATATTTTGGCAGAGGCGACGGGCTCGGAGTACCCGTGGTAAACTCGGCCTTGTGCCACATACATCCCTCGTGGGGGGCTGTTAAATATGACAGGCGAATAGATTGTTCATTACTGTCGTTCTTTCTGCCTCGGTAGAAAGGAACCCGGACAAGGCTTTGCCGAAGGGCAAAGATTCGTCCGGGCAGTTAGACAGGACATAATGCGGGTTCTAAGGGAATATTTTTGGCAGAGCCTTCGGGATCGGAGAACCCACGGTAAACTCGGCCTTGTGCCACATACATTCCTCGTTTGGGGTGGGGGCTGTTAAATATAACAGTTGAGTAGATTGAACGCTGGTCAACTGACACGCACTCACTAATTCTGTAATACTCGTCTGCTGTACTTACTATTTAATATATGATATATCTATAACCCTGTTTTTTTTTATTTCTTAACTATTTACTTAGTCACAGCACAAACAAGTAATTGTCTCGTGGGGTTGAAACGTTTGAGTAATGTCCAATGGTTGTTTTTGTAAAAGCAAATATATTGTATTCTTAAACATCTGGTTCTCAGCAAGAGAAAAAAAAATAATCCAAGGTTTTCACTCTTAATTGCAGATTTCAAGACCAATCAACTACCGAGGTATAGACATCTGGGAAGTGTTTAAACATAGGACGGAAAATGTAACACCGGATTGGAATAGCGAAAGGGGTCTCCCAATATCTAAGCAAAGTATTAAGAAACAGGAAAACTTTGTTAGAAACAGAGAAAAGAGTGTTGAACTGCTCCATGATATCTAATTTTGTTTACATTAGAATAGAGAAAGTTTGCCTTCCAGAAACTAAGCAAAATATTAACAAACGGGAAATAATTGTTAGAAATAAAGAAAATAGTGCTGAATTAATTCATAATATCAACCCCCTTATATGGAAGTGAATGCTAAACAATTTCCCCCATAGATGAAGCGAAGACTGCAGGCAACTGAGTTGTGTTTCTACGGAAAGATGCTGGGAATACCATGTAAGGAACGCGTAAATCAAAGAATAAGAATCAAGGAAAAATGGAAAGAAAAGGGACGCTTAAAATCAGAAAAAAAGCAGCTTATATTTCTTGGACACATATTGAGGAGGGGGGTGCTTAGATAATTCGAGACTCTCATGTGATATCGAAGACAAACGAGAAGAAAGCAGAGTACCACATACTTGACGATCGTATGCGAAGAGATGGCCGTACGCGGAGACACATATTACTGAGAGCTACAAAGTATAGGAAGCAATGGAGAGCTATGATCTCGAACTGCAAATTGAAGAAGAAAACAAAAAGAAGGTATGCGGAAAGGTCAAAGCAGACAGCAAGACAGAAAATGTCCACTTTGAAATGTTCCATAAAATACATAAGCACGTATAATATTCCATAAAATATAAAAACATACTGGATGTCATGAGTAAATTAACGCCATTTTATATTTTTAATTCCGGGCATCCGCGCTGTTTGCTTTTGAGTTTGTCGACTGCACAGTATAGTTAGGGTCAGTCGAGCACCGTCCTGTGAGAAGAAGAGCAGCATGTTGCAATTCACTCCGCATGAAATCTGGAAACGGCATGACGTACTGCTTAACATTCACACCGGAAGCCCCAATACAAACATTCCAGTTTGGATGTCAATCTGAAGACAGTACTGAAGGTTTGGATAAGTCTTATGGTGATTACGAATGTGTTTCGAGTGGTCACTAGTGATGAAGACGTTATGCCTCTATTCATCAGCCCACAGGGATTCAGACTCAACACGGAGGCCTATATCAAGTGCATTGATGAGGTATTTCCGCCCTGGCTCAAGAAGGTGGCTGCCGGAAAACTTTATGTCTAGTAACAGGATTCTGCACCATGACAAAAAATTAAGAGAACACAGTCATGGCTGTCAGACAATTTCTGCGACTTCACCCCTTACATCTGGCCACGTAACTACCCAGACTTGATTATTATGTGTGGGTCGTAATTGGGCAAGAGATCAACAAAACTCCTTGTAACGCCAAAGATAAACTGAAGGCAAGTATTATAGTAGCATTCACCAACTTAAACAAGTAGACCGTCCAGAGAAAACGCAGAAGATTCTAATGTCGTCTGGCCATGGTTGGAGTTAGTTGTGATTTTATTGAATAAATTTACTCTTTAGTATTTCAAGATATTCTTTGTGTAATTTTGCTAAATAACTCTGTTAAAATGAGATGTCAGTATTATTTTCATTATTGCATAATTTAAACGACAATTTATCCATCGCACCCTGTATTATACAAAATATAAGCACCTGTAATACGAAAAGAAACTACAACATAAAACGGAACAAATATATATGAGAGTTCGTCCTTGTAGAGTGAAGTGAGTCATGTACAATATCTATCTGTATATCTATATCTATATCTATCTATATATATATATTTTCCAACCTACGTTAATAGAAATCAAAAGTTAGTACTAATTCAATTTTATTTTGCTTTTTATTTTTACATGGAATTTACCACCTATTTCTCCCCAAAACATAAAATTTATATTACTGGAATTATTTTTCCCTCTTCAATATTTTATCCCAAAATAATATGAAGGATAAAAAAAATAGATAAATAATATTCTAACCTTTACTTTAACTGTCTCTAGCTGCAAATTATATTTACTTGAAACACCTACCTAAGCAACGTAAGAGAACGTTGAAGTTCAAATTCTCCATTCAAACGAAATTCTACGGCCAGATTTTATCTCCGTTTAGCGCTTATCACATCCTCCTCTTCCTGTGGCCTCTTTATTTTTATTTTCCTCTTCCTTTTCTTTCCGTTTTCCCCCATTGTTTTCTCCCTTCCCTTTCATTCGCCCGCGACTACTTAATGAATTAGATTCCCTTCCATCTCTACATGTGAATTCTAGAAGACATTTTATGAAAATTTCCAAAGAACGAAAGTGAGGGACATTTGCTTCGATAACTGTATTTCTGAATAAAAAGAAAAATAATTAGTAACATCGTGATTTCCCACCTGATGAGACGTCTACAAAAGCTTTTCCCCTTTGTTGATGTTGAAACAAAAATGTACAATTTTGTAGTGAATAAGGCAAGGAAGGGCAAAAATATTTTAAGTCAAGTG
>OZ038478.1:24397791-24495291 GCA_964036315.1 Acanthosepion esculentum
ATTAGTTTTCCTACGCCCATTGTCTGCAATAGACGTTACTTCAACGAAGCGTACGCAAACTGTAATACGGCACGAATATACTCGCAAGTCTTACCAATGAGCATATCTAAGTACTATAAACTGTCTCGGAAACTCTCCTGATTTGAATCCAATCGAGAATCTGTGGTCAATCTGCAAGGGAGGACTTCGTGTAATGGGTATAGGATGTACTGACATGTGCACTGGGTCATGTTTCATTGGAAAATGAATCCGAAAAAAGTAAATAATGATGGAATTATTCGTTTTGTTTCAATTAATTTGCACAAGGGTATATGTGTATGTATGCATGTAGGTATATACAGTGATGTTCACTCTGTTCAAATCTTGGGGCGTACTCGATGTGGAAGGCTACAGAATGAGAACCACTTTTTATGCGGACAGGTGGGGAAGATTATAGTGATCGGAGTAACATCCTCCTGGGAGTCTGTTCGCGTGAAGAAGCTGCTCAAATGGAAATTCTTACGAAAGGGATGGCATGGAAGGAGCTAGTCATGAAGGTTCGAACTGGCGGAACTTAACACTTTCTATGGAATAAACTATACAGCAGTGAGAGGCTTGGCACATCCCATACTCCTGCCCAAATATGACAGCAATACTCTATTTTAAGCCAGATCTGATTCGTGTAAAGTTAAATGATCACCACGAGGAGTCAGCTACTTACAGGAGCGATAAACTTTACCATCTTCCTGTATCAGTAGTGGTGGATCGTATATCCGAGTACCAGTTGAGGTCTGGGGGTGAGTTTCAGGCCCAATAGACCCTCAAGGCACGAGGTCTCCCGGGGGTAGGAGAACATCCATACATCGTGTTTGGTGGTAGTTCGGGGTTCGATCGGCGATAATGGAACGTAACTAATTTCGTTTTCGAGACATTGAATGTAAGCAACCAGTTTCTCCCCAACTGAGATGTTAGAGATAGTTCCGATGAGAGTTCAGCTACCAATTTGTGACTATCATTTGTTTTGGAGGCGCACACATATATCGTTGCACTGATCATCTGAGTATACTCTTAGACAGATCATTTACGTAAATTAAAAAAAATAGCGTTGGTCTGAGAAGTTGACGCAGTGGGACGCCTGTGTTGATTGATATGGCCATTAACGACTACCTGCAGGGTACAACCCGTTATGAAGCCATAACTGCATATCTAGAGAGCTTGAGTAGCAATCCATTTTGCCACACTTTATCAAAAACCCTCGAAATATCTAACGCTATGATCCCTGTGGCGTATTCGTTGTCTAGTATATCAGTGATTCTATGAGTGTTGGTATTTAGGACATCAGCATTGGATCAGGTCGATCGAAACCTGTACTGCTTGTCATTCAAGAGGCTGTTATATAACTAGGTGCTCAACAATTTTTTTGTTGATTATAGCCTCAAAATCTTTCTAACGATACTGAAGAGACTGGTGGGTCTATACTGAGATGGGAATGAGTGGTCACCCGGCTTCATGAAAATTTAAGATATTTTAAGCCGAGAAAGTTCATTAAAAATGTGAATGACTCTTCCAGTGGTTCCATAGCAAAAGAGGGTCACTATACACACACACACATATATATTTACATATATATATATATATATATATATATATATGTATGTACGCCACGAGTGTCATCAGAACACTCGTGGCCTGGCGATTGCGTCTAGCATGAAACAGCCTGTCGCCACTGACTGTTGACTTCATTGTCCACTTTTATATTTACACACGCTCTATCTATATTCCATAAATATAGCACACATTAAGAGTATATTTCATATATATATATATATATATATATATATATATATATATATATATATATATATATATGTATGTATGTATAGTGAAGTTTACTTTGTACAAGGCCCAGGGGCCACTAGAAGTGAGAAGCAGATGTGAAGATTTCACTTTTTCATTTTTGGAGTCGGTCCTTTGGGGGGGGGGGTTATAAATTTGTAGTTAATGTATTTTTTTGTTTTGTAATAAGCCTATAATTGAAACTGAAGATTTTACTTACGAAGTCAAGTGAAAAAACTGACATCGAATCATCCAACCTGTGCTTGGGTTACGTCGGTTTATAAGGGAAACAAAAGCTTTGGTTACGTCAGTTTGCTAAATCTTGACATAAAGCATTGGACAATTTTTACTGCCTCGAGACTCAATGGAAAAATGAGTGTTCACTGATGGATTGTTTCTGTACCTGAATTACTGGGCTTATGCGTTCAGTTATTAATAAATTCTCTTCCTTTTATTGAACATGTCATTTTCTCTTCGCTTTTCTAATGAACAGATATATATATATATTTTTTTAATTCCTGTCTGGGATATTAAATGTTAAGTAAACGGAAATTAGTATGAATTTTAGTCGGATTTATCTTGTGAAATTTCAATCTGTTATTTTCATATTGCAGAGCGCTTTAGAATTCAAGGCAACAAATCGCTGGCTTTGAAGCGTTTACATCAATTCATTTACAAAACCCTGCATTGGGATTTCTTATCTATAAAACTTGCTCCCGGTGATGTCAACTTGAAGAAGCTTTCCAAATTACACAAAATCACTATACATCACAGGAATGCAGAATCTGCAAGTGTTCATCAATTTCCATTATGCATTTGCGACTAAGCAGCATTCTCTGATTATATCGGTTTAGCTTATGAATAACAGAATGGGCGAAATTACCATATAAAATGGCTTCTGTTCGGTCAGCTAGGACTTTGATGTGCATGGCGACTGCACCCACAAGACGGGCTTAATCGTCGCCAATCGACTTTCGGACATGATGTGTGGTTCAGTTAAATATTCTAATTTACTCAGTGTGGATGCATGATTCACAATGCAGTAAGAGTGACAGGAAGGAATATGAGGTTAGTAATTTTGTAACGTCTCCATTTCGAAAGTCTGCTCGGTGGGAGTTTGTATCGCCTGGTGTGCAAATAAATACCTTGTCGTTCAGAAGTGGAATCAGATCCGATTGAGTAATTTAAACCATAAATGTCCACCGATATATCCGAGAGTAATAAGTAAAAGTAATAAATTTAGGTATTAATTAAAATTTTATAACAAAACAAAAACTAACTACAGATTTATAAAACCCTTTATTACAAGTTTTAAAAGATCAGGTATTAATTATAGGTTTCTGTGCACAATACATACATGACTATCGTCCATCTTTGTTGCTGGTTAACAACAAAGAGAAAAACACTTGTTGCTTATTTATTATTGAATTAAATAAATTAACTTACAGATAGGTAGACATTGGTCCGCTTTACAATAGATAACACGATAGACATTGGTCCGCTTTACAATAGATAAAACGATAGACATCGGTCCGCTTAACACTTGAGTAAAAAATAAGACGTAGGTACGGTTTTAGAATACATTAAAACAAATACGATTTATAGTAGGTAGAAATGGACCCTATTTACACTGAAATCTAAAAATTAGAAATAGGTTCAGTTTTACACTACGAATTAAAATTAGATTACAATTCGGTCGACACTAGAATCAAAAAAAGGAAGAATAGTCTGATTTTTATTCGAATCCAACAATTATGCATATATCTGGTCTGCACTAAAATCAAAACGATAGAGAATTGTTTAGTTTACACCGGATTAAGGAAATTATACAGTGCTCCGTTATGACAGTACAACTGAAAAAATAAATGGAGGTTTGTCTTACACTAGTTTTCAAAAAGTAAGAATAGAACGGGTTTGCATGAAATTCAAGAAGGTAAACCTAACTCCGTTTTACAGTATAGTGAAAATGATATCCATAAGTCCGGCTTACACTAGAGCCAAAAGTATAAAAATTGGTCCGGTGTACGCTAAAATCAAAACGGTAGATCTAGGTTAAGTTCATTAGAGTTAAAATGTTGCATTTGTGAGAGTTTATACCCGTCTCTGAAAGTCAACTCCTGGAAGCTGGTTCCATCTTGTCATACCGCTCAGCAGATGAGTTGAGCGCCGTGAGGAAAGGAAGCTTCTATTTAACATACCGATTGTAACAGCAAAATTGTCCAAATCGTGTAACAGCATAATTGTCCATCCCACAGGATATTTAACATCTAAATGACCAATAAATTAACTGGTTTTCTCTTTTCCAGGTCATCAGATAAGACATTTAGTCATTTAGAGATCATTTCTTTTAAGAATCACTTAAAAACCCTTTGGGACATTCAGCTAGAAAGAAAACAGGTTAAAACTGTTTTGTGTCAGCCCCACTGTCTTCCCACATGAGCAATGGTGAGAGAGAAAAGATTATTCAGGCCTTCGGTATTGGTAGCAACATTCATACTGTGAATTCCATGTTCAAGGTCCATTCAAGTACTATCAAGAGAACCGGTGAATAAGTTTAAAAAAGAGGGAACAGTAGAGAGGGAACTGGATCAGAAGGTCACAACAAGGAGATGGATCATAGCTTATAGCTAAAGAGATCAATTAGAAAACATCCAACTCAATCCATAAGAGATTTGGTATGTGAGAGGAGTTTCATCTATGACAGTCCAAAGGGCATTGAAAAAAAACTAGAAAATGTAATCGTAAGTGAAACTTGTTACTCCAGGACAGAAAGGTAGGAGAGGGCGAAGATCATATTGAATAAATCAGAAACTGATCCCGGAATATATATATATATATATATATATATATATATATATATATATATATATATATGACAATAATTTTGGCTCCTGAAAAATTAATTTCGGTTGAGCTCTGTGGCAATGAAGCGTGGGTTTGTAAACAGTGACTATTAAAGCTAATATAGCAAGACTCTTCGGCAGAATTTAGTCATTGTCAGTCACTGTTTGTTTATCTAAATCTAAAAATAAATACGCTAAAAATTCACCTTCATCCCTGCCGTGCGCCGACGGCTTAGTGGTAGAATTTCCGACTGACGCCAATTAAGTCGGGTTTGATCCTAGCTAAAGGCAACCGGACGTCTAGCCACACTGATGAGCTGTGATACACCGAAACAATCTGTCTGTGGATTACTATATATATATATATATATATGTTGTGACCAAGTAAATGGTTAAGAAATAACAAAAACAGTGTTGCACATATATCATATATTAAACAGTAAGTACAACAGAAGAATATTACACGACTGGTGAGTTTGTGTCGGTTGACCCAGCGTTCAATCTATTCGACTGTTCCCTCAAGGCCTTCTCTCTTACTAATCTTATAGTAGGCGGAAGAGTCAAACATATACTCTTTAGAGGGAGGACACCACAACAATATATGAACTTAATTGCAATCGTTCATGAGGTTCTGGTTCTTAGCTGTGATGAACATGCCGTTTTCATTTATGATCAATTTTATCACAATTCTTCTGTTAAGCATTGAGGTTTATTATACATTCTTATTGCTCAGAGTCCAATAGTGTTATAAAAACCTCGGAGAATCCCAGTAAAATATTTTTAATCATTACTAAGATACAAACTTTCAAATCTTAATCTAGTAATTGGACAGTTTTGCTTTTTCCACTACTTTGACAATTTTCCTGTAACATACGGTATATGTAAATCACCAGCGTTCGGTTCGAAAATAATTTTTATGAAGTCAATATAATTTTCATGCACTGTCTCGAGAAAATATTGAAATTCGGATGGAAATATTTCCCAGCCAACAACGAAGTTACGGGACAAGTTGTTGAATTGCTTGGATATTTAGCAAGATTCTCAACGTGTAGTGTTTCACTTCAAGTAGAATTCTTGTTGCCGAGTAGAAACGAAAAAATGACACCGGTTCATCCAATAAGGTCCTATGAAGAACAAACTAACTCTTGAGAGAAATAATTGAACAGTTTTAACTGCCTTGGGTCTCAATGGAAGAACGAGTGTTTATTGGATTGTTTTTGCACCTGGATTACTTTGCCGATGCTTTCAGTTAAACAGGCTGGCGAGATCCTCAAAATGAATCACTTTCTTCAGCGTGGAATAAAAATGCATGACTTTAAAAGAGTATATGAGCAAAAAAGTAATCAAGAATAAATTTAATTCCTGTAGGAGCTTTTTTATTTAGTGAAATATTTACAGACTAATTGATGATTAGTATTTTTTTTCTAAATAGACGCTTGTTTATTGTAGACGCTCCCTATGAAGGCATTTGGACAAACTTGGACCATCGTGACCCCAAAAATATCGGAGTATCAAAAGGACGATTTTTACCTTGAAACCATTATTATTTAACTACATTCACTCCCTCGGCAACCGACAAACTAAACAAATGCTCATTTAGAAAAAAATGTTTAATATAAAGTAATGTTGTAATTGGGTAACCAGAAAATCATAAAAGAAACCACGTTTTAACATAGGTAAAGTAGAGTATTGTTATATATGTAAGAAAACTAATACTGAAATAACAATAACAATAATAATAATAATAATAATAATAATAATAATAATAATAATAATAATAATTGTAATAATCATTGAAGGAATACCTGGTAGCCCATGCTTTAATGAAATACAAAAGATTGTACTCACAAGTACAGCCCACACCTTACGTACGGCTTTATCTATGTAAAATTTGTGGGATTTTTTTTTCGAAACTGCTCATTGGAAAATGTCATGATACCATTTCTGGCCTTAGGTCTCTTGGTCGTAGCCGGAAAGAAATGAGTATACACCAGAAACTAGAAAAAAAAAACAAAAAAAAAACACCACCACTAACAACACCACCACCACCAATAATAATAATAATAATAATAATATTAATAATAATAATAAAAAGTCTACACAAAATAGGGCAATAAATATATTAAGGCGCAAGTAGTCGCTACGTGAGATTGAATAGAAATTTATTAATGAGATTGAACAATAAAAAAAACAGGTATTAAGGAGACGGGTGTTAACGATTAACATTGCGTTTAGTTTTTCAAGATCGTAGTTGAGTGGAAAGCAAGAAGTCGGGAGTCGGAAGTGCCAGAGAAGTCTGGTACTGCCTGGTAATGAAATGTAGGTAACTAAAAGGAAAGTTCCTGAGAAAAATTACAATGAAAATATTCATAGAAAGCAACAGGCAAAATACATTACGGCGGGGGAAAATGACTGAAACCGTGATGACATTACGGATTCTTCTTTGGAATTTATCAAGACTCTCTAACTTCATAGCAGAACGAACAGACCAGACGTTGCAGTAATATCCAAGACATGGACGAATGTGTAAGACAGATTTCCGCCAGAAAGATTGTCTAGTACGTCAGAGTGAACAAACTTTCCTATCAACAAAGAGAACACTTGATACAAACATAGAAACGTGGGGGACAAGTTAATAAAAAAAAAAGATCTAGAAGACTTCAAGGCAACTTTTATTTTAAAATTTGATAGGAAAAGATTTAATCTGTTCAAAATCTTTTTTCTAGAAATGCATTAACTTTTCAACTTGTGAAAAAGATTGGCACACCAAACTCTGTAAAATGTCTTCGAGATATCCAGAGAAAATGCCCGAAGTTCTGCCTTCTTATCTAAATCGTGATAGATTTGTTCAGCAATAATTTTAATACATCACACACACACACACACACACACAATTATTGGACATTATTGCGATGAACATAAAATGCTACACGTGAGGGAATATATATATTTCTTACCGTTAACAATAACACATTTCTAAAAAAACATATTCACATGTAATCTTTCGTGTTCCGTTATTACCTGGATGTACTAAAAAAACAAATCAATTTCCATGTCTGATGATGTCTGTATGAACAGATGAAAGTAGTAGCAAAAAAAAGACATTATACAACTTGAATTTATTAAAAACAGGGATCATAACATTCATCGTGGGTTAATGTAATTTTAATAAATTTGTATGCGAAGACGTTTTTCGGCATTTATATCATTAAGTTCACTAATCTGTTTTTTGTATGAATTATTCATGTAATATATATATATATATATATATATATATATATATATATATATATATATATATATATATATATATATAGGGTATTCCAATAACTTGGATCAATTTTAAATGTGAATTAAGTTTTAGCGTCTAATGATTTTTTTCTTTTTCTTTCAAATTTAACAACTCTTTGCAGTTAAAACCACGAAAAGATTAACAATCAAACAACGTGTTAAGATTATCGAAGCCTATTACGAAAATGAACGTTCAAACAGACATGCATTTCGCGCATTTTGGTTAAAATAATCGACAATGATGATTGTGATGATTATGAGTACGATACAATATTAAAATCGATAACATTTATTATTGATATGTTGTCCATACTTTCCTATGCGGAAGTTAACACAATACAGGTCTCGAGAGCCGGTCAATATAGAGCATTACTGAATGAAGTGTGTGATAATGATGAAAGAGGTGGTGGTAGGAAGAGAAGATTATGAGAATAAAAAGAATGGATAAAGATTGAACTTTGAATCGAAAGAAAAATTCTTTCGTATATAAAGGGTGTTCCAATAACTTGGACCGATTTAAATGGGATTTTTTTTCTTTTACTTTCAGATTTAACAACTTAAGTCTTTGGCAGTTACAAACATGGAAAGATTAACAATCAAACAATGTGTTAAAGTTATCGAAGCCTATTACAAAAATGGACGTTTAAATTTATAAATATACACACAATGATTCCGCTAGCAAACATTGCACACCAAAGAGTGACCTTTGTGGATGCAGTGGCTTTTCAACAATCTTCCATGGATTTTCAGCAGACCAAATGCGAAAATTCTGCTTATTAACGAATCTACAAAGATGTAAATGGGCTGGAAATGGAAAAGAGGATTTTTTTCGAAAATCTTCATCGGCTTGTCTTTGTCATACAACCAAATGACGAATGTACGGCGCTCCAAATGGTCAGCAGGTTTCAGTTCTTGTGTCAATCGAATTTTGTAAGCGTATAGAGACAAATCTTTTGTCAAAATTCGATTTAAAGTTGTGGAGAGATTCAAATCTTGCGCGCGATGACGAATAAAGGTGTTTAGATTTTCGGCCACATTTTCTGCAGCAATGTTTTCAGCTGAACGGCGTAAACGAGCACACAAATTTGTTTTCACATCTGCCACCGACCCAGTTTGTTTGAATTTATGAACAATTTTTCCAACTGCACTCCCGGATGGTCGATTATGGTAACCAAAAAATCGCGAAGTGTGCATAATGCATTTCTGTTTGAACGCCCATTTTCATAATAGGCCTCGATAACTTTAACACGTTGTTAGATTGTTTACATGGTTGAAATTGCCAAAGAGTCGTTAAATCTGAAAGAAAAAGTAAAAAAATCATTAGACGCTTAAACTGAATTCACATTTAAAATCGGTCCAAGTTATTGGATCACCCAATATTATTAATTTGTAAGAGTTTTAGGTGCCAGAATTGCTGTTTCTTTTCCGTAGTTTACTGGTGGAAACACATTTTAGGTAGGCATGTTTTTGTCTTAAAGTGCTCGATATCAAATGGTAAGGATAGAACGTTAATAGCATTTATATGGAGAAACTTGTCACTTTACTGACTGGTGTTATTTCAGTCATGCCGAATTCGAATTTTTGTGAGTGCATTGTTGTAATGGGCTATTGAACTCTCGGCATTTACCAGAGACCTCCCTAAAAGGCGGGATGTGGCACAAGGCCGGTTTTTAACGTGGGGCTATTTTTCTTTGTACATTCGGGCAAAAATTTCCAGTTGATTCCTTATACACGCAGTCGGGTTACTGCGTACTTTTACCAGACAAAACTGACAGCAGGCATAACGTTGTCTAAGTTCCTCTCCGCCCGAAAGCTTTAATATACACCGAAATTGATATATTACTGGCTTCTCTGCAGCTGTTGCATATAGTATAGTTTGGTGTAATTTGATATCTTTGTGTCAGTGTGTGATTTTTTTCACTTAATGGGTGTTATATTATCTGTTTTTCATTTTTTTGTTTTTGCTCTTTCTTAAGTGTTGTAAAGTTTCTTGGTGATTGTTGCCTTGTATTGCGCTGACCCCTTTTGAGCATGTTTATGTATATGCTCATTTAATATTTTTTGTAGGATTGACCGATTTTTATCGTGTTGAGCTGACCTTTTTTTACTGTGTTAGTGTACAAGAACGCTTGACATTTTTACTTAGTTTTAGGTGATGGTTAAGTGCTTATACTTATGTGTGTATTTGTACTTAGCTCCTTTTGCTTGTGTGTGTGTGTGTGTTTGTGTGTGTGTATGTGTGTGTGTGTACTGTTTTTTGTCATTGTTTTCTGATAATTGCGTGTGTATATTCCTTTATGAGCTTGCTGTATGTGTGTCTTTGGTGAGTATTGTTTTACCTACTTGTTCTTGTCTTTATTTGTCAACTGGTTATTTTTTGTTTGGTCGCGATTTAGTATTTATACATGTGTGTTTTTGCTTATACATAGTAGGTTTGTAGTAGGTACTACAAACACAAACCTATTACATATACACACAAAGAGACATATCTAAGTACAGGACCATCACTACCGATCACTGTAATCACTTTCGTAATCACCATTAAACGCAACCTAATTTATCCGAATCATATTCACAGTCCTCAGATTGACACCCAAACAAAATGAAACGTTCGTATTGGAGCTTCCAGTGTGAATGTCAAGCATGCCATTTCCAACTTTCTGGCGTAGTGAATTTCATCATGGTGGTCCTTTTCTCACAGACGGTGCCCAACTGACTCTACTATACTGTACATTGGTCAAAATTAAAAACATACAGTGCGCATGCGAGAAATTAAAAATATAAAATGGCGACTATTTACCCATCGTACCCTGCATATATGGGAATTTCAAATGTAAAATTAATCTGTCTGGAAATTTGCCTTGTAATATGCCAACTAGAGATCATTGGATTTTTAGGATATACGCGGTTCGTGGAAATCTCTTGTCAGCGATACTTCACATATTCTGACGAAATGAGAAAAAATCAGAAATATTTTGTGACTCCTTTATCAAGTCAAGATATCTGCTTCATACGATCGTTTAAAATGTTAAAGACACCCACAAACCCGAAGATTAAAATCCATAAATCCTTTGTATAAGCGACCCTCTGCAAATAAGTAATAAATCACTGTGCACCTGTCTTTGCTTTCCTTCGTAAGTGTTAAGATGTTTCAGCCAATCGCAATATTTTAAAATGTCACTGATAATTTCCTTTAATTTTATAGAAATCCATTTACTTAAAAAAAAAAAAAATAACGAACGTCCATACTTAAGTCAATGGCGTGGAGAATTTAGTGCCACTGTTACTGATAAGAAATGTAATATGTCTTCATACTTTTAGTCTTAAAAAAAAATAGAATCAAATTGTTTAACTCTGAATGTAGCTAACATGGCTGGGTAGCAGACACAGACACGTACACACATACACGCAAACGCACTCACATACATATTCGGTTCTTCAGACAAGGAAATCTTTTTTGATACGATAATTAATTATATCAACATGTCTTTAAGCTAAGTGCTTGTTAATTTGACCGGAAGCAAATATATAGACATGTAACATCTTTTAGGTTGTCGGAACCAATTTAAGACGCGTAAGATTGTCAATTTCAAGTAGTACTCATATTAGTAAAATTAGTATCGACGACACTAAATTCTGTCCACTCTTGATTTGAGTGAAGACGTTAATTGATGAACGATAATTTGATTATTTCATTTTTATCAGCAATTATTTATAATTTTATTATTGGTATAAATGTGCGACAAGGAAGTTGTTTAGAGAGTGGCATGCTTGGTTATTTATGTATATACAGATGTATATATTAATTTAAGCAGATTTAAGTTTGAACAATTTTTTTTTATTTCTTGTTTTTTTACTGGACTATTTCAATTTACTTCACGAAAAACACAAAAAAAACAAAAAAAAACAACCTTAAATTGTTACATTGGTCACACATTTACTACACTCTCTCGTAGATAAACTTGCCACTTATCAAGACTTGTAATTTGCAGAAATATAGATCCTCATACAAAAAAAAAATTAAACAGTTTGCATAGGAGAAATATTAGTGGAAAATATCAAATTATTTTACAGTGTAAGTTATAAAGAAATACATATTTTTAATCATTTCAACAAAACACTTAAAGAAAATAGGATTCCAGCAGCGAGAAATCGACGATTACATTTAAAGGTTTGATGGGGAGGCACTCTTAGGCGATAATATATTTTTCGATACACGACTGACGAGCAGATTTTTGTTGCCACTTCTTTCTGCGGTAGACCTGTTGCTGTCCCGGTATTTACCCACAGCTGGGGGGAAGAAGAGGATTCATACCTTTCCAAAGGTTACTAGCACGTAAGTGAATATAATGGATTCGGCTGGAATTCGAACACGGCTCTCGGTGTCCTCAATCCGAGCCGCTATCCATTACTGCACCGTGCCTCCTTGGTGGGAAAGAATGAAGAGATTTCCACATACGAGAAGTATGGGAGAAGGAGACTATTAAAATGGAAGTTACGGTTCCATCAAGAAATTTCAAGTGGGATTTAACTCGTAACTTCAACTTGAGATTATGGGATTTAAAACGTAACTTCAACTTGAGATTATGGGATTTAAAACGTAACTTCAACTTGAGATTATGGGATTTAACTCGTAACTTCAACTTGAGATTAAAGATAAAATTCTACAAATCTGCATTAAATAAAGTTACTACGAATAAAAAATATATATTATATGCGTGATATACAGATTCCTCATGTTGGCAAATTTTGCGAAAGCGTATTATCTATAACATGATTTATACAATATACTAACGATCAAAAGTTTAAAACCATATTAATTTTTTTCCTGTAAACGTAAAATAAATGAATCAAGTGCCACGTCGTTAAAGAAATTTTGTTTCTATGTTTCAAGTATCTATCCTTCACAATATATGTTACTCTGGGCCTCACTTGATGTTTTTCCTATAAACGTAAAAAAAAAAATAGGTCAAATGCCATGTCTTTAAAGAAATTTTGTTTCTTTATTTCAAGTGACTATCCTCCACAATATGTTACTCTGGGCCTCACAGATCTTTTGCTGTTAATATTTTCACCGGCTTCTGCATGTCGCTGCAGGTAATAATGCACTCCATTTTGGGGTATTTTTTAATTTTTAGCAATCTAACGTCCGGAATACCATTCTATAGAAAGAATTTCCACGTGTGTCATTTTTTAATAGTAATCTGTTTAGTTCTTGGCATTTTAACGGATCATGAAAATGAATTTCAATCACACATTAATCTAGACAGAATTGAACCTCTATAAAAATGTGGAGTTGAATTATTTATAAAGTTCTGCTCTATGGTTTAGAAAGTGTATCAGGTTGTAAAAAAAATTCAAAGCTTAGGCAAATATATTTATAATGCTTGTAGAAAAATTTGTTCGAATTTCATATAAGGGTTTGCATATATACACAATAGGTGAATTTATTTATCACACATTTTCCTTTTTTATGAACTTAGAGAAAAAAAAATCAGGCTGGCCCCAAAACTTTGATCGGTAGTATATATTAGAATTTAAAATGTCACATCAATCAAGTACGAGTATATAGCGAACAAAATCTCGTCAGCCATATTGGCAACAGTTATTCCGTTGTAATGATCGAGACCATCGGAAGTAGTCTACTAAAAAACAAATCAAATGTTTTCTTTTAAAAGAATTGTACGGAATGTATGGTTGTTAGAATGAGGATCATCCAAACTTATTAATTACAAAATGAAGAGCCCAAAATCAAACAGGTACAATTTTTTTATATCTAGGAAAGGTTTTGGAAGAGAACAGAAAGTGCAACACTGAAATCCAAAGGCGCAATGGGATGGAGAAAGTTGCCTTACAAAAGCTAAGCAAAGTATTAAGAAACAGAGAAATTTCGTTAGAAACAGAGAAAAGAATACTGGATGCTTACGTAATATAAGTTCTCCAACATATGGCAGTTAATTCTTGACAGTTTCTTCCCAGAAGGAGAAGAAACTTGAAACAACAGAAATGTGACTCTACAGATGGATTTTTCGGATACAATAGACCAAATATATGAGCAACGACGAAGTTTTAATGAAAATGGAAACAAAAAGGACAGTTATACTTAACATCAGGAAGAGACATTTTAAATTTCTAGGGAACATGATGAGGAAAGAGGACTTGGAAAATCTGACAATGACAGTGAAAATTAAATGCAAGAGAAGCAGACGAGAACAACGGATGACCTATCACGTGAGATTGAATAAAGGGGTAGCGGAACAATGTTTAGGAGAGATAACAAAGATATGAGGTAAAATGACAGGAAATAGTGGAGAGACATGATCGCCAATATCCTGAAGAGACACATAGAAAAAGAAGATACATGTATGTATGTATGTATATATGTATGTATGTAATATATATTACGTGTGCAGAAATTAACAGCGCCCATTTTGTGAAAATTAAAAGCTTAGTATATAACTGAAAAAAAAATTCTATGTTTATTTATCCTGTGATAAGAAAAGAATTGCTGGTAAGGAAAGAAAGATATATGATACTTTACGTTTTGCCCTTTCTCGATAAACGACACTGTAACAATTGTAAGGAGAAGAAATGTTTGAAAAAGCCTATGATGATATTTCTATTGGAGGTACTACGGGTCGTGTGTCGAAGTTCAAACCACGCAACGCTATAACACAAGTATGTAGACGGTAAAAACACTCAGCCAATGAGGTAATATATTTTACTGTTATGTTCGCCCTGTACTTGACCCAGGAAACCACTCGAAGGTTACGTTAAGGAGCAGTTTATAAGAATGGGAGGGGAAGACAACGGTTGACCCTAGACATGAACAGGTTAAGATTGTAGTGGTCGGAGAAACATCCCCTCTGGAGTCTGTTGGAGAAAGCACTGGTTGGCAGGAATAAAAAGCTGTTCAATTGGAACTCAATGAAGGCCGTAGTAAGATTTGCTTCAATTTGAGTAAAATAACGGATACTAGCCGTGAAAGTTCAAACTAGTGGAATCAAATAATGCAGATTATCATGGCACTTTCTATGGAAGTAGCGATGAAGTAGTGAGAGGCTGGCTCCGTTCCGCCTGGGAGAGAGTGGTTGGAGGGTGGAAAGCAATTTGTCACCTATAAGGACGCTGAGACGCCTTTGGACCGACTCTATTCTCGTCCAAATATGACCACATTACCCCCGTTTTAGACCTGATAAACGTAGAGGATATTTAGTGGAATCAGATGCTTATTGGAGGGGTACAGGGAACAGATAATTTTACCTGCATCTTTAGCGATGGTCGTATATAGGAGTCGCAATTGAGGTCATGGATGAATTTAAAGCCCGATAGTCTCTCGAGGCACTACCGGTTTTAATACATTAATATTATTAATAAAAGGTTAACAAGAAATCTAAACAAAATACCTTAGATAATCGGCTCCATAAGAATATTTTATGTAGAAGGCGCGATATGAGAGCTGATTCGATCCAGGACTGCTTCAGCATCAAAAGTGAAAGCAACCATCCAATTAACCACTGTGAATTTGATTGTACATGTAAGGTGTTTTATATTAATATTTGCCTCATTAACCTCTCTCTATGTCTCGGGCGGGGGAATCAAACCTGTACTGACCCCTTCAAGCCAAGCACGCCGCCATATTCCTGATCAGATAGAAATTGTAGCTGTGTTTCCTTCCTTTTTTTAATGGAACAGCGTACACTGCTGGTGAACCGGAAGGCACCCGGGATTGGACAATAAATTGCCAAGAAGAGTCGTATGGTATGCATTTCGGAAGATGAAAAAAGTTGAAGCTAACGGAAGGTACACCAGTCAATACCCGATTAGTATCGGCTGGGTCATCGTGGAGAAGGGGTATGATGTTGTAAAACCCGAAACCCCTAATGTACCTCGGCTAGAAACATTACTGATGATGTGTACTAAAACATCCAATAGATGTATTTTACGAAGCCTATTCAGGTTTCTTTGTTTTAATATATTTTAATCTTTTGTTCTGATTCATATGGTGACATCCAGCTAGAACCGTACACTGTATTTAATTGTCAGTAGCAACTCCAAAGGTTAGCTCACGCCGAGTTGCCAACCGAACTTGATATTTTCCTGTAATCAGTTACAATCAGCAACTTCGACGTCTGACGACTGGAAATGAAGAATAAAAAGTCAATTGACAGGAGAGTAAATTCAGCCCGTGTCACTGTGGAATTGATTAGGCATGTATTTATATTAATATTTACAGAATCGGGCTGAATGATTTAACTATATTTCAATTCTCGTGGAGGGGGGGGTAATCCATATGGTGACGTCCAGTCAGAACCGAACTCCCAATGAAATAACAACTGTCAGTAGCATCACAAATAATTAGCCCTCCTTGAGGTCCCGGCAGAGCAAGGTGAAATTTTACTGTGCCCAGTTAGTCATCAACTTCGACATTTGAAGAATGAAAAGCCAATTTACGGAAGAGAAAATCCTGGTTACACTATCAAAAACAACCATTAAATTAGCCGCTATGGATTTGATTGGATATGCAGAGGGTTTTTATATTAGTATTTGCAGAATCAGGTTGATTGGATTTACTACATTTCAATCCTTGTGTCGAAATTTGAATGGTGACATTCAACGGGAATCGAACTTACAACATTAATAATTGCTAGTAGCTTAGCTAACTACACAGCCGCGTTGACCAAGGTGAACTGTTACCGCAATCAATTAAAATCATCATCTTCGACGACTCACCGTTAGAAGCGAATAAAGTAATGCCAATATACGGAAGAAAGTCGTAAATTAATACTTGCTTGATAAGTCTTCTTTGCACATTATTTTGTCGGTCAAGAAATATCCTATTATTGCTTGAATAGGAAATCTTTTGCACAGGCAATATACTCAACGGATTTGTCAAGATAGGATTATTATTTATTTACTTCCTATATTTGTTATCCGTAGCAAAGATATAAAGATCTATTCGATTTTCAAAGTCCCATTGATAAAGGTCTTGCATCGAAGCCAGAGAATGTTTTTTGTTATCAAGACTGAATAAACAAAAAAAATTCGATATTTGATATAAATTTATAGACACAAATATATTTTGATGCACACACACACACACACATATATATACATATATATATATATATATATATATATATATATATATATATATGTATATATATAGGTAGCGTAAAGAAGCAGCATATCAGGATGTAAAAAGGCCCATAACTCAACGAAAACAAAATTTTGTCATCTAAATGTTTATATTGTTATTAAGACCAAAGTATTTTTTTTAGTATTTTTTGACATTTTTTACTCCTTTCTAGCACGTAGAAAATTTTGGTTAAATTTTTGATTTTATTTTTTTTTTTTTACGACATCGGCGAACTAGAGAAAAAAAGGTTTGTTTTATTTTGCGCTTTTCCCGAGGAAAACACGTTGATTTTGAAATTCTTGCAAAAAATCAAATAATTGTTGGATTTTAATGAATCTTTCAGGAAATATTCAGAAATGAAGGAAATTATTTTTGAAACTTATTTTTTGGAAAATCTTGTTAAAAAGATATTTTTAACATGTTTCCACTCCCTTATATTTTTTCATGAAATTTCGAGAAATTAAATCTTTAACCATGGGATTTGTTTTATTAGTTAAAAACAGGAATCTTTATAGAAAATAAATCACCAGTTTTTTTTTGTTTTTTTTGTAAAACAGTTACCCGTTTCATAGAAAATCTGCTCTGAATTATAAAAAAGAATATAAAAAAACTATGACATTAATTAATTAGAAAATCTTTGACTTGCTTTTGTAAATACGTTATATTAAGGACCTTATTTTGGGAAGAAATAACATTTTTTCGATGAATAATGTAGTTTATAAAATCTTTCATTTTAAAAATTTTTTTAGTAATATAATATTAACTTATTAAAACTTCAAAAATCGTTTAAAATTCTTTATCCCTTTTATGCAAGTAATTCAATGATAACGTTAATGGAAAAGTAAATTTACAAATCGAAATTTGAAAAGCTCTTAACAGTCCTTCGTACCCGATTATTTTTAAAATAATTTTTAGTAAAAAAAAAAGTTCCTAATTTTTATCTATGGGGAAACTCTCCATGACATAATCCTTAAAAAGATCACATGAATTGATTGTCGTCTGAGGAACGGCAATTATTTCCCTTCAATATCCAGTTCAGATTCATATCGTTAATGTGTTTGAAAAAAGTCCTTTCAAAATTTCTAAGTTAGTTTTAAATTTTGTGAATTCATTTTTTACTAATTATTTTTATTTTAGGTTTGGGCCATATTTCATTGAAGTAATTTTTATTTAAGTTAGTAAGTTGTTAAATAAGTTAAAAAGATTAAGTAAGAAATAAATATTATATAATTGCTGAATAAATGTTAATATCTAAAAATATTACTAGTTAAAAAAAAACAAAAAAAAACGCGTTCGCTTACTTAGTAAAATTTGATCATCCATAATAGCTGCCATTACCTATCAACATTTAGATTACATCGATAATGTGAATAAAGACATGAAAAAATTCGGACACATCGTTAAGAAATGTTTGGATACAATTTTTTATGCTCTAAGTAAGTACTGTTTGTTTCGAATCAGATTAATTGAACTTTAAATTTCCTATTTTTATTCAAATAACGTGTCAAGAATATATAATTTATTTTAGGAAGAAGTTTAAAATCAATTTTTTTTTGTTTACAAAATTCTTAACATTTATGAAAAAGGCCGCTTTTAAGAAAATAAAAAAAAAAATCTAGCATATATTTGACATTCCAATCCATATAATTTCTATCCGAAATACACCAGAATATGTTACTGTAAATAATACATTTAATGCTTTAGCTTTCAATTAATAACATTTTGATGACAAAACTTTGTTTTCGTTGAGTTATGGGCCTTTTTTCATCGTGATATGCTGCTTTTTTACGCGACCTATTGGAGGTATCTAATATATATATATATATATATATATATATATATATATATGTATGTATAAAGACAATAAGAAAACTGTAATAGTAGCCGACACGTTTCGTCAAATGTGGACCTTTTCAAGGCAAAAACGAAATGAATTTATTAAACAAAGTAACTAATAACGTCAATTACTGTCACGTGTGGAAATATTGTTTTATTGTTGTGTTAACGACGGACTCAACCATTTTCTTTTGATTTCACGATATTGTTGCGTATGTTTGTTTGAGAGAGTAGTGACTCTGTTAAGAAAGGTGAAATAGGGAAAAAGCCTGGGCGTAGATTAATATTTGGATAATATTCAATGACGGCACTATCGAGGATTTTCCTTCTTAGGGAGTTATTTTCTCTTTTTATGAGTGTAGCATTTTTAAAATCGAAATTGTGGCTGAATTTATTTATATGTATGACTAGTGCAGTAGCTAAATTGTTTTTCTGTGCGGTCTCTTTTGTGCTCATAAATGCGTTTTTTTTTAATTTCTACTTGTTTCTCCAAAATATTGGGAGATACAGTTTTGGAAATTTATTTTATAAACGCCTGCTTCAGAAATATTATTACTATTAGTATTTGAGGATCTGAGTATATCCATAATGGTTTTGGAAGTGAAGTGTTTGTGACTATTTTAAGATTATTTAGATGGGATAGTTTGTTATGGATAGTGGACGTGACAGAGTTGGTTGGTAGTATTATACATCTGTTTTCATGTAATTTCCTATTGCGGATTATGTTATTATTTTTGTTTCGGTTGTATATTTTGTATGCCTTTCTTGTTGCGTTGTGGATGAAATGATATGGGTATTGTAGGTTTTTGAATGTTTTCTCTGTATGTTTCTTCTTTAAGTAAATATCGTCTAGTCTATATACCCAAGCACATGTTTAAAAAATTATTAAATTTAAAACTTCCCTTTCCACGCTCCTTTATGCGCCTGTGCAATCAGATAAACATTATTTTAATCAAGTCTTAAAAGACGAAACGCGTCACACGAAAAGGCATGTCACTGATTTACTATAATAATTATATCATATAAATGTCTGTTTAAAATATTAGTAAAGATTAATATATCTTAATGTGTGTGTGATTTCATTATGCAAATTCACTGTTGTTTTTTCTTATTGTAAATAAAAGCATATAATAATATGATTATTAATATTTGAAATATATAAAACATTGACATTTCTTTTAACTAAGATAAAACGTTAAAAGAGAAAAAGATATTCTAAACGAGTAAAGAGGAGATATGGTGGAGTAATGGATAGCGGCTCGGATTGAGGAATCGGAGAGATGAGTTCGAATTCCAGTTGAATCCATTACATTCACTTACGTGCTAATAACTTTGGGAAAGGTATAAATCCTCTTCTTCTCACCCTAGCTATGGGTAAATAGCAGGACAGACCGGATGGTAACTTGTATACCGCAGAAAGAAATGACAGCCTACTGCTTTGAAAAATATCTGCTTCGTCATTCATGTATCGAAAGATGCATGATCGCCTAAGTGTGTATAACGCAAGGCACATAACTGACTGAATGTTAGCAAATGCTTAAAGAGAATATAAGGAATCGTGAAAAGGTTGAACAGAACTAAGTAAATATTTAAAAAAACGAAAAAAGATAATATGTGGCAGGATACGAACAGGAAAGAAGCTGTCTTTAAAAAAGACAGGAAAAAAGATATAAAAATGATAACAGACACCAATAAATTTGTTTGACTAACAAGGATTTTATTAGAAAATCTTGCGTAAATAGAGAGAAAATTTGAATGAAAGCAAGTTTTAAAACCATCATAAAACAAAGTAAGCAATTGTGTAAACAACATATATATTGTAACAAATGTGTATGAATTTGGGTTTATGATATTACAAAGAAATACAATTGTTCCTCCATTTTGTTTTATAAACAACATTGCACGTTTGATCAAATTATTGACAGACTATTCATAACTCCTGATTCACGAGAGTGCAACAGCAACGATGTGAGTTTGGAAAACAGGGATCAATTTAAAACAGGATCCTTTTTCTCTATCAACAATTACCCGTCTGATAGAAAAGTTTGAATCCATAAAGACACTGTATAATTTAGATAGATGACAGTTGTCCCGAGATATGAAGAGGTTAAAATTATAATGATCGGGAAAGCATCCTTCCACAAAGTAGCGTTTCTCGGATGGAATGTGTCAGAGTTGAACGTGCTTCCTACTAATGAAATTTGAATGGAATAGGATGATTCCATCCGATGTGAGAAGCATATCTGGTCTTATAACGAACGAATATATGTAAGAACTCATAATTATCAGGCGTTTTTCTAGGTGAGTTATTTGTTAATAAAAATTGTTGTTTTGTTTACTTTTTTTAAATAAAAATATTATTTTATTTTCAGGTTATAAGAATGCATTTCGATAATCATACGCTCCGGAATAATCATTTAAAAATGTTATTGTTGAATTGTTATGTTTCTTTTTACATATTAAATATTGTATAAAGGTCAAAGACAATAGGAAAACTCTATTATTAACCGACGCGTTTCGTCCAATGTGGGTTTTTTCACATTGGACGAAACGCGTCGGGTAATAATTCAGTTTCCTGTTTACCTTTATACATATAGTCTTTTTGTACAGGTTAACTCTGTGAAATCTTTCATAATAAATATTGTTTAAAAACGCCTGATGATTATGCACCAACCCAATATATAGTAATACATAGTAAATGTTTTTACCATAGTTATTTTACTATGTGAATGCATTTCAAATTATTTACTTCTAGAACGCATTGCAAATGACTTTACTACAAATATGCATTGTAAATTAATTTATTATCAGAATGCATTTCAGTTTAGTTTAATATCCTATCTGTAATCCCTTATCAAAAACGTACGATTTCTTGAACACATATGTCAAAATATTCATTCTTTTTAATGATTATATATGCAGTTACACAATAAATTCTGCTTGTAGAGTTAAAATGAAACAATGATCAATGGTAGCCTGAAGGGAGTGAAACAGGCGAATATGCTGGATGTGTCAGAACTTCCCAACCGTGCTCTTTAATTACATGTTTGGTCATGTTGGTGACCTTGTGTCGAGTATTATGTCGAATAATTATATGGTATAGCCGGTTAGGTCCTTCCAGTCGAATTGCCACTATGATTCCGTTCATTTGTTCAACATACAACTTAGCATTGACCGGTTGGATATTTTGAAGCATTTTATCTCTGTACACAGTACAAATGTCTGGAGCTGATTTCGCATATTTTTGACCTCGATTAAAAGCAAAGGAAAGATGGCGAACATACTCATTTCTGCCTACGTAGCATTGCACCTGAAAAGGCTGTCTAATCTGAAATAAGATTTCAATAACTTTAGGCACCAGTTTCATAGGCTGGTCAGGGTTAGTGAGAACAAAAAGAAATGCAACATTATTCTCTGAGATCATTTGCAGAACATCAGAAAAAAAGCAAACAAAAAAGGGGAAACTCTCTTTGAGTGCAACTTTCCTATTACTTGAAGTTTAATTTTGTTATGATCTTAACCACTTGTCTAAACAAAAATGATCATAACATTTTTTTAAAAAGTTTCATTAAATCTCAAATCAAAAATGTTGTTTACTGTTATATACCGTACCTAAACACTAATCGGCATTTCCCAATCGTCATAAATACGTTGGGCAATATTGTAAGTGCGCCACTAGTAGTGGTTTACCTACTTCAGGCCGCTGGCGAGTATTGTATTTTGTTGATGTCATATACATTACCATTTCATTTCCAACTTCTGTTTTGGTTATTCCACATTCAGTAACCTTTTCTAGGTTAAAACCTTTACACTATTACTTTATTTCATTTTGAGTTTAGTCTCGGCTAATACGAAAACATCTTTTCCAAGATACGTGTTTTTAAAATCATTTACTCCAAGCAAGGTGATAAAGTCACTAAGACGCAAGGAGTTACTGGGAGTAAGAGAGAATGAGAAGACTTTAGCATTAACCTGAAATCCAATGCTAAATAAGAAATAAGAGGTTATATGTTTAATAGACGGACAACGAACGAGAATCGGGGATAGGCAAACTGTCTAAATATGAATTCTCATTAAATTTTTTTCTCTTGAAATCGTATAATGTTTAGATTAGAATTATCCTTATATGCCAATGAAATGATGGCTCTTCAAATTTCATCTTAGTTAAGAATAATGCTTCTGCTATTCCATTAATTAAACATTTCCATTGTACTTCTTTCAAAACTAAACCATCAAAAGCAGTTAAGAGAATTCATCTTTCCTTTCAAGTGATCAGGTTTTTACTTTGTCAGTCGAACTTTTCAGCTGATAGGCATGTCTCGTCTAGAATGATTTTGCATAAGTTCTCTCACTGTTATATAGAACTTAACCATTTAATCATACTTTTCTTCATCTCATATTCTTTGTTTTATTGGGCACATAACTTTTTATACTATTGTTCACCGAACGCAAGGCCTAACTGCCACTTTTGGCAGAGTGTTAGTCAGTGCGAATGTCTCAAGTGCAAGGGAGCAAGTATTGCATATTATATGCAGGATAGATTATGAATAATCATATGATTGAAGAGGCTAAGCTTGCAGTAATCAGAGGCTTTCCATATTGTATCATTCCTGAAGAAGAAAACATCTGAGTTGTAATTACTCCTTACCAGTGGCTAGAATGTGACCGTAAGTTCTATGCTAACAGCATAGAACTTACGACGAGTCTCATTTGTGGAACTCTCTTCTGACTCCTTGCTTTCCAGTCAGCATTGGGATTCAAAGGTTAAAATGCAATGCCAATCGTTATCTTCTGCCTTTTTAAACGCTGATCTTTTATTGTCCTCGCTCCTTAATAAAATCTTTTCATCTCATATTGTATCACACTCAACAACCCTTTGCGTCTTAGTGGATCTATTGCCTTGGCGTGAATTGGGATATGAAGGGTATAAGGATTAGTCGAATCAGTGTACGTGGACTGGCGGGTCCTTGCTTTGAAGGTCTGGACTGGTTGAAACAAAGACTGTGGTGCACCTGAATATGCGCCATGAAAATAATGCTAGAAAATTGAGAGGTTAGCAACGTTCAACGTTTGGAAAAGGCTTGCGAATGAATTACAAATCTTCCATTTTTGTCATTGATAATTCGTCTTTTTAAAAACTCTTGATTTGCTGTAAAACCTACGAGAATGTAATGGCGGTCAACATCAATCGATGCATTAAAAACAATTTCTGTTCGTACTGAGAAATTCTTTTAGTCTACAAAAACCAATTACTATAGTTGTTTAATAAGTTTGTAATCTGAAGTATTGATCAATTCTGATCGGGAATTTTCGCCGTATAATGTTGAATCTGTTTAACATACAACACTGAAATAAATTTTATTCATTTTCCGTGTCCATTGAGCGTTTTGTCCAATGTGGACTTTTTCACATTGGACGAAACGCGTCGGCTAATAATACAGTTTTCCTATTGTCTTTTACTTTTATATATATAGTCTTTTTGTACAGGTTAACTATGATTATTATTATCAGTTATTATTGAATTCTTATGTTTCTTTGTCCATAATAAATATTGTTTAAGTATTTTAAACTGATAAATAGGCACCAACTCAATATAAAACACATTGTATAGTGTATGAATGGTGTACTATTCAAGGTTTAAATAATCTTTTAAAATCATTTTTATTTTTGACATTTTCCCTTTTGGTTTTGTAATTATTTTAGAAAGAAATTCTTTCAGAATGATTTCATCTTGGTTAACAGTGATGGTTTCATTAAACTGAGTTAATTGAACAATGATTTATTTAATTAACGCTGTCATATTGGAAATGGATCGGTATGTTGATCCCATCTCATTGATACTTTATATATCTAACTAGATAGGATTTTTTTCTATAACTCATTTGACAGATTCTACTTATACATTAAAGTCGGATATTATACTTTGCCTGTAAGGGGTTTTTATTTTGCTTTTCATTTTATTCTTAATTTATATTTTTGTACAAATTGCATCTTTCCGAATAGTTTCGTACGAATTTGATACTAATTTCTTATTAGTTTCGTACTAATTTGATACTAATTTCTTATTAGTTTAGTACTAATTTGATACTAATTTCTTATTAGTTTCGTACTAATTTGATACTAATTTCTTATTAGTTTAGTACTAATTTGATACTAATTTCTTATTAGTTTCGTACTAATTTGATACTAATTTCTTATTAGTTTCGTACTAATTTGATACTAATTTCTTATTAGTTTAGTACTAAATTACTCTGGGTTATTTCAATTTGTGATGATTATATCTGTTTATTTCTTTTTGTACACCATAAGTTTAATGGCCGGATTAAAATGCATAAAATACTGTCTTCATATTCTGAAGACCAATTCAGTGCGTGATGTTTGGCAACGTAAAATAAATTGACCTCACCGACGAAAGAATATGAAATATTCAGGAAGTTTCGTGTTTAGGAAGGGGTTTCCGGATCTCTCTCTCTCTCTCTCTCTCTCTGGCCTCTGTACTGGTGCCGCTGTGTTTCTCCCGTGATGCGTGTAGTGTGTGGCATTGCCTGTTCATTCTGAGGGTACACGGTTGACAGTTCCCTGGTTGCTGTTTCCGACTGTTAGTTAGGAGCGCTAACTCTTGCGTAGCGTCTTGAGCGGCCGCTCTAATCAACAGTTGCATAATATCGGGGTGTCTGTAGTGTCATGTCGCGCATGGATAGGTGTCCCTGCAGTCATCTCCGGTGGGCAACCCCGAGGCCACATTATGATTCAGGCTGTGCCCAACCCCCTCTCTGCCCGCGTCATGGGTGATAACCGTCGGCTTCCTTTAACTCGGGCCTTCTCTTTTTCCAACACCAATTACCCACATGAATTACAAAACCCAGAAATATAAACCTAAACCAGCCTTCCAAAAATCACCCAAACCTTTAAATATCTCCTTCTCCAACATCCTTGGCATTAGAACCAACTTCTGCAGCGTTGAGTCTTTCCTCATTGCTAAGTGCCCGGATATACTGGCCCTGTGTGAGACCAATCTTGACTCCTCTATCCCTTCCTCTGATCTCTCGATCCCTGGATACCTTCCTCTCCTCAGAAAAGACTCTCTAACCCACATGCATGGCCTGGGTGTCTACGTCATGGACCATCTCCCTTTGGCTAGACAGTGCTCTCTTGAATCGCCGGATCATTCGTACTTGTGTCTCTGACTATCTCTTCTCAATGCTGTAAGCTATCTTTTCTTCCTCTACCGCTCTCCATCCTCTCAGGACTGTGGGATACTCGATGTCATTTCTGACAGCATAGATAGGGCCCTCTCTGTCCATCCGTACGCTCACATATTTGTGTATGGCGATTTTAACGCTACTACCGACCTCGCAGGCATTCACACTCTCAACTTTTCAGTCTCTCAATCCGTCACTCAGATAATCAATTTCCCCACGCGTTTTGCTTACAACCGTGACTGTAAAGCCTCACTCCTCGACCTGTGTTTTACCTCCATCCCTGAGTCTTGTAGTGTCACGCACCTCTGTGCCATCGGTAACTCCGATCATGCTGTAGTGTCTGTTAGCATCTCCTTCAGCCCCACCCCTGCAAGGAGCCTCCTACCACTAGAACCACATTCTTCTACCAACGGGCTGACTGGAACTCGTTTCGTGACTTCCTCCGCGATGCCTCCTGGGATGCTGTAATTAAGCTTCCCATTCAAGATTGTGCTTCAGAGGTCTCTTCCTGGGTTAAAGCTGGAATCGACGCTTTCATACCATCCAGGAAATTCAAGGTAAAACGACGCTCCTCCCCCTGGTTCACAGCTGCTTGCTCAGCCGCCATTGCCCATAGGAACCACTTCTTCCACCGTTTTCGTAGTGATATGTCCGACTTCACTAGACGTCTGTTTACCTCTGCCCGTAACGAGTGTAAGCGTATCCTCGACGATGCCAAGTCACTATTTGCTGCTCGGATGAAGGAACGTATTGCATCCCGCAAATTTGGCACCAAAGATTATTGGCGCCTCTGCAAGAGCGTTCTAAACAATAACAAACCCTCCATTCCTTCCCTGTTCAATCAGTTTGAGGTCCTGACCACCTCTGCCGACCAGGCCGAATGCTTTGCTCGAAAGTTTTCTTCCAATTCAACGCTAGACTCTTCCGGGGTACCCTTGCCCGATTTCCCTCCCAGAACTGAGGCCCTCTTGAACGGATTGCACATAACCCCGTCGTCGGTATTGGTCATTATTTCTAACTTAGATCACCACAAGGCTACTGGTGGTGACGGGATACCAGCCATTGTCCTGAAGAGATGCGCACCTGAACTGGCGCCTGCCCTCTCTAAATTATACAACCGCTGCCTCAAGGAGTCCTGTTTTCCTGACTGCTGGAAGTCCTCAACCATTGTTCCTGTCTTTAAGAACTCTGGTGACCCCTGCGACCCTTCCAATTACCGTCCTATCAGTCTCCTACCCCTCTTCGGCAAAGTCTTCGAGGCCATTATCAACACCGAAGTGATTAATCATCTGATATCCCATGAACTGCTCTTAGACAAGCAGTATGGTTTCCGCTTTGCCCGATCTACTGCCGATGTGCTTACGGCCATCACTGAATTTGTCTACCAAGCTATCTATAATAACGGTGAAGCTCGTGCCGTGGTCCTTGACATCTCCAAAGCGTTTGATAGAGTTTGGCATGCCGGCCTTCTTCGCAAGCTCCAGTGTTATGGTATCACAGGTCGATTGTTTGATCTAATACAATCATTCCTGTAAAAACGGGAATTGGAGGTCGTTCTCAGTGGATTCATCTCCAGCTCCTATCCCACTAATGCAGGTGTTCCTCAAGGCTCCATCCTAGGCCCTACTCTGTTCCTCATATTTATAAACGACCTTCCTGACGCCATAGACTCCCAAGTCGGCATCTACGCTGACGACACCACAATTTACTCCTGCCTCAAACACAAATCTAGTGATGCTGACAAAGTTAACCTGGCAGCTCAAATTGAAAAGGACCTCCAATCGGTTGTGAACTGGGGCGAGAAATAGATGGTTAACTTTAACGCCTCTAAAACAAAACTGCTCTCTATTAACTACCACAAGGATCCATCCCTGCATCCCATTAGAATGTCTGAAGACCAACTTCTCGAGAGCTCCTCTCTGCGGCTGTTCGGTCTCACGCTGTCCGCTGATCTGAGATGGAACAAATACATCGAGTCAGTTGCATCATCCACGCAAGGAAAGTTTGTACATGACCTATTGAAAGTTAGAGAATTGTGTCTCTTTCATTTGTTTTCATCAGTAGAAGACAATACGGTGGAATCCGAAAACAATCGCATTAATAAAAACTTGGGAATGACAAATATCAGGAATGCGGGTCCGATTTCGGCTCGGAATGGCTTTTTAATTTGCTCACAGATTAGGCCTGATTCCAAAATGGTATGATATGTTGGCCAAAGGCCTCTAGGAGTAAAGTTGAAAATTATGACACACTGACATTCGCATATATTTATATAGAAGTACGTAAAATAAAAATAAATAAATGATAAGACTTAATATATGGAAGGAGAAACGATAAAGAAAGAAAAATGACAGATTAAATAGAAAATACTATAAAAAGAATAATTTTAAAGAGATGTAACAGGTTAAGAGAAAAATTTATAAAATCTCTCAAGATTGTCTATAGGCACAATAGCCTTTTCTCTTCTTCTTTATATATACATCTAAAAAAAACTATATATTCCAACATATTAATCATCTACAAACTATATTATGGTGGGGGGTGGCCAAACTTGGTTAAGATCAGAGTCACTTATGATAAAGTTAGATGTTTGAGAGCGGCAAGACTTGAACAACATTTACACATAAGTGTTTGTTACATACAGATTAACATTACATTTACATTTTAAACGAATGGGGTCTCAAGTCTCGAAAAGGACCTCCAATCGGTTGTGAACTGGGGCATGAATTGGCTGGTTAACTTTAACGCCTCAAAAACAAAACTTCTCTCTATTAATCACCACAGGGATCCTTCCCTGTATCCCATTAGAATGTCTGACGCTCAACTTCTCGAGAGCACCTCTCTGCGTCTGCTCGATCTCATGTTGACTGCTGACCTGACATGGATCAAATACATTGAGTCAATTGCTTCGTCCACCGCAAGGAAAGTTGGCTCCCTGTGCCGTGCCAGGAAATTTTTCTCCCCGGAATCGATCCTTCAAATGTACAAATCAACCATTCGCCCTTGCATGGAGTATTGTTGCCAGATATGGTTTGGAGCCCCTTCTGTTTGCCTCAGGGTTCTTGATTAGATCCAGAGACGGATATGCAACGTAATTGGCCCCGATCTGGCATCTCGTCTGCAGTCGCTCTCTAACAGACGCGCCATCGCCTCTCTCTGTCTTTTTTTTACAAATGCTTTCACGGTAATTGCTCCGATGAGCTACTTGCGCTGGTTCCCAAACTTCATGAATTCAAGCGTCCTACGAGGCTGGCATCCCGCTCTCACCCTATCACTGTTGAAAATGTTAAATGTAGCCGTCTCTTCTACTCCAATAGCTTCATATCTCGCACCTCTCGCCTGTGGAACTGCCTTCCTTATTCCTGTTTCCCTGACAACTATAATCTCCAATTAATCAAATGTAATTTCAATCGACATCTCCAGTTGCCTTGATCTATCCACTATCCTTCACTCGTATCTGCCCTCTCTCCAAATCTTCTGTAAACCCTTGCGTACTAGTGGCTTCCCGCCTTGCTTGGGGTGAAATGCTTAAAAATAAATTCGTACCCAGTAAATAATTATAAATCTTGAAATTAATCTTATTTAGCTTTTATATTCACTGTGATAAAAAAAAGAACTCAGAGAACACGAGCCGCGTATTAAATGTGAAAGAATCACACGTGGCTCGCGAGCCGCGGTTTGGTCATTGTACTTCATCTATAAGAGCATACCATTAAAGATTTTTATAACAATAATATTTCCCTGGTAAGAGCCCCAAGAACCACTCGAGGTAGATATATTATTGTTATTATCCAAGTTCCTTGTACCACGGTGATGGTCCAAGGTAGAACCAATGAAGAATAACTCGAACACAGGTATGGAATAACACAAATATATTACAAACAGAAATATGTACAAAGAAGTAGAAGTGTTAGTAATGACAATCAGGTTTAGTTAGAGAGAACTATGTTGTCTCGACTAGTATCACTATTCCAATGTCTTACAGTAATCGTCTGACTCGACTCTGACTCTGGCTCTGACTCTGACTCTGAACCTGAACTCTGTCTGACTGCTCTCTCTTGAGGCGCAGTATTTATGATGTACGGAATAGTCCATTATTATTATGGGTAAGTTCCCATAACAATTATATCGAAAGAGATTTTGTGGAAAATAGGGGAAGATACCGGTTAACTATAGAATTGAACAAGTTAAGATGGTAGCGATCGGCGAAGCATCCTATTTTGGAATCGGTTCTACACAATTGCAATTCATGGGAACAAACTGCTTCGGTGGAACTTATATCTCACTAATGAAATACGAAGGAAATGAGGGTGCTTCGTTAAAAAGTGCCTGACAGGTCGCGTATTAGCCGTGAAGGTTACGATTGGTAGAACTAAAAAATATAGTTTGTGTGAACACTTTCCATAGAAATAGCGATATAGTAGCGACGGGGTTTGCGCCGTTTTGTCACTGGAAAAATGATTGTAGGGTGCAAAATAATTAATCCACCACAAGGACACAAATACGTCTTCGGACTTTATCAAGCCTGAAAAATTAATACTTGTCACCTTCTGCCTATATATGGAATCAGTCCTCCATCAACGGACTGATTTTTGTCTTGTAAAGGTAGGGGATAGCAGGATGGTCAGGTATTTGCTGGAGGGGTAGAGGGAACCGACCATATTACAGCACCTTTAGTGGCGGATCGTATGTATGGGTTCCACTTGGGGCCTGGGTTTAGCTTAAGTCCCAATACGCGCTCAAGGCAAGACATAGGAACAAAGACAGAAACTGAAACTGAAATTACAAAATTCATAAAAGAAAGAAAAGATGACAACAGACGAAAATATCAGAAAAAGTGATACTCTCAGATAAACGATGGAATAGTCGAATGAAAAGTGAAATAAGAAAGCAGAAAATTGAATGACAAACTCAAAAAATAAAATAGCGAGTGAGACTGATCGAGTAAGCAAGAAGGAAGATACAGAAAAAGCCAAAGAAACAAAGATTAAAAAAAAAACGAATTAGGTAAGAAATGAAAACCGATAAAAAATCAACGAAATGAAGGAAGCCATAAACGTTAAAAAAAAATCAAAAAATGATTCAATAACTGTTCGAAATAAGGAAGTGACGTTTTCTCAAAGGAGTTTATTAACATTTGACTTTCATTAAAACATTCTCAGCTGATGGTGCGAGTATCATCAAAAATTATAAAATTCAATCAGACATTTACGAAAACATCTTTTTAATTCGCACACAAATTTGGGGTAAAGAAAGCCAAGCTTCAATGGACATGAAAAAGATGTATGATCCAATTTACTGGGTTTTTCGCAAGAGAAAAACTGAGGAAAATACAGAAATATTTATTGCTATAACAGCAATAAAATATTCCTTTATAGTGGTGGCCGTATTAGCCAAAGTGATGTAAATGTTATCATCATAATTATATTTTGATTTCTGCTATGGCCACACTAACTGACAAGTCTTCGGGAAGACCTAAGACATGTAGTGGGGTGTTTTTATCACTAAATTTCATTATTTATTTTTCTAAATCCCATAACATCACTAGGGTTACATGGAAAAATTTCTTAGTGTGTTCTTTACCTATCAAGACAATTTTTGCATTTCTCTTAAACTGGCATTTCCAGGATTTTTTTTTATTATTGTTTGTTCCTTTTTTTATCATTCCAAGCGCCCATACTATGACTGACACTCTTCTTGTTTTCAATCTCCAAACTTTTTTCTATTTCCATTTCCAGGTTTCGACAGCTTTGAAATTACTTGGTTGTTATGTAACAATCCGCTGGCCAAGTCATATCAATTAGGAGGGGAGATTTTCTTTTTCTTTTCAGTTTTTGACAATTATGTCCGGCCTATTTGCTTCAATCTTCCTCTCTGTAAAGATGGTGTAATTCCATAGAATTGTGATGTCTTCTAAATCTGTAACAGGTGCTGGGTGATATTCATACCAGTGTTTGTTAACATCTTCTCCAAAGTGTTTGTATATAGTCCAGTGGAAGTATTGTCACACTCTATCGTGAGGATTTTTATATTCGTTTGGCGCAAGTAGAGAACATACTGAAAGTAGATGGTGTATGGTTTCCTGATATTTTCACAGAACCGTATTTTGGATCCACACTATTCCATTTCTTTGGTCGAACTCTCTGCCTTCGGCAGAGAGGAACCCGGACGAGGCTATGCCGAAGGGCAGAGTCTCGTTTGGGGAGGTAGACTGACCCTGAACCCGTTTTTACGGTTTCCAATAGGGAATATTTTTGGCTGAGCCTACGGGCTCGGAAACCCACGTTAAACCCGGCCTTGTGCCACATGTAGCCCTTAAGGGGGGGACTAATATTACTATTATGTATGATATTTATTATTATTATTATCATTATTATTATTATTATTATTATTATTATTATTATTATTACACACATATGTCTATATTTCTGAGATGAAGTATTATGTACACTATTTACATTATTCGGTTTATTGTCCTCATCTTTGTCGCCTTATTTATTACAACGTTTCGACCGTTGTACGCTCCGGCCTTCTTCGCTCACTGGGGTGGATTTGCACGTGGAACTAGAACAGTCTACCACAGTGAGCGAAATAAAAGGTTCAGTTCGACATTCCAACCACCTGAAGAAGGCCGGAGCGTACAACGGTTGAAACGTTGTAATAAATATGGCGACAAAGATGAGGAAAAATAGTCCGAATAATGTAAATAGTGTATCACACACGTCATTATTATTTTTTATTATTTTATTTATTTTTTATTATTTCTCAGCACATGTCTGGTTATCATTGCTGAATGTCTCTTGGAAATTCCATCAGCCTTCTTGGAGACGACTACAAATCTTCTGTCGAGTCTCACATCTTCCTCGCTGTTCCGTAACATCGATTGACTATTCTAGCGCACTACCCCTAGACTTATAGCCTGGTCAATCCGCCTAGATCAGAGGGTTTATCAACGTGATTGGAATTCACACACAGGGATATTTCAGGTTTTCATTTGGGGATATCTTTGCTCTTCCTCTTTTGTTGAATTAAAATACCCTGGCGTTCTATTGAAATATGTTTCACTTCATTTATTTAATTAAACAAATTACCGTACATGTATTGAAGTTTTAAAATCGAAGAACTTTTTCTATCGCTATTAAATCTTTAAAACTCTTCTATAAAATAATCTATGTAAATGTACACAATATGGAAAAGAATCCAGATTTGATTTGATTAGGATAATTCTGAACAAGTGTTGTATCATTCTGACTTTGGGTAAAAAGAGCGCATTTTGCAAAAATTTGGGTGTTCACAAGTATCTACATGCGACTCTCAAGGCGCCTTGCCTGCCTTGTTCTTCAAATTTAAAATTAACCCTCTCAATATCCGGTGACGATGATTCCCCACTACTCGTACAGATGGACACACATACACAGTTCGTTAGCACAAGGGTATATACACAAATACTTGTCGTATAAAAACTCTCTGGTTCGGAACAATATATTTACTTGACCATCAAACAAAACACGTCCATGTGAACACGTATTTATGGTGCATATTAGAGTAGTGTTTGTCTTATGCGGGTGATTAACTGACAGCATATTTCCTTAGTTCATCAATACTCTTCTTAGTTTTGCTCGATGTTTGAACGATAAGTCTTGGTATTTCATCGGCCAGCTAACTGTATTTGGTGTCTCGATAAAATCACTATTTAGAACGTAATAGCAAACCACTGCACTATCAATCCCAAGTAAAAAAAAAAAAAACATTTTCAATACTATAAAGAATTACTATAGATAATGACGTTAAGGAAGTCATATCTATCGGGGCTAATTCATCGCCCGCTATGTGTCAGCTGACCGTTTTTTAGGTATTGTTCGTAAAAGAAATATAAAGAATACTGATGTAAAGAGGTCAAGCTCCTTAGGACTGACCCCTCGCTGCATGAGAACGACAGGTGACAACGGGCGGTATACCCAATGACGTTTCTCAACAGACTAAAACAGTTATCGGAACATAGTATGTAATGGCGTTATACCAATGCGTCCAGCTTGAAAATATCAATAACTAAATATTATACATTCTAGGAGTATATGAAAATAGTTGAAGAAATAACGGGCATTTTGTTAGCGACAACACAAAATCGCATATAAAAACTGACGGAAAAATGAAAGAGGAATAGGACTAATACTAGTAAAGAACATGAAGGAATGAGTTTGGGTATATTGTCAACTGTTTAAGAAAAATCCTCTAGTTAGGTTGAATGGAAAGCCTTTTAACATATACCAGTTATAGTTATATATGCACCAACAGCACAGATAACGGAGCAAGAAATTGTTAACTATTACAGCACAGTACATAAAGCCAATATGAAATGAAATCACAGAAAATTGACATCATCGTCGGAGATGTGGATGCCAAAATCGAAAATTGGGAATGTGAAACAGTTTTCATGTTTGTACTTGGAAACCGTAATGAATGCAACGAAGGATGGATTCAGGTACGCGCAAAAACTATCCAATCCTAACTAAAACTTGCTTTCAAGAATATCTAAGGGGTTTATGGACACAGTCAAGGCCTGGAAGAAACACAAAAAATCGGATCGATTACATAATGATCAACGAAGTTTTTTCCTAAATGCAGTTTAACATTGTAAAGCTTGTCCAGGTGCAGACTGAGAGAACACGTACTTACCTTAGATTGAAATTAAGAAAGTTAAATATAACCAAAGAACGCCTAAACTACAATACGACACATTACTAATTGACGCAAGACGATGTATGTAGACAGAATCAGAAGCAAAACCGATACTTTGAGTGAGAAAGAATTTCTAAATTAAGCATGATGAGATAAGCACTAGCAAATTCAGCGAATGCGATCATGCTAAGCAGAGAGAGACAAGAATGAATGCGAATAACAGATGAAATTCTGTAGATTATGAAAAAGAGACAACAAATAATACCAAGGAATGACACAGATTATAGAACAATAAACAATGACCGTTCCAGGTTTTCGGATAACGACTGTTTATATTATTATTATTATTATTATTATTATTATTATTATTATTATTATGCATTTACACAATAAATCAAGGAAATTCTACTTACTCCTATTTTGTAATGTACTGTTTGAGATAAATTTGATGATTGTACAAATACTGTTGTATTCAGAAACGTTCAAGCGTTTCTAAGGCTCCATCTTTTTATCTGACATCGTTATGATTAAGGTAACATCATTGTTAAGTCTAAATTAAAATAATCTACGATAATGTACAATTCATTATTTATTATAAATCATTTTCTCAACATCAGCATTTATTTCTTTTCGCAAGGTATCATATGACACATTGTATCAACAGCAACACCCTAATTAGTATTTTTTCCTCCATTTAAAAATGTTGTCGCTAAACTTCAGCATTGGGAATCCGTTCTCCTATACATTGACTGAAAGTCGATAAATATCACGTGCTTTGTCAAAATCACTCTGAGGCAAAAAAGCTGATCGCATGCACAGTATTTTCATTGTGGTCGTGAACGGTCGGACCATCATCCTCATAATCATGATACATATACTATATCCGTTCAGCATATGAACGAACATGACTCTCTGAAACTTCCTGTCCATTGTAGGTCTCAACTAGATTTAACTCTTTATCATAACGCTTTGGTCCTACTATGTCACCCGTTTTCACAAACTTAGATAAGATAGTCCAGCTTTCACGCAGTGGCACAATTTTCAAGAGTAAAACTTCAATTCCTATGGTAATCACGAAATGAGACCCAATCAGTGCGTTGATAACAAATATATATATATATATATATATATATATATATATATATATATATATGTTAATGTCTAAAAGACGAACGGAAAGAAATAGTTTCAGACATTACCACGGACTGGTCAAGTGTATAGATTTTCGAAGCACGACGCGAGACCGGAAAGGAAATATGATTAGATCAATTAAAGAATGGTGTCTGACAGAATTACAAAGGGAAACGAGTAGAGAATTCTATTATTTAGGTGAGAGATTGAGCAACTGAAAAATTCAAAGTCTGAATGCCAGAAAAATAAGAGATGAAGCTACTTGAAATGATAACCATTTAAGTAGCCAAATACCAAAATATTCGCAGGCGAATATATATAGAGGGCCTTATCTATACAGGCAGGGATACTATGTAGTCATCAACAGTCCTGGGAAGAAGTAGAACGATAAATATGGAAGTGATAACTAACCGAGTTTAATAGTAAAAGCCAGAAACACATAGTATATATAGGACCCTATCTATACAGTTTGGTACTCTGTCTAGTCATCAAGAGTCCTGAGGAGAAGGGGTAGGATAGACGTAAAAGAGATAACTAACCGAGTTTAATAGTAAAAGCCAGAAACACATAATATATATAGGACCCTATCTATACAGTTTGGTACTCTGTCTAGTCATCAAGAGTCCTGAGGAGAAGGGGTAGGATAAACGTAAAAGAGATAACTAACCGAGTTTAATAGTAAAAGCCAGAAACACATAGTATATATAGGACCCTATCTATACAGTTTGGTACTCTGTCTAGTCATCAAGAGTCCTGAGGAGAAGGGGTAGGATAAATGTAAAAGAGATAACTAACCGAGTTTAATAGTAAAAGCCAGAAACACATAGTATATATAGGACACTATCTATACAGTTTGGTATTCTGTCTAGTCAACAAGAGTCCTGAGGAGAAGGGGTAGGATAAACGTAAAAGAGATAACTAACCGAGTTTAATAGTAAAAGCCAGAAACACATAGTATATATAGGACCCTATCTATACAGTTTGGTATTCTGTCTAGTCAACAAGAGTTCTGAGGAGAAGGGGTAGGATAAACGTAAAAGAGAAAACTAACCGAGTTTAATAGTAAAGTTCGGAAGCACATATAAGATCGATCAGAGAAATCAAGAGAAAATCCCTTTAATACTGGAAAGTTTTCAAGAACATAAACACTAAGATTATGCATGCAGACTCTAGAAAGGTTTTGATAGACAGGAGAATAGGCAGATACATAGAATTCAGTGGTAGATATTGAAGAATTTAGGTTGATTATCCAGAAAGCTAAGATGTCGATAGGACTCTCCAAGTAAAAAATTATTATACACCACATAAATGTGTACGGATACCACGAATGTTGCGCGGTGTTTTTTAAGCTACTTTCGTTTATTTTCTTTATTCGTAGTAGTCATAAGATGAAGTATTAAAGTAGGAGGGGGCCAAGAATAAAGTCACTGTCAATCAGCTAAGATGATACAAGCCGGACGGAAGTTAGAAAAGACTACACCATAGTGTGCCAATACGGTTGCTAGCCAAAGGTGTTTGCAGGGAAAACTATCTATGCGCGGCATGACACTGCAAGAACCCTGATATTCTGCCACTGTCTACGAATATAGTCTATCTAAGGGCCACCAAATAAGTTGGGTTCCCTGCTTCCAGACATCTGCCAACCCGACACAATATAAAGAGATGTAGCCTCCAGCAAGTCATATTTCCGAAAAAGTCATGACAGCCGACTCTTATTAAGGTCCCAGGAAAAGGACCCGCACATTTCATCCTAAACATGAAACAGAGGAACAACATGATTTCCATGCTCAAAAGACCCGAAGAAGTGTGAACAGCTTAACAGGCGAATCTATCAACTCCAATTGAAAAAAAAAAACTTGACAAGTCAGTAAATAACATTTCCTTGTATAGACGGAGACGTTAAAAATAAGAGCACTTGCGATTCAAGTTCATGTATTCAAGGAGCAATGTTAGTCCGTTATGTAACCGGCGTTCTCTAATTTATTTTATCTAGTTTGTTAAATTATTCTAACAAGCTAGTTAAATTTTAATTCAGCACAATTTGTGTTGTCTCTTTAAGAAAAGCGATGGAAAACTGCCATTATTAGGGTGAGGGAAATTTCAAGAGAACGAATTAAATATCAAAATAATCATATATCCTTTTTACAATTGTGCTTGATCCTCCATTCGTTAGTTTGCACGACCGTTACGCCCCGCCAATATTGCATAAATAATGGACAACTCCGTTTCGATGGCGTGTAAAAAGGGGGAAACACTACTTGGGTTCAGATAGAAAAACGAAAGAAAGAAAGAAGAAAGAAAGAAAGAAATAAGAAAGAAAGAAAGAAAGAAATATGGGAAAATAGAAATGTTTCAGAGAAGTTAAAAAGCTGTCAATTTCAAACCTTATCATTTGTACCCACTTTAAAAAAAAACAAATATCGACCAGCATTCATGTTATAATTGTTATTGTAATATTTTCTTACAGTTCTTGAGCTCAAAGAATACGATAGGAGAATTTTATTGTTGCATAACTCGCAATGAGCTTATAAAGGGTGTTTCATTAAGACGGATTATATAGAAGGGTGTTTCGTTAAGACGAATCAAAGACAGGAGTAAATAAATCAGTGTTATTTGTGCGAATTTATTTATTTCTGTATTGGATCATGTTATTTAAGTCATGGTAATTATGTGTGAAAAATAATATCGCCCAAACGTCTGCCAAATCGGAAAGAAAAAGAAAAAAATTATTAGACGTTTAAAATTTAATTCACATGAAAATCGGTCCAAGTTATTGGAACACCCTTTATAATCATTAACTTAATAATTAAGCTTTATAATTATATTAAAATGAATATTAATCTTTAAAATTATATTAAAATATATTAAAATAGGAACACCGTGAAATTTTCAAGGGTTAAAAGTAAAATATATAGATACACTACGACGTAAAAAATATTAAAACAATAAATAAGTAATGAACTAAAAGAGATCATAAAAATCAATTGAATAAAAAAGAGAATCAACCAACATCCACCTACCTATGTGTAGACGAACCATCTAGTTGGTCAAATATCACGGCTTTTGGCAAGTTAGTGCCAATTTATACGTGGAATAATCTTTCAGATTACATCTCATTAATCTTCTAAGCATATCGCCTCGGTGGGCGGAAGTTCAAACAGAGAGAGAGAGAGAGAGAGAGAGAGAGAGAGAGAGAAAGAGTGAGAGAAAGATTTACTTGTAAACATCCAGACCGATCGATAAACAAATTTAAATTTTTGCCTTCAAGTAACATATTTCAAATCTAAATTACGCATGAAGAATTTCTTTTCTTAAGAGACTCAGTTCGAAAGCAAATTGATAGATTTGCATCCGCGTATGTAAATGATGGCAAGCATAAAATTAAAAAAACAATAAAGGATTATTCAAACAAGAGAAGACAGACATATATATATATATATATATATATATATATATATATATATATATATATATATATATATCTTATGAAATGGACAACGTCCGACAATTATTTTAAGACATTTTTATGTTTATACGTTTTTTTTACAGATACAAATATTTAAGTAAATGCTCTGTTTATAATAAACAGTATTAAACAACATTTACCGGCTTGAATGTCCGAGAAATTTTAATAGAAAATATTCATCCTCCGAATGGAAATCGAACCGGTATCCTATGACGGAACCGTCATATAGACTGACGTGCCTTTAACCGTTTCGGCCACAGAGGAGCGTTCGGTTAGCAAGGTCGATTTTACTGTCTTTAAACTACAATCTTCCATGAATCTCTCATGTACATTCATATCTACTCATGGCGTATCCAAATGTAAACAAATGATGTCAAACATTATGAAATGGACAAAGTCCGACATTTATTTTAAGACACTTTTATGCTTATACATTCTTTTTATAGACACAAATATTTAAGTAAAAATTTCTCGGACATTCAGGCCGGTAAATGTTGTTTAATACTGTTTATTGTAAACAGAGCATTTACTTAAATATTTGTATCTATAAAAAGAATGTATAAAGAGAAAATGTCTTAATATATATATATATATATATATATATATATATATATATATATATATATATATATATATATATATATATATATATATCCCAATAGTGCATTTGAACACACATATTTCCCGATACTCGAAATATACATATATGCTGTTTCGTACACTAAGGTAAATAAAGACAATTTTTAGAAATGGATTAAAGCCGATTATTTTTAATTTATTTGTTTAAATGTTATTATTTTGGGATAATCATATTTGATTAGATGCTCTGTTTTTAGTATTAAACAGTATATTTAGTTATTTCAATCTATCGGCCTGAATATTAAAGAAATCTTGTTAGAAATATATGCGCTCTCCTGCAGGATTAGAAAGACATGTGTCAAAATCACTGTACGGGCTTTGTTTGATCAGGAGCTCCTACGTGAGCAGGAGTTCAAGGCACGACATATATATATATATATATATATATATATATATATATATATATATATATATATATATATATATATATAGTGTCTATTAAATCACAAAGCAAGTATGATCATCACTGACATGTTCAATATATCAGTTAAACTCCCCCCCACACACACAGAACACTGCATTCATTTGTGGTATGAACGACAATGGCTCATAATGCCAGCCATCGATCTGCATTTCTTGTTACATATATGGCATGTCAAATCATCTCCGGGTACTTGAAGGTGACTTTGAACATCCTCAATTCCAATGTGTCTTTTCATATGCCTTGTCAGGCTCGATCTGGACTTGCACACTCTAGTGCAAGTCGGGCATTCAAAGCAAGCCATTACGAAATCGTCATATGCAATTGACCGTTGGTGTTGGTGTGATTTCTGATGATTGAGCAGACCTGCCTTGGACAGACCTATGCGATTGCATTGGGCACATGGCCAGGTTGGCTCCTCATGCCAATTCAGGGATCCCTTCCCAACTCCTCTCTTCAGTTCTGTGATGTCTCATCGAAGATCTTGACGTCACCAGCAACACCATCTCTCCAATAAACCCGTTCTCCAGTTAGAGTTTCCCAGTTATCTAGACCAACATTGCGCTTGTATAGTGACTCTTTAAGGCAATCTTTGTAGCGAAGTGTTGGCTTGTGCTGCGGTCTTTTTTCCATTTCCACTTGTCCATACATTAGTTCTTTTGGAATTCTGTCATCTGCCATACGAATAACGTGGCCGGTTCATCGCAATCTGTATTTGTGAAGAATTGCTTTCACAGAGAGTGAATTGGCCATTTGTAGAACAACATTATCAGTATCTATCTATCTATCTATCTATCTATCTATCTATATATTTATTTATTTATTATAATTTTATCATATAGACAAAACCATTGTACTCACTACAAAGATGCAACTTGGTTTCAGTGCATTTTAACTGCACATCTACGGGTGAGGGTTGAAAATGGTTATATATGGTTTTAGACCCTCACCCGTAGATGTGCAGTTAAAATGCACTGAAACCAAGTTGCATCTTTGTAGTGAGTACAATGGTTTTGTCTATATGATAAAATTATAATAAATAAATAATTATCGCTCTACTATCGGTATCGAGCTCTTTTTTGAATTAACGCTGCGAACGTTAGAATTTATATATTACTTTCGTTCTCATCGCATCGTATATATATATACATTTATATATATATATATATATATATATATATATATATATATATATATATATATATATATGCATATATGCGTATATATATATATATATATATATGCATATATATGCATATATATATATATATATATATATATATATATATATATATATATATATATATATATATTTATAAATATGTTATGGTCCCTATCTTATTTTCTTCAAACATGTCGCAAAAAATTCCCATCATGCAAGAAAAAAAGATAGTACGGTTGAGTCCTGTTCGCTTACTCGCGTATAACGAAAACATACGAAAAACTGTTGCTTCATGCCTATTTTTGTTTCATTATTAGATTTGTGAACAATGATATACTATTTGAAAGTTATTGCGGCTATGGGAAATTTACTGAATATCTAAAACATTTAAACAATTTAAACCGAGCAACAACCACGGAAGAAGGTTTTTAACTTGAGAAGAATATACCGTAAAAAAGATGAGTGGGAGGAATAGCTTAGTATACCAACAGATGCAAGCAGGGACGCGGGCAGACATTTCTAGACAGAGGGTACGTGTACGTGCAGTTATACAATTGCTGCCAGGTACACCGGGAAATTCCGAGTACCTCGGCAAGTATATCTATCTATCTATCTATCTATCTATCTATCCATCTCTTTCTCTCTCTCTCTCTCTCTCTCTCTCTCTATATATATATATATATATATATATATATATATATAAATATAAAAGTGAAAAAAAAATAAGTGTTGACTTCTATGTTCACTTTTAGATTTACACACGTTCTATCTCTGATATTGAGCACTTTATTCCATAAATATAACACACTTTAAGACTATATTTCTTCATATATATATATATATATATATATATATATATATATATATATATATATATATATATATATATAATTAGTAGAAAGCATCCACTTCTGCTCCTCCACTTTTTAAACAATAGATTTCCAAATTTTTATACAAAAGATTTATCGTTTATTTGTTCCTTCCATTTTTTTTACCCATTTTTTCTTTTAATCATATTTTACTTATATTTACATTAATCGGATATTGTCCCCATCATTGTCGCCATATTTATTACAACCTTTAGGCGGATGTACGCTTCGGTCTACTTCGGGTATTTGGAATGTCGAACTGAACCCTTTATTTCGCTCACTGGGGTAGACTGTTCTATTTCCACATGTCATGTTTAATGGATGTCAGTTGTCAGTTATCTGTTAATTCCCCTCTCCAAGTTATCCACTGCCTTAACCGGGTATTTGACTAACACTCTTTCGGTCCTGTCACTGGATATAACTAACGAGTTCACGTGGAACTAAAATAGTCTACACCAGTGAGCGAAATCAAGGGTTCAGTTCGACATTCCAACCAAGTAAGAAGGCCGGAGCGTACAACAGCCAAAACGTTGTAATAAATATGGCGACAAAGATGTAGACAATAGTCCGAATAATGTAAATAGTGTACATAGCAGCACATCTCATAAATATAGACACATATTTTACTATTATATCTTCCATTTTTCCACCACACTTTTTTGGCACGTCAGATGTTATTCCAACTATGGCCCGTCTTTCCGAAATTGACAGTTTGGTCGAACAATTTTCGGCTACACGCTTGACGTCTACACCACTCAGTAACCTATAACTCATTTCATCTGTGTTTGCAATCTTACTCACCCACTCCCCCTACTAATAGTAACAGAACGGCCTAACGCTTTTGCACCGATCAAAATTTTAAATTTAATTGTATTTTCATTAAAAGTTTCGGACAATGAGGATTCGGACAGAGATTTGGGTTTTTGCTAATATGTTTTCCACCAGCAAATACATCGTCTGTTAAAAACATCTGTTGGTTAGTAATTCCAATTTGTCTCCGTTGGTGGAGAGCACCGGCGTTTCCGAAAATTCCGGGCTTAAAACCTTTCTTTCCGTGCTTCATTTCTGCCATATGGTTAATAATTACTATTTAATAAATGTTTTTCGAACTGATTATATTGGTACGATTTCGTTTGTCCTTGTTTTATTAACTAATCTATCTATCTATGTATGTATGTGTATGTGTGTATGTATATATGTGTATATGTACATATATATATATATATATATATATATATATATATATATATATATATATATATATATATATGTATGTTATGTGTATGTATATGTATGGGTGTGTGTGTACACGCTTATATGTATGTATGTAGTTAAAATATAAATATGTTGTTGTGTATGTGTGTATTCGTATATATTTTTGAACATAGAAATACAGGTCCTTGCTGAATTGGATAATCGTTATTTTCATAGGTTTATATTAGATTTGTAACCTGTAGTCGATATTACTTTTGTCCACAATTTAATCAGTTTGAATACATGAACAATCTTGAACTGTGAATTATTAAGACATCAACTCAGTACACGGTCATACTTTGCATTATTCAATCACAAGTTCACTATATGTATATAAATTGTATATACATGTCTATTATTATTATTATTATTGAAACCTAAAATACCGTTGTTTCTTATTGAATTACCTTGCAATTGATTCGTTTTGAATGCTCACCTTTTTTATATTTGTTGTGGATTAATATTGTTGAACACACACATTATCTAGCCTTCTTACCATTTTAACCTTCTGATAAATCAAACTCATAACAATCCCCAGCAGGGTCTTGTTTTTATCACGTATTAATCGATTTATTTACATCCGATTGACAACCAAACGTGTTCATATTTAAGTATGGTGGAGCAGATGATAAGGTTTGATTTTTTCGCCTTAAGGGGGATATAACCCTTAAAACACAGGTTCCTTATATTGTAGAGTTATCGAATTGTATATCCATACTTCAGAAAATTCTGCACATGATCACACATAAAAGCAAATCGAAATTCTTTTAAAAAAAATTCGTGATCGTCAGATCGTAACAAGCTTTATGATATATGATTAGTAAATATAGTTTTACTTAATAACAATATTTCCTAAGAATTACCTCATAGAAATGAATTTTAAAAGATTTAAAATCTTTATAAATCATTTAATTTAAAATTTAAAAAAAATTAAAACAAATCTTTTAAAAATTCATTTTTCGTCTAAAAAATATTTTTATTCAGACAATATTGTCTTTAATATTTATAATTCATAAAAGCAATTAAAGCTTTTCTAAATAAATAGTGTCATTGTTTTATTGTGATTTTTTTTATATTTTTCGATTCAGAACTGATTTCAACACCGGGTCTTATGTTGCAAAAAATTCGGTGATTAAAATTATTCTTTTAATTATTCTTTTAACTAATACAGTCGCTAAAAATTATATCATTGAATTTCTCAAGTTTACATAAAGGTAAGGGACTAAAACACATGTAAAAAAATAAGTATTTTATCAAGGTTTTCTAATGACAAATTCCAAAAATAATTTCGTTTGCTTGTGAATAATTTCTGAATATTTATTTAAAATCCGAAAATTATTTGATTTTTGCAAGGATTTCCAAATTAATGTGCCTGTCACCGCAAAAAAAGAGACCAAAATTTGATATGTCAAAAGTTAGTAGAAACGTTTCACAAATGCAAATCAGTTTTTTTTTAATTTAAATTGGAAATGTTCTAGAAAGAAGAGAAAATTTTAAAAATCAAAAATGACTTTGATCCTTCCGTTTAAATATAACAAGGATTTTACCATAAAACTATGTTTTCGTTAAGTTTGTAGTATGTTTTCATCACGGTAGGCTGATTTTTAGCTTTCTTTTTTCTGGCGGTACCTACATCAATGTATATATAAGGATATAATTAGACGAATCTGCACGTGCCTGTGTGAGCGTGAAGAATACGTGACACACACACACATATATATATATTTTTATATTCTTCATATGGGTATTGAGCATTTTTAATACAACTGTTTCTTGGTGTAATTTAACTCTGACCAATAACAGTTTTATATATATATATATATATATATATATATTTATATATCTATATATATAATTTTTAAGTAATTCATCGAGTCTGAAACCTCAACAGAATGCAGAAAGCAATGGACGGCCATTTCGTGCACATCCACTACCGAGAATTGAAACCCTGAAAGTTAGGTTGTCAAGTAAACATCATACCAACTGTTCTAACGGGCCTCGGTGACGAACAGTTAGCAAATTAGACTCAATATAGCTCACAATCTTCCGCGTTGGAACTCTACTGAGATTCTCTCTAACCATAGGACTCTGTCCCATATATATATAACTTTATTTGTCTATATTTCTGAGATGAGGTATTATGTACAGTATTTACATTAGTCGGACTATTGTCCTCATCTTTGTCGCCATATTTGTCACAACGATTCGGCCGTTGTACGCTCCGGCCTCCTTCAGGTGGTTGGAATTTCGAACCGAACCCTTTATTTCGATCACTGGGGTAGACTGTTCTAGTTCCACGAGCCATGTTTGAGGGATGTCAGTTATCAGTTATCTCCTGCTAATTTTTCACTCTGAAAGTTCTCCACTGCCTTAACCGGGTATTGAACTCACACTCTTTGGGTCTGTCACTGGATCTAACCAACGCCTTTATCCACAGTGCCATGTGTCCTTGTCCATGTATCAGAGGGAAAATTAGAAAATTAACTGATAACTGACATCCATCAAACATGGCTCGTGGAACTAGAACAGTCTACCCCAGTGATCGAAATAAAGGGCTCAGTTCGAAATTCCAACCACCTGAAGAAGGCCGGAGCGTACAACGGCCGAAACGTTGTGACAAATATGGCGACAAAGATGAGGACAATAGTCCGACTAATGTAAATACTATAACTTTATTTGTATAAATAGAAATAATTTGTAAAAAGGATTAGAAAGAAGTAAATCTATATTTTTTTAAGCTTTTATTGAAATTTTATTTAAGTTTCCACATGTCCACCATCATTAGCAATACATAGGGTAATACGATTTTGCAGGTCACGGAAAACATTTGCCAACTGATTTACAGTAATGCCTGAAATCACATAAGTTATTTTAGCTATACTTAAAACTAGGTACATGTAACTTTATAACATTGTTTACTGATTATTTCTGTCGCAACTACAAATAAAGTTATACATTTTTTAAAGTGCACACGAACTTTAGGGACACCCTGTATATATATATATATATATATATATATATATATATATATATATGGTGGTGGGGGTCTTTGCCTTTTTAAGCATTTTTTCAGTTGCGTGCTTCTAATACACATGAACACACAATGCGACTCCTCTTAAAATATGAAAGAAATATTTGACCGATATCCATCTCCTGCATTCAGAACTCTTTGCAAAATAAAACGAGTGATCGGCAACGATGCATTCACAATTGCAAATCTATCAAAATATTGAATGTCTTCAAAGGGAACGCGAAAGAAGCGTAAACATATTTTCAAGGACAAAAGAGAAACGGAGAAAAATTTATTGACAGCGTAATAATACGTAAAGAAACGTAAGAGAGAAATACAAAGGAGAAAATACTAAATATATATTCACGCTTTTCTTTCGGAAATATCGCTCGAAAATATTCTAACCTCAAATTGACGCGGCTCTAATGTATATATTAACAATGAAAAAGCGTCCACGTTTTTATACATAAAGCTTATATATATATATATATATATATATATATATATATATATATATATATATATATATATATATATATGAAGAAATATACTCTTAAAATGTGCTATATTTATGGGATAAAGTGCTCAATATCAGAGATAGATCGTCTGTAAATATAAAAGTGAACATAGAAGTCAACACTTAGAGGTGACAGTCTGTTTCATGCTAGATACAAATGTCAGGTGGCCTGACGATTTCATCTAGCTTGAAACAGACTGTTGCCTCTAAGTGTTGACTTCTATGTTCACTTTTATATATATATATATATATATATATATATATATATATATATATATATATATATATATATATATATATATATATATATATATACACAAAGACCCAAGGCAAAACTATTCTCAGCAGACACGTTTCGTTTCCGGAGGGAATTTATTAAGGTAAATTTAGTATTTTTTTTGAATGTGTATAGTTGCAGAAGCTTGGATGTCATTGGATTGACAACGCTTTCAAATTTGAAAACTGTTTTTGAATATGGCTGAAAGGCCGGTCAAAATATGTAGAGGTATTGAATTATAACATTTTGTGACGTCTTTTTTGGCCTTGAAATACTTCAGCTAAGAATAGATTCTTGTATATATATATATATATATATATATATATATATATATATATATATATATATATATACACGCACACACACACACACACACACACACACATATATATATATATGTGTGTGTGTGTGTGTGTGTATAAGATAAGAACGAATCAAGGTAACCCGCCAGAAAACGCACACAAGGGATTTAATTAAAGTGGTGAAGGCTTGTGCAGAACCATCCACACTTTTCGGAACTATTGATACAATCAGTCGGTGCAAATAAATGTCACAGACGAAGCAGACAATATACCTCAGGCTTTTCGTGTAAGAGTTTTCCATCTTTTAGACCAATCGTGTTCTATAACACTAAAGAGCTTGGTTAGCCTTGATAGACACTATTTTCCCATAGCTGGGACCCTAACAGGTGCTACCATCCCGGGTGAGGGTGGAACTGGGAACAACAGCAATTCAAAGGTGGTTCCACGCTCCTCAAATCCTCCAATCTCCCGATGAGAAGACTTGCTGCTGCCGGATGTAGATTACTGTCATACCCAGGACATTTTCAGGTACGGGCAAATTATCATAAATATTTAATCAAGAAGTAATAATTATATTTCTGCAATATTCTTGATCCTTCCCTGACATCTTGGCATCGGTCATTTTAACGTCGCCGTAATTTAGCTACCATTTGTCTTTTTTTTTATAAATGACATACCTATCCAGTAATTCTATATAGCCTTAGGGACACCACATATTCAGTAGTTGTTTTCTCTGCAAATTTTTCTTCTCTTAAGTAGGTTGTCACCCAGTACTATAGGACCCTGTCTGTTCTGTCATTTAGATAGATATATATATATAGATATGCACGCTTCGTTAAACTTTATTTGATAATTCGGTAATTGCATGCTGGCTGTACTGCGGAAGACAATACTGAATATTTTTCCATACGGATGAATATTTCTGATTTAGATTTAGCTAAAACGTCAACAATTTATCAATTCACGTCATCGGCCCAATATCAACATAATATTCTACATTTTGCCGCCATCTTTACGCCGCCATCTTTACGCCGCCTTTCCTACAAAATTTGGATTTTTGTCGGCTTTTTTTCACACATCAACTCTATTACTCACAACAATAGACTTTACATTTGCCGTTGAATAATACTGAATCTCAAGCAAATGGTGTTTACACTTGCTTCAGCGACGTTCGCTCTCTGTGATTGTTCATTACGTATGAATCACTTTTAGAGGCTAACCTTTGTTGGTTTTCCATTTGGAATCCTATCTTTCCGAATATTTGTTTTGGCTTTTCGATTTCCATGTGAGCGAATTTTCCTTTCCATTGATTTTACTTGACACCTCCCCACTGCACTATTTTACTCGATACCTCAGCACGACCGTCATTCCTAAACTGAATCTAGTTTAAAAGCAACTAAGCCGGAGAAAAATTATCGTATGAGCTGGTATTGCGTATTCTCAGATTCTCCATATAAAAAAAAAATAAATCAATACCTCATTTTCTTTTTAGGGGTGAGGGTCAAGAATGCGCTCTTGTCCGCAAAAATTATACCAGTTTCAAAATATTAGAAACAAAAAGTAAGGAATAATTCTTCCCCAAATGTACTTACTTTCTTCTTTTGATACGCATAAAGAATTGACTGATCATCTGAAACAGAAAACCGGAAGTGTATTCAAAATTCTAAACAAAGCATAAGAAAGTAATATTTCTTTTAAAAGAAAGAAAACAGAACTGAATAATCCATGTTATAGTGAGCAGGTTTCTCTAGAAACAGATTTCTGTTGCTTGAAGACACTTATTCAAGGTGTCGAGACTATTTGAAAAAGGCTTTAGAATAAACGATATCAATAAAAACAGGTATATTGTCATAACATTTTTTACACGTGAACTTAGTACTTTATAAAGGTGTATTCAAAATATCCCCCCAGCGTCAATAGCTGCTTCAATACGACAAAATAAGCATTGGCATACCGAATCAAATGATTAATTTTCAACATTGTCTTGACGATAGCAGGCTTCAGAATGTCTTTACCATTAAGGCTTTGTTGTTTAAAATGTTTCTCACCAACATTCTACACATCGTAGGGCAGGACATTAATTTCTGGCGAATTAGGATGCCGGCTAGGATTAATTATTGGTGGCTACAATTTTAACAAAATAGACGCCCGAATGATACCAGGTTTTTATATGTGAATAGACACATAAACGGCAGTATGAAACTCAATTTTCAGAACAATAAGCTAAATACAAAAAATGTGCTATGGCTTTCCTAGATATCTCACTTTCATGTGTCCTTGGATTTGTCCCCAAAGGCACATGGCCTAATGGATAAAGGCTTTTGATGAAGTTATCCAGTAATGCAGTGAATGGAGAATTGTAGAACAGAGACGTAATAGGTATCTCTATCTATAAAAGGCAGGGTGTGTGTGCGTGTGTGTGTGTGTGTGTGTAACGAATGCACGGCTGCAATTAGCGACGCATTTGCACCAAAATTTACATGCACATGCTCCAAGTTAGTGAAAAGCCCAAGACCGATATTGCAGTTCCTAACTCCCATCGATAGTGGAAATAATCGATTTTTTTCATGCTTCTACGGCAGTTTTCATGTATTTTGCGGCCATTTTCTACTGGTCAGAGTGAGAGCCTATAGCTGGCTGACACGAACAGGCACGAAGATTCTATTGGCCAGCGTGAGAGCCAACAGCTGACTGACACGAATGTTAACTAGCATGCTAAAATGCAAAAAAAAAAATCGATAGCTGCATTCGTCACAAGTGGGAAAAATTTAAATCAGCATGGCACTTTACTCCAATTGGCTCATTCGCTTGCTTAAACTCAACGTTGATTCTGATTCCGCAGAACTGGGTTGAATGTGAAAAAGTATTTGTTGCTAACATACTTTTTTTATTCGCTTTTTTCCAGTTACGAGTCCTTTTTTAAAGCTGATCGTTTTGTGTTCATTTTGTTTAGTTCTTTTTTCGTAACAGATTTAATGTTTAGTATAGAGCTTAGAAAAAGATCGCAGTTTGAGATAGGCAAGAAATAAGGCACGTAGCAACATCAGTACGTCAAAGGGCACTCCTTTAAAGGCAAGGAAGGCAAAAATTTAAATCAGCATGGCACTTTACTCCAATTGGCTCATTCGCTTGCTTAAACTCAACGTTGATTCTGATTCCGCAGAACTGGGTTGAATGTGAAAAAAGTATTTGTTGTTAACATTCTTTTTTCATTCGGTTTTTCGAGTTACGAGTCCTTTTTTAAAGCTGATTGTTTTGTGTTCCTTTTGTTTAGTTCTTTTTTCATAACAGATTTAATGTTTAGTATAGAGCTTATAAAAATTCGCAGTGTGTGATAGGCAAGAAGTAAGGCATGTAGCAACATCAGCACGGCAAAGGGCACTCCTTTAAAGGCAAGGAAGGGCAAAAATATTTTAAGTCTAGTGATAGCGATTGCTGTATGAGTCGTACGATTTTTGAATCAAGCACGGGCAACGCCGGGCCATGCTGCTAGTGATTCATAAAATCTAATTATAGGGAAATCAGAAATTAGAAAAGATAATATACAACAGAGTATGAAGGAATAGATCAAAAATCACTTCCCAGAATAAAAAAGAGAAACAGCTAATAATAGCTATAAGGAACTGTAATAAGACAATTTGAGATATGATCCCCATTGGCCAAGTTAGAGAGAACATAAGAGTAGGAGCTGATGAGATTACAATCGAAGAGCTCTCAGTTTCAGAGTATATCTAAATTAATAAGGTTCACAATAAGATATATGAAATATATGATAATGGCGTGATTTGGAATGTCCACTCTTCTAGATCTTTTTGCCTAAATGCCGGCGTTCCTCAGGACACTATCGTTGAACCTAATTTTACACTATATAGATGTTATGAATAGTAAAACATTTGTATAGGGAAGTAGCAACTGGCAGTTAGTTTAACCGATATTATTCGGTTCTGACAAATGTTCCTGTCAGAATGCCGTTGTTCCTCAAGACTCCATCGTTGAACCTGCTTTCTTTCTAATTTTCATAAATGACCTTCCAGTGATATAATTTCTCAAATCGGTTTACTACTGTGCTAATAGAAAATCTGATCAATTCGATGAGATTAAATTGGCAGCTGATCTAAAAAAACAATGATCTAATATGTTAAATGGGACAGGGTGTAGATTGTTAATTTTAACGCCTCAGAAGTGAAACTTTTCTCTTTTAATAATGTGAGAGACTCATTTTAAGTTTCATCAGCATTTACAAAAATTTATAGAAAAAGATAAAAATATCCAGAAAATTAAAAAAATGATTCAGATTTGTCAGTAAAATCGAACGTCAATACGTCTATAAAATCCAGGGAGTAATTTTACACTATATAGGTGTTATGAACAGTAAAACATTTCTACAGCGAATTAGTAGTCAATCGACATCTCCAGTTGCCTTGACACCTTTAGTAGTCAATCGACATCTCCAGTTGCCTTGATCTATCCACTTCCCTTCTCCACATCCTTTCCCCTTTCATTCATATCTGCTCTCGCTCCAAATCTTCCGTAACCTCCTTGCCTTGACCAATCCACTATCTTTCTCCACATCCTCTGTTTTATCACTCCTATCTGCTCTTCCTCCAAACCTTCTATAACCCCTTGCGCGCTAGTAGCTTCCAGCTTTGCTTGGGGTGAAAAACTTAAGAAAAAAAAGTAGGCTAACTGGCAGTTACTCTAACCAATATTATTCGGTTCTGACATATGTTACTGCCAGACTAATGTGTAAACAATTCTAATGTACGAAAATTATTTCCAAAGATTTTTTTTTCTTATTTTTTACAAGACTATTTAAGCAGTCCATGTCTTGTATAAATCCAGTAACTTGTGCAAAACTTTTGTAAAAAAACTGCTTATTTAAACTGCAAATAAGGGAGGCACACATTTCCAAATTAATAGTTAGCATCAAGTTATTTACTCCCATTGAACTATACTCTAGCTATTAGATTACCTCGATAAATTTCTATTTAACGGTTTCTAGAAATCTGTCTAAGACCGGTTTTGTCTGTTTGAATCCAACTATGCTTCCATCGTGAATTCAATTCAGGACAAATCTTACATAGAGAAAAGGTTACAACTGAAAAAAGAACATGTTTTAGCCGGTGGTTCTCATTACTCATTCGAACATACACCAAACAATTGCTTTAGACTTCTTAACTCTCCGATTGTATTACAGCGGCAACTGGACGTTCGATGATGAATGGAAGTCGTCAACTCTTAAACTGAATTCAATTGGCTCATAATGTTTAGGAAAACGCGGGTAGTTGGGCGGGATTTTAGTTTAAGCGAAGACGACCGTGCCATTGAATGGAATTCACGAGGAGATGAACAATTGATTATATATTCAAAGACACGTAAACGAAGAAAGAGATATACAGAATTTATTTTTGCTGAATAAGTTGTTATTCGTTAAATAATGGAAATGATAGAAAACAGAATTTAGAGCGAGGTGTTTTCTGTTACTAGATTTTTTTTTTGATTTTTTCCAAGACGCTGACGCGTGTTGAAATCTTCACATTATTTTTAGCATTGTTGAAGTTGTCGCAAGCATTTTTGTCGAGATTTACAAACTGTACGTTTCGTTCAATTTCACAAGCCAATCTATGAAACTTGTATAAGCTGATTTCTTTGGAAAACTACTATGGCAAAAACTCTCTTTCGCCTTTTAAGAATTTTCTCATTTTAATTTAATTTTATACGACTTCATGGTGAAAAATATTTTTTAGGAAAATTTCTTTTTTTTTTCTTTTTAACAGCGAAGAATAACGTCATAGGATTTCTTATACTTGAGCATGGATCATATAACTGGCCATGCGCAAAGATTTCTTTCTGGTGCCAAATTACAAATAAACAAATCACAAAACCGTTTTTTTGTGATTTGTTTATAGATCTCGCATACGTGGGGCGAACTGGATTCTTGTATATATAAAAACTTATAGAAAAGATATGCAAAAAAAACAATATTTATTGAATATGTATTTGTTATTTTAATTATTGAATTTGTTTTAAAGCAGTGGGAGCATTTTTTCATGTTAAAAAAAATTAATTTTTCAAAAAAAATTCATGAAAATTTATTGTATTAAGCTAAGCACCCTAATAAAATCAACTGTATGTTTTACCCCCGTAAAATATTTGGTATAAATCTATCTATATATGGCTATTTTAGAGGATATGGCAGATGGAAATACGGACGGACTAACAGAATTCGCAAAATTTTATATATAGTTTCATAGTTTATGTAATGTCACATGGCAAAACCGCACTGATGCTAATAATAATAACAGCAACAAATTGCATTCATGGCTCACAGTTTACAGAATCAAAGATGAAGAAGAAAATTGAGGATGGAGAAATGATGTTCCATAGAAGTTAGCTGAGGGTACCATGGACCGAACATGTGAGCAACGAGGAAGTTTTAGACTAAATGGAAACAGAAAGGAAATGTATACTTAGCATCATGAAGAGACAGTTGAGGTATCTGGGCACATAATGCGGAAAGAGGGTTTGGATAATCTGATACTCACAGGACAGATAGAAGGTAAGAGGGACATAGGAAAACAGTGCATAACATACTTAGTTAGCTTGAGTAAATGGATAGGAGAAATAAGAAAAATACGAAATTTATTAAGAGCTACAATGCACAGGAACGTGTAGAGAGCCATATAGAGGACATTAGCTTATAAGTGAATGAATGAAATTGTCTGGCATTCGAACTTAGCTTTCCGATTCTTCAATCCGAGCCGCAATCCAGTACTCTACCGTATAAAGGAGGTGTATATTTATTAGAAAATATAGAAAATTAAGTAAATCTAAGACTTTTGAAATGAAAAGAGAACAATTCTGGCAAATTAAAACTACGAGTGTTGGCTGAAAACATTGCTCTTGATAGTCTTTCGTAACGGCCGAAGTACTCTCCATTGATAGTGTGGCCCTTTTGCAGATAGTCAATAAACACAATGCCTATAGATAAAACGACCATGGCGTTTTTTGAAGCAGGTGAAGAGGGGCGCTTCACCTGCAGGGATTGTCTCTTTTCTCTGACGCAACACATCCTGGGTTAGCAAGCATTCAAAGAAACCAGCTTGATTTTCTTTAAACAATGACCCGATTTCCCCATGATGTGCTCAACCTATTGTACTTTTCAGCAGGTTTCAGAAGACGTGGCATCCGCCGATCAGAAACATTCGGCATGCCAAGTACATTGCGCGGAATATTCTCAACTCTCTCACGGGAGCGTCTATCATTGGCTATTATATTTATATTGAAGCTCCTATCGTCAATCACCACGTGGTGAATAAGATTAAAATGAGATCTTTAGTCATCTGCAATACTCTGTTACCCTTCTAAAGCTTCCACGCTTGCACTGTTTATGAAGCCGGGGTGTCAACCCCAAATGTACAAATCGTGTTAGCATGTATGCCCTGGGGGGGGGGGGCTAAAGCCTTTTTCTGTCCTTACTTGATACTGCTACGATACTATCAAGAGAAATCGCTACATTTATCGCCTTCTTTGTAGCTGTCAGTTCACCTGGAAAGAAAGAGGTGAGTTATTCACAAGAAGAGTTTAAATTAATACATGCAAGGTTTCACGTCGCCATTATGACTCCTGCATCGTTAGCCTATGACCTTTTCAGTTCACCGTCGTACGATGATATCCAAAATACTTATAGACCGACCAAGAAATGCCCCATGATCTTCAAGAATATTCTCAACTGATTCGATATCGACCCGCAGGACCGCCGTCTCCATGTTGCATAACTTTTCAACTAACTGATCATTTTCTTTCTGAACTAGTTTATGGTCGCCTGAAAGATCAGAATACACTATCAGTATTGTTTTAATTATAATTGTAATAATAATTAATATCAGTATATTCTGATATCCACTTCTGTTTTCACTCCTGAGCCAAGCAATGCCGAAGTGGAGACACTCGGGATTCTTCGCGTTTCAAATTCCTCAAATCTCGAATATTTCATAACTATATACTTTAACCTTACAGCGAGTAATTTCATTGTGTTCTCCAATGATAAATATTGTCGTTTATTTTTTTTTTTTAATTTTAAGTAATTTATATGGTTCGGTCTTCAATAAATAATATTCGTTTATATTTGACTTTAGAAATTAATTTTTGTTTTAGTGACTGGTAAACATTGATTGTATATACCCAAATGTAAGTAGTTAATCTGGAACCTGGTTTGGTAAGTATATAGACTAAGCAATATATTTCATTCTGAAATTGGTGAGTATAGGTCCATCATATTTAAAATATAAGCAATTTACTTGATTGTGGAATTGATAGATGTCGATGGTTTTATATTTGAGCTGGAAAACAATTTATTTGGTTCGGGATTATTTTTATTATTAGCCGTTGATATTTGAGTTTCAATATCAATGCCTGAAACAAATAATTGTAAGCAATGTTTTTTGGTTTAGGAATTGGTAAATACTAGATGTTTATATTTGATTCACTAAGCAATTTATTCGGTTCGGGAAGAAGTAAACATGGGTCAATTATATTTCAGACTTTAAGCAATTTATTTTGTACAGGCGTTGGTAAATACAGAATGTTTATATTTGAAACTCTAAGTAAATTATTTAATGCGGGAGTAGTTAATTATTATCTATTTATATTTGAATCTGGAAGCAATTCATTTGGTTTGGGGAAAAGTAAATATCGGTCATTTATAAATGAGTCTGTAAGCAATTCATTTGGTTAGAGAATAGCTAAATATTGATCGTTTATAATTGAGACTGTAAGCAATTCATTTGGTTAGGGAATAGTTAAATATTGATCGTTTTGTAATGACAAAAGTACGCAGACGTAGGCTTTAAGAAAGCTTTATTCAACTGAGAGTACAAGGTTTCTTTTAGTCTCAGGAAACAAAAATAGCTGTCTAAAAGAGGAGAGTAACAAAACAAGGGGAGACCACTCTTAATTATTCATGACGTTTATCATTGAGACTGTAAGCAATTCATTTGGTTAGGGAATAGTTAAATACTGGACCTTTATATTGATTCTACGAGCATTTACTCACTTCGATGTTAGGTAAATATTTTACTCTCATATTTCAACTTTCGATTTAATCATGTGACTTACTATCTCAGCAAATTTACTCAATATCAGAACCTCTTTTCCGTGTTTCAGACAACCAAATATAGTCTCCACGTCTAGATGTTGTGATGAGTCTCTCTGTCAACTCACGTAATATACTATTATTTTTATTTTCTTGCTCAGCCTAAAGTTTCAGTCGTTTATTTAAGCACCAGTCTATATTTCTGAGATGAGGTATTATGTACAATATTTACATTATTCGGACAATCGTCCTCAACTTTGTCGTCATATTTATTACAACGTTTCGGCCGGTGTACGCTCCTGCCTTCTTCAGGTGGTTGGAATGTCCTCAAGGACACATGGCACAGTTTATAAAGGTGTTAGTTAGATCCAGTGACAGGAGCCAAAGAGTGTGATTTCAATAACCGGTTAAGGCAGTGGAGAACTTTCAGATGGGAATTAACAGGAGATAACTGATAACTGACATCCATTAAACTTTGCACGTGGAACTAGAACAGGCTACCACATTCAGCGAAATGAAGGGTTCAGTTCGACATTCCAACCACTTGAAGAAGGCCGGAGCGTACAACGGCCGAAATGTTGTAATAAATATAGCGACAAAGATGAGGACAATAGTTCGAATAATATAAATAATGTTTATTTAAGCGTTTGAACTTAAATATATTGAGCAGTGTCCAGTGTATTACTATTCCTCCCCTGTCATGTATGTGCATAAACATTTTATGAGATGCTTCCACTTGCAATACTTTTTAACCTCATGACTCATTTTCAACACATTGGTAACAACTGCATTTTATAGAAGATTTCGCCTCGTAGTATTATTTATAATTTGGGTTTTTAGGGCTTTTGATTTTTTTTTTTTTGTGGGGGTGCGTTATCATTTCACCCCAGCTAAGGCAATAGGGACATAAGAGAATATGAGTTACTGTGAATGATAAAATGAGAAAAAGCGAAACATTAAGGAGAGAGAACAATAAAAGAAGAGTAATTAGGAGGGCAGTAGATACCGTTTGACATTGCATCTAAATTTTTGAAGAAAACATCTGGCTGGAAAACCTGAAGCCGGAAGAGACTTCCACCACCGAGAAGTGCGAGAGAAGAAACTGTTAGCATAGAACTTACGGTTACATATAACAAATTTAACTGTAAATTTAAGAGACCTTGTTGCCAATCCAGTACTGCGTTTAAATTCATAAAGTATAAGTACGACAGCGGAAAGTTCCCCCGAACAATTGCCATGAAAGTATTTATAGAAAAGGCACTGGGTAGCTGCATTACCACAGTAGGAAAGTAATTAAACAGAGCCGCCAGGTCAGGACCACTAATATTGCTGATTCTTCTTTGGATTTTAACCACTTTTGTATCTGCTTCTTGCAGTTACTTATGTTGTGGTTTGCCAACTCGTATCTTTCTTTCTCCACAGGGGCAACATCTCGTCTTTATTCCAGTTGATGTAATTAGTCAGTCTGCAACGATAATGGATTACGTTTCTATTTTTAAATATCTTCGACAGAATCATATTCACGTTTCTTCGCCTGTGATATTTTTTACTTACATTTAAATATCTCCGAGGAGAATTCTTCCGTTCCCATTTCTAATGCACATGAAATCTGTTAATATACCTGTCTACCTTTTATAACTTACGGCACAGTTTCAAAAATATTTGATATTTTCAACAAACTTTTAATGATAAACAATGGCGAAGGTTCGACTAGCCGCGCGGAGCTGAGAGTGGAACACTGGGGAATGATCGACAGTATAGACTAACTTCCTAATTTTGCTTCTAAGGAAGGTACTTAGGTCTGGATAATTGTAGTATTTGGTGATATTCCTGGCGTTCATGTAGTAGAAAAGTTCTTCACAATCCAGTACAAGCTTTTATTTTGAGCTGTTTGAATTATACTGACTGTTGAATGTTTCAAGTCATATTCAGATTTCCAATTCTTTACAAATTATTTATTCTCGTTGGATTATTTAATGATGAAATCAATCTTTTTTATTTTCTTATTATATTTGACTACTATTAAGTGTTTGAACTTAAATCTCTTGAGCAGTTTCCAGTGTATTTCTGCTGACATTTGTGCCTGCAAGTATTTACTTCTTTCGTGGTATACCGGTAAATATTGGCCGTTTATATTTGTGTCCGCAAGAATTGTTATGAATAATCAACAGTGGTCTCACCTTATGTTGTTACTCTCCTATTTAAGAGAGAGCTATTTCTGTTTAGTGAGACTATAAAAGGACACTATACACGAACCTTGTATTCTCAGTTGAATAAAGCTTTCTTAAAGCCTACACCTGCGTACTTTTGTCATTACAAGCATATACTGGGTTCGGGGATAGGTAAATATCGGTATTTTACATTTGAGTCTGTAAACATTTACTTGGTTCAGGGACCGGTAAATATTGATTGTTTATATTTCAGTTTGTACACATTTACTTCTTTCAGGGACCGGTAAATATTGATTGTTTATATTTGAGTCTGTAAACCTTTACTTGGTTCGGGGACCGGTAAATATTGGTCGTTTATATTTGAGTCTGTAAACATTTACTTGGTTGAGGGGACCGGTAAACATTGATTGTTTATATTTGAGTCTGTAAACATTTACTTCTTTCAGGGACCGGTAAACATTGATTGTTTATATTTGAGTCTGTAAACATTTACTTGGTTCGGGGACCGGTAAATATTGATTGTTTATATTTGAGTCTGTAAATATTTACTTGGTTCGGAGAAAAGCAAAGAGTGGTCGTTTATATTTGAGTCTATAAGTATTAATTTTATTCTCAGATATGTAAATATTAGCAGCATGGCCCGGCGTTACCCGTGCTTGATTCAAAAATCGTACGACTCATACAGCAATCGCTATCACTTGACTGAAAATATTTTTGCCTTCCTTGCCTTTAAAGGAGTGCCCTTTGACGTACTGATGTTGCTACATGCCTTACTTCTTGCCTATCTCAAACTGCGAATTTTTTCTAAGCTCTATACTAAACATGAAATCTGTTACGAAAAAAGAACTAAACAAAATGAACACAAAACGATCAGCTTTAAAAAAGGACTCGTAACTGGAAAAACCGAATGAAAAATATGTTAACAACAAATACTTTTTCACACCCAACCCAGTTCTGCAGAATCAGAATCAACGTTGAGTTTAAGCAAGCGAATGAACCAATTGGAGTAAAGTGCCATGCAGTTTAATATTTTTCTCAATTGTGACGAATGCAGCTATCGATTTTTTTTGCATGCTAGCATGCTAGTTAACATTCGTGTCAGTCAGCTGTTGGCTCTCACGCTGGCCAGTAGAATCTTCCTGCCTATTCGTGGCAGCCAGCTATAGGCTCTCACTTTGGCCAGTAGAAAATGGCCGCAAACTACGTGAAAACTGCCGTAGAAGCATGAAAAAAATCGATTATTTCCACTATCGATGGGAGTTGGGAAATGCAATGTCGGTTCTAGGTCTTGCCGCTAACTGTGAATGTAAAATCGCGGCCATACATTCGTTACACACACACACACACACACACACACACACACACACACACACACACACACACACACACACACACACACATCCTGCCTTTTATTGATAGAGATTCCGATGACGCCGTGTTGATAGTAGGCACATACACAGAAATGGATCTACAGGAACTGTTACAGAAGGTAAACTATGAAAGCAATGAAAATGGATGAAATATAAATTTGAGGATGTCAGAATGTAGCTCTGTCGGAAAAAAAGTTACTTAGCGGGGTAGGAATTGAGACACCAGTCCAGGGTCGACTCGAGGTAGCGGTTTGGATAGAAGGCCATTTGTATGTATAGGAGTGGAAGATAACGGTTGACCCTAGCCTTGAACAGATTGTAGTGATTGGGGAAACATCCTGTGGAAGGCGGTTCCACAGGGCAGTGCTTCGCGGGTAGAAGCTGCCCGAGTGAAACTTAATTCTCACCGATGGAATACGTAGGGAACGAGGGTGGCTTGCTATTAAGTGGCATGGCGTGTACTTGCTGTGAAGATTTGATTTGGCCGAACCAGAGAATGTAGCTCGTCCGAGCACTTTCCGTGGAAGTAGCGATAGAGCAGTGACGGGCTTGCCACATCTAACCTATGAGAGAGGAGTTGAAGAGTGAAGAATAATTCGACAACCACAAAGGCTCGAAGACGCTTTTGTACATTATCAAGCCTGGAGATTGAGGTCTGGGCAGCCCCTCTCCACCAAACACACCTAATTTGACATCAATACTATTTAATGACATATCAACCACTTAGTACAGAAATTTCATTTTCTTGGTAGCTTTGAAATAATAAAATATGATATATGTTATTCTGCTTTCACAATTGAATACATGGTAGATGATACTCAGCATTTGTGCATATACATGTTTGTATGGATATAATTACTAGAGCTGGTGATATGAGTATTTTAGGTTGTAGCATTGATGAAGTTATAATTTTCAATACAGTTTGATTTCTTTAAGAATTTGTAGGATATTCTATATATTAATATCATGAAAGAGTTATTCCGTGTTAGTTGTGCGAATTTGTTTTGCGGAATATCTACCTCTACGGGTTATTTAATGCCTAAATCTAAATATTTAGACCAAAATTTTATGCTTTCAGATATTTTGTACGTGATTTTATATTTCCAGAGTAAATATATGTGTTTTTAGAAATTTCAAATCATATAGTGTTGGTAATTTTACTATGAAAATGTACTGCTGATTTTTTGTTTGTGAGTTCACTATTTATACATAGATGGGGCGCTAAAAAGGTTTAACATTCCGGCTCAGTATGGACCTGAGAAAAACAGTAATTAAGAGGTGGTTCCACGCGCCAAAAAACGCCTAGTCTCCCGATTAGAGACTGTTGTGGTGTCCTCCCTCTAAAGAGTCTATGTTGGACTCTTCCGCCTACTATAAGATTAGTAGGAGAGAAGGCCTTGGGGGGAATAGTCGAATAAAATGAACGCTGGGTCAACCGACACACACTCACTAGTCGTGTAGTACTCTTCTGTTGTACTTACTGTTTAATATATGATATATCTGTAACACTTGTTTTGTTATTTCTTTAACCATTTACTTTGTCACAAAATCTTATCTCATCCTCGTCGCCAAGATGTTGCGACCAAGTAAACGGTTAAAGAAATAACAAAACAGTCTTCCCACGAGGGATGTATGTGGCACAAGGCTGAGTTTACCGTGGGTTCTCCGAGCGCGTAGGATCGGCCAAAAATATTCCCTTGTAACCCGCATAAATGGGTTAAGTGCCTGTCTACCTCCCCGGACGAAACTTTGCCCTTCGGCAAAGCCTCGTCTGGGTTCCTCTCTGCCATAGACAAAGAGTTCGACAGCACAGTCCGAACAGATCTGTTAGACTGTTCTCCGAAGGGCTTCTCTCCCACTAATCTTATAGTAGGCGGGAGAGTCCAACATAGCCTCTTTGGAGGGAGGACATCACAAGAGAAGACTTGTTGTAGGATGTAGTAAGTCGTTATATCTAGGAGGAAATACAAAAATATAAATATCTAAGAAGTGTTTTAAATGAGGACAGGAAATACGACACCCAAATCTTAAGCGGCATTAAAAGAAAATCTGCCGAAATCGAAGCAATATAGTAAGAAAGCAAAAAATCCCAAATCGAATCAAAATATTAAGAAACATTCGTTAGAAATAAAGAAAAGTGCACTGAAATATCAAGCAATATCGGACATTTTATTTGTTAGCGATGGCTGGACCACCTCGTGACTGATGAAGCATAGACCTGAGGCAGTAGAAGTATGGTTCTACAGAAGGATGCTGGGAATGCCATGGACTGAACATGTAAACAAAAATATGTTAAGTAAAATAGAAACAAAAAGAACAACAAATACTCAAAATCAAAGACAGTTGAAATATATAGGGCACATTGTGAGGAAAGCGGGTTTAGAAAATTTGATATTCACAAGATATACTGAAAGCAGGAGAGACACGGGAAATCGGCGATTAATCTACCTAACGAGTTTGTGTAAACTGTTGGCAGTAAATGAAAGTTTTTTTTGAGATATAACTAAAAATATTTCTAAGAGACGCAAAGGACATGACATTGAGAAAATCCATGAAGCCCACGCCCTGAAGGGACACGGCACATAAAAGAAGAAAAACCGGTCAGGGTGGAAATAAAGATGACAGGATGTTATGGTCTTAGTTATCTATTTGTATTTAGTTGAGAAAAAATCCATAATTACCACAGAAAGAGATACTAATGTATCAAAAAATATCTTCATGGATTGTGTAATCGGAAATTTTGGAGCTGACAGATGGTCTCGAGTTTGAAAAATAAATCAAATCAATAGACAAAAAGTAAGAAAAAAACAGGAACGGAGAAAAACAGGACGTAATTAGAATACTGACCTTACAGCTTATCAAGGATATTATTGCAATATATAGAAATCTAATGAAAACGGAATTATTCTCACACTCGCACACATCATATATATATATATATATATATATATATATATATATATATATATATATATATATATATATATATTATTTCCCACCAGTAACACGATTCGGAGTTTCATACACAACTCAATTTTAAGGTACTGGTTAGATCAGGGGTGGGCAAACTTTTTAGTACAAGGTCCGCATTCTAAAAATTTATAGTTTTACTGGGTCGCATAGTATATATAAACCAAAATAATTGATATTTAAAATTGGCAAAATAAAGGGCTTTTAAAGGAAAAATATAGTTTTAATAAATAACATTTTAAAGCGGGCCGCACGAAATCGTTTGGCGGGCCGCATGTGGCCCGTGGGCTGTAGTATTAAAGAATCCATTTTAAATGTCAGTATGCGTCGGAAGAATATGAAGTTGTGTATCTTGTGGTATTACAAGGGCCGTGTGTAAAAAGTTCTTCAAAGTTAGATGCTTAATTCGAACAAGTACTGCTCCCACTTGTACTGCGTAAAAGTAGCAATCGATGAAAGATTTCAGAGAATTCAAGATCTTCCCATTTAGAGAATTTTGTAATAATCGAAATAAGTGGTAATCCGAAGGTATAAGGTCGAATTTGTAGGACACCCCAGGCTAGTTGTAACATTTTTCTGCCGGGTGCCACGCAGTTCTGATCAATGACGACACCCTTCCAATTACGGACAACGTTCTTTGTTTTTAATCGGTATCACCCATCTTTTCTTTTTATGCGTCATGTCCTTTCAGGACGTAGGCGATCATGGCTCTCCACCTCCCTCTATCCCTTGCAGCTCTCAACGAGTTCCTTGCCTCGCTAGACCACGTTCTGTCATCGAATTGCGTATGTTACGCGTTGTTTTCCTTTGTTTCTCCCTCTATTCGACCCGTGACTATCAGATTCTCCTGGCCCTCCTTCCTCGTTATGATGTGTCCCAGAAACTTCAGCTGCCTCTTCCTGATGCTAAGTATAAGACGCCTCCTTGTTTTCAGCCTCTAAGACTTCATCGTTGCTCACACGCTCGCTCCATGGTATCTTCAGCATACTTCTGTAGAACGACATCTTTGTCGCCTCGAGTCTCTTCTACATCTTTGAGAAAATCGTCCAACATTCGCTGTCGTAAAGAAGGACAGATGCCACGTAACATCTCAGTATTCTTTTTTTTTCCCATGCAAGTCAGTAGATCCAGAAGAACGCAAGGGGTTACAGACTGTGGAGGAATAATATTAATAATTAATAATTAATTAATAATAATTAATAATAAGTAATAATTAATTAATTAATAATTAATCATTAATAATGAGTAGAAAGCGAAGAGAGTAATCAGGAGGACAGTAGATAGCAATTGACATTGTATTTAATCATCTGCAGATTAAAGTTAGCTGGAAAGCATGGAACCGGGTTCAGTACTTGATAGATTTTTAAAAGATGTAAAGCTGTTGAAATGCATGGTTGAACCGTTTTTATTGACATAAAGTAATTATTCAACAGTAAAAAAAAAAATGTAAAAAAAAAAAAAATACGGTCGAATCCAAATATCACATCTGAAGTTTGTAGAGAACTGCTGACCATGTTCACCATAGTCTATGAATATAGAATCCAGCGCAGTACGTAATCTGTTCAATGAAACAACGTTAAAGATTAACACTCACGAGTCAAACACTCTACTGAATCTGACTATATTGCCAATAGCAGCAGCAGCTGTTCCGTAATTGTTCAGTCTTCGAAGGTCTCGAGGGTTGGCAGTGAATATTCTGAAAAAAAATGGCTGCTTTTATACATGTCGAATTGAATATTTTAAGTTTTCTGATTGGTTAACTATTCTATTGGTCAAATATAAAATGAGTCAGCTCATTTTGGTTGGCTCACTAGTATATTAAAGTGCCCCAAAACTCTAACAAGAACCACCATAGATAGAGTTATCTGAAAAGTAAACTGCTTATATCAACGAGAAACTAAAGGGAACGCATTGTTATCTCGCCGATTCAATTTTCTGCGTGAATAACAGTTAGGGCACCCTCGTATCTGTGCTTTTACGATAAGTCTTTTTAATTATCCACCAGAATTAACTGAATCCTGTTGTAATCCTCTTGCCTCTCCCTTTGTTACTTTGTAGGACCACCTGCCAGTTTTGATAGCGTGGAAAAATGGAAAATGCATTACTTGGTTTCAGTGAGAAAATGAATGCAAGAAGAAAAGGGAGATAGATGTGGAGACAGAGAATCAGAATGAACTGATAAGAAGATATACTACACTATGATCTCGGCCAAAAGGTCGAAAAGTAAGAGCGATTGGGATAAAAGCGCCATTTTTCAGCCGCACAGTATCGAAGGAGGGAAACCGAGTAAGACAATCGCCAAATGTCCCATTACCATGAATTAAATAAAATAACATCGTCTGTTGAATTATTTTAAAATTATTATTAAGCGAAATGTTCGGAAGACGGGCATTTGAAAAGAAAGAAAGAAAGAAAGAAAGAAAGAAAGAAGGACGGGAGGTAAGATAAAAAAAATGTTAAACGTCTTCTGTCATTACCTCATAAATAATGGACTATTCTGTTTTGATCGCACGGAAAGAGGTATAAAATATTACTTCTTTTCAAAGAGAAAAATGAAAAGAAAGAAAGAAATAGAAGAAAAAGAAAGATAGAAAGAAAGAAAGAAAGAAATAAAGAAAGAAAAAATGAAAAAAGAAAGAATAGAAGAAAAAAGAAAGAATGAAAAAGAAAGAAAGAAAGAATGAAAAAAGAAAGAAAGAATGAAAAAAAGAAAGAAAGAATGAAAAAAAGAAAGAAAGAATGAAAGGATGAAAAAAGAAAGAAAGAAAGAATGAAAAAAAGAAAGAAAGAAAAAAAGAAAGAAAGAATGAAAAAACAAAGAAAGAAAGAATGAAAAAAAGAAAGAATGAAAGAATGAATGAAAAAAACGAAAGAAAGAAAGAATGAAAAAGAAATAAAGAAAGAAAGAAAAAATGAAAAAAGAAAGAATAGAAGAAAAAAGAAAGAATGAAAAAGAAAGAAAGAAAGAATGAAAAAAGAAAGAAAGAATGAAAAAAAGAAAGAAAGAATGAAAAAAAGAAAGAAAGAATGAAAGGATGAAAAAAGAAAGAAAGAAAGAATGAAAAAAAGAAAGAAAGAAAAAAGAAAGAAAGAATGAAAAAACAAAGAAAGAAAGAATGAAAAAAAGAAAGAATGAAAGAATGAATGAAAAAAACGAAAGAAAGAAAGAATGAAAAAGAAAGAAAGAAAGAATGAAAAAAGAAAGAAAGAATGAAAAAAAAAAAGAATGAAAAAAGAAAGAAAGAATGAAAGAATGAAAAAAAGAAAGAATGAAAAAAAGAAAGAAAGAAAAAAGAAAGAAAGAATGAAAAAAGAAAGAAAGAAAGAATGAAAAAACAAAGAAAGAAAGAATGAAAAAAAGAAAGAATGAAAGAAAGAATGAAAAAAGGAGTAAGTGAAGTGAAGTGAAGTGACGATAGTATTTAAACGAACGGCTGTTTCAGCGAAATGGAAAAAGCTATCAATTTCAAATTTCAAAGGGAATTTCTACGGATATTTTATTGTCGTAGAACACGCCATGAGGTTACTCAATCATTAACTTAAGAATTATCAGAAAAATTAAATAGGAAAGCCGTGAAACTTTCACTGATCTTTCTAGTCTGAAAGATATCACTCAAAATAAATCATTAAAAAAAAAGAACTCTCCGATAAACGATTCATCGCCAAAGATCATGGGAATAATGAAGCTTCTTGTTCCTCACCAGAAAATACCAGACTCTTTCTACCGTGCTCTATCGTTACAAGAATAAGATGAGAGCAAAGACTGAATATTACTTCTCGACTGGAGCTGACAGATTCTTTCTTCCAGCCATATTTGTAATCATTCACACATCATTGATGGATGGGAAAGTAAGCGAACTGGTACATTCCCAATATATATTTCGGATTTAAATAACCCGCAAAGGAATGATAACCTGTAAAAAATCAATTATTTATGTAGAAGATAACTTATTTTTCAACCTAGCCACAGTGACCAAAATCTCCAGCTAATTTTATCACAATTTATGTATATATATATATATATATATATATATATATATATATATATATATATATATATATATATATATAGTCAAACCTAACATATCTACACGTTCCATATTAGTTGATTTAAAAAGTATATATATAAAGAAATATACTTTTAAGGTGTGCTATATTTATGGGATAACGTGCTCAACATCAGAGATAGAGCATGTGTAAATATAAAAATGAACATTGAAGTCAACAATTAGAGACGACAGGCTGTGTCATGCTAGACGGAATTGCCAGGCCATTGACCCGTATATATAAATAGCCGAGAGAAAAAAAACAACAACATTCGTGGCCTGACGATTGCGTCTAGCGTGAAACAGCCTGTCACCTCTAAGTGTTGACTTCAATGTTCACTTATGTAACTATTACATAATTCATTTAACCACATTACAAACACCACACACACACACACGCATATATATATATATATATATATATATATATATATATATATATATATTACATGTTTTAATATACTTAAATAAATGATATTTAGCGATAACATTGTATTGAGCGCTATTTTAAATTAAATGTTACATATAGTGGAGTTATGCTCAATTTATTCTCATTTTACCATGATATATATATATATATATATATATATATATATATATATATATATATATATATATATATATATATATATATATAAACTGGTATAATCGATATTTGTATATATAAATGAATTATGTAATAGTTACATAATGCTTATATTTCTAAGGAATTGGTGGATTTTATTTTTTTATCTTATGCATTATTGGTTTAAACGTTATTTTTAGTAGATACCCGTAATTGAGTGGACGCTTTACCTTTAAATATTTTTCTTCCACGAATTCAAAAAGTAGGTTCAAATCCTGCTAGAGTGCACACTTTGTTTAGTATGTTTTCTACTGGGTTTACTCGGTACACAAAATATTGTTTAAAATAAGCGACGTGTCTACGTAAATACGGGTATCCACTAAAAATAATGTTTGAAGCAATATAATAATGTCCTTATATATATATATATATATATATATATATATATATATATATATATATATATATATATATGCACATTTCATTAAAAACAACTGACAAGGTACTTTTATTTAGTTTTTTATATAATTTCTCGTGCGATGTAATAAAGTTTTCCTTTCAGAGGATAAATTATATAAAAACTGTCCGAATGTTCTTTTTATCCGAGCGCTATCGGCTATAGATTTAGCCATTTTCAAGGATTATATTTCAACTGTTAGAATTAGAAATAGAAATAGTTTGTTATATGTATGTTTTATAAAGTGATACATTTTTTTTTATTTCAAAACATGGTCAAGATATTATGTCCATGTTCAAAGTTAATATTATTAAGTCTTGGTTTGTTTGTTTTTATTAGTAAGGCGTCCATTATTTTTAGCCTTTTTTTGCAAGTGGATGATGCTATTATATTAGTGTTGTCGACAAGTATATTCCGCATAGTGTCCGGTAGGTCTCCATGAATATTTAAAAGAGATCTAATTGAGCTATTGTCAGTTTTTATATGATTTATTCTCTGAAAAGAAAAACTTTATTAGATCGCACGATAAATTATATAAAAAACTAAATAAAAAGCACCTTGTCAGTCGTTTTTAATGAAATGTGCATGAAAGAAGGATTGCTGCCTAAATACATATATATATATATATATATATGTATATATATATATATATATATATATATATATATATATATATATATAGATAGATAGATAGATAGATAGATAGATAGATAGATAGATAGATACTCGGTACACAAAATATTGTTTAAAATAAGCGACGTGTCTACGTAAATACGGGTATTCACTAAAAATAATGTTTGAAGCGATATAATAATTCCTTATATATATATATATATATATATATATATATATATATATACATACATATACATACATATATATATATATAGAGAGAGAGATAGATAGATAGATAGATAGATAGATAGATAGATAGATGTGTGTATTTGTGTGTGTGACATATCATAATTATATAATGAGTAAAAATAACAAGATTAAATCATCTGCTTTTTTTACACAGCAGCCAAATACTTCCACATGACTTAATCTACCAATGTTTTTAGTACGCATATGACCAGTAACTATTTCTGTTTTTCCATATCGATATTTATTCTACGCCAACAAAGATGGCGCAACTAAAAAAAGATCGTACCAACAGCGCCAAAGAAGAAGCATACATACGCATATACTCATAAAATACATACACATGCACATACACACACAAACACCCCCCAGACACACACACACACACACACACACACACACACACACACACACACACACACACACACACACACACACACATATATATATATATATATATATATATATATATATATATATATTCTCCAACTTAAAAAAAAACTTAAAAGAGGCCGTTTGACCAATACAAGGACTTACCAAAATTAACGATGAGAAAACAAATGAAAAGCACAGGTACCGTTCATTTTCTTCAGAAATTTATTCATTCCCGTAGTTCACTGCTAATAACAAGGATATTTTTTTCTCCTGATGATGGCCATGTTGGCGGAAACTAGTCGCGGAACATAATTGAAATAATAAAACAAAAAAAATATTAATATTCAACCCAGTGTGTCTTAAACACACACACACACACACACACACACACACACACACACACACACACACACACACTGATATAATGATCTTATATATATATATATATATATATATATATATATATATATATATATATATATATATATATATATATGTATATTTATATATAAGATCATTATACAAAATAGAAACGTCAGAAAATATAAAATTGGAATATTCAAATACGCCTAAGTCCTTTCACAACGAAAAATATGTTAAACATTTTAGGGAAAAATAAATACAATGTCCGCATGCGCAAAACTACCCTCTTCTTTAACTAATAGGGAAATTTCTCCCATTTTTCTATTTTGTCTAACGATAATAATAATAACAATAATAATAATTATAATTATCATTATCATTATCATTATTAATTATTATTATTCAAATTAATTAATATTAATACTATTATTATCCATATTATTTTGTCTTTTTAAATTTATCTCTTCGGTCTACTATGCCGTATACATACATACATACACACACACATATATATATATATATATATATATATATATGTATATATATATATATATATATATGAAGAAATGTAGTTTTAGGTATGCAATATTCATGGGATAAAGTGCTCAGTATCAGAGATAGAGCGTATGTAAATATAAACGTGAGCATTAAAGTCAGCACTCAGAGGTAACAGACTGTTTCATTATAAAACGACTTTCATGCTACACGCAATCATCAGGTGGCCTGATCATTCCGTGTAGCATGAAAGTCTGTCACCTCTGAGTGTTGACTTCAATGTTCACTTATATATATATATATATATATATATATATATATTTATGTTTATACATTCTTTTATTATAGATACAAATATTTAAGTAAATGCTCTGTTTATAATAAACAGTATTAACAACATTGATCGTCCTGAATATCCGTGAGATTTTCATAGAAAATATTCGTCCTTAAATATTTACTTAAATATTTGTATCTATAAAAAGAACGTATAAGCATAAAAAATGTCTTAAATAATTGTCGGATTTTGTCCAATTCATAATATATATATATATATATTATATAAGTTCCTTTTTGTCTATACGTATTAATAAACATTATTTTCACTTTATGTAAATTTATATTAAAGTGTAATTTCTTATGCGATTACTGAAAATGACTACGTTTTTGTTATAAGGATATCAAAAGCTGCCATATCTGATTCTCACCTTTCTCTTTACGTATATATGAATGCTTCTGCGCATGCTTATTCTTTAGCAGCTCCAAAACAAAACTACTCCTAATATAAAATTTACTTTCATGTCCTATAAATATAATTTATACTATCTTCTTTGTTTAGACTCTCAAACGAATCCTAAATTCGCCAACAACAAAACAGACTTCCATTTTCCACTTTGCTGTACAATACAGTCAATAATTTCTCCATATATTACGGAGTAATGGAGGCTATCACCATTGTTATTCGGCGTCAGATTCTATATTAGAAGATTTTCTAAGTGTTTTTCCGTTCTTCTCTCGAAAGCAGTCTATTTGTTTTCATTGAGATGTTATTTTTAGATTTCGTGGCGGTTGGAAATGTAGGAGTGTGGACTTCGGGGATTTGGCTTGGGCAACCGAAGACAACTCTGAAAATATAATAAAAAAATTGGATGCAGACGGAAGCATAAACTCTTCCGCGTTTTTTTTTTTTCAGTTTCTTTTCTAGTCTTTTAAATGTTATTCCCTATTTTCCATCTTTTTCATCACATCCAAATAAAACTCGCATTTCAGATGATGAATTTGAAAGATGTCTAACTGCCTGTTCTTTTAACGGATTGTTTATACGCTTGCGCATGTGTGGTCGTACTAAATCCGCAGTGGAAATAATAGTTATTCTTACCATCTATTTTGTTTTAGATATAGATGACAGGGAAAAAGAAAAATATAAACAAATCTACAAATTATTATACAGGGTTTCCCTAAAGTTTGGATACATAGGCAAAAATGCCTATTTTCAAGAAATTAAATTTTCAACAACATTTTATTGAATTGCAATATTAACAAATATGTTTTCCAATCATTTATGATGCAAAGGTTGATGCGCTTTGCAAGATTCACTTGAACTCGATGCAGTAATCCACATTCCATCTTTATGCGTTCAATCAAGTGTGTTCCATCTGTGATTTTCATTGAGTACACCTTCTCCTTTTAGCATACCCCAGAAAAATAAATCAATTCTTTTTTTTCTCTCGATAAAACCATGTTTAATCTGTGGAGAGTAACAAAAATATAATTAATGAGATTTCCTATGTGTCCAGGCATTAGGGACACCTACTATATACGCATAATGAAGTGATAGCACCAATTAATGTTAAAAAATATAAACTAACACATGACACGAATCTTCCTTATTTAAATATTACATATTTATTCTTTTTCAGATTCTTCAATTAGTCTTAGCCAGTGTGAGCGGGTCACAGCGTAGAGTCCTCATCCGAACGCCGTCTTGATATTGCCCGTCGGTGATGCTTAAACGACTGACAAATCCTCTCTAGATAACTGGGTACATTAAAAAGAAAAATAATCGCCATTCTCTCAAAACAAGATGCAGTGTGAAATCACGTGCTTCGGAATTTGGTGGACACGATCGGTGGTGATACAAGCTTTATACAGGTTTATATATGTGGATGTGCTAAAGTTCCCTCAAACGGTAAAGTTAATTTCGAAAAGCAGATTTACAAATAATCAAAGGTTGATTTACAGACAATTGAGGTAGTCTATATTTTTTCGGTGATTGCGCAAATATTGATAAACACTGATTAGGTTCTCCATCAAATTACTATCCATTTATAATGACGTTGTTTACTTCTTTAATTGCTTCGCGTTCAATTTTTCTTTTTGTAAGGATCTACAGTTTGTTGTTAACTGGTGCAAAGAATGGCTGACTAATTTCAACGCCTCTAAAACAAAACTGCTTTCTATGAATCATCTGAGAGGCATTTTCCCACCTTCCTTCAGCATGGCAGATGCAGACCTCCATGAAATTTACTCGTTGCGCCTTCTCAGCTGAACATTCGCGGCTGACATGAAATGGAAAGACTGCATTGAATTCATTGGTTGGTCAGCTTCTAAGAATGTTGGTTCCCTGTGTGGTGCCAGACGATCTATCTTACATGTTTTTCTCTACGATTCTCCTATTCATTCAATATTTCTTCCACAGAGGCGCAGCTATCTATTTGGAGATTCTTGATAAAATCCAAAGAAGAATCAGCAATATTACTGGTCCTGATCTGATATCTAGGCTTCGGGCACATTCCCACCGCTGTAAAGTCGCTTACCTCTGCCCTTTTTATAAATGATTTCATGGTAATTGTTCGGATAATTCGTTAAGTTCGTTAAGGTATCTGGACTTTATCAATATAAGAACAGTACTAGATCCGCAACTTTGTCTTATCAGTTTACAGTTGAATTGGTTAGATGTAACCGGAAGTTCTATGCTAACAGTTTCTTCTCTTGCATTTCTCGCTTGTGCGACTCTCTTCCGGCTCTATATTTTCCGACCAACTTTGGTTTTTCAAAATTTAAATGCAATGTCAATCGTTATCTACCTTCCTGATTACTATTCCATAGTTCTCGCACCTTAATAATGATTTTGCTATTACTTCTTTCACACACAGTAATGCCTTGTGCCTTAGTGGCTTTATTGCCTTGCTTGAAGTAAAATTGGATTAAAAATAAATAAGTATGCATATTTGTTTACCAATACTGTAACGCACACACCTTTTATACCGGATCATTTTTATTGTTATATCCCTTCAAGACGTGAGTGATATCATCGTCCTAGCCTCTTAACAATGTTTGTCTTTTTAATATTCCTGTCTGTCATCCATTTACGCAGGAGAGTTACGTAGTTTATTCTATGTTATCCTCGGTCCCACTTGCCTTTACTATGACCTGTGACACCCAGATTCCCCATGCCCTCTGACCTCATTCTGTGTTCCATGAATTTCAACTCTTTCCGACTAAGTATAGTTGTCGCTTTCGTTTCCATTTTCCTTAGAACTTCCTTGTTGATCTTATTTTCTATCTATAGTATTCTCAGCAAACCTCTGTACATCTGCATATATGTTGTCACAGAACTTCTCTTTATCTATTAGAAAATATTCAAGTAACCCCTCTCATCTAAGAGGATTGATATTACAGTTTTCACTTCCGAGTCTCGACGGAGTCCAAAATTGTCTCGTGTAGGTGACAAATGATTTCCTCCTTCCAACCCCTTTTCTCCCAGACGAACCATCGCAAGCCTCTCACTGCTTTATCGCCGTTCCCATAGAAAGGGCTCAGACGAAATTCATTCTTTAGTTCTAGCAATTCTAAGCTTCGCATCTATGACTCACCAAGCCACGCCCATTGTAGCGAACCACCCTCATTCCCTTCGTGCTCCATTGGTTAGGGGTAAGTTCCACTCGAGCAGCTTTTTCCTACGAACAGCTGCTTTGATGAACCGACTCTTAAGAGAATGTTTTCTCGATCATTTCAATCTTAAATTGTTCAAGTCTAGGGTTAATCGTTATCGTCCCTAGATAACCGTATAAACTGGGCCTCTTACTCTGTAACCCTTTACCGCGAGTGACCCTTTGTTTTGTTTCCGACGAAATCATCCAGTTTCCTAAGATTATTTTCACCGCCTGGATAGCGTCATTATTTTGGATATCGGTGTCATATTTTCCGTCATTCTTTAAAACGCTTCCCAGATATTTAAACCTCTGCATACCTGTTTGCAGACATGCTGGAGTAATGGATAGAGGCTCGGATTGAGAAATCAGAGAGCCAAGTTCGAATTGCAGTCAAATCCATTACATTCCCTTACGAGCTAATACCCTTGTGAAAGATATGAACCCCTTTCTTCTACCCGCCTCGAGCTATGTGTAAATAGCAGGACAGACCGAGTTCTATAGCTTTGAATGGCAACTGGTCTACCGCAGAAAAAATGGCAACCTACTGCGGGAAAAAAAATCTGCCTCGTCAGTCATCTATCGAAAGATACATGATCGCCTAAGAGTGTATTCCGCATGGCACATGTCTGACAGATACCTGTTTCATTTTTTAATATCCATTTTGTAGCTCATATCCTAAGGTGATTGTGTCAACATTATATTTTCCCATTTTTAAGGCCTAAAGTTAATTTGTTAAATAAATGCGTTGTTTTTTTTATAATTTATGTTAATACTTTATATTTATTAATAGCTCTGATGAATCATTCAACAATGTGTTACCCTTCATTGCTTACGACTTCCTGCCAAAGATTCACTAGCTGACTCGAAGATAAAAATCTTTATGTTTGGACTCCAAAAATTAATCAAGCAACATTTTAAGTTCCACATCGTTGTTGAACGAAACCGCCTTTTGTTAGAACGCGCCCCAAAATGTGGTAGCTTGAAGGGGCTGAATCAGGAGAATACATTCGGTGTGGTAGAATTCTCAACAGATCTCTTTAATAGGATGTTTGCTCATATTGTCGACATGTAGGCAGCCATTGTCATGTTGAATAATCACATTGTATTGACGGTTATTTCTTTACAACCGAATTGCCTACAGCTTATCATTGTCCGTTTGATTAACCTTACCGACTGAATGTAGAGGACGAGTGACAGTAACCTGAGAGTTTGCAATCTTCAGTGCAAATTTCCCACTGGTCTGGCGTGGTTCATCTTTAATCAGCGCCTGCAATTGGTTCTCCTCAAACGTAAAAGGTAATAACTAATAACTCGCAAAATGGATGAGTTCAAGATATTCGTATATCACAAACCATCATTCACCGGACAATACATGAGTTTAAATTCTTAACATCCATACAGTGTGAATATACACTGACGCCTACAACACTATACAAACATTTTAATGGCGACGCAGACACATACCAAAAGGATATGATCAGCATCAAGTGTACCCTTCAGAATAAACATCTACCCTGTAAAAATAAATGCAGTTTGAAACAGAAGGGTCACTGAAGAGATGCAAAAACTACCAAGAAAGACGCCAGGATAATATTCAGAAGCAGCTACACACATGAAAGACACCAGGACAATATTCAGAAGCAGCTACACACATGAAAGACGCCAGGACAATATTCAGAAGCAGCTACACTCATGAAAGACGCCAGGACAATATTCAGAAGCAGCTACATACATGAAAGACGCCAGGACAATATTCAGAAGCAGCTACACACATGAAAGACACCAGGATAATATTCAGATGCAGCTACACTCATGAAAGACGCCAGGACAATATTCAGAAGCAGTTACACTCATGAAAGACGCCAAAACAATATTCAGAAGCAGCTACACACATGAAAGACACCAGGACAATATTCAGAAGCAGCTACACTCATGAAAGACGCCAGGACAATATTCAGAAGCAGTTACACTCATAAAAGACGCCAGGACAATATTCAGAAGCAGCTACACTCATGCCTAATACGGTTGAGAATATGACGATATACTATCTGTACGCCATTCCTTGCTACTGTAGAATTTAAAGGTGAAATAAGCCATCAATTGGTGACTTTTATATGGATGGCTTGTGTGGTGCCAAGCTTGTTCAACTGTACACAACCTCATTCTCAGATCAATGCTTAAAAATAGCTTTCACCAAGTGAAGCCTATAGCCTTTACTGAAGACCATTTTTCTCCGAAACTTTTTGACTTGCTTTACAAAATCACAAAGAAATATACATACCAGATAATGGAATATCCATCACTTGAGGACATTTCCCAACAGCAACAGATAAATAAATAATGACCTAATTATGATGTTGGACATTCAACACGACATAACGTGAAAAGTTAAGGTGGATAACCCCGTTAATACCGGAAAGAGCGATAACAGCTACTGAACTTGAGAAACATATTTACCTGAAAAATTATTAACACTATTTACATTAGATACCTCCACTAGGTCGCGTAAAAAATCAGCATAGCATGATGGAAAAAGTCCAATAACTCAAAATGAAACTTTCAGGAAATATTCAGAAATGAATTAAATTATTTTTTAGAAAATCTTGGTACAAAATATTTTTTTTACATGTTTCCACCCCCCTCACATATTTTCATGAAATTTCAAGAAATTCAATTTTTAAGAGTGGAAGTTTTTTATTAGTTAAAAACAGGACTCTTTGGAGACAGTAAATCACCAATTTGTTGGTAAAACAGTTACCTGTTTCATCGAAAATCTGCTCTGATTGTAAAAAAAAAAGAAAAAACTATGACATTTTTAAATTGGAAAAACTTTTACTTGCTTTTGTAAATAAGTTATATTAAAGATATTATTCTCTGAAGAAATAAAACATTTTCGATGTATAATGTATTTTTACAAGAATTTTTTAAACTTGTTATTTATTTATCATATTAATACTTCAAAAATTGTTTAAAATTCTTTATTGCTTTTATACATGCAATTTGGTGATATGGTTAAGTGAAAAGTAAATTTACGAATCGAAATTTGTAAAGCTCAACAGTCGTTTGAACCCGAATATTTTTAAAATAATTTTTAGTGAAAAAACGTTTCTAATTTCTATCTATGGGACATGACATAATCCTTAAAAAGGTCACGTGATTTGATTGTCGTCCGAGGCACTGCAATTATTTCCCGTCAATATCCAGTTCTGTTTCACATCGTTAACGTGTTTGCAAAAAGTCCTTTCAAAATTTCTAAGTTAGTTTTAATTTTTGTTAATTACTTTTTTACTAAATATTTTTATTTCATTGAAGTAATTTTTTAAGTTATTAAGTTATTAAATAAGATAAGAAGATTAAGAACCTAAGAAACGAAACCCAGACTAAAAAAAGTATTAAATAAAAAATAAATATTAAATAATTGCTGAAAAAATGTTAATATTTAAAATTTACGAGTTAAAAACCAAAAAAAATCGTTCGCTTACATTTCATAAAATTATATCAATTTTGGTCATCCATAGTAGCTGTTATCACCTCGTAACTTTTCAATAACGTCGATAACGTAAATAAAAACATGAAAAAATTTGGACACATCGTTAAGAAATGCTTGGATACAATTTTTTAAGCTATAGGTAAATAATGTTTGTTTCAAATCAGATTAATTAAACTTTAAATTTTCTAATTTTACTCAAATAACGTATCAAAAATATATAATTTATTTTAGGAAGAATTTTAAATTCGAATTTTCTTTTTGTTTATAAATTCCTTAAAATTTAAGAAAATGGCTGCTTTTAAGAAAATTTTTAAAAAGTCGAGCATATATTTGACATTCCAATCGATATAATTTCTAACTGAAATACACCAGAATATTTTACTTACTGGAAATAATAAATTTAATCATTTAGCTTTCAATTAAAGCTAAAATAAAATCTTTAAGAATGCTTTTTCATTTTTAAAAATTCATTTTAACCTTTAGAAATCGAAAAATTGACCGGAGGTAACTAATTTACATTATCCGGACTGCTGTCCTCATCTTTATTGACAATTCAGCCGTTATACGCTCCGACTTTCTTCAGGTGATGTACGTTGGAATTTCGAATCGAGCCCTTTATTTAGTCCTCGGGGGTAGATTGTTCTAGTTCCCCGTGCCATGCCGTTTCTGGATATGTCAGTTTCAGTTAATTCCTTTTAGGAACTCAACTCTCTAAGTGTTGTTCACCTCTACTGTCGCCAGGTATTGAACTCATATCACTGTGGTTACTTTAACCAACGCTTTTTTCCACTGAGCCTTGAAGAAAATTTTATAAATTTCAACCGACAGTAATACTGCTCTGGTCGGTTAATGAATGTTTCCTCATAAGGAAACAGTTAATATTAACATTATCATTAGGTTACTATTTATTTCCTAACACCTTTATGTGTAGTGTATTTTTACTTACCATTATTTTATATCCAGTTTTTCTTCCCGGCGTCATAAGTGTTTACTTAGTAAGATTGATTTAGTTTCATTTTCTTTGTGTATTTGTTTGTCGTCTGTTTTTTTCCTCCATCTTCACAAGTTGCATCTGAGTTTCGTCCGACAATCAGACCTGCTAATATAATCGGAGAAAAACAGATAAAACAAAACACTGACAAATAAGTAAATTGTTATTAAATTTATAATTCTATTAGGGTCCCATCTTCTTTTTGTTAACCTTTTTTTTTTCATCCTATATTACATTATCGGGCCAGATTCACTATTCGTCTGGACCATTTAGTCCCTATCTCGAAAATAAATTGGAAACTAATATATATTGTAGACAGTGTACTATTAAAAGCCTTTGTGTCATTGCTTGGTATATAAGATTCAATTCTGTTGGCGAAGGGGAAGACCCTCATTCGTCATTGTCTTTTGCTAATAGGTCTAATATGTCAGTGAACGTGTTGAAACTAAAAGCACTGGAGACAGAGGCCTAGAAAGAGAGAAAGAGAGAGAGAGAGAGAGAGAGTGAAAACAAAGGAAATGAGAGAGTGAGATACCGAAAGCAAAGCAAGTGAGAGAGTTAGATAAAGAAAACAATAAAAGATGAAATATAGAGATACAGGCGAGAGTGAGGAAAGCGATAAAAACAGAGACAGAGAGAAAAGCAGAGAAATTACAAACATTCAAATGCAAGATAAAATAAAATAAAATAGTAAGAAAGGATTTTAAAAACGGAGGAGGAGGGGAGGGGGAGGAGGAGAATAATAATAATAATAATAATAATAATAATAATAATAATAATAATAATAAGAAGAAGAAGAAGAAGAAGAAGAAGAAGAAGAAGAAGAAGAAGAAACTGAATTTTAGAAGAGAAGGAAGCAGTAATCTAATTAGAGAACAAACTGGAAGAAAAAAGAAAGAAAGAAAGAATAATCATCATCAAATGGAAGAAAAGAGAATTTTGCGAGAGTAGATACTACTAATGTTAATATAAAATAAATATATAGTAGAAAAAGAAAGATAGGAAACATCATGAAAAGTGAAGAAAAGAGGATTTTGCGAAAGTATGTAATAATAATAATATAAAGCATTTTTTTGAAAACAGTGCGTGTTTTTTTAAAGTAGTACTGAGATATAACTTCAGTAGTCATTTCCTGTCTGAAAACGGTTAATCCTATCATTACCATGAGAAAAATAAAGAAAAAGAAGAACCAAACAATTTTTGTATCTGTGGTCTTTGAGATAACAGCTACAATTCCCAGGTGACGAAAATATTTTATGCCAAGGACTAAATGCAGACGGACTCATTCTTCTAATCAAATTAGACGTGTCTCTGAACAAAAAGAGTCGAGGCCAGAGTCATAGCCCGCCAAATATATCGACGACATCGTGTCGAATTACGTTTGAGTGACTTATTAGACCTGGCCAATACAAACGATAGGCGAGGGTAGAGGGTTCTTACGCCTGGATGCGGTGATTCTCTTCACAGCCAACAACAATGTACACGCTCATCAAAGTTACGGCATGCAAATGGTCACACTATTTTATGCAGAGAGAATTCACAACCACAATCACAGTTTTTACGAGCTTTCGTTTATCGGCCCTGAAACCTAGCACATTGCGCTGGGTGGTTTCTGCTGTCTGTCTTTTGCGGTAATCGATTCCTGCCTTTCCGATGTGCACATCAGTATCCTGATTTGATATGGTCTTCGTGTTAGACGATCGATGGTTGGGGTTTGGCACACATATTTAATTGTGATTTCCGATTGGGAATTTTTCAAGAATAATCTTTCAGCCTTTCCATATACTACAATGTGCGATAGGTAAATTGTCCCTATTTCATATTTTTAATTTCGCGCATGCGCGTTGTTAATTTTTGATTTGGTCGACTGTACAGTATAGTAAGGTCAGTTGGGAACCGTCTGCGAGAAAACGAGCACCATGAGGCAATTCACAACGCCAGAAAATTGGAAAACGCTATAATGTACTACTTGGTATTAGCGGCAGATACTCCAAAACGAACATTTCGGATATCAGTCTGAGAACAGTGCAGACGATTCGGAAAGAGTTACCTGAGTCTAATAGTGATTACGAAAGTACTCATTCTGATTGTTCTGACAAAAAAAGGAACTTCCGAATGTTTTATGAGAGCCCCAGAATCAACAGGAGGCCAACATCAAATACCTTGAGGATGTAGTGCTGCCCTGAGTCAAGATGGTGGCCTCTTGAAGACCCTGTGTCTAACAAGATTACTCAAGCAGGAGAAAACTTTCATAGCTGTCACAACGACCAGATCACCCCTTATATCTGGCCACCTAACTACCCAGGATGTAAACATTTAGATTATTATGTGTTAGGCGCAGTTGAGCAAGAGACGAACAAAACTCCTTGTAACACTAAAGATGAACTAATGGCAAGGATTATGGCAACAACATAAACAAGGTGACCGTCCAGTAGAGATGCAGGAGATTCCCATTTCGTCTGGAGGCCGTGATTGAAAGCAAAGGCAAATTTACTGAACAAATTTACTCTTTCAATATATATATATATATATATATATATATATATATATATATATATATATATATATATATATATGTATACACACTAACAATGGTTTGATAAAATCCATTGATCCCTCTTTTCTTTTCTTGAAAATTGCATACAGTTGCAGTTGTGTTTCGATGCCTATCAACCAATCTCATCAGGCAATTGTAAATTATTGGTGAGTGAAAGATATATTTAGATTTAAAAGCTTTTAAATTTTACGATCAGTGGAATTGTACTCTATTCGTTCTCAACTTACTTGGATATCTATCTATCTATCTATATCTATCTATCTATATATATATATATATATATATATATATATATATGCCTGTATGTGTGTCTATGTGAGTGTGTTCATTTGTTTTGCAGTAGATCAACTCTTTTTGTGTCATTTAATGAGGAAATTTAATTTTCTTATGAGCTTAAGTAATTTCATTCTTTTTTAAAACGTTCTGTTACTGGTATCTTTAAAAAATCCATTCCTGGTATATTTTACTATGAAAATGTATTTTATACGTTCATTTTTTTTTTTTTACCCCAGTGTGCGAGTTCGCTATTTGCCAAGCTGGGGCACTATCTGGTGTTATCACCCCGAGTCAGGATTGACTGGAAACTCCTCAAATTATCCCGATCATAGGCCTTGCTGCCCGATGTACTTTATTGTCATTCCCAGGATGATCTCTCTCTCACTCTCTCTTTCTTTCTCTCTCTCGACTATATGAATTTAGGCGTACTACTAGATTGGTATCTCGGTGCCACTCTTCTACTGTCGAAACAGTTAAATGCAACCACCTCTTCTACTCCAACAGCTTCTTCTCTCGCACTTTCCGACTATGCAAAACCCTTCGTCTTACTTGCTTCCCTGATAACTATAATCGTCAAAAATTTAAATGTAATGTCAATCGACATCTTCTGATGTCTTGATTCATGTTCTTCTTTTTATCCTCCTCAGACCCATACCCTTTTTTTACCCTACTTATACTCTTTATACGCTTTGCTTGAAGGGAAATGCTTAATATATATATATATATATATATATATATATATATATATATATATATATATATATAAAGAGAAGATACTAATGATAAAGCATAAAGATCCTGATAAATTACTGAACCAACATAACGAGATGATTTTTAAATAAAGACATGGAAATAATCTCAACTTAACTCACTACATTAAAAAAAAACTATATACGATGGTAAATATTATCTTATTTTTAGATTTGAAGATGATTGTATGCACAAATGTGTGCGGATACATAATTGTATGCATACAAATGTGTATATGGACTTGGATATGGATATGTAAATTTATGTGTATATGGATATGTATATACATGTGTATATCTGTACATATATATATATTGTGGGCGCGTGTGTAAATATATATATATATATGTGTATTCGTAATTGTAGGTAGGTATATGTATATGTATATGTATTGATTAATGTATATGGGTTTGCATATGTGTCTGTATATTCATATGTATATATATATGTATATAAGGATTTTTGAGTTCATATATGTGATATGTGTGAATATATGTGTAGGATATAGTGATTTGCATACATATGCATATATAGGTATAAATGGGTGTATGTTTTTTAATATATATATATATATATATATATATATATATATATATATATATATATATATATATATATATATATAGAGAGAGAGAGAGAGAGAGAGAGAGAGAATTCTAATGGAAGGACAAATTTTGTTATTACCGTTTAATCTTACTTTCTCTTTAAATAATTTCTAATTAGAATTGTAATATTGAAATTTTACTTATCTTGAGATAATCTCATTTTAAATTGATCATTTAGATTTAAATTAAAATATGTTACTTATTAACTATTACTCATGATGTTAGCAATAATAAAATTAAATATATTTAAAAAAATTTAAACACTTAATTCACCACCTAACTTTAACTGTAAAATTTAGGGAAAAAATTTAAATCGGTATAAATATGAATTTGTGGGGATATATTAGATGTATGTGTAGGTATTTGTATATGTATATGCATATATACCGGTATATATCGACACATGTGCATGTGCTTATATGTGTAATTTTAGGTAAATATGTATGTGGTATGTAAAAACGGACTTTTTTTTACTATTACCTTCAAATCTTACTCCATCTTGATTTGAAACCTAAACTTTAATTAAGAAATATTACCCATCTAAAAATAGCTACAAATTATATTTATGAATTCGACTCAAACTGATAAAGATTTTACCTTAACAGCCATTCACAATATTAAAACTAACTTTTATTTATTTTTATTATTGTTGTTTATTAATATAGTATTAAACTTATATTAAATATATTTTAAATTAGAAATTTGAATATTTAAGTTGCTAACAAGCATTAAATTAATTTATTTGTGGTGTTTTTAAACATTTAAATTAATATCAAACGTTAAAATCTGTTTTTATCTAAATTGCTAAAGCTATACCACCCCTCTTCTTCCTCCGAAAGCCCTAAGTACATCTCTTTTCTCTTTACTTCCCCCTTTTTTCTTTTTCCCTTTTTCTCCTCCCCTTCCACATACCATTTCCGTTGAGTTGACCGATTAAATAGGTCAATGTCTGATCCTTACCCCCTCCTTCCTCAATATTAATTATTATAATAAAAAGAAATATAAAAATAAATTTCGAAAATTCTCCCTTCCCTCTCTAAACTCGAACATGTCTCTCACACCATTCCTCTCTACCTTCTATGTCAACTTATATAAACTTAATACTGCCCATCAAAAGTGTAAATTTTAATGTCATTTTTTGTTTCACCTTTTGAAAGTGATGTCTGAAGATCCAGGGAAAAATAAAAGTCTCTTGTGAAATAAATTATTACAATTGATCCTTAAAGTGGTCTTTTTTTCTTTAAATTATTCGCTCTGAATTGACATTGAGTTCTCAGGATTTCATCCTCCTTTGGATTATCCATACGGATTACCAAGATTAACGTTACTTCGTTATTTTCGTTATATATATATATATATATATATATATATATATATATATATATAGAGAGAGAGAGAGAGAGAGAGAGAGAGAGATGGAGAGAGAGAGAGAAAGAGAGGGGGTATCGTTAAGGCGCAAAAAGTCTATATTGGAAACCAGCACGTCTGCGATTTGCTGATAATGTTAGCATAGATATTATCACTTCTTTTTATAGTGATGAGTTTATAGCAACTTTTGCAATAAGCTTACCTAGAATCTTCTAGCTTATTAGATTATGGCACCAACCGTGACGGCAAATGATAAGCAGGTTTTAGAAATCTTAATTTTTTATGAGTTAGCGTTGATTAAACACGGTGAAATACATCGGCCTTTGTGAATATGATGAGGCCCAAATATTTGGATCCAATGATACCTGATTTTTTTTATCTACATCCTCCAGAATTGTTCATTTCCAGACATAATCATGTTAAGAGTGGCACTTGTAGATATCTCAGCGTAAAAAAACAACAAAAAACCCTGTATAACACGTTTCCTTCTCAAGGTATTCACCGGAGAAAACACATTACACCCCGATAAAACCATTCTAGAGAACGAAACAGGGAACACAGAACATGCCAGTGTCAAAATTATATAGTTTTCTACATTCACGTCTGAATACTTAATGGCATTTTATCTCGACTTATCGATAGGTGCTAATAGATAGCGGCTCAGATTGAGGAATCGGAGAGCCGAGTTCGAATTCCAGCCGGATACTTTACATTCACTTACGTACTATTACCCTTGGGAAATGTATGAATCATCTTCTTCATCCCCCAGATATGGCCAAATAACAGGACAGACTGGGTTCTATAGCCTTGGGTGGCTAGAAGGAAAAACTGAATTCAAAGCAGCCCTTGAGAGGGTTGGGCTCCGTCAGGCTATATTGCCCAAGAAACTCCACTTCTACTGTGGCTGCAGTACACATGGTGTCCCTAAAGAAATAAAACAAAATAAATAAATATGGGAGTTTCATTTAGCTACATCTAATCTCTCTCAATCTATACATCTCTCTCTTTCTCAGTTTGTACATCTCACTCTCTCTCTCTCTCTCTCTCTCTCTCTATCTGGGTCTGTACATCTCTTTCTCTCTCCCTCGGACTGTACGTCTTCCCCTCTCTCAGCCTATACATCTCTTTATCTCTCAATCTGTACATTTTACATACGCTCACTCTCTCTCTTAGTCTACGCAACACACTCTCTCTCCCACTAAATCTGTACATCTCACATTCTCCCCCTCTCTCTCTCTCTCAATCTATACATCTCACACAAACTCTCTCTTCTTATCTCAGCCTGTACATCTCTCTGAGTCTGTACACCTCTCTCTCTCTCTCTCTTAGCCTATACATCTCACTCTCTCACTCACCCAATCTGTACATCTCACTCTTTCTCTCTCAAACTGTACATAGCACACACTCTTTCTCCCTCTCTCAGTCTGTACATCTCAGTCTCTCTCACAGTCGATACAACTCTCTCTCAGCCTGTACGTCTCTCTCTCTCAATCTTTTCATCTTTCCCTCAGTTTATATATCTCTGAATCAGTCTGTACATCTCTCGCTCAACCTATGCATCTCTCTCCCTCTCAGTCTGTACATTTCTCTCGCTCTCTCTCTCTGATTCTATCTATCTATCTATCTATCTTCTATTTCGCTATCTGTATATCTCGGTATGACCATATCTATCTGTTCATTTATATATGCCATGGCCTCGTAATATCTATCTCGATCTGTGATTTTATTTTGTGCTGGTCAAAAGTAAGATAAAAGAATACATTTCCTTTCCTTTTACAAAGAAAATGTAAGTCTAAGATGATATATACTCAGGATTAGTATATGTGGTCGTTTAGTAATGTAATGGACCTTGTCTCATTCAGAGGAACACACTATCAGTGCAGATATAAAATCTGTCTCGCTTTATGTGCCATGTCCCCCTGGATGTAGGCGATCATTTTTCTCCACAACTTCCTTTACAACTCTAAATAGTATTTTCTTTATTTCTAAACCCTGTTCCGCCATCCATTTACTTAAGCTCGTCAAGTATTCTTTGTAGCGTTGTTTTCCACTGTCCCTCTTGCCTTCAATCTGCCCTGTGAGTATCAGATTCTGCAAGCCTTCCTTCCTCATTATACGACACAGAAATTTCAAGTTTTTCTTCCTGGAGTAAAGTATCAGTTTACTTTTGATTTCCATTCTCACCAAACGTCGTCGTTGCTCACCTGTTCGATGCATGGTACCCCTCAGCATATAGGAATAAAGTGTCGCTGCCGACGCTGGAGTTTGAACTCAGATCACCAGAGAGCAAACAAAGGCGATCCCATTTTGAAGAAGTAGATCACGTAATGCTAAGTGAAATGTATATATGGGAAATAGCGTGTCGTCCAACTGATGACCATTTCTATTCTATCCTCTATTAATATACAGATCTCTATGCTCTGTAGTATTTACTATACTATTTCTCTATACTGATCACTATCACTAGCTTGGCGTCTAAGTGATCACTATCCGGATTACTCCGGTAGTGTGCTTGTCAAACTCTCAGCCTCCGGGAAGAGAGGAACCCAGGCGAGGCTATGACGAAGGGCAGAGTCTTGTCTGTGGTGGTAGATAGCTAACTGAACCCGTTTTCATGGGGTCTACGGGGAATTTTTGGCCGAGCCTACTGGCTCAGATACCCCACAATAAACTTGGCTTTGTTTCTGTTGAGTCTTGACTCATTGTTGAATCTCGACTAATGCATGGAATAATAATGCGACACAAAATGTACTTAGAACAAGAATGTATTATAACAAGAAAATGTACACAATATTTACATATAGTATTTCTGTATATTTCTGGGAAGACGTTGCTGGAGAATGTGTTGACTAAGTCGCAGTCGGGCAGAGTCTCTAGTTGGATCTCTGTATTCGCCCCCTCGTCTTCCGGTACCAACCATTATTTATATAGTCGGTAGTCACCTATGCAGATTAGGTGGATCCTACCACAACAGTTTCGCATCCGGCCGCCTTGAGCGGTAGGTGAATATATCATTATACGGATTACTAATCAGATCACTAGTCGGTGGCTACTTTTCGTGCGAGTATTATCGAGCAAGTACTATTAGTGCGAGTGCTAGTCGAAGGAGTCTGACACCAGTATTGTTCAACGGCGTTACTATAGTTGTATCTGCGATTACAAAGTCTCTACTACAACGAGCATTACGAAAGTGATAACGAGTATTCTTTGACATCACAAAAAGAGCCACATTTCTGTTGCCGCAAGTCTCTTCTTCATCTTTGCGAATTTTGTCCAGTATTCAGTATACTGATGGGCTGGTATCATGTAGCAGGACAGTATTTTTCTTTGTTTATAAAGAAGATTTTCTATCTCTTAATACTGTACTTAGCTTTTGAAAGGCATATTAGCTATCCGGATGCTGTCTTCGGATTTGAATGTCAAGTATTCCATCCGCTGTTAGAACACTTCCTAGATATTTAAATTTTTGTGCTTAATTGGTTTTGGTATCTCCGATTTGTGATACAGAATCTTCTTTCTATATGCCGTGTCCTTTCAGGACGTAGGCGATCATGGCTCTCCACCTCCCTCTATCCCTTGCAGCTCTCAACAAGTCCCTTCACTCTGCCACCTCCCCCAGACCACGTTCTGTCATCCACATGCTTAAAGCCTCTAGGTATGTTATACGTTGTTTTCCCTTGTCTCTCCTTCCCTCTGTTCGACCCGTGAGTATAAAATTCTCCAGGCCCACCTTCTTTATGTGTCCCAGAAATCTCTAAGACACCTAAGACATTAGGTAGATAAAAACAGCATTATTTTACCATTATCGGTCAGTTATTCCTTGTGGGTGTATGTGGAAGGTAATTCTGCTGCATCCTATATTGTCGCCATATTGTGTTCATTTATATTTCGCTATCCATAATTCTTTCTCGACAAACTAAGCAAAATTTAATAAAATAGCTGTTTAGTATCCGAAATAAACAATATCATCTCGAGACTTCAACACAACAAAAAGCATTCTTGTAAAATATGGCACAAGATATTTGACGCCAAATAAAATATATAAACCTACTGACCAATCATGAGAAACCACGATTTTGCAGCCAATAAAATAAGGAAGCCAGACTAAAAAGTAATTTTCTGAAGCCTTTAAAAGCGGAGAAAGAAGAATTCTAGACTTTCTTTGCCAGTCCACATTAGACGTCAACATAACTCTAAGATACTCACACGAAAGCGCTATCTTTTCATCGCAGGCACAAAAGAAACTTTTATGCTTGAACATATTGCTACTTTATTAACTTCAAAAGATACAGCTATTGAGATTACCAGCAACATCTTTTTTCTCTTTCACATTTCAAAGGTACACATTCGAAATGCACAGAATTATAGACAACGAAATCTGACGCTTCTATTCAGCCTCATGTTCGTTGATTTTCCATATGTCGGTCTGCTGTTGGGCTATTTGACTTCGAAATCAGTTTTTTTGTATATTTTGTTCTAGTATTAAATGTATGTCTTTATGTGAAGAATTGTCACGTATTAACACTTTTAGTGTCAACATTTTTATTCTAGTTTAACCTATAATATTTGCAATTTAGACAATTTTCCCATACAAACGTTAACGTTTATACACGTACACTTTGTCGTGAGTATCAATTAAATGTATTAAACTTATGAATCTAATAATATCAATCGAATTATAAATATTTAATTAATAAAAATTCCTAGTACTATTTCATTTATTTATAAAAAATGGCATTAAGGATAGTGATATAAAAATACTGTATTTTGGGTTGTTTTCATATATATATATATATATATATATATATATATATATATATATATATATATAAATTATATAAAGTATATAAAGTATATATATCACTATACTTAACGACAAATTTTATAAATAAATAAAATAGTACCAGAATTGTTTATTAATTATATATATATATATATATATATATATATATATATATATATATATATATATATATATATATATATATATATATATATATGTATTAAAAAGGGAAGAACAGTAAGATATGTTTACAAAACAGTATTCACTGTAAATTTACAGAGCATAAATATTAAAAATTAACTGATTTAAAGATATGGTTTCATCGTTACACAGGAATGACCTTATTTACATTATTCGGACTATTGTCGTCATCGTTGTCGCCATATTTATTACAACGTTTCGGTCGTTGTACGCGCTGGCCTTCTTCAGGTGGTTGGAATGTCCAACTGAACCCTTTATTTCGCTCACTGGGGTAGACTGTTCTAGTTCCACGTTCCATGTCTAATGGATGTCAGTTATATCCTGTTAATTCCAACCAGGTATTGAACTCACACGCTTTGGGTCCTGTCACTGGATCTAACTAAAGCCTTTATTCACTATGCCATGTCTCTCTGAGGACATCTGTGTATGAATTTCTGGGTATTATAAACGTAATGTCTTCAGCAACCATTTTACCAGTGCTCATATTGCAATTTTGCTGTTATCATTGCATTTTTTTTACCAGAGCTCATATTGCAATTTTTGTTGTCATTATCACTTTTTTCTGACACTCCTTATTACTGGTTCCCATATTGTATCTATGCTTGGTCGGCTCAGGAGATTTTTGTGGCCCAGCATATGTGCTGATTGCTTAAGTTAACGAATTTTCCAATGATGTTTTTGTCTATGATCTCAAATTGATCCCACAGAGGGCGGTGACCTCACTTTTCTCTCCATATGTGGTCAGCCAAGCCTGATTTTTCCACTCCCCTCGTATTACAGCTTTCTGGTGTTCTTGAAGCCTTACCATAAAGGGGAGGCCTGTCTCCCCTTTACATTTCTTTCTGCAGCTGCACGGGATAGAGTAAACACAGTCTTTAGTCATGTTCTCCTCTCTGGTGGTCTTACTCGGGAGAGATATCTGCGAAGTATCGTCCCGCTTTTAAAGTGTGTCTTGATGTTATATGGACCGCAGATCCTTTGTATTTTCTCTGATAACCCCTTCACATAAGGCAGGCAGATTGTTTTCTGAGTATTCATGTACATCTCTTGTACACGCCTATCCCAGTTTTTTTTTAGCTGCTGCCATGTACCCAGGGTGGTTGTTATGTTGTAGGGTACTACTTATACTCAATGACACATGGCACAGTGGATAAAGGCGTTAGTCAGTTCCAGTGACCGGACCCAAATAGTGTGAGTTCAATACCTGGGTAAGGCGGTGGAGAAATGGAGAGGGGAATTAACAGGAGATAACTGACATCCATTAGACATGGCACATGGAACTAAAACAGTCTACCCCAGTGAGCGAAATAAAGGGTTCAGTTCGACACGACCCAAAGAGTGTAAGTTCAATACCCGGTCATCTCGTCTGCAGTCGCTCTCTCACACACGCGCCGTTGCCTCGCTCTGTCTTTGTTACAAATACTTTCACGGTAATTGCTCCGATGAGCTGCTTTCGCTGGTTCCCAGGCCTCATGAATTTAAGCATCCTACGAGGCTGGCATCCCGTTCCCACCCCTTCACCGTTGAAACTGTTAGATGTAGACGTCTCTTCTACTCCAATAGCTTCATGTCTCGCACCTCTCGCCTGTGGAACTCCCTTCCTCATTCCTGTTTCCCTGACAAATATAATCTCCGACTATTTAAGTGTAACGTCAATCGACATCTCCGGTTGCCTTGATCTATCCAATTCCCTTCTCCACATTTCTTTCCCCTTTCATTCCTATCTGCTCTCGCTCCAAATCTTCTGTAACCCCCTTGCCTTGATCGATCCACTATCTTTCTCCACATCCTCTCCTTTACCACTCCTATCTGCTCTTCCTCCAAACCTTCTGTAACCCCTTGCGTGCTAATAGCTTCCAGCCTTGCTTGGGGTGAAAAGCCGAACTTCATTATCTGTCTATATTTTTGAGATGAGGTATTATGTACACTATGTACATTGTTCGGACTATTATCTTCATCTTTATGTTGCCATGTTTCTCACAACGTTTCGGCCGTTGTACGCTCCGGCCTTCTTCAGGTGTTTGGAATGTCGAACTGAAGCGTTTATTTTGCTCGCTGGGGTAGACTGTTCTAGCTCCACGTGCCATGTCCAATGAATGTCAGTTATGAGTTATCTCCTGTTAATTCACCTCTCCAAGTTCTCCATCGCCTTAACCAGGTATAGAACTCACAACTCTTTGGGTCCTGTCACTGGATCTAACCAACGCCTTTATCCACCAATTATTTCCTATGCTTCCTATTTGCGCATTAAACCGTTACTTTTCTTCGCATATAATTCAAATTGCAGTTCATCATCATCATCATCATCATCATCATCATCATCATCATCATCATTATTATTATAATTAATTATTATTATTATTATTATTATTATTATTTTTATTTCCGTTGATATCTGGCGTTTACACATTTCTTTCCGGCTCCCGCCCAGGGACCTCAGGTTAGAAATGGTATTCCACTGAAAAAAATATATATATATATATTACATAGATAAAGCCCTTCGTAAAGTGTGGGCTGTACTTGTCAGAACAATTTTTTTGTATCTCTTTGAGGCATGGACTTCCAGGGATCCCTTCAATCAGCCTACTGGAATCTTTTCCAACCAGTCCAAGGGCTCCAACTACAACAGGAATTGTTGATGTTCCCATTTGCCACATTTTTGAGATTTCTATTTCAAGGTCCTTGTATTTTGACAGTTTTTCGAATATCTTCAAAGATACATTGCAGTCTGAAGGGACTACCATATCAATAAGGAGGCACTTATTTTGTTTGTGGTCTTTAATAACAATGTCTGGGCAGTTGACTTTGATTGTTCTGTCAGTGTGTATTGTGTAGTCCCATAGAATTGTAACAGGTCCTATCTCCGTAACCGGGTCAGGCTGGTGTTCGTACCAGTTTCCTTCCCATAGGAGTTGCAAATTTTCCAGTGCAGATATTGGCCCACTCCATTATTATTATTATTATTATTATTATTATTATTATTATTATTATTATTATTATTATAATTTTTGTAAAAATAAAATAAAAACCAAAATAAAATCAGATCCTTCCTGTGCTCCTGAGTCAAAATTCGCAAATAATTGGTATGTAATGTTTCACGGTAGATATAAAATTGTTACAAGTGCTTAACCAACCGTTTAACCAGTGGCTGGGCATTAAGTCATTCTTCTCTACCACTGTTCAACCGGTGGCTGAGCATTACGTCATTATTCTCTCCCACCGGTAAAGCGGTGGTCGGAGCTAAAAGTGTTAAGATACAGGATACCAGGGAAGCTTTAAATGGGTATATCAGATCGATTGGCAATCAAACCGAGGGCCCCAATCACAGCTGGAATATTGATGTATTCACGTGTCACATATTTCTAGATTTCCACTTCAAGATCCTTGTATTTTGAAAATCTTCAAAGATACAACCGTCTGCAGGAATTGCCATATCAATAAGAAAGCAAATTATGTGACAGTTGGTGATCAATATAATCTCGGCGATTAGCTTTGATTTTTCAGCCTGTGTGTATTGTAACGTCCTATAAATTTGTTGCAGGTTCTACGGCTCTAATCAGATTTAGTTGGGATTGGTTGGTTGGTTGTTTTGTTTAGCGGCATATCGACACCTCTATGGGTTATTTCATGCAGAAATCTATGTATTTTGTACGCAATGTTTTGTTTGGGATTATAATGGTTTAGTTATACAAGTCTTACGAATGAACTCATAGCTGCTGGGAGAAATTATGTATTCATACCTTTCCCAAATTTATTTAGGCTTAAATGAACTTATCGAAAAACAACGGTAATTGGAACTCGGCTTACCAATTAACAATTCCGAGCAAATTATCCATTACACCACCCGCACATTCAAGCTTACAGCACTTGGTATTCCCAAGCGGTCACCTATCTAACTAGCCTCAAATGTTGCTTAACTATAGGAACTTGTATTTCAAGATGTTGTGACGGAAAGCTCTGACAGGTATCCATAATAATTTCCTTCCTATAAAAGCTATAGATTTTCGAATACAGATATTGGCCTACCTTGTTGTTGTTGTTATTGCTGTTGTTGTTGTTGTTATTATTATTATTATTATTATTATTATTATTATTATTATTATTATTATTATTATCTGTGTATGTCATGTTCCCTGCATTGTATACTTTAGAGCCATGTCCAAACTATGGTCCTTAGGCCCTACAGGAGAATTGTCATTTAATCGATAGCACTTTTTCTTAGTAGATGGGATGTTCCTAGAGGGCGATCTTCTGGGCAACCTCTATGTTGATGTTACCTGGGACACATTTAGAAAAATCATCCATTCCTTTTCTCACGATTATTATTATTATTATTATTATTATTATTATGTTAAGTGAGATCTTAATATATGTCAGTTATTCTATGAAACAGTAGGTTGACGTAAGACACTTTTCATCTGACTAAAGAATTCATCAATTCCCGGATTCTTGGAAGTGGAAGGCTGGCAAACACAACGGCGGAAACGTTGTGATAACACCAATATAAGAACAATAGTCCGAATATAAATAGTATAAATAATGATATCACATTATTCCGGTTATTCATTCCATATAGGTTACCTAGATCGACACACACCTGAGGAAGGCCGGAGGGCACAAGTGTCGAAACGTTAAGATAACAACAACAAAGGGGGGACAATACTCCGAATATAAATTCGGTAGATAATGACACCACCTTATTCAGGTTATTCATTCGCTATAGGTTACCTAGATCGACACACACCGGAGGAAGGTCGGAGGGCACAACTGTCGAAACGTTAGGATAATAACAACAAAGTCGAGGACAATAGGCCGAATATAAATAGTGTAAATTATGATAACACCTTATTCCGGTTATTCATTCCCTATAGGTTACCTAGATCGACATGTACCTGAGGAAGGCCGGAGGTTAAAACTGTCGAAATAACAACAAAGACGAGGACAATCGGCCGAATATAAATAGCGTAAATAATGATAACTTCCAATCCCAGAAATCCAAGCAGAAATTAATAAAACATTAACTTTTTTCGTCGTCATTGATTCTTCGACACTAAGGTCAATTTTCGACCCCGCCATTTTTATGCATGAAGCAACAGCAATCATCTATGAAGCCAGCATCTAAAAAGAAATCTCTACTTGGACATTTGGCTGTCGGACATTTGATCGAATGGTCATTTAGCCGAAAATGTAGTGGCGTACTTACATGTGTCTGTCACACTCTTTATCGTAATAAGCAACGTATATTTATATTTATTTACTGTATTCATTTATAATTTTTTTTTCGACGTGTTATAAAAAGTCTGTTCTGTATAATATATTTTACTTCAAATATTACTTTAAGATAAGTATTTTGTGAAAAATCATATTTTGCTACATCAAATCTTAAGCTTTTACGAAATGAAAGTTCTGTAAATATTAAACTTTTACGATATGAAAGATCTGTAAATATTAAAATTTTACGATATGAAAGATCTTTAAATCTTAAGCTTTTACGATATGAACGATCTGAAAATCTTAAGCTTTTACGATATGAAAGATCTATAAATATGAAGCTTTTCTGAAATGAAAGATCTTTAAATCTTAAGCTTTTACGATATGAAATATCTTTAAGTCTTAGGCTTTTACGATATGAAAGATCTTTAAATCTTATCCTTTTATGATATGAAAGATCTTTAAATCTTAAGCTCTTACGATATGAAAGTTCTGTAAATATTAAGCTTTTACGAAATGAATGGTCTTTAAATCTTAAGCTTTTACGATATGAAAGATCTTTAAATCTTAAGCTTTTACGATATGAAAGATCTTTAAATCTCATTCTTTTACGATATGAAAGATCTTTAAATCTTATGCTGTTACGATATGAAAGATCTTTAAATCTTAAGCTTTTACGATATGAAAGATCTTTAAATCTCATTCTTTTACGATATGAAAGATCTTTAAATCTTATGCTGTTACGATATGAAAGATCTTTAAATCTTAAGCTTTTACGGTATGAAAGATCTTTAAATCTTAAGCTTTTACAATATGAAAGATCTTTAAATCTCATTCTTTTACGATATGAAAGTTCTGTAAATATTAAGCTTTTACGATATGAAAGTTCTGTAAATATTAAGCTTTTACGATATGAAAGTTCTGTAAATATTAAGCTTTTACGATATGAAAGATCTTTAAATCTTAATCCGTTACGATATGAAAGATCTGTAAATATTAAGCTTTTACGATATGAAAGTTCTGTAAATATTAAGCTTTTACGATATGAAAGATCTTTAAATCTTAATCCGTTACGATATGAAAGATCTGTAAATCTTAAGCTTTTATGATATGAAAGATCTGTAAATCTTAAGCTTTTACGATATGAAAGATCTTTAAATCAAGCTTTTACGATATGAAGGTTATTTCAAATATGTTTTGAATGATCATTATCTTAAATAGATGAACTGCCTTTTATTTTACTGTTAAATACGAATTGAAATAATTAAGTGCTCCTTTTTTTACCCAAATACACTCAAATATATTTTTAAAGTATTAATTTCAATAAACAAATACTGAACTTTACATTTATATTTTATATTTTAATCACTTGAAATTCAGTGGTAATTATTAGTCCTATTCTACCTTATAATTAAAATACTTAAAATAATGCTTGTTACGGTTTTTATTTGTACTTTTCCGGTGAAATATCCGTCGGCCAAATGTCCGACCACGAAAAAAAAACTAAGAAAATGTCAAATTCGGATGTATCTAATGGAGAACATTCCATTGAATTTATATCATTATTTGAAACAAAATCAGTGATACACTGGAAGTAAATGTATCTACCTGGGCTGTTTGCTGTACAAGACTATAGAATCTCCTAATCACTGATGGAATAACGTCATTCTCTGGATATAAAATCTATATTTGGATAAATGTTTACATCGTATATGTTTCAGGAAAGCACGGTTTTTACAAAGTGCTTCAGAAGATATATTGATCAGAGAATCGGTTTGAAATCATCTAAATATACATTATATAAGTGGTTTAAACTACGCAATTGTTACAAAATGCTACACAACATACTTGAATCGGAGTATTGATTGCTAAAATATATTTCCAGGTTTGTTAAGCTAGAGTGCAATATTTTTCAAATGCGCATATTATATAAATTAATCGTCCTGCTATATTTAAGAAGGCTCTTTGCTTAAGCGCAAACACATCGGTTGATTTGAGAGTTTATATTCAATTAAATGTATTTCGATTGAAATATATAAGTCCATGAACAAAACGAACAATTTTGAGATCAATTTTCGATTTTGTAAATTATGAAATGTGGGTGGAGTTGGAAATATCTGTTTTTGTTTGCAATACTTTTGAAGAAAAACGTGTTTTTATCAATTGAAAAGACTTTCTGCAAAATAAGGTATATCCTTGTTAGAATTAAGAAAATCCAAGTATCAGATTTAGTTACATATAACAGTATATTTATCGGAATTTCGTTCATTCATTTCTCTCTCTCTCTCTCTCTCTCTCTATTACTTTCTGTCTGTATCTTTCTCTCACGCTTTCTGTTTCTCTCATTCTGTCTCTCTTTCTGTCTCTCCCTTTCTATCTATCCCTTTCAGTCTTTCATTTTATCTCTCTCCCTTTCTCCTTCTTTCTCTCTCTCCCTTTCTGTCTCAATCTCTTTCTCCTTTTCTCTCTTTCTTTCTTTCTTTCTGTCTGTCTCTCTTTCTGTCTCTCTCTTTCTTTCTCTCTTTCTCTTTCTTTCTCTCTTTCTCTCTCTTGCCCTCTCTCCCTTCCTCTATCTCTCTATCTCTGATAGTCCATATAGATATCTCTACCATGTCCATATAGAGAGTGGCTACTTCAATGTTCAAAGTCAAGAAGCATTTATAAAAAATATTGTTCTTTTTCCTTTTGAAGTGAGAGGAGTTGTAAAAAAACACAC
>OZ038478.1:24497791-24525291 GCA_964036315.1 Acanthosepion esculentum
ATCGAAAACCGGCTGAATTCGCGTCAGTCGGAAATTTTACACTGAAGCCGTTGGCTCACGACAGAGAAGAAGGTGAATTTAAGCGTATTTATATATATATAATAGATATTTCATTCAACATTATTTCTTATCGCTATGAACTTTATTTCTAGTGCGTACACGTATCTGCGTCACTATCCCTGATTTGTTTTATTTCTTAAGCAGTCAATAGACTGAGATATCCTGCTTAAATAAATGTTCCTGGAACAGCTATCGATTTCGTGTCCAATTTTTTTATCTTTTTATTTAAGATTTCAAGTTCCACATATTTCCTTATGTTCGTATTGTCTTCGTCATGCATCCTAGTAGCTCTTATCCTACTAGTATCTTTTCTGTTCCTACATTGGGATGCCTTGTGCCCCATTTTTCCACACACAAGACAGTTTTTATATTTAAAACGGCAATCCTTATTCCAGTGTAGTCCTCCACATCGATAACATGCAGATGGGGGGGGGTATATTTGCTTCGATTTTCTTCATAATTTGACCTATATGTTGTACTTTTCCCCTTGATATAGAATTTTTGTTTTCTTTCCGGGGAGGGTGAAGAACGTAAAATTTTGTTTAACTTACGTATATGTGATACTCCTGACTCCTCTATGTTCTTCGAGTCTTTCTTCTGATAATTGTTGTAGTGTTAGTCCAGGTACATTTTGTAGTTTTGAAAGCATTCTTTTGCGCATTTCACTATCTTTTGCTGAGACTAACCCTTGAATAAAGATGAGACACTTGAAATTGTCCGGTGTTAATTCTGCCAACTTGAAGTCGTCGCAATGTTTATTCACAACTGCGGCAAACGTGGAATAGTTCTCATTTTCGCCCTTTACCAGGTTAAGACATTTCCACCTCTTGTGAAAGAGTGACGTTTTTGGACTGAACAGCTCTGTAAGATATGTAACTGCTTCGTCAAACGTTAATTCGTTCGTCTTTTTTGGCAAGATGTAATCCACAAATTTTGTGTATTCTTCAGTTCCTAATTTTCTGAGCAAGAGGCGTAGCATCTTTGCTTCTGTCCAGTTTTGACAATCGATGTTAAAGATGACTTCGTGGCGTCTAAAATAATCCCCGAAATTGTTATCCTCTTCTAGAGAGTATTTGAAAGTTGCTATCGTATTCCACACTGAGTCTTGGGAAAAAGTCGCCTCTTTTTGATATTTTGTTGTTTGGTACCAGCTACCTTTAATATTAGTTCCTGCGTTTGTAGTAATTGTTTTTGCCATTTGTCTTCCATTCTTTCCTGGAGTTGTAATTGCTGTTCATTTTGGTATTTTACAAGTTCTACTAAAATATTTTAAAATCCTCCATGATAAAAGTCTTACGAAAAACTCGCTTTTCCGTATTTTAGTCCTCGTAAATCTTTTGTCGTCACGTTGTTGTGGACATTGTCTTAAACGGTAAAGGAGACTTTTGTTTTTTTTTCTGTGTGAGTTCGAAAACCTCGTCGTCAATTTGTTGTGTACAACGAGGAAGAATTTTGTTTCGATTTCCTTCCCGTGTGAGTTCGAATTCCTCGTCTCCAATTTGTTGTGGACAACGAGGGAGAATTCTGTTTCCATTTCCATCCCGTGTGAGTTCGAATTCCTCGTCGCGAATCTGTTGTGTACAACGAGGGAGAATTCTGTTTCGATTTCCTTTACCGTGTGAGTTCGAATTCCTCGTCCCCAATTTGTTGTGTACAACGAGGGAGAATTCTGTTTCGATTTCCATGCCGTGTGAATTCGAATTCCTCGTCGCGAATTTGTTGTGGACAATGAGGGAGAATTCTGTTTCGATTTCCTTCCCGTGTGACTTCGAATTCTTCGTCGCCAATCTGTTGTCGGCGATGGAGAATTGTTTTTTCTTCTTCTTCCCGTGTGAGTTCAAATTCCTCGTCGCCAATTTGTTGTCGACGAGGAGGAATTTTTCTTTTTTCTTTCTTTCCAGTGTGAGTTCGATATACTCGTCGCCAATTTGTTGTGGATTCCGGGATGAATCCGATATCAATGAATAACAAACGCCAGGAATGGATAAGGAAAATAAATGTATTAACGTAATAATACAAACTGGTAATACGGGTTAGTAGATCCAGGAATGCGGGTTAGTAGCACTAATATATATACAGTCTTGATATTGAAGTATCACGGTATGACTCCTTACTGAGTCTAGGTGCTCGCTAACTGTGACTCTTGCCGCCGTCTCTGTGTGTGACTTACTCTACTACTACTGAACTCTACTACTCTTCTGTCGTTCCGTCTTGACTCCTTCACTCAACTTACTACCGGGTATTCAGTGACAGTAGTATGTGTATACTTTGGGTGAGTCCATTTGTGTGAAAAGGGGAGACCGCTAAATAATTGCCATCCAGTTAATATTATTAATATCTTATACAGATGTTCCACATTTTTAATTTTTATCTAAAGGCCACTTTAAGAAGCTTCCTTAATCTACAGAAAAAAAAATTCCGTTAACTTTACGTCTGATTAACCTACTTTCCCTTCAACGCCCATTCCAAAATTGTACATGTCATATTTGTTTAAATCCCGATACATTTTTCACTGATATATTTTCCGCAATCGACAATGATGGCTTGTCTATGTTCTGGTTTACGAGGACATGAAAAATAAATCACCCACCTCCACCCTCTCAGCTTACTTTTCTATTTAATTGGTTAATCAAGACATACCCGAAACTTTATTTTATTAAAATTCTGACCCTATGTTCCCCATCCTTAACTTTCAGAACTTTAACTTTGGCTTCAAATTTTCTTAAAAATCATTTAATGAACAGTTACACATCATTGCCTGAAGAAGTACAATCAAATTATTGAAACATGAAAGCTTTTGTGTAGCGATTTCAACGGTTTTATCATAATCTCTTATAATAAAATATTGGCTCCTGACAAATTAACTTCGGTTGAGCTCTTTGGTTTGAGGTGTGGGTTGTAAACAGTGACTATTTAAGCTAATATTGCACGACTCTTCGGCAGAATTGAGTCACTGTCAGTCACTGTGTGTTTATCTAAATCTAAAAATAAACACGCTAAAATTCACAGCCATCCCTGCCGTGGTAGAAGTTCCGACTGACGCAAATTCAGTCGGGTTTCGATCCTAGCTAGAGGCAACCGGACGTCTATCCATACTGATGAGCAGTGAAACAGCGAAACAGTCTGTCTGTGGATGACAAAATATATATATATATATATATATATATATATATATATATATATCGGTAACTATACTCGTGTCGAAAAACCTTCGAATTCTTGATTTAACAATAGCCAAATCAATCTCGAAGGGAAAAAAAGGTTTTAAAAAAGAAAGAGCCAGGAACATTAAAGTCAGTCGAAAATAATCGCACAGATACAGGTTCAAGGCCCAAAGAAAAAAACCCGATACGTGTAAACAACTAACTAAAGAGCTCGATACAAACGTAGAGCAGAAGTAGTCCATATATATATATATATATATATATATATATATATATATATATATATACAGACAGGTTATCTATGATTTTTTGAGTAAAATATGTAGACTAGCCAATTTGTTAAGAAAGTTGTGGAATTTTTTATCAGTTTAAACGTTATTTTTAGTGGCTAATGTGATTTATGTAGACGATGAGATTATAAATTATACAATATATGTATTTATTTTTGATTACCGGCCTGAATATTCAAGAAATCTTATTGCAGAAAAATTATGCGTGTCGATGACCAAGCAATTACACATTGCTTTGTTTACGTTACGATAAGAAATCAAGCCTATTCAACATTGCTTTTTAAATTAATCTAATAACAGGAAACGCCGTCTCTACTTCAGCGCTAGAAGTTAAAGTACAGAGGATAAGTGGGGTTATGCTGATGACATAAGTATTCATGGTTGTGAAAAATGATCTTGAATAAAGAATAAGCAGCCAAATATTCCAAGAAGATAAACATTTACCCAAACAGAAATATTATCTACATCATGATGAAAGTAGTGCCCTGGATCCTTCATGAAATGAAGGTGAATTAGTAAGTTCTAAACAGTTCACGGTGCGTGGATCAGTTACAACAAATTTAGTATAGGAGATAAATAAATTGGACATTAAATAGGTTGCGCTAGTAGATCGCTCAATGCCGCAAGTCGTTGGAAAACCAAAATTTGCAGTAGAAAAGATAAGCTTAAATATCCTCGTCAGATCGTGTCTATTAATATGGGTATGCTGCATGACGCCAAGGTCGTTCTGAAATAACTAAACTCTCGGCTATATACAACAAGTTTCTCAGATCAAAAATGGCTTCCAGCGAGTGAAGCGTATAGTCCGCAGCGAGGACAATCATTCATCTTTCATCGAATCTTGTGAACCGCTATTGCTTAATGTCATTACCAGATAAGAGAGATGACATCAGTTGAGGACTTTCAACAGCAGCATAATCTACAATTGATGGTACCTCTACATCGAAGAGGCATAATAAAGTTACCAATAATGGAAAGAGCAATAACAGCTACTGGAAATGAGAAACCTATTTTCCTGAAATTTACTGATTATTTCAAGACAGCGTTTGTGTACATTTCAGCCAGCAGCAAGTCAAAATACTGGGTCAATGAATGCTGAATGTTTCCTTATAAGGAACCGGCTAATATTACTATTCCAATTTCCAAAAGAATAATATCCCAACGCGCCTACCACCGCACATCATTAATTCTCTTCATTAGAGCTAAGACTTTTTTTGTCGGTTTTATGCAAGTTTGTCCGTATCTAAGGCACATAAGGAGGAAAGACGGCTTGGAAAATTTGATACTCACATGACATACTAAGGACAAAATTGCCAGAGAAAAACTATGCATAACATACATAATAAGCTTCAGTAAATGGATGAAAAACACTTGTAAAGGAAAAATAACAAAAAGATAAAAAATTTTAAAAGCTACAAAGGACAGGAAGATGTGGAGAGCCACGAAAAGGTCACTGTTGATGGAAGCTCTTTGCTGCTGTTCATCATAGTTTCGTTTAGCTTGGCTGTGGTCCGTTGCTAATACTAACCTGATCCTTTGTGGGTGAAATCAACGTTGGCTTTAGGGAAGATGTTTTATTACTCTGGTAGTTTGTGGGCGGTATACCGAAAGTGGGTGCACGGAGCTGGACGCATTTAAGGTCGAGGTTTGTTGTATGAGTTGTGGATGTCGAAGAGAACACTTCCGTTTTATTTAAACAATTCTTGTTCCGACAGTGTACAGCAATTTTATTTTATAACAGATTTCCACCTGACTTTAGCTAGTCGCGTTTTACAGAGAGTTATGTAAAAAGCATGAGTAAACACTTCTAGGCACGTACATATATATGCACGCGCATACACAAAACACATAGATACACACACACTTATATATATATATATATATATATATATATATATATATATATATATATATATATATATATATGCGTGTGTGTGTCCGTGTAAAATTTCAAATATAACAGACAATATATCTTTAAAAGGACACTATGAATAAAGACAAAAGGAAAAATTATCATAGCAGACAAGATTTTTCCTTGATAAAGTCCCTCAAACGGCCAAACGCATCGGCTAATATATATTTTTGTCTTCATATATATATATGAAACACTAATATTCCTTGGTTATAATTTATTACATTGGAATCGTCATCACGATCCATTTCATCAGACCTGCAAATTTAAAAGCTTTTGTATTTGTAGGTCTGATGAAATGGATCGTGATTACGATTCCAATGTACTAAATTGTAACCATGTAATATTAATGCTTGAGTCTTACACACACACACACACACACACACACATACACACACACACACACACACACATATATATATATATATATATATATATATATAACATGAACGTTTCCTATGAAGTGTGTAGATTGTGTCCTTAAATAGGTGTCTAGAAAGAAAAGATATCGATAGAGTATTTATCAGTTCAAAACACTTGTCATTGTTCCGTGAGACGACCAACAGCCCTCCATTTTTAACTGGCAATTGTTCGAATAAAGCATTTAAAATAAGAGTGACAGACCCAAAATATCGTCGGTCATAAGTTGATTATGGTGCTTGTGGCAGCGTTGAAAGACTATTGTTCAACTGAAAGAATACGACTGTTGTGTTTGTGCAACACAGATGTCAGAACAAAAGAAAATCGGAGAATCTCAAATGGGATATTTTCAGATCGCAGCTCCAGTTCCGACAATGAAGAACTTTAAGGAGCACACACATTTATACACACATATGTGGTAACGTTCAAAAATAGAACATAATAAATTTTAATATAGTATCGACATATAAATGAATGTTTTGTACACCTATTTTCACACAAAGAATACGCCGACTGTTTGAGTGTTATTTAAAGTAAACGACATTGTCTGTTGTGGGGATATCAAATTTGAACAAAAATATTCGCTAACCTATAAAAATAGCTTGTGCAGGGTATTATATATATACTAGCCAATTTACCCGCACCTTGCTGCATGTTACATATTTTTTGTAAGAAAATGATGATTGATTTTACATCATTGTTATAATTTGTGGAGAAAAATTATGCATTTTAATATTACTCAATGACCTTGCCGATGTGACCTCCATCTTCTGGCTTTCTCCTTCCATATTTTGGATAAGAGTCATTCCCTTGTTCAAATTTAAATTTTATTTAAATCAAAGGGAAAAAAATCAGTGAGGGGTTTATTCAAAAACAGCTTGATCTGACCCTTTGATATGGATTGGATGCCATCTTTATAATATCTTATATATATATATATATATCTTTATATATCTTTATAAGATTGATATGGATTGGTTGCCATAATTGAATGAATTGATGAGCAGTTTTCAACATTGATATGACAGTTGAATTGTGACAATAACTATGTATTGTAACGCACTACCCACCGATGTGTGATTTTTTGCTCAACTAGACGTACATATTTGTCCCATTTTCATTTTGCTTGTGTGACCGCCATCTTCCGGCTTTCTTCTTCTATATTTTGGATTGGTATCATTCTCTTGTTCAAATTCAAATTTAATTTAAATCAAATGGAAAAAAAAATCAGTGAGGTTTTGTGTCTCCGGGGACCCCCGTTGATCAAATAAAATATACTTATCCAAATACCCTGGGTAAAGTAGTTTCAGAATATATATTATAGGGGTCTATATCCAAAAGCTTAGGAGAACTTAGATAACAAACGAACAGACAGACATAAGCTACAACTTTATTCATACATATATATATATATATATATATATATATATATATATATATATATATATATATATATATATATATATATATATATATATATATATGACCAGTACGGCACGGTATGGAAGAGTCAGTACAATTGTTGTTTCCTCTTCGTATTCCAGCCTATACATTTTCTAGGGGTACCTTATTTATATCTGTGCGGGTGGGGCAGGCAGTGTATTCAAGACCAGTGGAATGGGCAAGATAGATAGATAGATAGATAGATAGATAGATAGATTGATTAATTTTAACAAACAAAATCACACATGGAGACTGACACATATAATGAGTAAAACATATATATATATATATATATATATATATATATATATATATATATATATATATATATATACATACATACATACATACATATATATATATATATATATATATATATATATATATATATATATATATATATACAACCATGCAGACACACAAACGTAAATAGATAGATAGATAGACTGAAACATATAATGAGTAAAACATATATATATATATATACACACACATATATATATATATATATATATATATATATATATATATATATATATATATATATATATATATATATACAACCAAGCAGACACACAAACGTAAATAGGTAGATAGATAGATATTAGTTTAATTTTCGTAGATGGAGAGATTGATAGATAGATAGAAATATGAGCACTTAGCGATAGATAGATAGATAGATAGATAGATAGATAGATAGATAGATCAATTTTAACAAACAAAATCACACATGGAGACTGAAACATATAATAAGTAAAACATATATATATATATATATATATATATATATATATATATACAACCATGCGTAAATACACACATACACGTAAATAGATAGATAGATAGATAGATAGATATAAACAGGTTTACATAGGTAGCTAGCTTGATATTAACAACTTAATTTTCATAGAGAGATAGATAGAGATATGTACACTTAACGAGAGATAGATAGATAGATAGATAGATATGAACAAATTTAAATAGATAGATAGATATGAAGTGATTTACATAGCTAGCTTGATAAAATCTCATAGAAAGATCGATCGATCGATCTTTCTATGAAATTTAAGCTGTTCGATCGATCGATAAATAGAAAGATAGAGATATGAACACTTAGCGATAGATATGAACAGTTAGTGATACTATATATAGATACTATTTTAGATAAATAGATAGATAGATAGATAGATAGATAGTGTGTGTATGTGTGTGGTTACCTTGGGTATTTGTTTTAGAAAGAAGCCTAAAGAAAATATCACACATCGAGTGCATAGAGTTCATACTGACGTTAGTATCAAACTCTCAAAAGCGCTGTTCGCTCACTAACTTGATGGATAATGTTTTTCGTTTTGGTCGCTCTCCCTAGACACTTTCCATTCTCTTATTGTCTCTCATTCTCACTCTCTATCTCTCTCTCTGTCTTTCTCACTCCCAATCTCTTCTTCAGTGTATAAGTTTCTATTGGTTTATTGATTTCCTTCAGATACGACAAAACTGAATTCTATATGAACAAAGGTTCATATAGATTGGTGTATATTTTGATATTTTGTCAGATCGATGGGCAATAATTCAATGCAGAGATGAGATTGCACGTAACTTACCTATGTACTTACTTGATTTTTGTGGATAAACAGAGAAAGATATGTTTTAGAGATGGAAAAAGCGTGAAAGGTATTGAGCAAGAATGTAAGTACGGAAGAGTTTATAAAGAAAACGTGCAGGAGGAGAAATCGAAAGATGTTCTCACTATGACAATTACTCTCTCTTCCCTCGCTACTCTATTTCTCACTGTCTCTGTCTGTCTGTGGGTCTGCCCCCCTCTCTCTCTCTTTATATATATATATATATATATATATATATATATATATATATATATATATATATATATATATATATTTCAGTGAATAATTTAAACAAGTTTTTTCTACTTATTTTCAATTAGATCCTTTCATATTCACGAACAAGCTTTTTGGTGTCATTATTAAAGGAAGAGAGAAAATTACCGTATTGATACATCTTATTTTATTCCGAGCACTTTCGACATAGCACAATGTCATTACCAGGGTGATTTTTATTTCAGAACAAATTTTGTAGTGTTCATCATTTTCATAGACTAAAATTGCTGTGTTCATCTGAAAGTTATTTTGTTTATTTTCTGCATGTGAAGTGAGGAATGCTGAGTTGAGTACGTGTGATTGGCTTGATTAACGTTTCAGAGGAGGTTACTAACCTCTGGCGTTGTGGAAATAAGTATTAAAACTATTAGTACAAACCTGGGAACATTTGTAAAAGAAATGTGCTGTATTCATAATTTATTTCATTTATGTTTGTTTTCAATTTTTACTATAGATAGCTGCGAGAATTTTTAATTTAAGTTTATTATTTTCATGGAAATTATAGATGTATTTTCCAAAATAAATTTTCTGAATTGCGAATGTATACAGGTATGCTGTTTTAAATCTTTAGAAATGTTGGACCCATCATCTAAATAAAAACTCAGCCGCCTAGACAATGAGATAGTAGTATGGCCAACATAAATATTATTTTTCCGTTGTAGATACAAAACGAGAAAAAGACATAATTATATAGATACTGTTATAGTTCATTACACACACACACACACACACACACACACACACACACACACACACACACACACACGAAGGATAAATATCTCATTTTAACAGGAATATTTTCTACAAAAAATCTTGAAATATAAGGGAGTAAATTTATTCAATAAAATCGCTATTGGCTTCAACTACGCACTCTAGAAGAATTCGGAACGTCCTGCATCTCTTCAGGAAGGACTCATGGTTTACGTGAGTGAATTCTGCCATAATGCTTGCCTTCAATTCATCTTTGGGGTTACAAGGTGTTTTGTTGGTATCGCTCAGCTGCGACTCACTCATAGGGACTGGTGATTTTTTGCTCGAGGGTTTGGAGTCTGGGGAGTTAGGTGGCCAGGTGTAAGAAATGGTCCTGTCGCAGAAATCATCATAGAGACATGACTGGGTTCTCCTGATTGTGTAGCTTGATGAAGTGCCCTGTTGGTAGATATAGAGTCTTCCAGCCGCCACCCTCTCGACGTAAGCCAGCACTACCTCCAAAGTCACTTGATGTAGGACCGTGTTGAGTCGGAGGCCCTCTGGGAAGACGAATAGAGACATTACGACGCCGTCATTAGTGATTACACCATACACATTCGTAATAACCATCAAACGCATCCAATTCTTTCCGAATACTCTGTAGTGTCTTCAGATTAACACCCAAACATTTGGAAATGTTTGTATTGTAGCTTCCGGTGCAAATACCAAGCAGAAAGCCGTTCCCAAATTTATGCTGGAGTACATTGCGTCGTGGTGGTCTTTTTCGCAGTGACGGTGTATAAAACAGCATATCGAGATATTGAAGGGACAACTTAATAAACGCCGCTAATAAATTTACACTATATATATTCGGACTGTTGTCCTCATCTTTGTCGTTGTTATCACAACGTTTCGGCAGTTATGCTCTCCGGCATTCCTCAGGAGCATATCGATCTGGTTAATGTAGAGGTAATTCTGAAGTGAACCCTTTATTTAATTATGGAGTAGGCTAATATTTTTATTTAGTTCTGCTCAGTTATTGCTCGCTCGTTAACCACTGAGTACAAGTGCGCATTGCCTGATCCAGAGATTGAACTCACATCACTATATCACCAAAATATTTATTATATAAAAACGAGACAGTGATAAATATACAGAAAAAAAATAACTAACATAAATATATAAATTCTGATAAACATTTGTATATCTGCCTATATATATATATATATATATATATATATATATATATATATATAAGGGATCTAAATTTTATATTGCAATCTACGTGTCATGAATCTAGTTTAACCAATTATTCAGAGAGAAGTCGCTGAGTTTAAATAACATCTGATTTTTTTAAAAATATTTTAATTACATTTTCTCAATGTATATGAATCATGAATATATATATATATATATATATATATATATATGTAAAATGAAACAAAAAAATTGAAACATGATTGAAACAGGCGGCATGACGATTGCACCTAGCATGAAACACCCTGTCGCCTGTGAGAGTTTAATTCAATGTTCACATTTACATTTATATTTACGTACGCTCTAGCTCTGATATTGAGCACTATATCCACTAAATATAGCACACCGTGAAACTATATGGTTTCATACATACATATATATATATATATATATATATATATATATATATATATATATATATATATATATATATATACAGGATTTCCAAAATATTTCGCTCTAATCTTCCGCCCGATTCTTCACTGAGGAGAGGACTTGCCGTAACTGAATTTGAGCCACACTTAGTGTAATATCATACAGCAGCAATTCGTTGTTTCTAATTCCGTTTAAATGTCATGTTGCTGAAGCCTCGAAGACCAAACTGCAATAGTACAATAAAATAAATAAAAATATCGCGGAAAATTTTGGACACATTGTCTGTGTGGGTATATATATATATATATATATATATATATATATATATATATATATATATATATATATATATATATATTGGGCTACTTTGTTATATTATCTACGTGACATGATTCTGCTTTGGTAAGGGATCTAAATTTTATATTGCAATCTACGTGTCATGAATCTAGTTTAACCAATTATTCAGAGAGAAGTCGCTGAGTTTAAATAACATCTGATTTTTTTAAAAATATTTTAATTACATTTTCTCAATGTTATATGTATGTTATAATACGTTTTATTCTGTAGATATTCCAAATGAAAACATTTACGGCGTATATATTTTAACAATCAGATGTTATTTCTACTCAGCGACTTCTCTCTGAATAATTGGTTGAAGCAGATTCATGACACGTAGATCACACTATAAAATGTAGATCGCTTTCCAAAGCAGAATCATGTCACTAAGATAACACGCCAAATTATCACTACATATATATATATACACACACGCACACACACACACACACATATATATTTTTATATATATATATATATATATATATATATATATATATATATATATATATATATATATATATATAATTATAGGTAACTATACTCGTGTCGAAAAACCTTCGAAATTCTTGATTTAACAATAACCAAATCGATCACGAACGGAAAAAAAGGTTTTAAAAAAGAAAGAGCCAGGAACATGAAAGTCTGTCGAAAATAATCGCACAGATACAGGTTCAAGGCCCAAAGAAAAAACCCCGATACGAGTAAACAACTAACTAAAGAGCTCGATACAAACGTAATGCAGACACTGACGATCTGCCTAAGTGAAACCTTGTTAGGTTTGTCTGGCTCATTGTTTGACAATATATATATATATATATATATATATATATATATATATATATATAAAAGTGAACATAGACGTCAACACTTAGAAGCGACAGTCTGTTTCATGCTAGATGCAATCGTCAGGCCACCCTTTATATTTACACACGCTCTATCTCTGATATTGAGCACTTTATCCCATAAATATAGCACACTTTAAGACTTTATTTCTTTGTATATATATATATATATATATATATATATATATTTGAAATGAACATACTGAGGAATCTTGAAAAGTTATATTCCAGGGAATTAACTATGACACGCGTCCGAACACGCACAAACTTGTGTTTGCTTGTGTGCATGTGTGCGCGCCCTTGTGTGTGTGTGTGTGTGTGTGTGTGTGTGTGTGAATGTTTGGCGGTACAGGTATAAGTCGAATAGTTTATAATAAAAGAGTATATATCTTAATGCAACGTTAGAAAAATCATCTTCCTTGAGCAGCTGACTTCAAAAATTTCCAAATGTGACTTTAGCATCAAAGCAGTTGACGGCAAACCTACATTCACGATGGATAATGTCACGTTTGTAAAGTCAATACTATATTTAAATAATGGCAACATCTCAAAGAATCACCGTTTCTCGTCTCCGTGGATTCGCGTGATCTCGCGTTATCTCGTTCATATCATATTTGTTACGTTACGGCCCCGGATAACACGCTTCAGCAATAGACTTTTTGCAGCTTAAAGTCTTTCTGTAATATCTCTTAACAAAACCTCTATAATAGTTGATTAGAAATTAATTATTATTATTTTTTTTAATTTTAATTTTATTATCATTTCACCTCATCCATTGTAATAAAGCCACTGAAAGCCAAAGTTTTGATGATCGTGAAAGAATATGAGGAAAAGAAAAATCTCTTGATAAGAACAGAGAACACTAAAACAAAAGGAATTAAAAAGAAAACGATTGATATTGCATTTAAATATTTGATTGGTTTAGCATAGTGTGGTTTACGGCATATCAACCACAATAGTATCGCTTCTCGGCCTTTTGGCTAAGATCAAAGTGTAGTATCTGTTCTCAGATTACTCGCTGAATGATCGCCTTTAGGCTGGGAGCGGTCACCGATACAGGCCGGTCGCAGAGATTCGTCCCTGCGCTGGTAGTATCATAGCTAGATTAGCTAAAGCCAAAGCTAAAGACCAGCTTGGACAAGCTATGACCAGCTAAAGCCAAAGCACTGCGGCCCGGGTGAAAACTCGGGTCCACTCCCCCTCCCGTCCCACGTTAAACCCCGACCTTGTGTCACAACCTGACCGTGTGGGAGGTCAAGTAAATCCCCGGCCTTTTGGCTAAGATCAAAGTGTAGTATCTGTTCTCAGATTACTCGCTGAATGATCGCCTTTAGGCTGGGAGCGATCACCGATACAGGCCGGTCGCAGGGATTCGTCCCTGCGCTGGTAGTATCATAGCTAGACTAGCTAAAGCCAAAGCTAAAGACCAGCTTGGACAAGCTATGACCAGCTAAAGCCAAAGCACTGCGGCCCGGGTGAAAACTCGGGTCCACTCCCCCTCCCGTCCCACGTTAAACCCCGACCTTGTGTCACAACCTGACCGTGTGGGAGGTCAAGTAAATCCACGGCCTTTTGGCTACGATCAAAGTGTAGTATCTGTTCGCAGATTACTCACTGATCGCCTATGGGGCCGGGATTCCTTCTCCGATACAGGCCGGCGGCAGGGATTCGTCCCTGCGCTGGTGGTATCGTGGCTATGTCTGACCAGCTTGGACAAGCTAAGACCAGCTATGACTAGCCAAAGCACTGCGACCCGGGTGAAAACTCGGGTCCATTCCCCCTCCCCTTCCCACGTTAAACTCGACCTTGTGTCACAACCTGGCCCTGTGGGAGGTCAAGTAAATCCCGGGATTCCTTCTCCGATACAGGCCGGCGGCAGGGATTCGTCTCTGCGCTGGTAGTATCGTGGCTACGTCTGACTAGCTATGACCAGCTTGGACAAGCTATGACCAGCCAAGACCAGCTATGACTAGCTAAAGCCAAAGCACTGCGACCCAGGTGAAAACTCGGGTCCATACCCCCTCCCCTTCCCACGTTAAACTCCGACCTTGTGTCACAACCTGGCCATGTGGGAGGTCAAGTAAATCCCGGGATTCGTCCCTGCGCTGGTAGTATCGTGGCTACGTCTGACTAGCTATGACCAGCTCTGACCAGCTTGGACAAGCTATGACCAGCTAAGACCAGCTATGACTAGCTAAAGCCAAAGCACTGCGAGCCGGGTGAAATCTCGGTTCCATTCCCCCTCCCTTCCCACGTTAAACTCCGACCTTGTGTCACAACCTGGCCATGTGGGAGTTCAAGTAAATCCCGTGTAGTATCTGTTCGCAGATTACTCGCTGAATGATCGCCTTTAGGCCGGGAGCGATCACTGATACAGGCCGGTCGCAGGGATTCGTCCCTGCGCTGGTAGTATCACAGCTAAGACTAGCTATGACCAGCTAAAGACCAGCTTGGACAAGCTAAGACCAGCTAAAGCCAAAGCACTGCGGCCCGGGTGAAAACTCGGGCCCATTCCCCCTCCCTTCCCACATTAAACCCTGACCTTGTGTCACAACCTGACCCTGTGGGAGGTCAAGTAAATCCCGGCCTTTTGGCTAAGATCAAAGTGTAGTATCTGTTCGCAGATTACTCGCTGAATGATCGTCTTTTGGCTGAGTTTCGATCACTGATACAGGTCGGTCTCAGGGATTAGTCCCTGCGCTGGTAGTATCGCGGCTACGTCTAGATATGACCAGCTCTGACCAGCTTGGACAAGCTATGACCAGCTAAGACTAGCTATGACCAGCTAAGGCCAGCTTGGACAAGTTATGACCAGCAAAGACCAGCGGCCCGGGTGAAAACACTCGGGTCCCCACGTTAAAAACCGACCTTGTGTCACAACCTGACTCAGTGGGGTGTCAAGTAAATACCTACCTATCAACCACAATAGAGGTGCACCTCGGCGTGGTGTAATGATTAGCTAGCTTGTCTTTCCAGATCAGTTACGACTGAAAAGTGAGTTCAGTTCTTACTAAATGCTCCATATTTTCGGCCTTGTGTCGCATCTGAGCTACGCTTAGAAAATCAATATCAACCGCAATGGTGTATTTAATGACGACAAAATTTTTATTGTTTGTAATTTTCTTTTTTCAAACATTTATTGCTAGTAATCTTTTTCCTATTAAAAATCTATTTCTGGTAACATTTTCTTTTTCAAAAATGTATAGCTGTTATATCTTTTTTCAAAAATGTGTTGCTGGTAATGAATTTTCTTCAAAAAATTTATTCCTGGTATTAATTTTTTTTTTGACACAGTATTTCTGGTATTAAGACCTGTTTTTACACTTTCATAGTGTTTTGACCCCAGTTTGGGGATTAACTATTTACCCATAACCGGGATCCTAACAGGTGCTACCACCCCGGCTCAGGGTGGACCTGGGAACATCAGCAATTAAGAGGTGGTTCCAAGCTACTCAAAACCTCCTGATCAGAGGCTCTGCTGTTGGACGTAGTTTATCGTCTTACTCAAGACGCGGATGTAGTTTATCGTCTTACCCAGGACGGTTAAATATTTGAAGATCAAAGTTGACTGGAAAACAAGAAGCCGGTAGTGATTTCCACAAGCAAGAAGTGCGAGCGAAGAAACTATCAGCATAGAACTTACGGTTCCATCTATCAATTCCTACTGTAAAATGATGAGCCATACCTGCTAATCTAGTATTTCGCTTGATTTCGTAAAGTCGAGGTAGAGAATTATTACCATTAAAAATATTCATAGAAATGTCGCGGGAAAGCCACGTCAGTGTTGGAAAAGTGACTGAAAATAATAGTAGCATTAACGTGGAAAAATTTATGTATAAATATTAAATAAAATGAAAAGTAAATTTATTAAAAAATATTTAGCGATAAAATATATTAGAAAATATTAAAGATTTATCTGCAAATGATTTCGATGTAAAAAATAATAATTTATTTGAACTTTCGGGAATAAAAGAAAAAAGTTAAGGAAGTCAGGGAGGAAATAAATAAACAAACGTTGAACACTGCCTTCTTCTGAGACGTAAACCCAAAAGGGAAAACCGGGTTTGTTTATCGATTTTTTAAATGTTTTTTTGGTTCATCTCTTTTCAGAATTATTTTTGTGTATATATTTGGTTCCGTGAAACTTCAATTCGTTCTTTTTCTTAAATTTCTTTTGAGAAAATCCTTAGTGAAAAAATATCAAAAGAGTGTTTTCGTACATTTTTTTTCTGCTAGCAAGGCGAATTCATGAAGATGACGGCTTTAAAACAGACGTATCCCTTTGACAAAAAAAAAAAAACAGCACTGCAGCAAATCTCGACAACAATGTTTCAATCGGCATACGAGCTCGAAACAGAAATCAATTGTCTCCATCCAATATCCCCGAAAACATGACCAACAAGATTCGATCCATGAAATAAGTTATTTAGTTTTGTCCATATTTTAATATCTGTCTATATTTCTGAGATGAGGGATGATGTACATTATTTACATTATTCGGACTATTGTCCTCAACCCTTTATTTTGCTCACTGCTCTAGTTTCACGTGCTATATTTAATGGATGTCAGTTGTCAGTTATCTCCTGTTAATTTTTCCCTCTGAAAGTTCTCCACTATCTTAACCGGGTATTGAACTCACACTCTTTGGGTCCTGTCACTGGATCTAACCAACGCCTTTATCCAACTAGAACTAGAACAGTCTACCCCAGTGAGCGAAATAAAGGGTTCAGTTCGACATTCCAAACACCTGAAGAAGCCCGGAGCTTACAACGGCCGAAACGTTGTAATAAATATGGCGACAAAGATCAGGACAATAGTCCGAATAATATGAATAATGTCCATATTTTAAATTGCCCTTTCTTGAGTGTATCAGGCTCTATTCAGAGCCAAACTTTGCATTTATTCTGGTATATGTATCAAATCTTTGAAGTAAGTAATTTTTGCTCAAAACTCCTAGTGTGACCGTCCCACGGCGCTGGATCGGCCTTCCGAGAACCAGACCACGAAGGTCCCTCGTCTCGGAAAGAATTCTTCGTCGACAACGACGAGGCAGGTAGCTAGAAGCCGGTCTCTGAGTCGATTCCACCCGCAGTGAACTCCCTTGCCCACGCTGTGTATTTGATCTCAAGGAAGTCATTCGGTCATGCTAAATATTGTTACACTAGAATTCGATTATCACTGACTAAGTGTCTATTATCAATATCTGCTTAAGCTGACATTTCTGTAAAAGTGTGGGCTTCGTTTTTTTTATTATTCATTTTGAGGGATCTGTTTAACACAAATCTATCTAAACGAAAAACCTTTAAATAAAAAAATGAATATATTATAACTGCATTCATCACCTAAAAAATCAACAACACAATAATAATTCTGTATAATTAACTTAATATATTGAATAACTATATTTTTTCTATTGACTCAATTATGTCAATGGAGGTTTTGTTTTTAGATATTCAGTATTGTTTTTATACTTGAGAATTTATCGTGAATCGTTCAAAGTTTTTTTTTTCTTCAAATCATAAACATATCATCTATTACTTTCTTTCACTTTATTCTTTTTAATAGATTTATTTTCTTCATATTTAGCGCTATGTCCGGTAATAACTAATATGTATTAGTGGATAATTCTCTATTACGTTTTCTTTATTTTCTTCAGATGCTTGATTTTAACAATTAGATTTACCGTAACTGTGGTGTACAAGTCAACCTGGCGTACAAGTCGTCATCAACATTGTTATCACAGAATTCTGAGTTAGGGCTATATTTACCGTATAGGTCGACCCGCAGTCCTACGGTAGTCTACCAATAATCCAACCCGGTCACACAAAAATATATGTTTAGCTTCAAAACTTGCAGATTGCATTAATTGTTATTGCTGTAACTTTCTTTGTAATATTACTAGAAGGCTGACATAAAAAGATCTGACATGAATCTAGATCTCCGATTGAAATAGAAAAAAAAACACAAATTAAAGTGGAAAGCGTCGTATATGGCTTTGCACAGAAATCTCAGGAATATTGCAGTTCTGTTAAATCCCGTATCGGAAACACATTTGAACTCTATCAAGTTTGAAGAGTGAGGTCTGGGCAGCTCACGTCCAAATATAGCAACAATACTACATTTCCGGCCTGACCTGACTCTTGTAAAGGTAGAAGAATGCAGGTGGAGTCAGGTACTTACTGGAGCGGTACAGAGAGCCGAACATTTTATCTGCATCCTTAGCAATGGATCGTATGTTTGAGTTCCACTTGAGGTCAGGTGATAGTTTCAAACCGCGTAGTCATTCAAGGCAAGGTGCCTCCCCGATGACACCTCGGTTCATCCTGATTGGTGGTAGTTCGGGATGCAATTAACGATGATGGAATGTGGCTTGCTTGGTCCTTTAGGTATTACATGCGATCAGCCATTTTTTACCGATTATGTGAACATTGTTCGAAAATAATTATTCAAAAATAATTATTCGAAAAATAAATTCATTACAATTGTAACTTGTTTGAATGAAAATTAATTGAAGGGACAATTATATTAAATGATAATTATTCGAAATATTTGTTTGAAATACGCATGTGGTCTTGCTTCGATAGAGCCAACACTGATTTATGTAGAACTAATAACATCTTTGAAAGATGGCATAGGGCTTCTTGCTGCAAGTGTCCTCCTATCTTCCCACAATATGGAAATTCTTAGCCGTTCTTAAAGGAGAACAGGATTTGTAAGAATTTTATATTCCAAAAGTAAGAGCAGGTTGCCAAAATATCAAGAGGGCCAAGAAATATCTCAACGTAAATAGAAAACTTAAAAATTCTTTAACGAGAACTCTTCAGTTGTTGACTATTTACCTGCAGTCTCATATAACTTAAAGTTATGGGCGCCTCAACGTGGTGTAATGGTTAGAAAGCTTGTCGTGCTAGATCGATTACGACTGAGTAGTCAGTTTGATCCTCACTACTGGCCCCATATTTTCGGCCTTGTGCCGCTTCTAAGCCGGTTATAAGGATATTTTTTCTTACGAAATTGTTTTATTAACAATATTTGTATTTATAATAATTACATTTGTGTATTTCCGCTTTCAATTTTTACATTTATTTTGCTTAAATTTTTTTCATTTCAAATAATTATCATTTATTATAATTGTCCTTTCGATTCATTTTCATTAAAACAATTCCTCATTAGAATAAATGTTTTTCGATTTCTTGTTTTCGAACAATGTTCACATACGTGAAAAAATAAAGAGTTGTTTTATGTGGTGTATAAAAATTCTTCGCTGTGGACAATATGTGAGGAAAACAGTATGGAAAAATAGTAGGTTTTATCGGACTAACGAGAATTATCAAATGCTTGTTAACTATTTAGAATATAATAATTCAAAGAGTGTATAACATCACTGAAACCTAACCTTATTCCTGTTTGAAAAACAAACAAAATATCTTATTTATTTATTTTGTATTTCGAATAATTATCATTTGGCATAATTGTCCTTCCCATTAATTTTCATTCAAACAATTTAAAATTCGAATAACAGTTTTTCGAATCATTGTTTTCGAACAATGTTCACATAATCTTGGAATCCTTCTTTCCAAATCTTGTTTTCTTTGAACACAAAACCAAAGAAACTTTCTCATCCTCTACTTCTTTGAAAATTGCCCTTTAACGATGTGTGCGATCATGGTTCTCCTCATCTTCCTAGCTCTTAGCAATGTTTGTCATTTTACTATCCAACCTAAACCTTGTTCTACAAATGTGGCAAGGATGAGTGATGATCGTATAGCAAATGTTATTTTCTGCAGTCAACACCATAGTCTTCATAGAAATGTCGCTAGACCTTGGATCAGGTTAAAAGATAAACTGAAGAGCAAATTTTCTTCCGTCAACATTCCATTCAAGAACTTTGAAGTTGTAGCTATGAAGAGATCAGAACATCGTTCTAGTTGCCATGCAGAAATAAAGCACCATCAAGCAGTAAGCACCATACAATTGCGTGAAACACGAAAGCGAAATAAAGCAGCTAATAGTGTTCCTGCTGTAGTTGCATACAATACATTCTCCTGTACTGTTTGTCCGTCCTGGGTAAGACGATAAACTACATCCGCGTCCTGGGTAAGACGATAAACTACATCCGCGTCCTGGGTAAGACGATAAACTACATCCGCCTCCTTGGTAAGACGATAAACTACATCCGCCTCCTGGGTAAGACGATAAACTACATCCGCGTCCTGGGTAAGACGATAAACTACATCCGCGTCCTGGGTAAGACGATAAACTACATCCGCCTCCTGGGTAAGACGATAAACTACATCCGCGTCCTGGGTAAGACGATAAACTACATCCGCGTCCTGGGTAAGACGATAAACTACATCCGCCTCCTGGGTAAGACGATAAACTACATCCGCCTCCTGGGTAAGACGATAAACTACATCCGCGTCCTGGGTAAGACGATAAACTACATCCGCCTCCTGGGTAAGACGATAAACTACATCCGCCTCCTGGGTAAGACGATAAACTACATTCGCGTCCTGGGTAAGACGATAAACTACATCCGCCTCCTGGGTAAGACGATAAACTACATCCGCGTCCTGGGTAAGACGATAAACTACATCTGCGTCCTGGGTAAGACGATAAACTACATCCGCCTCCTGGGTAAGACGATAAACTACATCCGCGTCCTGGGTAAGACGATAAACTACATCCGCGTCCTGGGTAAGACGATAAACTACATCCGCCTCCTGGGTAAGACGATAAACTACATCCGCCTCCTGGGTAAGACGATAAACTACATCCGCCTCCTGGGTAAGACGATAAACTACATCCGCGTCCTGGGTAAGACGATAAACTACATCCGCGTCCTGGGTAAGATGATAAACTACATCCAGCAGCAAAGCCTCTGATCAGGAAGTTTTGAGGAGCGTGGAACCACCACTTAATTGCTGGTGTTTCCAGGTCCACCCTGAGCCGGGTGGTAGCAACTGTTAGGGTTCCAGCTATGGGCAAAGAGTTAACCTCGAAACTGGGGTAAAAGGACTATAAAAGTGTAAAAATAGGTTTTAATACCAGAAATACCTTGTGAAAAAAATATTTCCAGCAATAAATTTTTGAAGAAAAAAAAAACTATTACCAACAATACATTTTTGTAAAAAAAAAATATTACCAACAATACGTTTTTGGAAAAAAAATATTACCAGGTCCACATTTTTTGGAAAAAATATTACCAGCAATACATTTTTGAAGGAAAAAATGATAAGTAGAAATAGATTTTTGACGAAACAAAATATTACCAGCAATAAAAATTTTGTCGGCATTAAATAACCCATTGAGATTGATATGCCGTAAAACAAACCAAACCAAATTGATGTTTGTATATTTAGCTGGTGCATTATTGACGATTGTGATTATGTTAATGATATTATTACTATTAACATAATCGCAGTCATCAATCGTCGCGCCATAAAATATCTTTCGCTTTAAACTAACTAGACGGCCACCATCAGATTTGAAATAGAGACCCCACCATAACCTGACATAAACTTTCCAAAGGTGACTGGTCTGTAGATAAGAATTAACTCTGCGACCACCTAACCAATATAGCCGCCCCCAGCCGTTTCCATAGTAATTAATGTTGCAAGGGACCATACTTATAAACACGCGCCAACCACAAGATAGCTTATTCCTAAATGTTCGCTTGAGGATGAAACGGAACTCGATACCTTAATTCAACTTAATTTCAATAATTATATTCAGGGTTTCAAGCTCTCGTTTTTGAAACATGAAAACTCTTATGTAGCGAAGGAATCCTATTTTTTTAAAAAATATTATAATATATACACACATATATATATATATATATATATATATAGAGAGAGAGAGAGAGATGGGAGAGAGAGAGTGGAAGAGAGAGAGTTAGAGAGAGTGAGTTTGTGTCCACCAGAATTTAAATAATGTTGTAGTCTAATAACATAGCTAATTCTTCTTAAATGATCTCACATTTTATGCACCAGGAAGATGGATCGGTCATGCCTGTGATAATGTCAATGTGCTTTTTAAATGGCCACCACCTTCACCTGACTTGATTTTGTTTTCTATGGGGCTATGTGAAAGAACGGGGCTATATCATTCTCTCTCGAGAAACTTGGCTGAATGAAAGCAGAGAAACACCGAGGCACTGGCGAATGTTACGCAAGCCATGCAACAGCCTGTTTGGCAGGAGCTGGATTGTCGACTTGATGTGTAATATATCACTGGTGTTGCGTATTTTGAATGTTTTGAAACATTGTGAAATCCGTTGTAAAATCAATTTCCATTTTTATTGTCCTGTTCTAATTTTGAAATATAAAACTTTTATTGTTCCCCATGAAGCCTATATAGTTCCGTCTAAAGAATTTCACTCACACGGCTTGAATCAACCCATGATATTTTTTCAGACATTTTCTAAATGTGCCGTACGCTTGGATCACCTCCGCTAACCGATAACATCAAATCACTAACCACAGGTATATATATATATATATATATATATATATATATATATATATATATGAAGAAATATAGTCTTAAGATGTGCTATATTTATGGGATAAAGTGCTCAATATCAGAGATAGAGCGTGTGTAAATATAAAAGTGAACACTTAGAGGCGACAGTCTGTTTCATGCTAGATGCAATCGTCAGACCATGAGTGTTGTTATTTTTCTCGGATATTTATATATACAGGTCAGTAGTGCATTCTGGGTAGTCTATTTTGGCGGTTATTTTACCGGAAGTCGTTTATTTGTTTATTTATTTATTTGGGTTAAATTATTTTGCTTTTTATTTATTTTTATTTTTTATTTTTATTTTTATTTTTATTTCTTTTCTTATATATGCTTGTTTTTATTTATTTTTACACACACACACACACACACACACACACACACACATATATATATATATATATATATATGTATGTATGTATGTACGCATGTATGTTCCACTAGTACGCAAGGAGGTACATAGCGTGAAAGTAAGGGAAAAGACTGGGTGTAGGGTGGGGCTGAAAAAGACTGGGGATCAACGCATCAGAAAATGTCGATTGAAATTACATTTAAATTTTTGAAAATTATATTTGTTACGGAATCAAATAAGAGGAAGGGAGTTCAACTGTTGGGAAGTGCGAGAGGAGAAGCTGTTGGAGTAGAGGAGGCGGTTACAGCTAACGATTTCGACAGTAAAAGGGTGGTAGCGATATGCCAACTAAGTAGCATGCGTAAATTCATATAGTAGCGGCATTAGTCAGAGTAGATGCCATGAAAATATTTATAAAAAAGGCAGAAGGTAGCCACATTACCTCGGTGAAAAAGTGACTGGAGGGTAGACCCCATCACACATTGAGTGCTAGTTTTAATAAAATGGTGCTCCATGTAATATAACAGAGCTATTAAGTATATATTTATAAGTGTATATTTTTTCGTCATCATTACACGGCTTGAAGACTCAAGCACAACGCAATATTCAGTTGCTGAATTGAGATTGATCGTTGCATAACTTAAATATATCGGGTTATCGCAATTATGTGTCATTCAAAAATATGGTTTTGAGCCGTGCTATCGGTGAGTAAAAATATAATGTACATTTAAATATATATATATATATATATATATATATATATATATATATATATATATATCAATACATATACATATATACATATTTGTTTTAGCAATTCACACCTGAAGATATTTTGGATGAGGTTGAATGTACTTAGGAAAAATAAAAGAAATGAAAATAACTTCTTCCTTAATCAGTTTATGGCTTAAGGAAAAACCAACATTAAAACATTACAAAATTTACAAAATTAAATAAAATTATTCCGTGAATTTGAAAGGATTAAAATAAAAAGAAATAGATGTAATACGTCCAGATTATTCAACGAAACATGCTTTAATACATATATATATATATCTATGAAGAAATATAGTTTTGAGGTCTGCGATATTTATGGGATAAAGTGCTCAATATCAGAGATAGAGCATATGTAAATATAAATATAAAAGTCAACATTAAAGTCAATACTCAGAGGCGACAGGCTGTTTCATGCTAGGCGCAATAGTCAGCACGTGATTCACGGCCATCCTGACGATTGCGCCTAGCACGAAACAGCCTGTCGCCTCTGAGTTTTGACTTTAATGTTCACTCATATATATATATATATATATATATATGTATATATATATATATATATATATAAAATGAAGAGGTTATAATAGTTTCAACGTGAGAAAAGTGTATATATTAAAAAGAAGAGAGGTATCGCAAACTTTTTGGGTTGTAATGTGGATATTTAAAAAAAAATATTATCCTATATGTTTCATAATTTTACAACACGTGTTTCTGGTCTCGCGACCGTCTTCAGGTGAAGGGTGGACATTTCCACATATTATTAAAAATAATTCATTTTTTCTTTATGTTTTTCAATGTTAAATATTCTCGATAGGAGACATTCTCTGTTTTTGTGTTAGTAATCCTAATGTTATATATATATATATATATATATATATATATATGAGGGGTGTAAATCTACATAGAGAAAATATAGCAGTGTATATGGATATCACTGGCACAAACACTCCTGCCAAACATGATACCTTTGCTGTGAGCCAATCGCGAATGATTGTCAAGTAAATTTCCAAATGAAAAAATATATTTAATTGAAACATTCACTGACATCTGAAGTCGTTCCAATCGGTTTGTTCTGCATCCTGCGTCATTATTCCAAGAGAACGCTCGCATAAACTCTGACATTGAAGGCTCAAGAATTTGTTTGAATTTTTTTGTTTTTAAGAATATACTGAAAATTGATTGGCTGGCTTTTCGCTAATCGCGTTAGGTAAGACATAATCGGATTATTAGAGACTTAACGGATTTGAAATTAATCTGAGGTGATTGATTATTCTTTTCACAAAGCGTACACGTTTCTAACGGTTTCCCAAGAACAGAAAATATTTTCTTTTTCTTTTTTACTCTTCACATTCTTATTGAATTTTTCGTTTTCATTTGGAATTCTTCTAGAATCATATTAAACTGTGTAAATATAGATCGATATTAGTGTAACTTATACTGAACGGAAATTTTAAATAAGCCTGATTATCGTTGTAATTTCGAGCAATGCTTTTGTTGCTTCTGCAGAGTTGTCTTCCCTTAATAAATGTATTTACCGTTGGTGTAAGGCGAGCATCAGGGAATAAGAAATCAGAGAAAAGAATTCGAATTCCACACACACAAACACATACACACAAATATATATATATATATATATATATATATATATATATATATATATATATATATATATATATATTTAAAGACATTTATATTATGTTTAACGTTCTTTTTATAGATACATGTATTAAATAACTTAAATACATGTATCTATAAAAAGAACGTTAAACATAATATAAATGTCTTTAAATAAATTGTCGGGCTATGTCCAATTCTAATATATATATATATATATATATATATATATATATATATATATATATATATATATATATATAGAAAGAACAGTAAGCTATATAATCCGGTGTTCTTATAGATATTTTTATTTTTACAAAATAGTGCTCAATGTAAATTTACAGAGCATTAATATTATAAATTAACTGATTTAAAATATGTTTTTTTTCGCTACACAGTAATAACCATGTTTCAAAAATGAAAGCTAAACGCTTCGAATTCAATTTTGTAATTAAATTAAAGACATTACTTCCATTTCATCCTCAAGCGAATTTTGGAGTAACTTATTTTTAAATTTACTGAGTTTTAAATGCACGGCAAAAATACATAATTCGCTGTTTCCAAGGATACAGAGAAATCCATTCATCCAGACAAGGGGTGGTAGCGTGTTCATTTTTCTTTAACTTTTGTTGTATCAGTTATTAGTTACGTTCGAAAAAGGGGTTATGTTTAGGGATGGGTAGGGATGTATTATTCAATGAATTCTGATATCCGCTAAATGATTGTCGTTTAGTTGTTTTTTTTTAATTTTATTGTTAACGGCAAAAAATTCTTACGGCATTTTTTGTATTTGTATACTTAGAGATTTTTTGGGAATGTTTAGGTTAGAATACGTAACTAAAATTTAAAAAAAAAATCACTTTTAATTTTTAATAGACTATATTTCTTTTTAAATCCAAGTAAATGTATTAGAATTACTTACAGTACGTAAAATTATTTTTTCATATCAAGTATAAGTATGTATATTACAAGGTCACATTTTTAAAAAAATTTATGTATAAATATTATTAAAGTAAAATTTATGACAATGACGGCAAAAAATAGCTAATTTATTTCTCTGATTCAGTAAACTTTTATCTTTATAAACTTAGTAATATATAGATTCTCATGTATGTACAAAGGACATGGGTCATTTAATGGCCTACACATTCTAGCTTTTCATATTAATTTCATATTACTGAATATATATATGAAAAGCTAATTCTAAAAAAACCAACCACATGCATTAATGCGAAGCTCTTCAGTAAAATGAATGGAGCACTTCAGTCTTTGGACATTTGTTTACATGTGTAAAAACAATACACTAGAGTTAGCTCATTCCGTCGAGTGAAGATAGCTCAGTGGTAGGAACTCTGACTGACACCAAATCGGTTGGGTTTCAATCCTGGCTTGAGTCATTCTGATGTCTAGTCGCACTGATGACTGCGAAACAATACTGTCTGCGTACATATATATATATATATATATATATATATATATATATATAAGAAATATACTTAAGTTGTGCTATATTTATGAGATAAAGTGCTCAATATCAGAGATAAAGCGTGTG
>OZ038478.1:24527791-24540291 GCA_964036315.1 Acanthosepion esculentum
GGAAGAGAGTTCCACATGCAAGAAGTGCAATAGAAGGAACCGTTAACATAGAATTTACGGTTACATTTACTTAACTGTAAAATTGAGACCTGGCCGCTAATCTAGTACTGCGCTGAAATTCATGAAATCTAGGTACTATAGATGAAATTCATCAGAACAATTACCTTGAAATTGGCTATAGAAAGGTAATGTGAAGCTACAGTATTGTTGTCGGAAAGTGATTAAAAGCGAGATGCTAAGACAGGTCCAATAACATTGAAGATTCTTCTTTGGATTTTATCAAGAATCTGTAAATAGAACCCGGCATGTAGAGATATGACAACAGTATTGAAAGCGAGGGCGAATGGTAGATTTATATGGTCTCAGGTGTGATTGAAGAACTTGGGAAAATACAAATTATTTGAAACAACATTTTGGTATTTGTCTTAATCAAATTTCTACGGCCACCAACTTGACAGTATTAAAACTAAAATAGATACATTATACGTCTAAATTAATTAACCAAACATATTTGAATATATATATATACACAAAACATACAAATTCACACATGCACACATATACATATATATATTTATATTTACACACGCTCTATCTCTGATATTGAGTACTTTATCCCATAAATATAGCACACCTTAAAACTTTATTTCTACACACACACACACACACATATATATATATATATATATATATATATATATATATATATATATATATATATATATATATAAAAGTGAACATAGAAGTCAACACTTAGAGGCGACAGTCTGTTTCATGCTAGATGCAATCGGGGCTTGACGATTGCATCTAGCATGAAACAGACTGTCGCCTCTAAGTGTTGAGTTCTATGTTCACTTTTATATTTACTCTCGCTCTATCTCTGATATTGAGCACTTTATCCCATACATATAGCACACTTTAAGACTATATTTCTTAATAAATATATATATATATATATATATATATATATATATATTAAGCGATTGCGATATATATAGAGAGAGATATAGATAAATAGATAGCGAGTATGTGTGAGATTTGAATGCCTTGAACTGCAAAGGCATCTGTATTAATCATCTCAGTACTTGATGACTTCTCTTTTGCATGCTGGGAAATATGTAACCTCACGGAAACATGTGAACACGACTGAACACTTCGTCGTTCCTCTATCACATATATAGAAACACGCGTACACTCTGCGTGGTGGCACTATGCTAAATGCCGAAAGGAAGTTCATGAAAATCCTGGCGAAGGTATTCAACCATACGTGTCTTTAACCCTAACCCCCAATCCCTAACCTTTACCCTTACATAGCCGGAGTTTATGTGACATGAACAATACATTCATGCAAACTGACAGTTAAAGACGTTTTCACATATTTCTGTATTTTGTTTTGTACTCCATAATGTTTATTGTTTTTAAGTTAAATGTACTGCATATTTCGTTCTTGCTTTCAAAACTTGTTTGTCTCACGGGGCGATTGCTTGTTATTTTCATCAATTGTTAATGTAATAATTGGCCCTTCAGTATCTGTCTATATCTCTGAGATGAGGTATTATGTACATTATTTACATTATTCGGACTATTGTCCTCATCTTTGTCTCCATATTTATTACAACGTTTCGGACGTTGTCCTCAGTGACACATGTCATATTGGATAAAGGTGTTAGCTAGATCCAGTGACAGGACCCAAAGAGTGTGAGTTCAATAATCCGGTTAAGGCAGTGGAAAACTTGGAGAGAGAAAATAACAGGAGATAACTGATAAATTATATCCATTAAACATTGCTCGTGGAACTAGAACAGTCTACCCCAGTGTGCGAAATAAATGGTTCAATTCGACATTCCCACCACCTGAAGAAGGCCGGAGCGTACAACGGCCGAAATGTTGTAATAAATATGACGCCAAAGATGAGGACAATAGTCTGAATAATGTCAATAATGTAATTGTTTCTTATTTTGTTATTTTATTATTAACAAAAACTAAAACAATTAAATTCACATAAATATGGATAGTTCATTTTTTTAATCATTTCACCTGAAGCAAGTCAATAAAACCATCAAGACTCAAGAAGATAAGGAGCGAGGAAGAATAAGAAAGAGAAAAACCTTATTAAGAAGGGAGAATGATGAAATAGATAATTAATTAGACTGAAGTTAACGACTGTATTTTAATTTTTGTTGATCAATGTTGAATGGGAGGAAAGAAGCTCGGGAGAGGGTTCAATAGGAGAATAGTCCGAGAAAATAAACTCTTAGCAAAGAAACTGCGGTTACATCTAACCATTTAAATTATAAAAGGATGAAACCTTGCCGCCAATCTAATACTGCGCATAAAGTCTAGGTACCACAACGGAACGTTACCATGAAAATATTTATGAAAATGGTGAAAGGAATCTTGTTTCAGCGTTAGTAAAGAGACTGAAGCCGAGGTACGTGATCATGACAAATAACACTGCAGATTCCTCTTTGGATTTCATCAAGATCCTCTAAATATATTTCCGGAGCCCCAGACTATATGTGGCAGCAATATTCGAGGTACGGTCGAATGGTAGACTTGTAAATATTTATGCTAAATTCCGGAGAAAGACATTGCCAAGCCCAAGAAATTAAACCAACTTTCCTAGCAGCAGATCTAGCAATTTATTTAATACATTCTTTCCACTAATGTCAGCAGTAAATATTAGCCCTAGAAGGCAAGACAGATTAGTCCCCAAGAGGTTAGCTTCAACAATACTGCTGGAAGTCAAAAAGGCGTCTCTCAGATGACTAATAGAAAGCATTGTTCCTTTAGAGACGTTATAATTGACTAGCCATTCCTTGTCCCAGCAGATTTCTGGGCACATTTTAAATCAGACAGAAGTGTGGAACCCCGTGAAAATGGTAGAAAAATCAACTAGATTTAAGTAATATCACTAAGAATCTGAATTTATTCATTTTTGCACGAAAAAGTGTATGCTCCAGATTTAAACATCAACATTCAGATTTATTAACCAATCAGCGACGTTATTTCAAAGGCGCTTTCATACAACTATGTATCATGCCTGCTACGAAATTTCAGAGTTTGCTCCAGAAAATGATTATTAATATTTTCCCTCTTAAAAATAGATACTTAAAAATTGGGGAAAATATTTATTTACCATTAAACCTCTGAGTTTAGTATGTCTAACTTTTAGCTTCCTGGAGCCTACTTGCTGTTATAAATGCGATGGCGTACATTCACAAAGTTTTGTTTTCAGGTTTTCCGTAAACCTATGACCAGGGTTGTTGTTTCGGGCACAAGTGAATTATCAATTTTTTTTTAATGATTAATTTCTCAACTTTCATATATTTCATCGAGTAAATTTTTGCAAAACCTCGCGATTTCAAAGTAAATTACGCAACATGAAAAAAACATACGAACGGAGTTTTTGTAAACAAAAATATTAAGTATTAGTTATAAAACAGCTGCCGCTCACGGTCAGATCCCTGCCGACTACTGGAAAATTACACGCATTCATAAAACAGCGTAAATACATGACACACTCTTTATGTTTCTTATGATTCTGTCACAATGTAACGAATAAGAGCCAAAAATATTTTTGTCGGACTTTGTTTCCAGTGGGAATTTGTTCGTCGTTTCTTTAAACTTGAAAGAAAACAAATACTCAGTATTAAAATTTTACAAGTCTTTGTAGAGTTGTGATTGAAGATTGTTTATTTCTTCGCTTTTTGCACGATAATTCCTCTATAGAAGAGACAATGATTTTCCACACTATCAAACATATGATTTTGGAAGAAAACTCACACTATCAGTTGATAGAACGATAACACTCAGTGACATGAGAAGTATCATTTCGTGAAAAATTATTTTAATAAATCTATTTTATAAATTTCAATTAGCGTTAACAATGGTTGTTTGGCCAAGGAATCCTGAATACCTTTTGTATAGAAATTTCTCATTTTACGATTAGCATTATTGGATCTGATTTCTAGAGGTTTCCCTGGTGTCAGGCGCATTTCAGCACGGACTCGCAACAATTGTCTTGTACCATTATCATTTACACAAGATAGGAGTTGATAGATTCGCCTATCATCTGGTTTACACTCCGCCGCAGTCTTTTGAACTGCAGTAGATATTTATCACTCGATCCTTGTTTAGGATAGGTTTTCCCGTTCCTTCTTAAGTCTTCTCATTCTCTTACCCTCTCCTTGTGTTTTAGTGGCACTATCGACTTGCTTGGGGTGAATTGATTAAACAGTTACGTAAAATTGAACATAAATATACATCGTAGGTGTAAAGCGTTAGAGATTCAAGCTTTGTTATTGCATTTGTTAGTTTGTATAAACAAAGATGAGATATTTGTTTTAACTCGAGTAAAGAAATATGTAGAAGGGATTAGTTCGAATATACCTTGTCTCGGTGGATATTTCACTAAACGTCGGTTTAATTTTGTTTATCAATGCAGATAACAACTGAGAAATTACAATCTGCTTGTGAATTCAAACCATACAGTTAGCTTAAACAAGGCGGTCTGCTTACAGATAGACTTTTTTTCATCGCACCTCGTAGATACATACCTTAAGCAGCAGGCCAAATGTTCGAAGAATATTCCATGCACGGAAGAATGGTAAATTTATATGGGAGCAAGATAGATTCTGCCGAGTAAAAAACACAGCCAATCAACGCTCTTATCAGCAGATTTACCAATTAATTCAATATAATCCTTCCAATCCATAGCCGTTGTAAACTTTAGACAGAGAAGGCGCAATATCTTACTCTGTCGGGGTCGGGTGGGGGTATTTAGCATCATCTATACTCATAGAACGACAAAAACAATCTCTGAAACGATTAAAAAGAGGAATTTTTGTTTTAGAGACGTGAAATTTAGGAAGATGCTCTTTTGCCGGTCCCTGTTTAATAGACAAACATGCTTTAAGCTTATTTTACCGGTAAACCGTCAGGCTATTTTAGCGGTAAATATCTTTATCATTATGAAGGCAGGTCATCTTAAAAATAACCACACACAGATTTAACACGGAAATTTATTTATTTTCACTATAAAATGTTAAGACAGTTTAAAATCATTTCCTCCATCAATTGTTAAAACTCATATTAAAACCATTTATTCATCATCAATTATTAAAAAAAATATAGAAGTATAGAATATTTTAAGCACTTCAGGGATAACAGTCTTTGCAAACCCAAAACATATTTCTCTTGCCAATGCACTTCCGATGCACCCACTGATGACAAAAGTCACAGACCACATAATCCATTCTGTTCAAGTCCTGCCTACAATTTCTCACACAACCACTACGCCGACGATCTCAAATATAATATATTCTTAGTTCTAAAACACTATATATATTTCCCGGCAAAATAAACATGGTGTCTTACTCTCGCTTTTTGAACTGTCTTCTGACTTTTTAAAATTCCTGTCGAACGACAATCTCCATAAATATAAATGAAATTTCAGTTGTCATTTTGATTTTTTTTTTCACCCGGTTCTTTTATAGTCTTTCTATAGTAACAAACTCTATTTTGCTTTCAATAACCCCTTTGCGTTTTATTGGCTTATCGCCTTGCTTGGATGAGATGATTAATATAGATATATAAATGTTTCTTACCACATGCGTAATAAAGCAGCAGGAACGTGGGAAAAAACATTTGGATTTGCATTAAGAAAGTATTTATTAATCAAAATATAAAATTATCGCAGCAATAAATAATAAAAGTTGCGTAAAGCAGTCGAAATAAAATAGATTATTCATTCGTTAATTCTATATCAATTATAAATCTTTAGTTTTTTTATTTATATCACGGTATTTCGAGTACCTTGGGGGATTATGTAAGAAAACCAGAGCAAAAAGATGTTTTCGGCATTATGTTTCTCTCAGAAACTCCGTCAAAACTCTGGATGCAATGAAATTTTAAACAGTTGAATAAAAATGAAAAGTTGGTATCTAAAAAAAAAAAATAGTAATTATTGTCTAAATTTCGGTAATGAGAAATTATCATTATTTTTACCATTTTCAGTTTTCATTCTGCTTTCCTTATCACAATTTGTGCGTTACTATGCTATCCGTGAGAGAAATGGGATATTTTGAATCCTCAAAATATTCAACATAAAAAATATCTTTTTCTAAAAGAGGTTTTTTTTCGATACGAAAAGAAAGTAGAGAGCAAATAAGAATAACTAAAATTTTTAAATTTTTAAAAATTATTTTCAGTTGAACTAACGTTATCATCATTGTCTTTATTATCACAACGTTTCGACCTTCATCAGTTATTTGTCGATCCGAGTAATACATACTATATGCCTATGAATTAAGTGCGATATGAAACCGGTTCTTCTATGGTCGATAAAAGTCTGTCTGCTCAGCACACCTTCATTCAGATTTTTCTTTTCTTAATCACAAATCAACTGTCGCTACACAGTCTTACTTTAAGACGCGCTGTAGGTGTAAAACGTTAGAAATTCAAGCTTTGTTATTGCATTTGTTAGTTTGTATAAACAAAGGTGATATATTTGTTTTAACTTGACTAAAGTAATATGTAAAAGGGATTAGTTCGAGTATGCCTTGTCGCGGTGGATATTTCAGTAAACTTCGATTTAGTTTTGTTTATCAATATAGATATCAGCTGAGAAATTACAATCTGCTTATGAATTCAGACCATACAGTTAGCTTAAACAAGTCTATCTGCTTACAGATAGACTTTGAATCCACAAAATATTTAACATAAAACATATATTTCTAAAATAGCTTTTTTCGATACGACGAAGAAAGTAGAGAGCAAATAATATTAACAAAACATTTTTATTGTTTTTTTTTAATTATTTTCATTTGCAATAACATTATTATCATTGTTTTTTATTATCACAACGTTTCGATCCTGGTGTACGACCTTCATCAGTTATTTGTCGATCCGAGTAATAAATACTATATGCCTATGATTTAAGTGCGATATGAAACCGGTTCTTCTTTGGTCGATAAAAGTCTGTCTGCTCAGCACACCCCCATTCAGAGTTTTATTTTCTTTAATCACAAATCACCTGTCGCTACACAATCTTACATTAAGATGAGGATTCTGGGACAGACCTTGCCAAACACTGGTAACTATATTTTCTACTGTTGATTATCATTTGGGAGGTTTTGGCAATTCCAGAACCTAAGTCTGCACTTGAATGGAGGTTACTGGACAAAAGATAGACCTTCGATTAAAAAAAAAAACGAAAACACAAACTAAAAACACAGATTGTTAAATGCCTGAAGATAGCATTTATTGGTAATAGCATAAACATCGATAGATGATACTATTTAACCGGAACGACCTTAGCCTGACCAAGGTCGATTGAGACAACGGCCGAAACGTTATGATATTAAAATGATAGGGAAATTATTTCAAGTGAAAATAATAAAATAAAAAATAAATAAACATTTAACAATTGTAATTTGCTTTCTACTTCCTTTGTGTTATCGATTTAAAACTTTTCAAGAATAACATAATTTTATGGGAAACATTTTTAACGTTCAATACTTCGCATATCTACCACGTTCCCCATCCCAAGGAAAGATTTGCGTTTCCATACTTAGCGAAGAATTCCTTTTTAGACACTATCGTCAGCTACTGTTTATTATCAAAAGCAAACTCTCACATCTTTGGGGATTGTTAAATCTCATTTCGAGCAACAATAATTATTTAGACTAATAGGCTCACCTTTGGGATTTAGATTACAACATTTCTAGTCAGTGCCCACTCGAGTTTCCAAAAGAATTACACCGCAGAAAAAAAGTTTAGTTACAACCTACTTCAGTCAGAAGGCAGGCGAAAAACTACAATTTCATCATGATATTGATAAAAACATACCAAGATCAATAGTGTTATATACATACCAAGATCAATAGAGTTATATACAGTACCTATGAACACTAATGGATATGTCCAAAACCTCATGAATACATTGAACACTATTATATGTGGAGGCAGCGTTGGAAGCTCTTGCCTTGTCGAAATCTCTGCCTTTGAGCTGTGAGGAACCCGGGCGAGAAAATGCCGAAGGACAGAGTCTCGTCCGGGGAGGTAGACAGATACCGATCAGGCGTATGCGGGGTCTACGGGCAGCTTTTGTCCGAGCCCACGGACTTTAATTTGCCAACATTAAATTTGGCCTTGTGCCTCATCCTACCTCGTGAGGAGGCAGTTAAATATCGCAAGATGCTGCCTAAGCTGTCAGCGTGGGAAGTTCTTGTCGTGTCGAACTCTCTGCCTTTGGGCAGTGAGGAACCCGGACAAGGCTATGCCGAAAGGCATAGTCTCGTCATAGTCTCGTAGACAGATACCCGATCCCGCGTATGCGGGGTCTACGGGCTATTTTTGTCCACATTAAATTTGGCCTTGGGGAGGCAGGTAAATATCGCAATATGCTGTCTAAATAGTCCACCGCCAATACTGGTTTACCTACATCCTGCAGCTGGCTAGTATTATATTTTGTTGATGTTATAAAGATTACCATTTCATTGTCAACCTCCGTTTTGGTTATTCCTCATTCAGACACCCTTTCTAGTTTACAACAAATAGTAAGTGTGAAATTAGCTGTTCCCATACATCCAATATTCAGCATCCATTGAGCGAGCAGCCAGTGCTCCTTTCTCTTAAATTAATGCTGGAAGAAACTGGTTTACTAAATCCATTAGCTGTTACAGTTCTTTCTACTATTGATGGGGTTTTGATTCCTAGTTTTTTGTTTAATGCTGTGTGATATATCAGTATCGTGTCTATGTCATTATTTTCTCCTCCAGTCACATGTGCTATCCATTTAAACTGTTTCTGCTGCTGGTCGTCTTAAAGTGGAATGTTTTTTTTATTATTATTTGACATGATTTATTTTTTATTTACGAATAATTAGCGCCAGTCTGATGAAGGATTATCTTCGTTAAGACCTACCACACATTAATTCTATTGAATCCATTTTAATAACTGATCTGAGAAAATGGTTGTAAATAGTTGATGGTCTTGATATTTCAGACTTAATTGAACGCAATGCATGGCATTTATAGGAAAGAATCAATGTGATAAAACTATTTAAGAAAATGACTGTTAAACAGTAACAACTTGCCGCTGTCGACATTTGAGTTTGAACATAGATAGTTTGAATCGTTCGATCAATTACGACAGAGTAGTGATTACAATCATCACTAGGTGTACCACGCTTTCGGCCTTGTGTCACGTCTAAGCTACGTTTAGAAAATCATTTTGTGCATCTGGAAGCGGTGTAATGGTTAGCAGGCTTGTCTTGCTAGAACATTTACGATTGAATAGTGACTTCGATCCTCACTGGGTGCCCCATACTTTCATCTTTGTACCACAGTACAGGTACGATTGGAAAATCAAGTGCAAAAATGTCAACGTGTGTTCGTTGACATTACAAAAGTGTCAACGGGTGTTCGTTGACATTAAAAAAATGGCAACAGGTATTCGTTGATATTACAAAAGTGGCAACGGGAGTTGGTTGACATTACAAAATTGTCAACGTGTGTTCGTTGACATTACAAAAGTGTCAAAGGCTATTCGTTGACATTACAAAAGTGTCAACGGCTATTCGTTGACATTACAAAAGTGTCAACGGTTGTTCGTTGACATTACAAAAATGGCAACGGGTATTTGATGACATTACAAAAGTGGCAACGAGTGTCGGTTGACATTGCAAAAGTGTCAACGGCTGTTCGTTGACATCATAGTAGTGGCAATGGGTGTTCGTTGATATTACAAATGTGGCAACAGGTGTTTATTGACATCATATAAATGAATCGAGTTCTTAGGTTAATATTTTGGTTTTATGTCATATTCTTACGTTACACAAAAATACATACAGTGCAACCCATCTTATATTACATTTCCTTATCGACTATACTAAATTTATTATAACCGATCCATACACAGTCATTTGAAGTGTTTAGAATTTATTATTTTTTTATGATGGGTTCAGATAATATGCCATTATCATGTTCATTCCAATTCCCTATCATAGATCCTTGCTGGGTTCCCGCTGGAAAAAGTTGCAGGACCGTTTGAAAACACCTGTTACTGTAAGCGACCTCCTACAATCCGAAATATGTGTCGGCTTTAAATAACCCACAACGGGTTGATAAGCCGTAAATATCACATCAGTCAATCACTCTGTTTCGAAAGGTTTATCTTACGTCATCTTGGTGTAATTGATAAGGAACTTTATTTTTAAAAAATCATTTCGCCCCATGCAAGGAAATGAAGGCACTAAGATGCGGAGATATGGAGTCACTGAGTGTTAGGGAAAAACTTCTATTAAGAGGGATGGACAATAAAAGAACAAGAATTAAAAAGATAGCGATTTACATTGCATTTAAACTTTTGAAAATCAAAGACGTCTGGGAAGCAAAACGCCGAAAGAGTTCCACAAGCGAGAAATGCGATAGATGAAACTATTAGCATAGAACTTACGGCTACATTTTGTTCATTGTCATCTGTTTGTCATTTTCAATGCACAGAATGTTCCGTGAAGACAACCTCTCCTGAGACATTGTAGCCCTTAATCTATTCGTAATTCTTTGGAGTTTTGAAATAGACCCTTTCTCTGAACAGTTAGTTACCATTACGCTAGGAAATAACCACAAGATTGCTTCCATATTTGAGAAAGCCATCTGAAGGTTTTCCTTGTATTTAATTTGACAATGATCTGTATGAGACAGAGAGGTTTTTTTTCTGTAGGCCTATGGCTTTGTTTCACGTATATTTAAAAGTGCAAATGTTCATCAGTAAGTTTTAGATGAGCATTTTCTGAGTATGCTTCTATCAACAGTTCAACAACTTGCTGCAATTTTCGCTTACATAATGTCAGATTGGCAAGAAAGGAAAACATTTTTGCAACATCATTGTGCACAGTAGCTCCTCTTAAATTGGTTTCAAGTGAACCTAGTATATGAATAAAGAATTTTATCCTAAACTACGAAATATAATGATCTTACCAACGACAATGATAAAAATTTGACAGTGTTTTTCTTGTTGAATATGTGTTACAGAAAGCACCAGAAGCGTGTATTTATATTAAATTAAACAATTCCAACATGTCTCCATAAATCTTGCTAGATTCCTTACCCACTTTGGCCAAAGCAAGACTAAAAGAATACCCGCTATGACTTTTCGGAATAACAGAAATTAGCGGTTTCCTGGAATAGGTTTTCCAAAATAAACTGTTAATTCTGTAAAATGAGACCTTGCTACTGTTCATTGATAAATCCCCACAAACGAACCCCAAATGATGAGCTTCATAGAAGAAAGCTAATGCAGTGTGTATAGTAAGCATTTCGGGAAATTGTCTTTCTTACAACGCAATGAAACGCTAAATGCACATTTATCAAGCAAAGAACAGTAAAGCGTCCATAAAAGTCTGGACGAAAAGCATCTGTGCACATCAACAGAAAATAACTTTGATATTCTCTATGACAAGTCGAGAACACACACGAGAAAAAATATGTAACTCGCTTTGTCTGTTCGACTCCAACCGCCATATTAACATAACTTTGCACCTCACGATTCTTCTTCTTCTTTTATGTGCCTTGGCCTTTAATGATGTAGGTGATGATCATGGCCTTCTTCATCTTCCTCTTTCATGTAGCTTTTAATAATTTTTTTTTTTGTTATTTTTACCAAATCCTGTTCTACGATTCATTTGCTTAAGCACATCAAGTATGTTACGCGCTGTTTTTTTCTGCCCTTCATTAACTCAGTATGTCTTGTGAGTATCAAATTTTCCAAGTCCTCCTTCTTTACTACGTGCCACAGAAATTTCAAACTGCTCCTTCCTAATGTTAGGTATAAGTTTCGTTTTTGGTTCCATTTTCTCCAAAACGTCGTCGTTGCTCACATGTTCGGTCCATGGTGTTCTCAGTATCCTTCCGTAGAACCACATTTCTGTTGTCAATCGTCTGTCCAAAACGTTTTCGCAACAAAACCTGTTGGATCTTAATCAAAATGTCTGGAAGAGCTGCATGGTAAGTGGCCTCAAGTTACCGCAAATAATGGTGTCTATAGTGATTTTCCAAGCGTATCTTAGATATGGCACCAGGCCGAAGGTAGGAGTCTCCAGTGAGTTTCGAACTCACTATTCAGTCGTATCTGTTCTAGCAAGACAAGGTTGCTAGCCATGATACTGCCTCGAGGTGCCCAATTGATGGTGTATATATAACTGAATAACACAGACTTATACTTTATTATTTCAAGTATAAACTTGAAAAGGGAAAGAGATATTGTTTATGACTCAACCTAATACATGTTTACTAATAACGGAAGCTAAATGAATTTAGTAATAAAAAACAACTGTAATTTAAATTAAATATTTCTTAATAAAACTATTTAGATTAACAATGCGACATGTAATTAGAATGTCAGGTATTACTAGGAATAGGCGTAGATTCATATTGTGTGTCGTAGCAATGACAAGTTATTAAATTAATATGAAAGAAATTCTAGTTAAAAATTAA
>OZ038478.1:24542791-24545291 GCA_964036315.1 Acanthosepion esculentum
AGCTTAGGAGACTATGGACCTAACATATGAGAAACAACGAGGTTTGGGGAAAATGAAAACTGCTGTGTCGCAAATAGGAAAGGTTATCACACATGAAGTAAATAAGAAGAATTTTACCCCGGAGAATAATATAGTATACGGTTGAGTAGAGAAACAAATGTAATAACGAGTTAATCGCTAACTCCTCAGTATTTACCCGAAACCTCCTCACAAGGCTGAATGTGGCGTAAAGCCGGTTTTTAATGGGCCTTTCCGAGCGTGGGCAAAAATTTTCACATAGACCCCGCATACACGCGGTCGGATGGTTGTCTACCTCCCCAGACGGAACTCTGCACGTAGAAATAGCCACTCCGCCTGAAGGGAGAGAATCGACAACCAAATCTTGAAACGAAATCTAATCGGTAACTCTCGGTATTTAACCGAGACCTGCTCAAAAGGCAGGATGTGACATAAGGCCAGATTTAACGTGGGCCTATCTGACTGTATACGCTCGGGCAAATATTCCCCGTAGACGTCGTATGCACGAGATCGGGTAGCTGTCTACCTTCCCAGACGAGACTCTGCCCGTATTAATGTACATATCCTGAAATGGCCAATCGAAAATCTAGAGCGTTATTTGAAAATTCCAATACAATCGGAACGTCCAGCAAATATTCCGGACCTGAAGATCATATTCGAAGAAGAATAGTACAAATTACCAAATAAAATTTGCAAATAATTAAACGAGAAGAGGTTAGTTGCTGTAGAAGCGAATAATGGCTATTCTACAAAGTATTAAATGAAGAATATAGATTCTTTGTTGTACTGTACGAAGAATTTTTACACTCATTAAAATGGATAAATGTACTTTATTTCTACTGAAACAATTTTTTTCGGTTTTCCATGCATATTTATTTATTATGCATCCTTGTACAGTTAATTATATGAAAAGTATGTTTATTCATTAGTTGGAAATACAATAAATTAAAGTTTTGTATGTGCACGAATATTTGTTCCTCTCCACTGTTTGTGAGTGTGTGTCCGTGTATGTATATATATATATATAAAAAGTGAAAATAGTAGTCAACACTTAGAGGCGACAGTCTGTTTCATGCTAGATGCAATCATCGGGCCACGAGTCGGCCCCATGATTGCATCTAGCATGAAACAGACTGTCGCCTCTGAGTGTTGACTTCTATATTCACTTTTATATTTACACACGCTCTATCTCTGATATTGATCACTTTATCCCATAAATATAGCACACTTTAACACTATATTTCTTCATATATATATATATATATATATATATATATATATATATATATATATATATGTATATATATATATATATATATATATATATATATGGTCAGAGTTGGATCAAACCAGGAAACAGTAGAATTAAGAAGTGCTCAATAATGCTTTATTTGTTAAAAATAATGAACGATATATTATTACACCTAACGACGATTTGTAATAGAAAGGGTGTGAAGAAGAAGAAGAAGAAGAAGAAGAAGAATTAGAAGAAGAAGAAGAAGAATTAGAAGAAGAAGAAGAAGAAGAAATACCATTTTTAATGAAAATTTAAATATCATTTTTTAATGAAAACTTTCCTTATCTTTGATTTCATTCTAAGTCTCTTTGACGATAACTTTTAATTCTTTCATTTTCAATTTTTTCTTACTAATTCTGTTATTTTTCATTTTTTTATTACCTTTATTTTCTTTTTTCTTTTCTATACAACGTTCCGTCCGCCTTTCTTTCCTCCTCGGCATAGTGTATGCCTGTAAGTGCGTGCATATATGCATGTTCATCTATCTATGGATGTAATTATATATGTATATACAATGTACATGTGTGTGTATTCCCATGGGTAGGGATCATATTGAATGCCCTTTTTTATTTTTAAATGGAATAACTCTCATTAATAATGTCTGATATTTCACCTGGAAATGCTCACTCCGACTTATACTAAGTTAAAACTTAGTATAGCCAGTGCCACCCCACTGAATACAATACTCAATTATGAAATCTTTAACTGTGGATATGTGAATTTATTCCCCATCTCTACCAATCTCATTGCATGGACGTACTCTCAGGTTTTCTTTGAGTGTCGTGGTAGAGCTGGTAACTTGAACATAATTACCTCTTGGCAGTCAAGGTTAAAACTAAAACGCAAAATTCTACGAATCTCAGTGCATACGAATAAAATTTCATACGGGATCGGTCGTCACCCGAGTCAACAAGGGCCACGGACAGGAACCCGTCTGTGGCCGAAAAATCTGTAACTGGAACAAACTCTTCCAAAAAGGAAGAGACACTAGGTCACCAAACCCGGACTATTCCCAACCTTGGACCAAGTAACTCAATGCCAAATCAACTAATAAAAAGAAAATGAATGAAATGGTCTCACAAAGAGTATCAACATCTCATGACAGCATTCTTCACTGCACTCGAAAATCCAGCAAAAAAAACAGGAAGTGATATAAGACCTAACGTCATCCCAAACATGCTTGCC
>OZ038478.1:24550291-24570291 GCA_964036315.1 Acanthosepion esculentum
TTATTTACATTGTTCCGTGCCTGCTTCACAGTCCGATATGAGGCGTGTGGCATGAAGGGACGATGATGGAACATTATATATATATATATATATATATATAATTATTTAATTAAATATTATAACATAAATATGTTATAAAATCACTACAAAAATAGCCATTTTGTTTCAACACTTCTGGTGTCTTATCAAGTGTAGAATAAATGATTTTAAAAGTTTCAAATTAATTAACGATAATAATAAGAATAAGAATTGTTGGTTTTTGGAATTTATTCCGTATATACCACTCCTATACTTGGATGTATATATATATATATATATATATATATATATATATATATATATATATATATATATATATATATATAAAAGGCTCAAACACTGATATTCCATGGTTATAATTTATTACATTGGAATTGTAATCACGATCCAATTCATTAGACCTACAAATTGAAACCTAAATTTTATAGCAGGAGTTATATGTTCCGATTTCTTTTTGAAATTAGACGTCTGATCAATTGGATCGTGATTAATAAATTATAACCATGGAATATTAGTGTTTTAGCCTTTTATATTATATTCTTACCCTGTCGTGGACATTTAGTTCTACCTGTATACTATCCTCTTGGATATATATATATATATATATATATATATATATATATATATATATATATATATATATATATATATATCAATGTATCTATCTATATATATTGATCAATGATATTATTAATAATTTATATATATATATATATATATATATATATATATATATATATATATGTAGGTATTACGCCACACGTATTCGAAGATACCAGTTGTCAAGGGCGGCTAGTCAATCCCTAATTCAAACCCTCGCTCAGGCACATTTTGTATTTTTCCAACACCCACAGACTCCCCTGTGGTTTATACTGCAACCATGCTGAACATACCTTAGTTACATTTTCTGGGAGAGAGCTGGTTATTCAGCGTCATCAACAATCTGAACAAGGCCAGCACGCTCCAACCCTCGGTCACGATGACATGTGACTTCGTGTTAGCACAGCTATTGATGGTCCCCAAACTGTTCCGTCTAACAAATTTCACTCACAAGGCTTGGGTTAGCCCGTGGTATGGTTCACACACACACGCGCAAAAAATTTAAAAAAATAAAAATAACGTAACAACATGGATTGATATGGTCAATTGCAATTAATTAATTATTCATTGTATATAAAAATAATACGTTTATGATTTTATTTTTAAAAACATGCTTGATAAAAAAGTAAAGCTTAAATTCTAATTAATTTTTAAAATACTATTCCATCGCGAGACAGAAATTACTGTTTCGAAACTTCACTCAAATCCTAAAGTTTAATTTCAGTATTAAACTTAAAACTACAGTTTCATTCTCAAGATTCTAAACTTCGCTTGAGAATGAGGCTATACTCTAAATTATATATATATATATATATATATATATATATATATATATATATATATATATATTGAAGAACTACCTTCCAGATTAAAAAAAATGCATGAATAATTATATGGGACATGATTTTAAAAATGTTTCAAGTAATATTTCTCGGGTCATATCTCAATTAGGACCCATTTAAACACAGGCGGGAACGTACAGAATGTAAATAGATGTAGAAAATAAGAGAATAATAGCTGCAACCACATGTAAACACATGGGTCCATGAATATTAAAAAAACGAAAAGTCCAAGATTCGATAAGATCAAATATGAACACGGCCCAAACGTGCTGACCGTGTTTACAAAATAAAAATGAACATTACCGTCATTATTGTTAGACAAATATTAACATCTACATTTTCTGTCATTTTTTTAATCATTGAAAATGGTAGATAGAGAACCCAGATATATAGAACATTTTAGACAATTTTTGCACACTTTATATCCAGAAAAGAAAAAAAATATAGGAATGCGAGAAAGGTTTAATAAAAAGCTTGCTCGCAGTAGCTTTTTAGTCGCATTAAACAAAAGGAATGTTTTGTATGTACAAGAGGTTTCTTCTATTCTTTTAGCCTTTATCAAGGATGTTTTACATTCTTTTTAAACTAAATGTGTTTGTTCTGAAAACACTCCCATGAGTGCTCAGGATCGCCTCGTCAGTGATGTTGTGACTTGGGGTCATGGCAAGTTTCGGGTCTTCCAACATCATACTGCTCGCCCAAGAGACCCTACCGAAACAGTACTATTCCGGCAGGCGATCATGAAACAAAAAAAAAAAAACGTAAAGCACGCAACAAATGGACTCCTCAAATAAATGCCACTGCTGACCAATCACCACCGACTTACGTCACTTCCTCCTCAGCTACGACGATACAAAAAAAGACTCGACGGCGAGCTCGTCTTTTTCCTTCGTCTTAGGTTGACCACGCGGATCGACCCTCATCATCAACGAACAGTTTGACATAACAGGTAAGTAATAACAAGAAACGTTTCCTTTCATATGAAGTGTTACTTAACCAAAAAAAAAAAAAATTGACCACGTTCGTAGGTCATAGGAATTATGATCAGAAACGCTACTTGCCTTCATTTCCCACCACTCCCATTTCTTCCTTCCCTCCTTACTCCTCCTCTCTCCCCTCCCAAGTAGGAATGAAAAAAAAACAACTTTGTTGAAAAAGGGGGGAAAAAAACTTTAAAAGAGAAAAAAAATAAATAAAAAATAAACAGACCCTCCCCCTAATAGAGACTTAGGTCATCCTTCGACGTATCTCTTTTTCTTCTTTCCCAACTGCCCTTCAACGCCCACCAATCCCCGTCGTAGAGCTCCATGGAACAGATCTTTTTATCCATAACCATTTCGAGGCTTTTTCTGCAGCTTCTGATAGAGCCTTTCTCTTTTTTATTTCCCTGACTCCAAGCCGACTTAGAGCACTGCATACAGATCTTCCTGCAAAACCTCGGCATCCGATTTCAACTGGGAGGCAGGTCGTCCGCCATTTGTTAGCTCTGCATCTCTCAACTAGCTCCTGGTATTTCTCCAGCTTTCTTTCAAAGGCTTCTTCCAAATTCTCCTCCCAAGGTACCGTAAGTTCGAGCATTATGACCTGTCTGGAGACAGTCGACCAGACCAATAAATCCGGGCGCAGGGACGATGTCGTTATCTGCACCGGGATATTCAATTGATTCCCCAGGTCTACTCTTAACTGCCAATCTCGGGCTGATGCGAGCATGCAGGTTGACGACTTACGCACCGTGGAAGATTTCTCACCGGCCTTGAAACAGATCGCCTTCGTTTCGGGCTTACAACTGCAATCTCTAATTGCTGTGGCGACTATCTCGGCTAATTTCTTTAGTACCTGGTCATGTCTCCACCGGTACCTCCCTTCACCAAGTGCCTTTGGGCAAGCGCTTAAGATATGTATCAGTGTACTTTTCCTGGAACAGAGCGGGCATGATGGTGGCTCGCTCATCCCCCAAATATGCAAGTTTGCAGGACTCGGTAGTACATCGTACACGGATTGCACAAGAAATTTAATGCGACTGGCGTCGGAGTGCCAGATCTCCGACCAACTTATCTTCCGCCGTAAAAAACACTCCCATCGTGGCCATGCACCCTGCTGGCTTAATCCCACCATCTTGCATGAATATGTTTAAAAATAAAAATATCATCCTTGTTAATGACTAAAAGAATAATCGAAACTGCTCCGACAACCAAAACATTCGAACTAATTTACAATCTTACAAACACAAGAAAAATATTTACATCGTTCGGACTGTTGTCTTCATCTTTATTGCCATATTCATGACGTTTCGGCTGTTGTACGCTCCGGTATTATTCCGGTGATTGGAATTTCCAACAGACTTTAATATAAAAATGAAGACAGCAATCCGAACAATGTAAATAATTACAATACCACATCTCAGGAATAGAGACAGATTTTGAAGGTGAATATGGCAATAAAGATGAGGACATCAGTCCGAACAATGTAAATAATGTAAATATTTACAATATCTCATCTCAGGAATAGAGACAGATTTTGAAGGTGAATATGGCAATAAAGATGAGGACATCAGTCCGAACAATGTAAATAATGTAAATAATTACAATACCTCATCTCAGAAATAGAGACACATACAAGAAAAAATAAAAAATTTAACCGCAGTAAGTTATCAATACTTAAATGAAACTCTTATAAAAAAGGGGTTGCTGCCCAAATACAAAATTGCACACGCACACACACACACACACACACACACACACACACATATATATATATATATATATATATATATATATATATATATATATATATATATATGTATTTATACAGGGTCTCCATAAGGTTCGTGTACACTTTAAACAATTTATAACTTTATTTTTATTTGCGATAGAAATAATCTGTAAAAAATGTTATAATGTTTAATGTACCTAGTTTTAAGTATAGCTAAAATAACTAATGTGATTTCAGGCATTACTGTAAATCAGTTGGCAAATGTTTTCCGTGAAATGCAAAATCGTATTTTTGTATTGCTAATGATGGAGGACATGTGGAAACTTAAATAAATTTTCAATAAAACCTTAAAAAATATAGATTTACTTCTTTCTAATCCTTTTTACAAATTATTTTACAAGTTAGAAATTTTTTGAAAGTGCACAAGAACTTTATGGACACCCTGTATATATATACATGAGTTACCCGACAGGATGATAAAATAAACAAATAGGAAACGTCTATGAATCTAACATGCTTCACTTTTATTAAAGCTTCGTCAGGGATCGAGAGAAAACGGACAATAAGACAGCATCACTGGTATTTTGAATTGTGTTTGGGTTCGTTCTCATTGGCCAATCACGTATCACGTGCATTAAAACCGTCGATAGTTCTATGTATATGTATATTCACGCGCCAATGTCTGTGTTGATAATTGCGCGTTTATTTTCTATATTCATCAAGGTTTTTTTCTGCAGAAATAACCTGCAAGTAGAAGACATTTTTAATACTGTCATTTTTAATTACTGTCGAGGCTTAATTAGAATCGTTGTCGTTCACAAAGTTCTCCATTCTTTAATTAAGCTGAATTCTCTTACTCTTCATCAATCTTTGTTTGCGGAAAATTTAACGAGTTTTCTTCCGAGGGAAAATCGCCGCTCTACCTCTCCAAAGTAAGAGTCCATGCTTTCAGATTAAATAACTATTTGAATATATATATTATAATAGATGCGTATTTATGGTCTAGAGTGTTACGAGGAGTTTTGGAAGTCTCTCGTCAACTGCGTTCCACATAGAATAATCAAGGGTGTTGCTGTCTAGGGAGTTAGGTGGCCAAATGCAAGGAGTGATGTTGTCGCAGAAATTGTCTGCGGAGTTCTGTTGCCAGACATAGAAATTTCCATCAGCCACCCTCTTGAACCAGGGCAGCACTACCTACTAAAATTCTCTAGACACTTCACGACATATCATGGCGCCGAAAGCTATATTTCGCTGTGACTGACCAGACGATATGAGTACATGAATACCATCGTTCGCTTTGAAATGGATACCCCACCCTACCTCGACTTGACCTTTTTCCGAAGGTGACTGAGAAGTGGATAAAAATTAACTCTTCTGCCCCTTATCAATATGGTCGCCCCAGCTGTTTCCATAGTAATTAATTTTGTGAAAGAACATGCTTATAAAGATGCGTAAATTTTAAGATTGGTTATTCCTAAATTTTCGCTTGAGGATGAAACAGGGCTTGATACCTTAATTTAATTTTAATAATTATATTGAGGGTTTCGTCTCTCGTTTTTGAAACATGAAAAATCTTATGTGGCGAAGGAATCATATTTTTTTAAATATATATATATATATATATATATATATATATATATATATATATATATATATTAATTTTATGGATATGAACACACCTTCCCAGAATATGACTTGGACTCGTCCAAATATCAGATAAACTGACACCGAGATTGGTAGCAATGGTATACGAGAGCGAGCCTTATATATTTACTACACAATTCAATAAATGTGTTTCCAATCCAAGCGACATTATATTTCATGATTGTAATATATTCATTCAATAAAATGAAGACATAACAGTGGAGAAGATGATTCGAATTCACACGAAAAAAGTTCTTTTTCTCTCTCTCTTAGCGTAACTAGCTGGCACAGAATACACAAAATTCACGAAAAGATTTTTGTGGAGTTCGTGTGTATTCATAGGGCAACACCGAAGTCGATAATTTATTATGAAAAAAAACATTTCTTCCTATTTAAGGACTACTTGTACGAAAATAAAACCACTATGGAAGAATTTAAGATAATTATTGAGTAACTATTGCAACAAATGAAGCTGGAGCTGATTGAATATCGAGAACAGTTGAAGGCAAACCTGGAAAAGCATGGAACAGACAATGCGTCAATTTCATTTTCGCCGGACTCTGGCGCTAACTGAATTAGTGAATTTAATTACGTCACAGAAGAAAACATTACATTCTTACCGTACTTCAGAATGTAAGAGTTTATTTTCAGGGGAGAATGGTTTTGATGGTCGGTTAAAAAGGAAGTACGTCTTCTGTTACGAAAATTGTGACCCGCTTAACATGAAAAATTACTGAATTTCATTTCGTCGAATACTCCCGAAAAAGTATCATTTAACAAAACAGTGTCGTTATTATCAAAACCTTTGGTGAAAAGAATTTACTTTTTATACAAGTTGGCAGTGCATGAAGCTCATTAAGGACAAAGATGAATATTTTGTCACGTATGCCGGTAAAGCCAACCGTTAGTGTGGGAAATTTAAACTGGGCGATCAAAGTCTAATCTTCGCCAAAATATAACATTAAGCAAAAAGCAGGAGATACGCTTGCGAATCCTTACAAAACTTGATCAGCATTCCAATTTAACGATACAGTCTGTTGCGGAAGAGTACCAAAAACTGTCAGTTAAAGGAAAAATCGAACAAAATGGCACGTCAGAAGTATAAGTAATTCGAAAAATGACAGTAGTAGAATATATCCAAAATAAAAATACGGTCAGACTTAACCCATGCTATGGCTGTTGTATGCTTCATTGCAAAAAGGACTGCCCATGTAAAACGAAAAGTGTTTTATTTCTGGAAAAGCAGGTCAGAAACAAAGCTACTGCAAGTCGAAAAGCAAAAGGAATACACAAATTAATTGCTGAATGTAATGCTACCAACTAAAAAAAAAAAATGAAAAGTTAAAATAATAGAAAATTTGTAACAGTAAAAATTAATAAATCTCTGGAGAGATTTCAATTGGACACTAGTAGCGATATTACAATTATTGATGAACATACTTGGAACAGGATTGACAAGTCTAACTTGAAAAAGCCAACAAAGTTGTCAGTGGAATATCGGACAGGAAATTAATTTTTATTGGAAAAATTACGTGTAACATCTTTCTTGCGGGTAAAACTAAAAAAAAAAAAACAGATGTTAACGTATTTAAAAATTTCAACTCGAATTTACTATGCGTCGATTAGTTAGAATTGTTTGAACTGTGGAACTGGCCGATTAATTCATTCTGAAAGAAAAAAAATATTTGTTGGACAGAAAATAACTAAAGAAACTAAATAAACTAAGAAATAAACTAAGGGATATTTTCTCGGGGGAGTTGGGAAAATGTAGAACGTCAAAGACATTTTTCCAAATTAGAAGAAAATGTGATAGCAGTTTTTAAGCCTAAAAAAGATATCCTTTGCTGCGTTGGTGTCTATTTAAACCAGACTTGATAGGTTAGTACAGCGCAGAATTATTTAAAAAAAGTAGATTATTCAGAATGGGTTCATCGCAGAAAGAAAAGTAAGACTCGTTTAAGTGCAGATTTTTCGGCTTTTGGAATATCTGCCTCCTCCCACATGTATATCCCGACCAACCCCAGAGGCTTTATTTACCAAATTAAATGGTGGTATTTTTTTTACAAAATTGATCTGTCTGAGAAACATCTTCAAATAGAAGCGGACGAGGAATGCCAGAAGTATTTGACTATTAATACACATTAAAACGACTAGAAAATAGTCTTCGGTGTAAACGCAGCCGCAGGTATTTTCCAGCTAATAATGAATACGGTGTTGTCTGGACCAGGCGGAGTTGTCGTTTACGCAGATGATATACTTAGTAAGAGGAGTAATGGATAACGGCTTGGATTGAGGAATCGGAGACCTGAGTTCGAATCCCAGTCGATTCCATTACATTCACTTACGTGCAAATACCCTTGGGAAAGGTGTGAATCCTCTTCTTCTCCCTCCAACTATGGGTAAATAGCAGGCCAGACTGGGATCTATAGCCTTGGATGGCAACTGGTCTAGGAGAAGGACAACTCTGAATTCAAAACCTGCGGAGGGTCGTTTGGGGACCTTGTGACATCCGTTGCACCAGGTCCCTGTATTCGTCCCTCCAAAAAGTGTGGATGGCCCTGCACAAAGCCTTCACCACTATAATCAAATCCTGTGTGGCTGTCGGGCTTTCAGTTTCTGGGAACTGATCTGTCTGACCCTCATACGTCGAGTTCGACGCGAGAGCGATAATAGTTAGTATGAGAGCTAAGAAAATACAGCAAAACGTAAAACTGATTCAGCAAGTAATTTAGAGACTGCTTATGATTATGGCTTCCAACTCAGTTAACGGAAATATCAGTACTTTATGGATAAAATTAAATATTCAATGAGATAATTGACGAATAAGGAAGAAAACCGGATCTCACTAGAGCAAGTACCATTAAATACATGACCCCCTCCTGCAAGCATTTCCCGGCTTGTTAGCAAATTATTATAATATTTATGTGCCAGATATGTACTATTTGCGAGCACCTCTAAATAATGAATTTAAGAAAGGTACGAAATGGAAGCTTTTGAAGGAATTAAAATAATCTACTAAATAAAGCGTTATGGCTGACACATTAGGACCAACAAGGACATATGACAGTAGCGTCGGACGCAGGCGGATACGGCATAGGTGAGGTAATAGGCCATGAATTCGACGACGGTGCAGGGAAAGCAGTCACACACGCTTCAAGAAGTTTGACACATAAGGAAAAATACAGTGTAACCTGGACAGAAGAGAAACCCGGATATAAGAGAAACCCGGATATAAGAGAGATTTTATCTGGTCCCAAATTAGAGCCTGTGTTAATGTACAGTGTAACCCGGATATAAGAGAGTTGTCGGGACCGGAGAAGAAGTATCTTATATCCGGGTTTCTCTTATATCCGGGTTTGGTCTATTTTATATACATTAACACAGGCTCTAATTTGGGACCAGAGAAAATCTCTCTTATATTCGGGTTTCTCTTATATCCGGGTTACACTATATATAATAGACAAAACACGGATATAAGAGAAGCCCGGATATAAGAGACTTCTTCTCCGGTCCCGACAACTCTCTTATATCAGGGTTACACTGTATTATACAATGTAACCCAGATATAAGAGAAACCCGGATATAAGAGAGATTTTATCTGGTCCCAAATTAGAGCCATACTTACCTAAACAATATAGATCAAACCCGGATATAAGAGAAACCCGGATATAAGAGCCGTCTTCTCCGGTCTCGACAACTCACTTATATCCGGGTTACACTGTAGTCAAATTGAAAAGGAAGCACTTGTTATAATTTTTGCTGTAAAGAAACTTCACAGGATGATATTAGGAAAAAATCATACTGCAATTTGGTCACCGTCCATTAATAAGTCTAGTCGGTTCTAACAAAGAGATTCCCAGGCATTCTGTAAAAAAACACTACAGCGTTGGGTCACGGTTTTACTGAACTATGATTCCAAGATGGAATTTCGACCGTCAAAATAATTGGGACAAGCGGATGGCTTGTCTAGATTGATATCAAAATGTAAAGAAGGTTTTGAAACTGTGATTGCATTGCTGGATTCCGAAAGCAAAATTAAAAGCGTGACGTGTAACACGATTAAAGAATTGCCGGTCACGAGAGACGATATCAAAATTCATCCTAAAAGGGATATCTTTATTCTAAAAAGTATGAATGACATTATGTCGAAATGGAAAAAAACTAAAATGAAACCTTGTAACAATAATACACCGTTTTTCTATTTGTGATGGAGTACTGCTGTACGCGGAAAGTGTAGTGATTCTGTTATAACTACAAAATGGATGTTGAAACAATTCCACGTAGGACATCCGCGAATAGTGATGACGGAGTTCCTGATGAGAAGCTACGTTTATTGGCAAAGGTTGGACAAAGATATTCAAAATACAGTTAGGAAATGTAATGGATATAATTCAGCAGTAAAATCACCACATATAAATTATCAGGCATGGCCAATAACTGATTAACAGTGAACAAGATTACATTTGGATTTTGCTGGACCACGAAACGTTTCTTACTATTTAATTGTGGTCGATAGATTCACAAAATTACCCGAGATATTAAAGTGTAAACGACCTACTATCACAAGAAAAATTAAATTCTTGCCCGAACTTGTTGCATGATTTGGTGTACCTGACACTGTGGTATCTGATAATGAAACTCAATTTACTTAAAGTAGGTATAAAAATTTCTGCAAAAACTACGCGGTTGAACATTTAACAACACCGAGTTATCATCCGATGTTGAATAGTCGAGCTGAGCGGTTTGTCGACACTTTCAAAATGGGATTAAAAAAAACTAGTCTTGGAAGTTGAAGAAACGGCAATACAGGGAATTTTCAGCATATATCGAATGACGTCAAATGCAAACGTTACAGCGAAAATTTCACATGCAGTTTGCTATGAAAGTTGGATTCATATTTGACAAATTACTGCCAGGGAATGAAAAGAAAAGTCAACTATTTGAAAGTACCAGATCATTTAAGATCGATGATAAAGTCTTCACTATCTGTCTATATTTCTGAGATGAGGTATTATGTACACTATTTAAATTATTCGGACTATTGTCTTCATCTTTGTCCCCATATTTATTACAACGTTTCGGCCCTTCACTATCTGTCTATATTTCTGAGATGAGGTATTATGTACACTATTTAAATTATTCGGACTATTGTCTTCATCTTTGTCGCCATATTTATTACAACGTTTCGGCCCTTCACTATCTGTCTATATTTCTGAGATGAGGTATTATGTACACTATTTAAATTATTCGGACTATTGTCCTCATCTTTGTCGCCATATTTATTACAACGTTTCGGCCGTTGTACGCTCCGGCATTCTTCAGGTGGTTGGAATGTCGAACTGAACTCTTTATTTCGCTGACTGGGGTAGACTGTTCTAGTTCCACGTGCCATTTTTAATGGATGTCAGTTATCAGTTATTTCCTGTTAATTCCCCTCTCCAAGTTCTCCGCCGCCTTAACTAGGTATTGAACTCACACTCTTTGGGTCCTGTCAGTGGATCTAACTAAGGGTTCAGTTCGACATTCCAACCACCTGAAGAAGTCCGAAGCGTACAAGTGAATTTTAGAGTATTTATTTTTAGATAAACACGCAGTGACCGACAGGACTCAATTCGCTTTACCGAAGAATATTGCTATATCAGCCTTAATAGTCTCTGTTTACAAACACACACATCCTTCCCCAGAGAGCTCTACCGAAATTAAAATTTCAGGAGCCTATATTGTCATCCACAGACAGATGGTTTCGCTGTATCACAGCTCTTCAGTGTGGATATATTAATGTAGGTTGTTTTTTCAAAATATCAAATTGCATGACATTGAAAGTTGTGTATTGTCATAATAAGTACTGATACCAAAAACTAGATCTCTCACGTGTACCATTATTTGAGGATATAGCATTGAAGATCGTATGTCAAAATGCAATAGAAATCCCTTGTTTTTACAGCATTTGGCCTAAAAATTGATCAGAAAATTTAACAACTTCTGTATTTAAACCATAGATTGTTGTCATTTTATTTTGTCAAAAAGAAATGGAGTAAATAAAAATAAGACACAATTTTAAAATGTTACTGCCCTCCCCGTCTCCATCGCCAATGAAACCCTCAATATTTTGTTTTTTGCTACATTAAATGAACAGTATCAGTGAATCAATTTTGAAAGGTTAAAAAAAACAGATGATTTCTGCTGTTATGGATGAAAAAATAAAGAAAAAAAATGTATCTTGCTGAACATAAATGAGGTAATCATTTTATTTAAAAAACACAATTTTCATTTGAACACCCCACGAAAAAAACTATTAGGGTGTTTTAAAAGTGAAAACTAAACAAAATAATTATTTCTTTAAGAATTCTCAATCTTGAAAATTTAAATTTTTAAATTCAAAATTTAATTTTTTAAATTAAAAAAATATTTTTCAAATTAAAATTAAAATGTCAATTAAAAATTTAATTTGTTTAAATTAAAAGTTTATTTTTCAAATTAAAATTAAAATTTCAATTAAAAATTTAATTTTTTTAAATTGAACATTTATTTTTCAAATTAAAATTAAAATTTAAAGTAAAAATTTAATTTTTTAAATTAAATTTTTACATTAATAGTAAGAAACAAAAAGATGTAAAATCACAAATAACCTAAAACTACTAACTTTGACTGTTACAAATAATGGTCACTTGCTTAAAATATAGTGTCAAATTGCTCCATGTAAAAACCTTTAGAAGAAAAGGAAGACAAAAATATTTGCAAGTATTTGCTTGTGACTTGTTTCAAATCCGATTGAGAATGTCAGGGCAAATCTGGCAGCTCCAGCTTTGTACCATCAGTAAGGCAAAAACTTTATGCTGTAATGTTTTTTAATGTTATCTTTTCGATTTCAGTTGTTTGTTGCTTAATCCTTTGGATCATAATGAAAATATACAGTTTCTAGTTATGGAACTTATCACTTTTTATTTCAAACCAGTTAATGGCATATACTTCAATGATTAATCAAAAACTGTGAAGTTTGCTAGAATTTTTTTGTGGACAAGTACGTCGAGTCCATAAACACATTAGCCTGATAGTCAATGTTAACCACCTTGCCTGATTTATTGAACCAATTTTCTATGATGGAAATCTGGGTTCAACCTTTTCCCTGGAATTATCTAATGTATATCTAAAGAGAAGACTCTGGTCGCAACTTAGATCACCTATATTGTCAATACTCAAACAAGAAGCATCCAAACGACTGCCAACTGCTGTAGATATTATTTGGGGTAAATCATGATAATTATTTCCACACAATATAACTAATGGACCATTGAATGATGTAGGGCCTTTGGTCCTACCATCTTTTCTCTAGGAGTGTAACAATTTGCATTAGTGTTATCGACAAAAACGGCCTTAATGTACCCACACTGTTAGATGTTTCCAAAACGGCAGCAGCTTCCTCTGCAAGAAGAGCACCAGCTGCACGAGTATGGGGGAGAAATCTATGAGTGGAGATAGTCCCCCTTTCGTATCTCATTTCATTTGTGAACGTTTGCTGGCCTTCTGGTCCTTTTGATTTGATCAGGGTTTCTTTCCCATTTGCTTCAACAAACTCTTTGTTATTTGTCGAAGCTAATACGGACAGGTTCTTACAGCTTTTCATCGTGATTCTCATGGGGATTCTTTTCTTTTTCTCTTTTGCCTTTCCTCTATCTGTTTTCCATTTGTCAATGATGGTATTTTTACATCAACACTAGGGTTGAGAAGGCCCTTAGACTGTAAATCCAAGAGCAATACGTTAATGAGGCTGGCTCCAAGAGTAGGAAAAAACATCACCGCTGATTAACTGAATAGCATAACGAGGAACTTTTTAAGGCTGTAGGGTCATTTGGGATGACTAAATGGTGCCAAATACTTATCTTTTCATCTTATTTGCTTTACCTTCTGGAAGCATATAACGATCACCTTATTCACAATAGATTTTCGATTACAAATTTCTTTTACAAAACTGAGTAAAAAAAGACGTTGTAGCTTTGGTTATTTCTGTGATTTTTCCTGCGTATTTCTGTCTCCACCAAGATCATCTTTCGGGGTGAATTGATAAGACACAATTTAATGTAATATATAGTAGCGATTTTTTGTAAATGCACATGTACGCTCTCTGTTAAAGTCAATTCACATTAAGGACATATAAGAGGGGTAACTTAGCTTTTTTTATGTTTTTTTTTATTATTATTTTACTGTGATTAGTCGGGAATATATTAGTACTTAAGGGTTTTTTTTAGAATTTTTTCTTCTTGATTGTAGTTAGTGTATTTGACATCGATAGAGTAGGTTGATATGTTTAGTGACATTAAAACATTAATTCGTGAAATTGAGAGGATTAAAATAAAATAAATAGACATAATATGTCTAGATTATTCAACCAAACATGCTTGACTATATATATATATATATATATATATATATATATATGTGTGTGTGTGTGTGTCTGTGTATATTAACAGTATTACTAGCTTGAAAAATCTCTGATGACTCAACCTGTAGACACCTGAGGGCAAATTGGTACTCGAGGCAAAAATTGGAAGTAAAAAAAGAAAGAACTAAAAACATTAGAACAAGGCAAAAAAAATTGTCAAGTGTCTTAAAAGTCCTTAGTCCCAAAAAAGAACCAAACGAGTATAAAGACAACGAAAATGTAGATACTCTAAATAGAGCGGTAAATTAGAATAAATCCTAACGAGCCATGCAAACCTACCTAGGTTTCACCTAAACGGATCTTTAGGGCACCCTGAAGATCCGCTTACCTGAAACCTGGGTAGGTTTGCCTGGCTCGTTAGGATTTATCATATATATATATATATATATATATATATATATATATATATATATATATATATATATATATATATATATATATGTTTGTGTATAATAGTTCTGTTTAAGAATATCGTTTTATATAGTACAGAAAAGTGTTTGAAATTTGCATTTTACTTGGCCTTCAACAAGTTGGCATCCATTTGTAAAAATTTCCTTAACTATAAGCCATTTTATGAATGAAACATTCATTGAAAATTTTTGTTTCAAGTAGTGAATTTATCTTACTTTGTGAAGCGAGCGGGCGAAGCCTACTATTAAACGATAAAAACAGCAAAATAAATAATTTTAAATTATATTAAAATATAATAATATTAATAATATATAATACTTTAATAATAAAAACATAATAGAAAATGATGGAATTCATAACAATTATAATAAATAAATAATAAATTTAAGGCATATTTTCCTCGATAGTTTTTTCTATACAGAAACAATATGTTTTTAATAGAAACAAGATAAAAAATACGTATAAGATTCAGGAATATTTAAGCTTTTGAATCTTACGAAAAAGTTGTCATTTTATCCTGACAATGTCGAATAATTAAAACAAATTACATAGCAATCAAACATCCATCTGAAATACTTCCTTTAATTATTCTTTGCTAATTAGCGTTTATTAATTTGACATGTAAGGAAAGCAATTAGTAGGAACAGCGACTCTAATTTTAATGCGTCATTTTTTACATTAGATTTTACATTAGATTTTTCGTTTTTATCTTCATCTCTTGAACATTTTTAGTGTTTCTAGAGGGGGAAGCAATTTATAATGTGGCAGGATCTGTCGGGTTGCATTTTAAAAATCCAAAGCACGATTTGTTTTGCAATAAATGAGACCCATTAAGTTCCGATTTTTTTCAAAGAAATATGATCCATCAAAATGAAACAAATGTTTTTTCCTGCAATTTAATTCTAAAAAAATTCAATATTTTTAGGAGTTCAATTCCTGGTACACATGATGAGGAGCCCATGACATATTTTGTTTTTCTTTTTTACGTCTTTTAAACCATTTGTTGGATATTTAAAGCTGAATTTGGTTGATTTTGTCCAGCGGCGTATCAACCACTGTCGGTTATTTAATGGCAAAAATCTAAATATTTTGAACACAATTCAATGGCTTCAATTACAGATAAATTGGTATTGTTGCTAATTCTGCTATAAATAGGTACTGTTGGTAAATTTTTACCCTAAAAATGCGTTGCTGGTATTTTTACTATAAAAATGTATTTTTATAATTTCATAGCCTACTTTTTTTTGTGAGTTTGTTATCTGCCCATAGCTGAGACCATAACAGATGTTAAGGTGGAACATGCTCCTCAAAATCTCCAATCTCTCGATCAGAGGCCTTGCCTCCGGATGTAGTTTATCGTCATACTATTGAAAGCCGAAGAATAATTCAGATTTTAGGAGGGTGCTTAATGTAACCGGTTTTTCTAAGCGTCCTCCTCCTCGCATACTGACCGAGTTCAACAGTGCGTAACTGCGGTGATCAAACGAAAAACGGCGTTTTCAATGCAATGTGAGCGTAAGCACATGATGAGTGCTTGGAGAATTTAATTGTTTAAGTGATTGATCGATTCGTTTTTTACGGCTTATCAACCCCTTGCAGGTTATTTAAAACCAGAAAATATTTTTAGATTGGATTTCTTTTTTTTTTAGATCATAATAGTTTAGTCATAAAAATCTTACTAATTAACCCATAGCTGTGAGGAGAAGAGGTGGATTCATGCCTTTCCAAAGGTTATTTACACATAAGCGAATATAACAAACCAAAGAGGAACTGGAACTCGGTTAAACGATTAACAATACCGAACAATTATCCATTACACCAACAGCACATTTAAGCTAACACCATCTGGTATTCCGAAGCACTCAACCATCTAGATACTGACCAGGGTCAACGTTGCTTAACTGACTGATTTTGACATCTACTTATCTAACAATATTTTGTAGATTGATAGAAGAAAAAGAACTGTAAAGGTTAGTAATAAATGAAAGATTACTTGGACCTTATGTAGGATAAGACCCCGATAGAAAACCATGATCACCAAAGTCTAGAAATTACACGGTACTTAAAAGAAGACGTTGACTCACCATTAACCTACAGACTTTTGATCCATCTTTTATTATTATTTTTATATCAGTAGTACGTGACTTGGGGTTGAATGAGCAAAGGACATCTGAAAAATGAAAAATTACTTTTAGTAATAACTGTCCAGAATAGTCGATGATAACTTTCTCAATGCGACTTAGATTATGGAAAAAAGATTCGTTATAGCATTTCTTAAAACCTCTCAAGTCGCTCATATTTGCCTGAGATGCATGAACCCAGTATACACTCATAAGGCTGTGCAACATGGTTGGTTTCTTGGCTTTTTTATATTTTTAAGCAATATAATTTTGTTGTCGGGCGGTTCTCACCCAATAATAAAAATACTGTATTTCACACAAACATTTTCCACATCCTCTTCCTCCATCTAATCCTACCATTACATATATGAACATAATTCTACAATTTTTCACTATCTTAACAAGGTCGGTCTATCGTCATTACTATTTGAATAAGGCCGGTCTCGGAACGAAAGAATTAACTCACTTTTATTTCTATTTTTCATAGACTTACCCACGATATATATACATATACTCAGTGCGCTCATAGGCGGCTCCGACGAAGGGACAGAGTTGCAACTGAGGAAAATTATACTGAGAGGTGCTAGCTTTGGAGTAGAGAGAGGGATCGGTGCTCGCACCGAGGCCAGCGCAACCGACGGTTGCGGGCGTTTGGGTAATTTTCGTTCCTAGCCCGGGTGTACCCGCAGTGCAACCCTCATTAAACCTAGCACGTGTCACAATGCGAATTCATGTATAATACGACAGAAAGACACACACACACAGACACACACACACACACACACACACATATATATATATATATATATATATATATATATATATATGTGTGTGTGTGTTTGTGTGTGTGTGTGTGTGTTTAATGCTCGGTTTAATGAAGGTTATATATATATATATATATATATATATATATATATATATAGATATAAAAGTGGACATGGAAGTCAGCACTTAGAGGCGACAGTCTGTTTCATGCTAGTGCAATCGCCTGACGATTGCACTAGCATGAAACTGTCGCCTCTAAGTGCTGACTTCCATGTCCACTTTTATATCTACACACGCTCTATCTCTGATATTGAGCACTTTACCCCATAAATATAGCACACTTTAAGACTATATTTCTGCATATATATATATATAGAAGAGTAATACATTTCAGATGCAACAAGGAAGGTCTTCAGTGATGCACTGTCTTCATAGCCGATTTCGGGTTTCGCATCATATCGGCTCCAACAGCAACCCCGACCTAATTCCACAAGATTCAGGCCGCCTCCTTGATAGCGTTTTGCTACGCACTTCGACATTGCAAAAAAGATAAATAAAATATGGCTAGGATTCCGACCGTTCTTATTGACATACGTCAGTCAACATCAGCCAATGAAATAAGGACTTTCCCCCCTTCCCTCCTATATAGTCTTGTATTTTTGCTACATCCGGTTTCGTTCTATTTCCTGGGATTCGTAACGAGGTAAGCTAGATATATATATATATATATATATATATATATATATATATATATATATATATATATATATGTGTGTGTGTGTGTGTGTGCGCGCGCGCGTGTGTGTGTGTGCGCGTGCGTGCGTGCGTGTGTGTCGGATTATATTTAAGGATTATTTAATATAGATAATAGTAGCGTCATGTTTACCCAAAAGTCAATACTTTTTGAGTAGCGACGTGTGCGTTTTGAGATTCTAATGTTTACATGGCAATCACTTCTAGGGAGATGACAGACGAAGCTGGAATGTTGAATGACGGTTTAGGATATCCCTCTCTCTGTCTCTCTCTCTCTATCACTCTGTCTCTGCTTCCTTCGTTGTTTTCAGATCTTGAACAGCAGATTTCAATTTTTCCCCACCCTTCATTATTTCTCCTTGAACAGTGTGGCTGCATCCGTTGTGATTGTTTGATAGCTGGTTCCAGCCACCAGAGTCGATGACTACGACTTTCAGGTCTCTCTCGCAAACGCCGTTGAAACACAGCGCAGCCGGCTTGCCGGATGGCGTCCCAAGGCTAGCTCACCGTATACGATTTCATATGATATACGGCCGTCAATCTTTCGATGTACATCAACGCAGACTACGTTGACAGAGAAGAAGATATAGGCGTCTCCAGGAGTCTGCTTTCCCCCAGCAGAATACTGTTGGTAATTTTCACTCTCCATATGATGTCGAAGATATGTCGTCCTCAGCGCTGATGCATACTTTCCATGATAATTTTACTCTCGCCGCCGAAACGCCGACTACTAGGTATACGTGCCTGGGATATCTTTTACTTAGACAATTTCTATGTCAAGCGATAGGTTGTTGGTAATGGTAGAGCCCAAATATTTGAAGTGATCGGTGCCATGAAGCACAACTTCATCGGTGCTAACAGTGATGGCGATGCATCTTGACACATGACATTTGTGTTTTTTATATTAATCGCCAGCACGTATTCCATATAGTCCATGGTTGAATTGACAAATCAGTGATGGATAATGTTTGTTGCGCGTCATCGGATCTGCGGCCTCAAAACGCAGCACAGTACGCACCTTACTGTTTGTCTTGAAGCGCACTAAGTTGAATAATTTAACATTGATACATGTGTGTTAGGATATATATTCTTCCAACAGTTTCAATGCATAGCTCAATAACATGGAAAAAGATACTAAACAAAATTTATATATATATATATATATATATATATATATATATATATATATATATATATATACAAATAAGGGAAAGAAATGGAGTAAAATTTATTTTACATTTGCTTTTAAAAAAGTGCTCAATACAAAGTAGAGCAATATACTATTATTATTTTTATTATAAGAGATTATAATTAAAACATGTTCAAATCGCTACACAAAAACTTTCATGTTTCAATAATTTGATTGTACTTCTTCAAGCGATGGTAAGTAACTGATGATTCCTTACCATCACCTGATGAAGTATAATAAAGGTATTGAAACATGAAAGCTTTTTCAACATAATAATAATAATATATCCAATCTCTCTCTCTCTCTCTCTCTCTCTCTCTCTCTCTCTCTCTCTCTATCTATCTATCTATCTATCTATATATATATATATATATATATATATATATATATATATAGTGGCCTGACGATTGCGTTTAGCATGAAAGAGCCTGTCGCCTCTAAGTGTTGACTTCAATGTTCACTTTCATATATATATATATATATAT
>OZ038478.1:24572791-24600291 GCA_964036315.1 Acanthosepion esculentum
ACGCTAGCATGCTAGTTAACATTCGTGTCAGTCAGCTGTTGGCTATCACGCTGGCCAGTAGAATCTTCCTGCCTATTCGTGGCAGCCAGCTATAGGCTGTCACTCTGGCCAGTAGAAAATGGCTGCAAACTACATGAAAAATGCCGTAGAAAACATGAAAAAAATCGATTATTTCCACTATCGATGGGAGTTGGGAAATGCAAATTCGGTCTTGGTCTTTACACTAATTTGGAGCATGTGCATGAAAACTTTGGTGCAAATCCGTCGCAAATTGCAGCCGTGCATTCGTTACACATACACGCACGCACGCGCGCGCGAGCACGCACACACACACACACACACACACACACACACACACATCCTGTCTTATATATATATATATATATATATATATATATATATATATATATATATATATATATATATATATTGGCTTGAGGGACAACAAACTGTCGGAAACAAACATCTAATTACTTGATGCGAAATTAAAAACAACCAAAAATGAAAGATACTGTCACTTCCAAGTTATAAGCCGATTTTAAAAATGTTTTATATGTTACGACTTTTCTATGACAATTTGTGTATTACTTTCTTGGATTTAATCGAATTAAAACGACAGCCACCCACTTATACATCAATGTCCTTCCTTTATTTTATGTTTATAAAACTCGTTCTAATTAATCTTTTACGAAACGAGAGACTACGGATAAATAACCCATTATCATAGCGAAAATTTAAACTCTTGGGTATTGGTATCAAATAAGGAAATTGTGGAGATCCATGATTGCTTACGTCCTGAACGGACACGGAACATAGAAGAAGAATAGGCGTTGTCTGTGTACAAACGGATTATAATCTCATCAGTGTTATTCCCGTTTTGCTGGGTTTCAGATGTAAACTGCTCGGTAAAATTGGTATAAGAACTGCTAGGTAAAATTGGTATAAGAACTGCTAGGTAAAATTGGTATAAGAACGGCTAGGTAAAATTGGTATATGAACTGCTAGGTAAAATTGGTATAAGAATGGCTCGGTAAAATTGGTATAAGAACTGCTAGGTAAAATTGGAATAAGAACGACTAGGTAAAATTGGTATAAGAACGGCTAGGTAAAATTGGTATAAGAACTGCTAGGTAAAATTGGTATAAGAACTGCTCGGTAAAATTGGTATAAGAACTGCTAGGTAAAATTGGTATAAGAACTGCTAGGTAAAATTGGTATATGAACTGCTAGGTAAAATTGGTATAAGAACGGCTCGGTAAAATTGGTATAAGAACGGCTAGGTAAAATTGGAATAAGAACGACTAGGTAAAATTGGTATAAGAACGGCTAGGTAAAATTGGTATAAGAACTGCTAGGTAAAATTGGTATAAGAACTGCTCGGTAAAATTGGTATAAGAACTGCTAGGTAAAATTGGTATAAGAACTGCTAGGTAAAATTGGAATAAGAACGGCTAGGTAAAATTGTTATAAGAGATGTCGGAAGGATATTAGAATAATCCAGAATTTATACTGGTAGTAAATCGCCTGCATACCGATAAAAAATGAACTCAGTAAATATACAAAAATAGAAAGTGATAAACAAGGATGCATCTTCTCGCCGGGACTATTTAACCTTTTCAGTGACGCGATTCTCATGGAATTATAAATCCAACCAGGATTCATTATTGACGGCCACAATCTTAACATAAGATATGCAGATGACACCGAGTAAACCGCAGACAGGGAAAGGAATCTACATGAACTCCTACAGAGTGTAGTGCTGGATAGCGAGAAGAAAGGACTAAATATAAATCGCAAGAAATGTAAAGACCTAGGAAGAGTTTTAACAGATGAAATGGAAGGCGGGTTGGAATAGGTAAATGTCTTCCAAAAGCTAAGCAAACTATTAAGAAACAGGAAAACGTACTGACATGTTACGTAATATATGTTTCTTTTTCTATATGGCAGTGAATGCTGACCAATCTCCTAACAGAAGAAGAGACATGGAACAGCAAAAATGTTGTTATACATCCAACCAGGATTCATTATTGGCGGCCATAATCTTAACATCATAAGATATGCAGATGACACCGAGTAAACAGCAGACAGGGAAAGGAATCCGCAAGAACCCTAACAGAGTGTAGTGCTAGATAGCGAGAAGAAAGGACTAAACGTAAATCTCAAGGAGACAGAATGAATGGTTGTTATCAAAAGAAAAAAGAAACAACAAATTCGATGAACCAATATCAAACGAGTACACCAATTTAAATATCTAAGAAATGTGCGACATTGAGAGACTGAAATCCGAACGCACATTGGGATACCGAAAGTACCTTTCAAAATCTAAGCAAACTATTAAGAAACAGGAAAATATTACTGAACTGTTACGTAATATCAGTTCTCCTATATGGCAATAAATGCTCGAAAATCTCCTGACAAAAGAAAAAGAGTCTTGAAGCAGCAGAAATATTCTTATACAGAAAGATGCTGAGAATAAAATAGACGGAGAATGGGAGGAACTATGAAATTCCAGTACAGTAGAAACAGAAAGGAGACTTATACTTAAAATCTAGAAGAGACAGTTAAAATTTATAGGGTACATTATGAGGAAAGATGGTTTGTAAATATTGATTTTCACAGGGAAGACTGAAGGCAAGAGAACACGAGACAAACTGCATAACCTACCTAACCTTGATGTAATTTAGCCTTCCTTATTCTAAACTGAATAAAAGAGGGGCAAACCTGGTAGCAGATACATTGCTTAAGAAATTTAATTTCAAACTTAGCAAATCTTAATTTGGCCTTAATCTGTAATATTTTATTTAATTTACTAATTAAACTCTGACTGTACGTAACTTTCAAATATTTAAAGATACTTTTGAAGGTACAAAATTTTATCACACCGATAAAAGTGTGAAGCTTGATATTACTAGATATATTAAAAACGGGCGAAGCAACCGGTTTTGCTCCCGCTCTTCAGGCTTCCAACGGGAGATTTAATTTACGTTAAAAACACAGAAAATGTACAACGAAAAGGAAATGTGGAGGAGGAGAAAAAATATATGAGCAAAATGAGCTAGAGGCAAATGACAGCGAGCCCCAACAAACACTCACGCTGTTTGCACAAGGAAGGCTTGCGGGACCCGATGTAAAGTGCCTCCAGCACTTTAAGGTGAAATAAGGAGAGTGAACGGGACAACACGGTGAACCGGTCGACACTAAAATTAGCTGCACAAAATCTGCTCTTTAATATGGCGGAACCGTAGGTGTTTGGGACGAATCCATTCAACGGCAAGGTGTGGTTCCAGATTTTGGTAGGAACGTGCTGTTTAATTCTCATGTCTAGGCGTTGTGTCGTCCTTCCTATGTAGTCAGCCCCGCAACTACAACCATATTTATAAATTATAGAATTAATTTGATTAGGAGGGAGGACGTCTTTACGCACCGGGCGAATCGTGGGCCGGGTTTGAAAAAACTATCCGTACCTCAGCAGAGAAAAAACAGCGACGAACACTTGATGAAATTTGTCTAACTCTACTTTCACATTTGGTTCCAATCCAAGGCAATCTGAGATAAACCGGGCACTTTTTAACAACACAGAGTTTGACACTTCTGAACTCCTCAATTTTGTTACGGATGACCGAATGAACAGTGTCATGTGGATAACCTAAACCGCATAGGGTATCCTAGACAAAATTGATCTCATCGTTCAAGAAGGACTCTGAACCGATCTTTAATGCCCTATGATGGAGGGTTCTGATAATGTTTATCTTCCGTTTTGTGGGTCAAAAGGAGTCCCAACGCGTGTACAATCCCGCAAAAGTTGATTTCCTGTAAACCGAGGTAGGAAGACTTGTTGGTGTTCGATGTAGTAATACATCCAAGAAGGCCAATTGATAATTGGATTCCTTCTCAATGGTGAACCTTAGTGCTGGATGGATACCATTTAGAAAAGAAAGAAACTGATCGGCCTCAACATCGTTGTTGAATAAACAAAAAGTATCATCAACATACCGACAAGTGCATTCTTCCGTATTCTTTCTCCGTGAAAGCCAACAAATATGTTAGCAAGTGCTGGCCCCAAAGGGGAACCCATAGCGACCCCATTAATCTGTAGGAACATGGTGTTGTTGAAACTAAATTCAACAGAAGACATGACAAATCTCATCAACTCAACAAATGCCGACTCCGGAATACTTGGTGGAGACAAAGAACTACGATAAAGCATATCACAGCAAATATCAATAGTTTCCATAAGAGGGACCCAGGTGTATAGCGAACAGATGTCGAAGGAACACATAAACTTGCCCGAAGAAGATAAATTTTGGATACAGTCGACAAAGGAAAATGAATCCCTTATGCAAAATCCACTCAAGCATTGCAACACAGGTTCCAAAAGCGTCGAGAGCCATTGGGCTACCTTGTGTTAGGTTGAACCAACCATTGATAAAATTGGTCTTAATGGTACACCATACTTGTGGATTTTGGGGAGCCCATACAACCGTGGACGAATCGACCCGGACGGACGAATTTCATTGGCTGTTTCTTGTGGAATCACGCCAGTCTTTACCAATTTCAGAGCAAAAATATAATATAAAAGGCTCAAACCCTAATATTCTATTGTTATAATTTATTACACTGTAATCGTAAACACGATCCAAATCATCAGACCAACAAATTCAAGAAGAAATCGGAAAATATAACTCAGGGTATAAAATTTTATTTTTTATACCCGGAGTTATATTTTCCGATTTCTTTTTGAATTTGTAGGTCTGATGATTTGGATCGTGTTTACGATTACAGTGTAATAATATATATATATATATATATATATATATATATATATATATATATATATATATATATATATATATATATATAAATGTGTTAGTGTGTGTGTGTGTGTGTGTGTGTGTGTGTGTGTGTTTGCGCGCATGTGTGTGTCAGGGTGTATCTTGGATTTTTAACATTTTAAGACTGATGTGTTTGCTTCATTTAGGGAATTTTTCTGCTCGAGAACTACATTGTGTTTTGAGCTGTAATCATTTTGAAATTTAAATATAATTGGCAATTCCAGCCAAAATTAACGTCATTAATGTAATGACCAAAATTGAAAATTTCCCTGAAAACATCTTAAAATTTAACAAGGATAATCGCATCATCGGTTACCGCGGACAACGTGACCTTCTAAAAGCTGAATCAATTGTCAGCTGAGATCAAAATGCACTACATCAACACTTTTATTCCATTATTTAAGAAATGCAGCTAAACAAATTAGTAAAAATCTCGACGTCATGATCACACGAACTGACAAATCCAACACAGTTCTTATTCGGAATAACAATGATTAAAAACAGAAAGCATTTTAAAAGAGGAAATAAGACACTACCAAGCTTTAAAATTTATATACATATATATAGTCATTCACTGACTGTTTCACTGTATCACAGCTCTTCAATGTGGCTAGACGTACGGTTGCCTCTGGCTAGAATGGAAACCAGGCTGAATTGGCATTCTACCACTAAGCCGTCGGTGCACCTGTTATTCATGGAGTCTGGGAACCAGCGAAAGCAGTTCATCGGAGCAATTACCGCGAAAGTATTTGTAAAAAAGACAGAGAGAGGCGACGGCGCGTCTGTGAGAGAGCGACTGCAGACGAGATGCCAGATCAGGGCCAATTACATTGCATATCCGTCTCTGGATGTTATCAAGAACTCCATATATGCCAAATGGTCTGGAGCCCCTTCTTTTTGCCTCGGGGTTCTTGATAAGATCCAGCTGCTTTGATCTTTCCACTATCCTTCTCCACATCCTTTCCTCTATCACTACTATCTGCTCTCGTTCCAAATCTTCTGTAACCCCTTGCGTGCTTCCAGCCGTGCTTGGGGTGAAATGCTTATATATATATATATATATATATATATATATATATATATATATATATACAAAAATAGATAGATAGGTAAATCTGATATATATATATCGATCAAATATATATATATATATATATATATATATATATATATATATATATATATATATATATATATATATATATATCAGATTTACTGGCTTAGATGGCTTAGGGGTAGATTTTCTGATTCGTGTTTCGATCCCGGATTGAAGCAAACTGATGTCTAGCAACACTGATGAGCTGTCTATGTATGGCTATATATATATCTATATATGTGTGTCTGTCTTTGTGAACTATATTAACTATGAATATGGCCACAGCGGGCTCACTATTACATATTTAGTTAAAAATGAAAATAAATATCTTTGGATAATGGCTAATAGAATAACCAAAAGCATTCGACTAAACAGAATCTGACACTTGAGCTACTTGACACTTTATAGTCATTAGCTGTGGTCACTGAACCATGACACGTCCAATGTTTGTCACCAAAGTACTATCATGATAACTATGTTTTATGTCACTTATTACAAAATAAAAAGTTAATGTTAGTCGTTGAAAATTCAAAATACAACATTTTATATTAAAAGTTTTTTTATTTTTTATAAAATACTTCATCCGTTTTCTATACACGCAAGCTACAATATATAGTGTGATCCAAAAAAAACGGGAACTTTTTAACAATCCAATAAAACCAAGATTGATGGAAGAAAAAATATTTAATTCATAGTAATTGAAACCTTAAAACATGGCATTTAAGAAACAATGATGGAATTTTCATTTTTTTAAAAATTACGTCCTGTAGATGGCGTCCTCCTGTACGAAAGCATTCTTGAAATCTGCTGTTGAGATTCCTCATTGACTGCTGCAACATCTCAGCTGGGATACTGTGAATTTCATTTTTAATTCTCTGTTTTAACTCATCTTTACTCTTGAGATAGTCGCACAAGAAAAAAATCACAAACGGAAAAATCTGGCGATCTAGGGGGCCAGGCAACGTTACCGAATCTTGAGATCACATGGTTACCGAACAATTCTCGTGCCATGTGTTCTAGGATAAAGGCGTTGGTTAGATCCAGTGACAGACACAAAGAGTGTGAGTTCAATACCCGGTTAAGGCAGTGGAGAACTTTCAGAGAGAAAATTAGCCGGAGATAACTGATAACAGACATCCATCAAACATGGCACGTGGAACTAGAACAGTCTACCCCAGTGATCGAAATAAAGGGTTCAGTTCGAAATTCCAACCACCTGAAGAAGGCCGCAGCGTACAACGGTCGAAACGTTGTGACAAATATGGCGACAAAGATTAGGACAATAGTCCGACTAATGTAAATACTATACATAATACCTCATCTCAGAAATATAGACAGAATATATATATATATATATATATATATGTATGAATATATATATATCTATATACCTATATATGTATGAATATATATATATTATATATATATATATATGTATGAATATATATATATCTATATATGTACGAATATATATATATATATATTATATATATATATGTATGAATATATATATATACCTATATATGTATGAATATATATATATATACATATTATATATATATATAAGAATATATATAATATATATGTAAGAATATATATATATATATATATATATATATATATATATATATATATATATATATATATATATATATATATATATGTATGAATATATAAGCGGATATTGAAGTCAACACTAGCTCTATTTTACTGTTTTTAAACTATAATTCTCCAGTAAAATCGTACTTGCTAAATGCTAATTTTACTGGAAAATTGTAGTTTAAAAACAGTAAAATCGAGCTTGCTAGCCGAAATGCTCCACTGTGGCTCAATCGGTTAAGGCACATCAGGCTATAAGACAGTTCCGTATAGGGTACAGGTTCGATTCCTGTCGGAGGGCGCGTATTTTCTATGAAAAATTTCTCGGACATTCAGGCCGGTTAATATTGTTTATTCTAAACAGAGTTTTTACTTAGATATTTTTATCTATAAAAAAAAGCACGTATAAACATAAAAAATGCCTTAAAATAATTGTCGGACTTTGTCCATTTCGTAATGTGTGACGTCATTTGTTTACATTTGGATACGCATCGAGCAGATGTGAATGTACGAAAGAAAAGCTTCATCGTTATGCTTAGGTTTTGTTCTTCCTCCTCTAATGACAGAGATTTGGTTTGTTTTCACAGGAAATAAACAAGCCCATCGCATCTACACATCCACTTAACATTATCGAAGCATGGAGTGTCTAAATAGATGCGATATCATTAAAATTCCTTGAGTGCTTGAAAATTATTTTGAAAATTTCCTTCGACCAAACACAAACGGTCATGCACCTTTCATTTAAAATATTTCTCCGCCGAGAAAGCATTTGCAATTTGTGCGTTGAAACGCTGCGTTAGCACTTTCGTTACTTAGGTTTACTTAGGTTTTTAACATTTATGTAAATCATTTGAATAAGAACACGGGATACACAGATAGATAGATAGCGAGAGTGTGAGAGTAAGAGAGAGAGAGAGAGAGAAAGAAGATTTGTGTGCCTGTTAATGGTTTTCAAGTCAAATGGAGTATTTTAAAATGTACACGAAAAAAAACGAAATATATATATATAGAGAGAGAGACAATGGCTGTAACGAGGAAATCAAATTGGAAAAAAACTAAACCTATGAACGGAAATATTTAAGAATTAAGAGTGAGGAACTGAAATAAAACAAGATAGATAGATAGATAGATAGATACGAATAGATAGATACGAATAGATTGTTATAGATAGATAGATACATAGATAGATAGGCACGAATAGATTGTTATAGATAGATAGATAGATAGATAGATAGATAGATAGATAGATAGATAGATAGATAGATAGATACGAATAGATAGATACGAATAGATTGTTATAGATAGATAGATAGATAGATAGATAGATAGATAGATAGATAGATACGAATAGATAGATAGGAATAGATTGTTATAGATAGATAGATACGAATAGATAGATAGGAATAGATTGTTATAGATAGATAGATAGATAGATAGATAGATAGATAGATAGATACGAATAGATAGATAGGAATAGATTGTTATAGATAGATAGATAGATAGATACGAATAGATCGATACTAATAGATTGTTATAGGTAGATAGATTTGATAGATAGATAGATACATAAGAAATAGATAGATACGCATAGATTGTTATATATAGATAGATACGAATAGATTGTAATAGATAGATAGATAGATACGAATAGATAGATACGAATAGTGTTATAGATAGATAGATACGAATAGATATATACTAATAGATTGTTATAGATAGATAGATAGATAGGTACGAATAGATTGTTATAGATAGATAGATAGGTACGAATAGATTGTTATAGATAGATAGATAGATAGATACGAATAGATAGATACGAATAGATTGTTATAGATAGATAGATAGATACGAATAGATACATACGAATAGATTTTTATAGATAGATAGATTTGATAGATAGATAGATAGATACGAATAGATTGTTATAGATAGATAGATACGAATAGAGTGTTATAGATAGATAGATAGATAGATAGATACGAATGATAGATAGATACAAACAGACTGTTATAGATAACGTTGTAGAATACCTACAGACGATATGTCCCCAGTAACATACATAGAGTAGTAAATACTATGTTTTATGCAGTTGGAGATTCATTGTCGAATTCACTTGATTCACTTCTAGGAGTTAACTAATTCTACGCCCCGCTGGCGAATCTCATATGAGTTGTTCTTATCCGAAGTATTATCGTTTATTACCAACCTTCGTATGATTAATCTATTCAGTAACCTTCCCTAGATTACAGCAGATAGGTAGACAGATACTAACAGATTGTTATATATATATACGAACGGATAGTTATAGATAGATAGATACGAACGAATTTTATAGAGAGATGCGAACAGATTGTCATAGATAGACAAATACGAACATATTGGTATACATAGATACGAACAGATTGTTATAAACAGATAGATAAGAACGGACTATTATAGATAAATACGGACAAATTGTTATAGATACGAACAAATTGCTATAGATAGATAGATAGATAGATAGATATATATATAGATAGATAGATAGATATGGACAAGCTGAGATAGATAGATACGAATTGGCTGAGATAGATAGATAGATAGATAGATAGATAGATAGATAGATAGATAGATAGATATGGACAAGCTGAGATAGATAGATACGAATTGGCTGAGATAGATAGATAGATAGATAGATAGATAGATAGATAGATAGATAGATAGATAGATACATGGAGAAAGACTATTATTAATAGATAAATTTGAAAACTAATCAAATTAATGGGAAAAATAAAGAAAGTCGCTTTCTAAATATACATATATATATATATGTATGCACACACGCACACACACATACATATATATGTATATAAATATATATATATATATATATGTATACATATATATATGTACATATATATATATATGTATACATATATATATATGTATACACACACGCACACACATACATACATACATATATATATATATATATATATATATATATATATATATATATATATATATATACATATATATATATATATGTATATATATATATACACAAACACGGACGCACATTTTATGTGTGTGTGTGTGTCTGTGTATTTGGGTATATGTGTGTTTGTCCGTGTGCGCTTGTCTACGTGATTATTGCTCTGTGTGTGTTAGTGTTTGTTCTGTCCGCTGCTGCTCGTCATTGATGTTTATATGTCCGCCATTTTCCATTAGTGTAATTATCTCTATAAAGTTAAATTACGTCACAAAACCTCCGTCAGTTGTTTTGACAGGAGCTCTTCATCGAACTCGCTCTTTTTCCAAACAGTAAAAGTTGCTCGGGAATGATTCACTAAAATATTGCGTTTCTACAAAACGTCAATTCCACATGACAGTCCAAGACAATCTGTTTCTTTGGCACTCTTGCCAAACATAACAATTTTGAACTTTCCATTTATTCCCCCAGTTCATCTAATCACCCGTTTCTCCTATTTGTCATTCTTTCTCTTCCTCCCTCTCCCACTCTCTCACATTCTCTCTCTCTCTCTCTCTCTCTCTCTCCCCATATATATATATATATATATATATATATATAAATGTTGTCATATTTGGTATGATGCCCCGCGATTCATCTCGAGGTTCTTGACAAAGTCCAAAAATGGATATGCAATGTGATCGGTCCTGACTTGGGGTCTCGACTTCAGTCACTTTCTCAATGATGTAATGTGGCTTCTCTCTGTCTTTTCTACAAATATTTTCATGGCATCTGCTCCGACGAGCATGAATTTAAGCGTGCTACTAAGTTGGTATCTCGGCCCCAGCCATTTACTGTCGAAAGAGTTAAATGTAACCGCCTCTTCTACTCCAACAGCTTCTTCTATCGCACTTCCCAACAGTGGAACTCCATTCCTCTTACTTGTTTCCCTCATAACTACAAACTTAAAAAAAATAACTGTAATGTCAATCGACATCTTCTGTTGCCTTGATCCCCATTCTTCTTTTTACCCTCCTCCTTTTTTATCTTTTTTCCTTTCCTCACCCCCTATACCCAGTTACTTACACTCTCTGTAACCCTTTGCGTACTAATGTTTAACGTTTTACTGATTATTTACAGATTTTAATCAGAATAGAACTTCCGGGATAAACTTGAAATAAGATTAACATAAAAATATTTTTTAATATGAAAAAAATACTTTTAAATCATATTGAATTGAAAATATTTTTAAAATATCAAAATATATTCTTTGAAATATTTAAAATATTGTTAATTTAAAGAAAGCTAAAATTTCAAATAATCTCTATCTATAAAAGGGAGGATGTGTGTGTGTGTGTGTGTGTGTGTGTGTGTGTGTGTGTGTGTGTGTGTGTGTGTGTGTGTGACGAATGCACGGCCGCAATTTTCGACGGATTTTCACCAAAGTTTACATGCACATGCTCCAAGTTAGCAGAAGGGCAAAACCGATTTTACATTTCCCAACTCACATCGATAGTGGAAATAATCGATATTTTCATGCTTCTACGGCAGTTTTCATGTAGTTTACGCCCATTTTGTACTGGCCGGAGTGAGAGCCTATAGCTGGCTGCCACGAATAGGCAGGAAGATTCTATTGGCCAGCGTGAGAGCCAACAGCTGACTGACATGAATGTTAACTAGCATGCTAGCATGCAAAAAAAAAGTCGATAGCTGCATTCGTCACAATTGGGAAAAAATTAAATCTGCATGGCACTTTACTCCAATTGGCTCATTCGCTTGCTTAAACTCAACGTTGATTCTGATTCCGCAGAACTGGGTTGAATGTGAAAAAGTATTTGTTGCTAACATTCTTTTTTTATTCGGTTTTTCCAGTTACGAGTCCTTTTTTTAAAGCTGATCGTTTTGTGTTCATTTTGTTTAGTTCTTTTTTCGTAACAGATTTAATGTTTAGTATAGAGCTTAGAAAAAGATCGCAGTTTGAGATAGGCAAGAAATAAGGCACGTAGCAACATCAGCACGGCAAAGGACACTCCTTTAAAGGCAAGGAAGGGCAAAAATAGTTTAAGTCAAGTGATAGCGATTGCTGTATGAGTCGTAGGATTTTTGAATCAAGCACGGGCAACGCCGGGCCATGCTACTTGTATTTATATATGATACTTCTCCCCAGCATCGCATAGGTTAATTCAGAAGGAGTCTACTCTAGTAAACCTTTTTTATTCTTCAGTGCTTCTTACTAACAATATCCGTCATAAGAGATCTTCAGAAGCGGTGACAATATATAATCCTGAATTTATCCTGTCAGCTGCTGCTACTACTTGCAGGTATACAAACTGTCATAGATTGTATATTTGATACAGCACTGAAAATCTAACACTCATTGGATGAGAGAAATTTGCATTCCGAAACTTACCTTGAATGGCCATGAATGTTGGATAATATCCTGATCCATGTAGTTAAAACTGACAACAGAAATTTGGTTCTGCAGAAGGATACTGAGAATTCCATATCCGACGCTTGTAAGCAACGAAGAGGTTTTAAAGAAAAATGATAGCAAATTGAAAACCTTGAATCAGAAGGAGACAACTCAGATTACTTTAACATAAATGAGGAAGGGCAAATCGCCGAATTTCAGCCTCACATTATATTTGGAAGTCAAGGACGTCGAGGAGAATATAGTGGATTACCTACCTGCTGAGATTGTGTGATTGGATGTCGGACCCGCTGGTAGGAGGCTTGGTCAAATGAGAAAGGCTGATAAGGGCTAGAATGCATAGGAAGCTGTGAAGAACCACCATCTCCCACCACATGAATGGACACGGAATATCGAATAATTTTATTTGATAAAAATAAGTTCTTAACACGCAATTTCGGTATAAGTACTGGTATATTTGTTGGCGTGTGGGTGTTAACTCACTAAATTATCCCTTTTGAATTGACATGGTCGTATAACCATCTCTATAAATGAGGAGATTATACTCATTAGTGCCTTTGTCACGCAAGGAAGAAGCTTGTCTTGGAGATTTACTTTAGCAGCCACTCTTTGATTTTCTTACTTGTTCGTGCGTTTCAGTGTCTAAAGAAACATCACAAATACTATTCAAATAAGCAGTTTTCCAACGGTTGATAGAAACGTTTTCCTGTTTGCTTTTATGACTAGAGTAAAATGCTCATCAGAAATATTTACGACTTTGTAGGGACCTCTGTAAGTTGTTTGCAAGGGTTGTTTGATAGCACTAGCACCTGTATTAAATTGAATTTTTATGTGCTATATGACGCGTTGGTTTGACTAGGGGAAGGTGATGTTATTTTAACATCTTTGGTTTCGGGTGTTCGACAACAGAAGCTGCGTCTACGATAGGACTATTTGGTTTTATTATTAACTCGTCAAACAGAAGTAAGTTTGTGTCCTGAAGAAGTGTTAAAAATGTTCTGAATCCTAACAGAATTGAAAGGGAGCTTCAAGAAAGAAAAAAAGATATATTTCGGTGCTGTTTGCAATAATTCCTCAAGAGAACGATGGAAACGTTTAAAATCGCCGTTACTTTTGCGGTTATATGCAATTGTACGAATTCTATTCCTACCAAATTGGTAAGATACTGATGCCTAAATTGATGAGTGTTTTTGGGGATTTAAAAAAAAGTCACCAAGAATGTTTATCCTAATAGAATTAGCTAACCGCCTTAGCAGATGTGCATACTCAGAAAAAGCCTGCTAACCATTACAATGGCATGAAAGCATTTCTACATAAGAAAATTTTACACATCCTGCACGCAAGACGCTTGTAGCCCGCCGATAGCAACACCAGTTGTCTTCTGGTGGCAGACATTGGCAAGACACCGGCGGGCTAACGGTGGGCCACTAGCTGTTCGCAAGTGGTAATATTGCCGAGACGAACATGCCGGCTGTTGGACAGCGGGCCCTCAGAGGTAATCACAAGTGGCATACCGTCCAGTGGCAGATTGGTGGCTTGCTGGTAGGGCATGACCCAGCGGATAACAGCATTGGTTGTATCCAGTGACTTGACCCAAAGAGTTATCAGTTCAATACATGGCTATTGCAGTGATTAACACAAATTTAGAGAGTTGAGTTAAAGGGAGATAACTGAGACATCCGGAAAAGTCATGGAACATGGACTAAATAAAGGTTTCAGTTCGAAATTCCAATCACTTGAAGAATGCCGGATCGTACAATGGCCGAAACGTTGTGAATATGGCAATAAAAATGAGGACAACAGTCCGAAAAATGTAAATAATTTAAATAATCACCGCATCTCAGAAATATAGACAGATGCGTATACAACTACGCGAAAATACCGTTTGATATAGTATGTATTTATCTATTCAGCCTCCAACTGTAGGTTGAATAGCAAGAGAGACTGGGCCCTACAGCCTTGATTAGCGACAAGTATAACGCAGAAAGAAATATCAACCTATTGCAGGAAAATCTTTTAACTAGACAATCAAGAATTAAAAGAGACATAATCGTGTATCACGCATGGCACTAAACTGTCTGGTGTACTATAAATATCGATTATTAATATAAGTTATTGTAAAATAATTAGTGTTTCTATATCTACGCCTGATAATTTTTAGGCATCTATGTTAGGTGGTAAAAACAGAAGCTTCAAATGTAGAAAATATTTACTACTTACTAAAAAAAGCTAATCTATCTTAACTGATTTAAATATCGAAAACTAAATGAAACAAATAAATTATCGGCGTTTCCAGTGGTCCTCGTGGGCATCTATATAGAATTGTATGCACTAAAAGTAGATACTGGTTTTATACTTGAATTTAAATGAAATAAATCTCTTGCTAATAGTAAATAGATAGACTCGCTTCTCGCCCGGTTTACGCCCCTCCCCATTATTTCGAGCAGGAGCCGAGTTTTATCCCTTGTTTCTCGTTTAGGACTGGGTTTCCGGTTCCGTCTAATGTCTGCTTCAACGTCTCCGCCTAAACCGTGAAATTTTAATTACTATTTTTTTTTCAATAGGCGTATATATGCTGACCTGTCGGTGTAGATGTTTTTCACCTTGTTTCCTGCTTAGCATTCTTGTTCATTCTAAAGTCTTCTTCATCGCTTTACTTCTAAAGTATCCCCTTGATAATCGGTATACTTCTAAAATATTCACTTGAAATTATTATTGCTGTATACCAGGTGTAACAACAAAATTGTCCAAATCATGTAACAGCGTAATTGTCCATCCCATAAAATGTTTAAGATCTCAAAATCACTAAACTAATTGAGTTTATTTTTTCCAGACTTTAGATCAGACGTTTAGCCATCTTGACACCATTTGCTGTAAGTGTATTTATTTGACCCCCCCCCCACTGAGTCAGGTTGTGACGCAAGGTCGGTTTTTAACGTGGGGAGCCCGAGTGTTTTCACTCGGGCCGCTGGTCTATGCTGGTCATAGCTTGTCCAAGCTGGTCAGAGCTGATCTAAGCTAGTCATAGCTGGTCTTGGCTTGTCATAGCTGGTCCAGGCCAGAGGCGGTCCAAGCTAGTCGTAGCCGTGATACTACCAGCGCAGGGACGAATCCCTGTGCCAGGTAAGTATCACTGACAAAACCCATTTAGTTAATCAGTTAGAACGAGTACAGGATAAAATCGTTACAATATTGTAAAATACAAGGTTAAAAGCTGAATGTAAAGATTGAACAATTTTGCTGTTACACACGATAAGCCTTCTATGTACACTTTTTTCTTGATTGAATATACAATCTACAAGATTGTAAGCTCCCCCCTACACGACTCGGTATTTCCGTACCTATAGCAATTTTCGAAGAACAATTTTGACTGGTAAACAAGTTTCTGGAAGAGAATTCCACAAGTGAGACGGAGGACAGAAGAAACGGTTAGTATAGAAGTTCCCGTTATAACTAGCCACATCAACAGTAAAAGGATGAGACCCTGCCGCCAATCAGATACTGCGCTTAAATTCATAAAGTCTATGCATCATGGAGGAAAGTCTATCTGTGCAATTTACGGTGCTTTCGCCATTACTTATTAAACTCTTTGCTATTTTTTTATCATCAGTAACGTAGCATGAAAAATATTCATACTCTCCAGAACTTGATAAAAAATTAAACAACGCTTATTTTGTGTTCAAATTAGGCGACCACACAGCAAAATCTTAATTAAACATCAGCTTGCCATTTGGCAAATATATTGTTAATGTCAGAAATATAATTTCAGAAATTTCATTCTGGTGATGATAGTCTTGTAAACAGATCAAGTGGAAGACCTAATCTTGTCATAAATATTCAAATGAATGGAATGCTGAGAGAAAATCTGAAAGTAATATGTATGACATTTTCAGAACTTCAAACATCTCTCCTGTATAAAGACTAGACTAGTGAATAGTAGAAGTTCTTTTCCACAACTTTTCCACACTTCATGGTCTATTGGTCAAATGGTATGCAGCTTTGATTATGAGGTTTTTGTGGCCAGTATATTATTCAGTGAACATTTTTTCCACGGATGATTACTTAGTTAAAGACACTGAGCCTCCAATACAAAATCGAATTTTCTCTTGTTGCCATAAAGCAGTTGAAGCATTTGAATAGTTTATTAAAGCAAAACGTTTTTGGATTTTTTGTCGGATAAACAGCTTAGATATAATAAAAGAAAATCGTAGAACATAACGGATATTATTTTGATTACATAAAAATATGTTATTTTGTCTTTCTATATAATAATAATAATAATAATAATAATAATAATAATAATAATAATAATAATAAGAAGAAGAAGAAGAAGAAGAAGAAGAAGAAGAAGAAGAAGAAGAAAAAGAAGAAGAAGAAGAGGTTAAATTGCAAAAATGGCTGGATGAAATTACAAAAATGGCGAAATGGAATTACAAAAAGAACTGACAGAAGGAGGCATTGCCTGGCAAATACGTAAAAAGAACGAAAGAAGTAGATATGGTCCAACAAAAAACACATCAATGGCTGAGGAGTACCGTGTTGAAAGCTGAGACAGCTCAGAACCAAAGCCTCGCAACCAGATTCTATCACTGTCACATATTAGAAATGGAATTAACCAGAAATGCAAGATCTGCAGAAAATATGATGAAACCGTCGACCATATTATCTCAGAGCCTCAGGAACTAGCAAAACAAAATAATATACCTACAGAAATAACAAGGTCCTGACATATGTACCCTGGAAGATATACAAGAAGCCCAAAATCAAACCCACTGATGTAACTATCCTCTGGGACATGCCAATTTAAACTGACAGGGAAATAAATGCCGACAGGCCTGATATTATCATAAAAGACGGGAAATTCAGAAATTATTTGCCTATTGACATAGCAGTACCATCTAAGAGAAACACCTCCATGAAAATTATTGGGAAATTGTCCAAATACAAGGACCTGGAAACCGAGATTAACAGGATGCGGAGAATGAAGCCGGGGACCAATAGAAATCGAAGACCTGTGCCTGGTGAGAAAGGGAATGGACAATTTTACTAATTGTGTTCCAGGTAACATCAACATAGAGGTTGCTGAGGAGATCGCTCTTCTCGGTACATCCCATATACTTAGAAAAGGGCTGCCAATTAAATGACAATATGTCTTTTGACATAGCAGTACCATCTGAAACACCTCCATGAAAATTATCGGGAAATTGTCCAAATACGAGGACCTATAGATCGAGATTAACAGCTTAGAGTTATAATGAAAGAAACACGTAGAACATAACGGATATTATTTTGATTAAATAAAAATGTGTTATTTTGTCTTTCATGAAAACACAAAAACTTGATTTATAGAAAAAGAATTTTAATGTAAGCACCCGGTGTTTTTTGTTGTAAGCAGTGTCCCCAAAACCTCGATATCGTTCCGTTATCATTCATTCTCTTTGGCAAAGTTTATTTTTTTGAAGCTCTAATTATATAGCTTAAACAACTTCCATTTGTAGCCTTCTTGATTTCAGTGAGCAAAGTAAATATTCGTCTCAGAACATCCTGGTTCTTTTTCTGTACAATAAATTCTTTTCTTCTTAAAAAAAAGAAACGTTATATTCGGAGAGAAGGCAAAAGAGAACCACTACATTCCGTTTACCCGAGTTGCCATAGCCATGGCCATTCACAGATGATAGCTGGTAAAGATGTGATCCAATGTAATAATAATAATAATAATAATATCCAGAAACCATAGATCATCTTGTATCAGGTTGCACGATATTGGCACCCACTGAATATAAAACCCGGCATGACAGAGTGGGCCAATATCTGCACTGGAAAATTTGCAATTTCTACGGGAAGGAAAATGAAAGAAACTTGTACGAACACCACCCTGACCCGGTTACGGAGATAGGACCGGTTACAATTCTATGGGACTACACTATACACACTGACAGAGCAATCAAAGCCAACCGCCCAGACATTGTTATTAGAGACCACAAACAAAAGAAATGCCTCCTTATTGATATGGCAGTCCCTGCAGACTGCAATGTATCTTAAGATATTCGAAAAGCTGTCAAAATACAAGGACCTTGAAATAGAAATCTCAAAAAGTTGGCACATGGAAACATCAACAATCCCTGTTGTAGTTGGAGCCTTATAATTTGTTGGAAAATATTCCAGTAGACTAATTGAAGGGATCCCTGGAAGTGCATGCCTCAAAGTGATACAAACAATTATTCTGACAAGTACAGCCCATACTTTATGAAGGGCTTTATGTATGTAATATTTTTTTTGCAGTGGAAAGTGTCATGATAGCATTTCTAACCTTAGGTCCCTGGGCGGGACCCGGAAAGAAATGTGTAAACGGCAGATATCCAAGGAAATAAATAATAATAAAAATAATAATAATAATAATCCTATAGATTCATTGAAGAGATTCCTGCTAGCCCATGCCTTAAAGAAATACAAAAAATGTACTCACAAGTACAGTTCACGATTTACGAAGTGTTTATCTATGTAAAATATGTGTGATCTTTGTTTTTTAGGTTTTTTTTTTTAATGATCAGTGGGAAATATCATGAAGACATTTCTGACCTTTGAACCGTATCAACGACACATAATTTTCTTTTTACTCGCCTTATGTTTAAAGGTCTGTAGAAGTAGTATCGTTTCTTGGATAAGGCGAGAGACGGGGAAAATGTCAAACGACTAGTTAACTACCCATCTCCGTGTAGTGGCCTTACACAATGATTCTTTACGGTGATTCTAGAAGCTTGCACAGTTTTCGTGCGTTTTTGGTCTTATACATACATACATACATATATATATATATATATATATATATATATATATATATATATGTTCTCTCATATATATATATATATATATATATATATATATATATATATATATATATATATATGAGAGTACATAGAAGTCAACACTTAGAGGCAACACTGTTTCAGCTAGACGCAATCAAGCATGAAATTAAAGATTTGTATGTGCACGAATATTTGTTCCTCTCCACTGTTTGTGAGTGTGTGTCCGTGTATATATATATATATATATATATATATATATATATATATATATATATATATATATATATATATATATATATATATAAAGTGAACATAGAAGTCAACACTTAGAGGCGACAGTCGGTTTCATGCTAGATGCAATCATCGGACCACGACGATTGCATCTAGCACAAAACAGACTGTCGCCTCTAAGTGTTGACTTCTATGTTCACTTTTATATTTACACACGCTCTATCTCTGATAATGAGCACTTTATTCCATAAATATAGCACACTAGACTATATTTCTTTATATATATATATATATATATATATATATATATATTAAACTTTTATAAAAATAAGAACAAAAACATCCATTACTGCCAGAATTCCACTGACACCCTGTTCAAACACATTCAGGCCTCAGAATTCAGGCCAGTAGTTTCACATATTCAGTCTATATTACGCATTACGGAATATAAGTTTGCGTTCAGAGAGTCCTCCATCTAAAGAGAATCCACAAAGCTGAAGACCATCTAGAGTAGCGGAATGAACACATGGCAAAGCAAATATATTTACCCTTGCTGTAAATGTGAATGACGGTAGAACTCATTCCAATCTCGTTGGTTCTCATATAAATTCTGCTCAAGTAACCCGATAATTTGATGGTTTTATAATAACGCATGCGCGTTAAAATCTAATAAAATTAAGAAAGAGATACGAGTATTAACTCTTCTTATATCGACGTTGTTAAGAAAAATTATAATATTCAGTATTCATACTTTGGATCTGTGATGTTTTACCTTTCAGAGCAAAGAAAATAGTACAGAAAAAAATCTAAAAGATTAAGTTACAAACCTTCTTCAAACAAGAAAGTTGAATGCTGCAGTAATCGGAAAAATACATGAAATAAATAAAATATATATATTATGCGCAACAGGAAGCTATCAATATTTTTATTTTATCAAGAAAAACATTGCTTATATTATTAAGGAAATAATATGGCCCCGTAGTGTTGTAGTTTACCAGCTGAGATTTTTTTTGTAAGTGCAAATTCTTCCTGTGTATTGTATAGTTTATATAGCTTTTTTTCTTTCTCATATTACAAAAGTCTTGTTCCGTGTTTTCGAATCCTGCAGGGTAGGAATCTAAACCTATCCTTTCTTTCTAATGTCAGGGAAGAGAAAGATGCCCCACCCGTCGACCTGTTACAATAAATCTATGAACTGCTGGAAGGACAAAACGTTGCTTTATTTCGACTGAAGTATCGAAGGTTTCTAGTTTTCATTTTTAACTGACTTTGCCATCTTTTCTTTTCACTTTTTTCTTCCATTTTTATCTCCCTTCCCTCTTCTTTAAATTTTTCCCATCCATATCTTTCATATTTATCTTTCTTACTTTTTGCTTCTCGATTTTGAAATAATGGCTGACACAGAGCACAACCAAAAACTAGTGATTGAAACGAGGCCACAAATATGATTCACACATAGTTGTTGTAACCTAGGAAATGGTTACTGAATAAGAATAACCAAAACTAAGGTTGGAAGTGGAACGATAATATTTATAACAGGAACAGCATACAAGATTCGCCAGCGGCGTGTAGTAAGTAATCAACTGCTAGTGGTGAGCTAGAAGTGAATCAAGGTGAATCTCAGTGAAAATATTCAGTAACTTTCCCACGCAGTCAGATGTAGCACAACAGATGTGGCACAAGGCCGAATTTTATGTGGGGTATCCGAGACTGTAGGCTCGGGCAAAAATCCCCTGTAGACCCCGCATAAATAGGATCGGGTAACTGTTTACCCAGGAGAGATTCTGCCCTTCAACATAGCCTCGTCTTGGTTCCTCTCTGCCCGGAGGCAGAGAGTTTGACCAGCAGACTTGAAAGTGAATCCAGTGAAGATATTCACTAACCTCCCCACGCGCTCATATGTGGCACAAGGCCGAATTTAATATGGGGCGAACCGAGCCCGTAGACTCGTGAAAAAATTCTCCATTGACCCCGAATACACTGAGTCGGGTAGCTGTTTACAATTCCAAGACGAGACTCTGCCCTTCGACATAGCCTCGTCTGGGTTTCTCTCTGCCCGGAAGCGGAGAGTTTGACAAGCACACTTGGAAGTGAATTCAGTTGATTCCACAGAAAGTATGTTCCTCTCTATTTATAAGGATTGGGACATGCCCGTTATCATCAATAGGTGCGTTATAACAATAAAATTCCCCACTAATGCGTCTATAAGTATACCTAGGAAGAAGGTTACACATTCAAGAAGTAATATCTCACTCGGAGTCGACGTCATATTGCTGAAATATGTAGTAAGCAGATCATTTACATGTATCATTTCCTACTTGTTTACTCCTGATATTTATTGTAAGAAAGTACAAATAACCCACATGGACAAAATTTGGATGGGAGGAGATTATAGCCTCAATTACGGACCCAACCTTCCGTACACTATTCCTTTCGCCAAAACATCTCATCTACACAACATTGCCATATTTACTCTAAGAACTCCTACCTAACCCCCCGTCTTGGGTAAGACGATAAACTACATCCAGCAGCAAGGCCTCTGATCAGGAGGTTTTGAGGCGCGTGGAACCACCTCTTAATTGCTGGTGTTCCCAAGTCCACCCTGACCCGGGGTGGTAGCACCTGTTAGGGTCCCAGATATGGGCAAATAGTTAACAGCCAAACCTGTGTAAATATAGGTTTCAATACCAGAAATACTTTGTAATAAAAAAATTATTACCAGCAATAATTTTTGAAGGAAAAATTATTATCAGCAATACTTAAAAAAAATACCAGCAATACAAACAGCTATATATTTTTATGAAAAATATGACCAGCTATCGATTTATTCAAGGAAAAATATTCCCAGAAATAGATTTTTGAAGAAAAACATTACCAGCAATAAAATGTTGTCGGCATTAAATAACCTATTGAGGTTGATATGCCGTAAAACAAAACAAACCAAAATAAAACAAACCTACCTAATCCCATGTTTACAGTCTTTGTGGAGGGCTGGGTTGATAAAAATCTACAAATAAATACCAAGTGTTCGTGATATAAAAATTTATGAACGCAACTAAACAAGTATAGTAGTAGACATACGCCCTAACATTCTAATCATGACAGAGATAACAGTTAACTGGACGAAAAATACTGCAGGAGGAATAAAATAATTTACATGCACCCGAAATACAATCACTCACATTAGCACTCACACACTGACACATGATAACAATTACGAAAACTCACACTCGAAAAAGAAAGACATCCCACAGTTACCAAAGGACTGTAATCCTTGTCAGCTAAATGGGGAGGCAAGGGGAATATATCAAAGATAAAATGGGGGTGCAGAATAAAGTGGCCGATGACCATACATACGCTAGGTAAGTTAAATTAAACTAATTGACCTGAACTAAATTAATTATTAAATTAATTGACCTGAACTAAAATGTAAAACGGCTTACACTAACCTAAACTGAGATGACAATGATTACAACAGGCGACCAGTATCCCCATTCTTAGGTCACCTACAGATACCAGTTTACATTAGCCCCTATCAAGCGAACCAAACACTAAATATTCAGCACGTTTCGCCTGCTTTTGATGAAGGGAGTCGCTTCCTTTCCGTCCTAATTTTGACTTTAAGTTTCAACAACATAAAGCTTAAATATATCATTATTTAAAAAGAGGAGAACTTCTCACCTCCTTAAAACTTTTTCTGTCCCGTCGTCCAAATCACGACTCGCATAATGCCAAGTAAACACAAGAACACATAATGTTCATTCCTCTTTAGATATGGCACAAGATTGTTACAAACGGAACTCGAGTACAAAAAGTTTCGCTCAGGATGCGAACCATATAACCCTCAATCAGTTTGCACAACGGCCGTACGACGCTACAGTGAAAGAAGATAAGCCCCAATGACTCAAGTTCCCCACCGCCAAGCACGCATTTTGGCGTAACTGCTAGCCCCGCTGACCAGAGCTTTAGGCTGAGCTAGCGGGTATTCGACAACTCCAGCGAGATGAGTGACGCCACATCATTATTGAGATACTGTCGTCCGGATGCTAAAGTCCATAGAGATTAAACTCCTCATTCCTCAAACGGAGCTCATCCCTTAAGGTACTAGAGCGATCCCCACCGGCAATAATACACGATATAATGCCTTCGAAGACAAGAGTCGAGTGCCACTGAGGCCTTTCTTAAACCTTAGGACGTCTTTCATTGCAAGTCCTCCTAACCATCATGCAGACGTCTCAAAGATGGAAATGTCTCCTTAGCGTCTTCCTTCCTGTAGAGGCCATTGCTCTCATCTTTCGTACACATTTGATCCAGGAACTTTAGCAGCATCATCTATTGACGAATCTCAACGTCGGGCATTCATAGACTGCCCCTCAGACGGGTGGCGGCAACATACCTCGGGATGCATCTTATGAGACTCGTCACCCCACAAGAGGTGAAACAAGACTCGAACAAATAAAAATGGCTCGGCACGCGAAACTAGAAGTACCGAGAAACTGTAAAAAGGATGGGGTAGATGTATGAGGCGCAAAATTCCACCCTTTCCTTTAACGAAACCCTCCTCCGTGACCACAGCCAAACTGCAGCCTCAGCCATTCCTCGGATCTCCAACCAATTCTTCTCCAACTGCAGCATGATTTCGAATCAGACGCTGGGCATCTTGAGAGACCCGTCCGTCTAAGTGTAGGGTCTAGGAAGAGAAACTCCCTTCGTCGCATCCAACAACAAGCACACAGACTTATCGCGTTTGATTTTGGTTCCTCTTCATATATGCTAATTTCCATGTTGACTTCGTCAATATCGGCCTTGCTTTTGACTAAAATGGTCAAGTCGTCAGCATAGGCGGAATACCTGGCCGGGGTAGTCGCTCCCCAGGGAGGGGGGTAATTCCTTGTAGGACTGGGTTTGCTTTTGACTTGTGAAGGAAGGTCTTCAACGCAAGAACGTACAGCATAGACGAAAGCGGGCCACCCTGACGAATAGATCTGGAGAACATGAAAGTTTTATGACCTTATGCCATTCACTCCCACCATCGAATTGGGGGACTGTTCCAAGAGATGGATCCAAGATCGAAAGTACGAACTGAAGCCGACCAACTCTATGAAAGCCACGAGAAATCGATGGTCAACAGTTTCAAGAGAGTGGGTGTCTGTGTAAAGGAAAATGTCCAGAAAGACCACGAGTTTCAGAGGAACAAGTGGCGAGAATCTGTGTTGCATTTGATGGCGAGTCCACGGAAGTTCACTATCAAGCTTGTGCTAAAAAGACGTTTGCATTTGAAACTTTATAGACTATCTTCGTTCAGGCACTGTGGTGATTTCACAGACCAAGCGCAAAAAGCCACCTTGCTTTTTGCACTTGGTCTGCGAGATCACCAGACCACCCTTTAAGTTTTTTTTTCTTGTGGGGTTATGTAAAAGATTTCATTTATGTTCCACCGCTAACCACTAACCTCGATGACTTTAGACATCGAATAACAGGGATTAACTCAGCGGATCGTGATATGCCGATATGTGTCTGGGAGGAATTCTCATCGCATTCTCTTATATGCCCGTGCTGTAGGTAGTGGCCACATTGAACAGGAAATAAAAGTTGATTGTGTGTAGAATACTTGTGACTTGGCTGAAGTTTTATATTGCTTTTCTTTATTAAAATATTGCGTAATGGAATCGGTTCATTCTTTTTTAATAACCCTGTATATTGTTTTTCTGGCAGAAGACAGGTTACTCTTTTAACCATAAATCCTAAATTCAAACCATTATTTTAAGCAAAATTTCCAAGGTTCTAAAAAGGTTAAAAAACACAAAATATATGTCAGTCATTATTTAAAGCAAATGCTCCTTACAGAAGCTTTCTTTCAGTTTGTCTACGACCATGAAATGACAATTCCCATATCCAGGAACCCTTTTCTTATTACTCTTTGATTTTAGGGCATCGTATCTCTGCTCCCACCCTTTATATCTTTATCGTTTCTCTCACTATAAGCTCATTCTTTTTTCTCATTTCTATTTAAAACATATCAACTGCACAGTAATGGGAAATAAAAATCTAGGGACTGGTACGAAAGTTTTGGACATAAGTGTGAAAACATTGGCCCCTAGCTTTTCTAGTAGAACTCACGAATCCATAGAAATTGGGTTTTATTGCTATAAAAAAATCAACTTGGAGGGGCAAATGCGAACTTCAAAGAAGGTAATTTATTTACCAGCTTTCTTGGTAAACAATATTTCAGTTATTTCTTATTGGATTTAATTTTACGTTTAGTTCGTTTTTACAAAATATTTTTATTTAAAATTTTCTTAAATTTAAAGCAACAACTGCCCTCAAAATTCATGTCATATTTTTTTAAGGAAATCACCCCAAGCAAAGCGCTTGTGCCACTAGCACTCAAGGGGTTACAGAGAGTGGAAGTAGGAGTAAAGAGGAGTGTTTGGGAAAAGGATAAAGAGAAGGACAGGGATCAAGGTCAAGGCATCTGAAGATGTCGATAGACATTACATTTGAATATTTGAAGATTATAGCTATCACGGAAGCAAGTAAGAGGAAGGGGGTTCCACTGACGGGAGGTGCGAGAAAAGAATCTGTTGGAGTAGAAGAGATGGCTACATTTAGTCGCTTCGACAGTGAAATGGTGGAACCGTTATGCCAATCTAGTAGCATGCTTAAATTCATGCAGTTTGGGAAAGAGTGAAAGTAGCTCGTCGGAGCAGTTGCCATGAAATTACTTGTAGAAAAGAACAGAGGGAAACCACAGCACGCCTGTGAGATAGCTACTGCTGACGCGATGCCAGATCAGGACCAACCACATTGGCTGAGTAAAAACAAAGAAATAGAATGGCGGATTGCTATGTAATGTCTATTCTCCTGTATGGAAATAAGTGGTGGACAATTTCCTTAAAATATAGTGAACATAATCGAACCGAGAGAGATATGTGTTAAAAAACGGGTGTTAAAAATACTACGTATAGAAGACATCACCAATCAAATGTACTAAGGAAAATGCGAACTTAGAAGATAATTATAAAGAGGTGATTGAAAATTCTTGTACACATTACTACGAAGAACGGCTTGGAGAAATGAATGCTTGCAGAACCTATTGTGTTAAGATGCAGAAAGTGGGTACCTTTCCTAATGATTTTGTGAGAATGGATGTCAGAGTGGGGAAAGGAGGAGCGGTATACTTTCAAACGTTGCAAGAGACAGGAAGTAGAGGAGAGTCATTATCAACCACGTGGTAAAAAGACACCACACATAACTGATGGTTATTATTATCATAATTAATATCAGCATTACTTATAGTCGTCTTATGCCCGCAAATTTACTATGGAAGGGACACCGTCATAGAAGGAAAAGGTGTGATATTCTCTCGGTCTCCAGGGTTTCTGTTTAAAATATATGGTCTTTGAAGTTCAGTTTTCTAAGCGACACCGATGGAAAACAAAGGAAAAATGATTAAAAGAAAGCACTTGGAATCAAGTGACAACAAACCGGATAATGATTATTTCCGGTTTCTATCATGTATTAACAGTCGCGATAGGAATCGAGCAAGTGAATT